>BSBM01000066.1:13290000-14003750 GCA_027924585.1 Larix kaempferi | reverse complement strand
GCATCATGAAGAAACATGATGAATGTGCCAAATATAAGTGAAGTGCAGTCATCATCATGAAGATCTATCAACCCCCACACGCTGAGACATCATCACCAAGACCCCAAGGCACCATACAAAATCTAGGATCAACATTAGGCCATCCAAATTTCCATCAAGACGTAAAACCCCTACTGAAATTGTGAAAACCATGCAAAATGGGAGGTAACAAGGGGTAACAGTAAGGGTTTGGTGGTAACGCATTGTATACTCTATTCAACACTTGCAATTTTCCCATTTGAAATCTCAGCAGAATTCACCCATTTAATTACCAAATTGATCATCCTTGGCAACAATTTCTGTTTGATTGAACCACTGGGTGGAACCCACAGCTCAATCCTCCAATTACTTGATCGCTAGCATGTAGAGAATGCTTGTGCACTGTTTTACTAGGCAACTACAACACTATTATTAATTTGCTGGCTTCCTTTTTTAATCCTTAAATTACCAGTCCAATCTGTTTAAATTCTGTGTGATGGCATACCTCTGTATATAGTTGACTAACTGCTCACAGCCTGTGTGTGGCCTTTTCAAAAATCCCACAGCCATACATCATCCAACCTGCACATTTTCCTTATACCTACAGCCATCCCCTATGATTGGTTGAAGCTAAATTTTAAAAGACTCCCAAACAAATGGATATACACATTTGTATCATGAATAATGATAGCGATAAGGAGTAGCGTTTGTGTTTTTTTGGAACAGTGCTTGAACACACACACACACACACACACACACACACACATATGTATGTATCTTTTGAATGGGAAGAGCAATGGTTGAATGAAGTGCTGTGTTTGCACAGTTAAAAAACACGGAGTGCATTGTTGTGTTGGCATATAGAATCAGAGTGCCCTTGGATCTATACAGGAAATATCTAGAGGCCATAGTGCTGCATATATTATGCTAGTGTAGTGTGTAACTAAGAGCTATCCACATATGCAAGCATGAATGTATATTGAATGGCAGCTTTATTCATAATGAAGTGATGGGTTTGAATATTGCAGTTAACAGAGCGTGGTATTTGGAGAATCTTGTTTAGCTGGTATGAAAGAATTGTAGCGTGTATTTGTTCAGAGTTTGGCATTGATCTTGGCCTACAAGCAAACAAACCAAGCCTTCAAAACCGGACCTGGACAGAGAATGAGAAGCTTGACTCAGCTTGGCAGAGAATTGCGGAGACCTTACAATTTTAATTCCACAGTGGAGATCCATGTTGGCAAGATGGATGGGCCATGACACGTCCAAGGAATCGTCGGGAAGTGATTTTTTAATCGGCCGGAAGCGATCTAGGAAGCGATTAGGAAGCGACGCTTCCGATTGATTCCTAAACGCTTTATGACAGTGGCAGAGAGCGTTTTAAATTGAGTGGAAGCGCGCTTCCAAAATTCGCTTCCGTCCGGAAGCGAAACGGAAGCGCAATTCCGCTTAGCTTCCGGCTGGAAGCTAGCTTCCGGAGCGGGGGTGAGGGGGGGGGCAGTGCTTCCCCGCAATCTAGGGTCAAACATGTAGGATTTCTACTATGTATGACCTTATCGGTAATTTTTCTAGCTGCTAAGTGTTTGGGTACTCTAATCATTCTAAGGAAAAAGGTAGTGTGGCTACATTGACCTCCTTCATTGTGCTAGTTCTATGGTTGAGTAGGGGACATGCCCGACACAAAGATTTTTGTGGATCTTGCTCAATGTAGATGGTTGGATGCTTGGTTGGACCAACATCTACACATCAAATCTCATGGGAGAAAGTAGACTTTTGGCATTGGATGGCCAATCAACTACCCAACACCCCTTGGTTGATCTGTGGAGATTTCAACATGGTGGAAAGCCAAGAAGACAAGGAAGAAGTGCTCCCTAATCCTCTACCATGTGGAGAGAAAGAAGCATGGTTTGTTCTCGAGGCCCAACATGGGCTCTAAGATCCTAATTAGGAGTCAGGACTCCACAGAGTTATGGTTCAATTGGAAGAGCTTCAAAAATAAGTCAAAAAGTGTGACATCCCTTTCCAAGTGATCATTCCAGGTGGTTATCTGATGTCACATAGGCCTACAATTGTTATATTATTAAAGTGACATTTAATTATAAGAGGGATATTTTAGTATATTGTATTGGGTGTTCCATGGTATGGAGCTATAGAGGAAGATAAGAGGAGGGGCAACATCCTGACCCTGCGGCCCCTGTGCTCCTGTGGACTGCTCCTCAAGGAATGTTGGAAACTATGGTCTAGGCATTCTTTTGCTCCCTGACTGTGGGACACTCTGTACTGGAACATGGGTATTGCCTCCATGTCTTGCTTCAATTACGTTCCCCATAATAGAAACTAATCCGGGAAGGGTACTCCACCACGTCCCCTAGCCCTCCATATCTCATGCAATCATAGGCTGGTAAGATCACCATCTTTGATACCACTATAGTATCCCCAATGCAATTATAGGCAAAAATGATGTAGTTTTGGTTGTGTGCTTTTGACAAACAGTTTGCATTACATTGATTTATAACTTTCTTCAAACACTTGCATGTACTCTCAAATAAACATTTTCAAGTAACCAAGCACACATAAAATGAGTGTGACAATCTGGAAATTTTATTATGGTTTGAACAACAAAGTCTCTATGGTTGCTATAGCAGCTACAATGCAACAACAAACTACACACACACAAAATGTTGGGAATATGTCACGGTTCTTCTATTGACTGAAATATCCTCTCCAAAGGCCCTCCTAGCCTCCAAGAAGTGATGTTGCACCCTTCCCAAAAGCCAAAAATGGGATCTTACACCCTCAGTGAACTCAGACTGCTGCAACTGAATTCGGCCTCTCTTGGAATCCTCACGGCTCCTCTCAATTAGTGGATCGTCCTCTAGGAGTATCCACAACTCCCAATCCTCTTCTCTCCTTCTCAAATTGTTGTGACCTCCCCACAAAACCGTCGACCCCTCCACAACTGCTCTCGGCTTGCTTCCAAACCCACACTCAATCCCACTTGGGATCGACCCCTTAAACAACCTCTCTCTGCCTCTAAAGCCACAAATCTTCATTGAATGGACTCGCACTTTGCCTCAGTCCCTCACAACCTACTGCAAATTCCTCATGGCCTCTTTTATGCTCTTGGCCTTGTTATCACATCCATAGTAGCCATGCTACCATGATTGCAAAGCAGTTCATTATATATTTTTGAGCTTTGCCTTTACACAGTTTCAGTGAGGTCAGCTATGATAAGCAGTAGACCTTATGCCAAAGTAGCCCCAGATCAGACATGCTGTAGACCTTATGCCATGACCTGTGTTACCGGATCCGCCACCCCAGTGTGTAGGATCCGTGGATCCCCGGATCCAATACGTATCCAGATTGGATCCACCTAGGATCCGTCATGGAAACAAATCCCCTGCAGAAGGAAACGTATCCTGGTCCTATGAAACGGATCCTGAAACTTCCAGTGCTTCTCTAACCCATTGACCCCCCCAAAAAAAATTGTAATGAAAAACTTAAAAAACCCTAAACAACTAATGGTTAAAAGTGTAAAACCCATTCCTACTCAATGTCTGATCTATCCTTATGTTAAGATCTGCTCATGAACTCTGATATATCAATATCAAGTTCTGCTCTCAATTTTTTTATTTGATTTATCTTTATGGTCAAGGGCTAATCTATCTTTATGTGCTATGTTGTTGTTCGTTTCACCTACACTGTTATGTAGTCTTGCCATAGCATTCAAGGAAACCACCTTATTCCCTGTTGATAGGGACATGTGGATGTGGCCCACAAAAACACTATTATGATTTGTTTCAAGTTCATGCAGAAATGGTTTTTAAAATTATAAATATCAATCATGGTTACAACTCATCAAATTATCAGTTATGGTACATGAACTCTCTTTTTGGCAATAACTTATAGTTCTACTCTTGAGTTTCATGAATAGTTTTGATTCTTCACTCTATATTTTTATTTATTATATAAATATTTTTATATTTTTTTGTACTTGCCGTTTCCCTACTGTATCTGGATCCTGTGTTTAAAAAAATCTGGCAAATCTGTATCCGAATCCGTATCTGTATCCTGGTAACTTAGGCCATGATTGAGCCTCTTAACCTCAGATTTGATGACCGAGATGACCTTTTATCCCATACAGAGTAGTGCAGTGCCCAGAGAATCAACAACAGTGTTTTAGTGGTTACAAGTGATCCAGATGGCAGATACAGGTATATGGCCCAACAAGTATATGATGTGCATTGGTGTTATTATCTTGCTCTTTTGGTCATTTTGATAGCTTGACTTAGTATATAGTAATCATGATCTGGCAGTATATCTATATAAAATGAAAATGGTTGTTACTGATTATCTAAATGGTTGTATTACTTACATGTAGAAGCTCTTGTTTTATACTCATTGGTTTGACCCTCTTAGGAGTGTGGACATGATAATTCCCACCTTTTATGGCTTGCTAGCTTAGGCATCACTTTCACTCTCCCCATCCATCTGTTATCTTTCCCACTTTTTCTTTTTACCCTGACTTACAGCTCAGCCTGTGATATGGAGGGCTTCCCTGCCTCTGTGTTAGATAGCATCCCTGTTAGTTTGTGTCTCGGCTCTGAGTTGGCAACAAAACTTACCCTTTGGTGAGTTGGATTTGATACCTTGATCACTCTAGTCGGTTGCCCCAATGTTTGGTCTTGATTGTAGAGAGTCCCCCTAGTTGCCTGAGTTGTGTTGGCTAAAACCTGAAGCAAATTATACTACCATCATTTGTGGAAACTTAAATGAATAAACACCCTGGATGAGAGCTTGAGTAGTTGTGTTGCTAAACACATGCAAAATCCCCAAAAGGGTTGTGAATTGAAATGAATTGGAAACTAAAAGCACCCTGGATGAAAGCTTTAGTAGTTGTGCTTATAAGCACATGCAAAATCCCCAAAAGGGTTATGAAATGAAATGAATTGGAAACCAAAAGCGCCCTGGATGAAAGATTTAGTAGTTGTGTTTCTAAGCACATGCAAAATCTCCAAAAGGGTCATATAGGCCTAATGAAAGCAGTGGTAAAATATATGCTAAATCCAAAGACTGTTGACCAAGGAAATGAAATATAATGATGTGATTTGTAGACATTTTCCAAGGTTGAATAAGCACTCCTCTAAACAACTTATTCCATTTGTGAGACACTGCCATTCCCTGTGTGTTTATTATCCGACATATGCTTAAGTGTGTATTCCCTTTCCCTAATCCAAAGTATCACACTGTTGAGTCATCCCCTTGTCCTAGTCTTGCATTCTTCACACTCACCCTTTGCTAGCAAATTGATCATGTCTACAGAATGAGTATATCCTTGAGGTTCTTTTGTAACGTAAATAATTATTTGAACTTATGCATTATGCTATTATTAACTAACTGCCAGTGAAATGATGCTTTAATACTTTAAGTCTTGCTATCAGAATGATTAAAAGAGCACATCTTAACCATTTGCACTTGCAGCACTAGGCTTTTCCATCATGGGTCATATTTTGATCAATATTGACCTGGTCAAACCCAGTTTGACCTGATCAGACTTGGGATCCGTGATGAGTTGGACCAGTGATGATGTATGATGATGATATATGGTCCTTTGATACACCTTTGATGGCTCCATACAGTGGACACAGGTTTTAGATGATGGTTGATGCACCTTTTTATTGGTTATTATTATTTCCAGACCATTATATTATTATTGTCCGGGTACGGCTAAGGCTACAGATGATCTTACAGGTTGCCACAGAGTGTATGGGTACTCATCTCTAGTAGATTTTGACCTTTTGAGTCTATTGAGACACTTAGTTATTAGTTTCAAGCACTCTCAGAGACGATATGGTCATATTTCCACCTTTTTGCGAATTTTCCATGCAAAAATGGCCTGTCCAGCAACAACATTGATGAGGCACGTTTTCCTAGGGCGCTATAGAGGAGAGGGGTGGTCCAGCCACTTGTTATTACCATATTACCCCCTCTTCCGGCATGATGGTACAGTCAGATTTTGTGCCTGGGCATCTGACAATGGGTCACAGGAATTTTGATGGTTTTTCATGTGGAATAAAAAGGTCATTAAGGAAATCGATTTGGGCTGTTGAGGCAAGGTTTTGGCATGAGGTCTGCTCAGAGGTCATCTATGATCTAAGTTGCAGGAAACGTGGGTTAGGGCCACATTTCAACATCGGAAACCAACTGAAACGCTGAAACGCGTACAGAACGTGGTTGAAACGCGTTTCAACTGTACGAAGCATCATCCGCGAGGTGGAAATGGGTTTCAGAATTTTGGAAACTCGTTTCCTTCTAGAAAAATTGCGTTTCCTTCTCTAAAGGCGGGTTTTGCTCCTTTAAAACGCGGGTTTCCAAGTTTGGCGGTTTAGGTTAAAAAAGATTAAAAACCGGAGGTATCTACGGTTAGTTTGGCGGTTTAGGTTAAAAAAGATTAAAAACCGGAGGTATCTACGGTTAGTTTGGCGGTTTCCATAAGCATCTACGCGGGTTTCATAGTTATAAAAAACCGGAGGCTCCTCACTCACCTTCACGCTCACGCATTCATCTTACAGCGAGTTCGAGTTCGGTTTCCGGTTCGAGTGTCAACTTAACAACGATTTCGGGTAGGCTCTTCGAGTCTTCACTCACTTCAAGCTCCAAACTGTGATTTCAGCCTCCACGTACTGATTTCAGGCTCCAAACAGTGAATTTGGGCAGCGATTTCCAAACACAGGGTTTTCAAACAGCAATTTCGGTGTCCAGACTGTTTTCGAGCATCGAATTGTTCATTGGAGGCACGACTTGTTCATTGGAGGAAGCCGACAGCGGTATTGTCATCTGTGTTTTGGCAGCAGCTTGCTCATTGGAGCCTCACTCTCAACAGTACGTAAACTGAACCAGTTGCTATTTTTATTATTTTTTTAATATTTTACAAAATCGTGTTTTCTTTCTTCACATACAACGTTTTAGTATTTTACTCATTTCTTTATGAATGTTTATATTTTTTATTTTTTCCTCACTAAAACCTATGTGTGAGATACATATATGTATCCGTATTCCTCTTTTTATAAAAAGTGCAAAACCATATATGTACAATCTTGGGTTTTAACTTTTTATAAAAAAAATTAATTGGAACTAAAACAAAAAGTGAAAATGATATATATTACAAAATAATAAAACACATAATTTTCTACAGGCTACCACTACAGCCATTGTTTGAAAGTTTGTTGCTGTTCTGTGGTGAAGTTCAGCCTAAGCCTACAAACTCCAGAGTGGTGAGCATACTGAATTTTTAATTTTTTAGTGTTTTACTTTTACAGTTTACTTCAGGTTCAGTTTTATTTTTCAATTTTTCTGGTGATTGTTTTCTTAATTAATGCATAACTGTTTTTTAAATTTTTTGTAGCGGCAATCATCAATGGCTTCCAACCGAGCTACTCCTTCAGTCCCTAAGCCCAACAAGAGGGGTGACTACTATCCTCTTTGGAGGCACGTTCAAAGAATTTCCAGATGTGGCGGTGGTGGTTCATGGGAATGGCAGTGCACTCTTTGTAATGGCAAATATAAGGGATCCTATCCAAGAGTTAAGGCACACTTTTTGCATGATTTAGGAAAGGGGGTTGAGCATTGCCCAAAAACAAATGACCCTGTTGAGAGGAGGAAGTATCAAACTGAGCAGGATGAAGCTGATAAGACTAAAAGAAAACATGAACATCTTTCTCAGGCTACTCCTCAAGTTCCAAACATGCTCGAGCCAAGAATTGTGCAAGAGGCAAGGAAGAGGAAAGCAAATCAGATACAACAAGCAACATCAAAAAATCCTAAAGAATCAGCTTCAATTCAAGAGAGCAGGATAGCAAAACTAGTAAATATTCAAGGGAGAGAAGAAGCTAAAACAAGAGTGGCTAGGGTCATCTATGCTTGTGGCATCCCTTTTAATGTGGTTCGGTCTCCTTACCGGCAAAATATGGTGAGGGCAATAAACACAACTCCTAAAGGGTTCAAGGGGCCCAACTATGAAAAAATCCGAACCGATTTGCTCAAAAAGGAGAAGGAGCTTGTGGAGGATATATTAGCTCCAGTTCGTGCTTCATGGAGTAGCTCTGGGGTTAATATTGTCTCAGATGGATGGACAGATACCAGACGTAGGCCATTGATAAACATCATTGCCACATCACCAAAAGGAGCAATGTTTCTAAAGGCTGAAGATTGCTCAGGGGAGGTGAAGGATGCTCATTTCATTGTTGATGTTATAATCAAGTCTATTGAGCAAATAGGGCCTAGTAAGGTGGTGCAAGTTGTCACGGATAATGCACCGGTTTGTAAAGCTGCAAGTTTAATTGTTGAGAGCAGGTATGATCACATTTTCTGGACACCTTGCATTGTCCACAATCTGAATTTGATCTTAGAAGAGATTGACAGTAAAGTTCCATGGATAAAGGAACTCACAGGGGATGCAAGGGAAATAATAAAATTCATCACCAACCACAACCACTCTCAAGCAATATTTCGAGAATACTCGAAATTGGAGTTGTTGAAAGTTGCTGAGACAAGATATGCCTCCAACATCATCATGTTGCGTCGCCTTGTTGAGGTAAAGCAAGCATTGGTTTCTATGGTGGTGAGTCAACTTTGGGCTGAGTGGAGACAAGCAGATACAGAGCGGGGAGCTATGGTGCGTAGGTTGTGCCTTGATGAGGAATGGTGGAGCAAGATTGATTTCTTGCTCAAGTTCACAACCCCTGCATTTGAGCTTCTCCGAAGTGCTGACACAGACCAACCTTTCTTGGGAGACGTTTATGATGGCATGGATACCATGGTTGAGAAAACCATGGAAATCATTACACAAGAGTCTCCTCAACTTTTATTTGTTGATGTTTTTGCTGATTTAGTGCAAAAAATCATGGTTGACAGGTGGAACAATTTCAACACTCCATTGCACACTTTAGCACATGCATTGAACCCAAGATTTTATGATGAAGGGCTCATTGCTCAAAGCAATGGGAAGAGGAAGGCACCACATCAGGATAGAGAGGTGTCCAATCGAGTGAAAAAGGCCCTTATGAGAATTTTTCCAGTCGATCTTCACAGGGAGGTCAAGGAAGAATTTGCTAGTTTTGCTGCAAGGTTGGATGATTATGCAGACATATCAGCTTTGGATGAGAGAAGCACCATGAACCCAGTTAGGTGGTGGATTTGTCATGGAGCAAATGGTGTACATTTGCAAACCCTTGCCATTCGTATTCTTTCACAGGTGGCAAGTTCTTCATCGGAAGAAAGGAATTGGAGCACATATGGTTTTATTCATTCTGTGAAGCGCAACAGGTTGGGTTCACAGAAGGCTGAGGATCTTGTTTATGTGCATTCCAACCTTCGCCTTGCATCTCGTAAGGGTCCAGAATATAGCAATGGGCCTTGCAAAGATTGGGATGTCGAACCAGAATTTGCTGACTTAGACCTCTCTCTTGCTGCACTGAATATTGAGGAACCTAGAAGTGGCATTGAAAGTTCTTCTGCTTCACATTCCTTTGCTAGGCATGCTTCCTGTTCTATTTTTGAGGAAGATTATGAAGATGAGGATGATCAAGATGACTATTAGTCTGAGCTCTCAGCTCATGTTTTGTTTCTAACTTTCTATGCTAGTATGTTCATTTTTCACAGTTTGAACTTCGATATGCTGTACTTGTAGCCTCATACATAAAGGCTAATTTTGGATATATGCGATACATCCTCGTTTATAAAGGTTGTTTTTGGATATTACTGCTTGCATTATGTGATCATCTATGATATTAGAAATGAATGAAATACTATACACAGGTTCATGATTAAAATGTGATGTTACATGTATGTTTTAAATTTATATTGCTTGGAGGTGGAGTTTATTGTAACAATGTAATTATGATTTATGTTTTACATATTCTAAATTTGCTCATATATATATATATATCGCGTTTCCCCTGTTTCGACGTTTCCCCGTTTCGTCCCCATTTCCCCGTTTCGTGCAACTTAGTCTATGATGTATCCCACTCCTTCAGAGGTCATCTATGATGTATCCCACTCCTTCCAGATCAGCTTGCAACATTCAATGGGGTCCACACATTCTCCGAGTTGTCTTTTGATGCATTCTTCTCTGAGTTGAGGGGGGCACGATTTGATCATTTGGTCACTGGGACATGTCATTGAGTCATAGTTTATATCATTGTGCAATGGGGTGATGCTAGTGAAGGATAATAAGACCTCCTAGCCCCATCATGTGCTCCTAGTCACTTGTCCTAGTCATCTTATGTGGCATACACTTGTTCTAGTCATCTTTATGTGGCGCGCACCCCCCTAGGGCTTCTTTTAGTGAGTGTGCACCCGCTCATGTGAGTGGATCCATTTTATATTGTACCGGCTCATCTTAGCCATTGATTGTATTGTATAAAACTTTTGATCTCAACCACTCGTTCATAAATTTGTTAGGGTTTTGGTCTCTCTCCTCCTATTTAAGGAAGAGATCCCCCTATTGTAAAGGCACCTTTGGGGCTCTGGAAATACTAGAATAAAATACTATTTTTGTGGATCTGCTTCTCATGCTTTGATTGGATGCTCTTGTACATGATTATACATCTTTTACATCTAGGTTGCTTGCAGGTGATTTTGACAGTTACAAAGGGAGGCCGAAATGAACTGTTGCAGGGGTGCGAAATGCATGGAGGGAAGATTGTAGGGGTTTCTCACATCCCCCTCGGGCAAGACGTTGTCATCTTGAAGGGAGTTTTTCAATTGTGCTTTGTCCATTGATTTACTTCTTTTGATATGCCATGCTTAGATCTTATTCATCTATGGATCAAATGTCACATTTTGTAGTTTGTTTTGCAAGTGAAGTAGGACGTTTTTCCTCCTTGGACTTGAAGGATTAGCTTGGAATCACTTGGATCTAGCTTGGAATTGTAACTAAATGCAAGGATCATCGATGTATAAGGCAGCCGCAAGCATTTGAGGTAAGATCTACAAGGTACGTATCCATTTTCATGTGTTTCACCCATTGGTCATCTCAAACCCTCATATCTCAAAACCCTCATTTTTTTTTATTTTTTAGATCCTGTGAGATCTAGCAATTGCTTGGGCTTGATAATTAAAACCCACCTAAATAATAATTAATCAATCTTGGATCTAAAGTTTGGTGGGCATCCGACTCCATTTACCCCCTAATCTAATGCACTGGACCTCTCCAAGGGAGGTCACACTTGTTGGGTAGGTGGGCTTTTGCTAGATCCATCATGTGGGTATTGCTTGTTGCTGATCAAATCCATAGATCTATTGAGTAGCAACCCCTCTAGTTCCATTTCACCTTGATCTCTACCTTGTGGGCCCCATTTTCACCATTTTCCATATTTTAAGGGTGGGCCCCACTTGGGTCTTTCTTTTTGGCATTAGATCTATCCAGATCTACTAATCTAATCCCATAAGTGGCTTGATTTTTCCTTGGTTGAACATTTGTCCATCTCATAAGCCTATTCAACCAAGCCCTAATTCCTTGGGTCCACTTATCAATCCTAGATCTAGATCTATTCACTCTTGATCTCTTCCTATTTCATCTCTCACATTTCCCTAGGAGCTCTTGAGTAGGTTCGCTAGCCATCATAGGTTAGCTAGGGTCTCCCCCTTGGTCTTGCTTAAGCTAGATCTAACGTGAAGAGTGCCTCGGTTAACGTGACAACCAATTACATTGGGAACTTTGGCATCTCTTGGGTCACCTCTTTAGTTGTCCAACGCCTCTACCATCCTGGATAGGATCACCTTTTGGGACAACTACAAGTTGTGTCATAACATTTTTGGTGTTGTTGTCGGGGAGGTAGAGGCTTACCTCAGGTGTCTGCGAGTGTCCGTGCGTAATTCATATCTTCTCGCATCTGGGCTTTATAATTTAGATGGTTATCATTTTCATCCTTAATTCAAACATAACCATCTCATTGTCACTCATCTCTCCCCGCTTATACACGACATATCTTTTGGTAAATGAGAGTTAAAGTTTACCTGGCGACTCCAAATCGTGACTTCGCTGAGAAACAAACCTATAAGAAAATGTCTTCCCAGAATATCAACATGACTGAAATGACAATGGAATTCATGCCAAAGATGTGTGAATTGGTCAGCAATATGACTTTAATAATGAAGAATCAGAATGAAGACTTTAAGAAGCGTGATGAACAAACTAAATCTATGTTAAAAACTATATGTAATCATTCAATCCCTTCAAAGACTAGTGTTGTTGATCCTTAGCCTCAAAAGCCAGTTGGTACACAGCCTAGTAAGTATGCCCGTCCTGGTAACCCACCTGTGAGGAGAATCATCTCCAAGCCCGCAAAGCCTTCATCTGAAGTGATGTCGAAAAGTGGAATTGGCCCCAGTATTGATCCAAACCCTTTAGCAAAACAAAATCCAGATCAAGCAACAAAGAATGAGCCTCCTCGAAACACCAACACCCCCAAAGCAACGCTTTGGAGGAAGCAACCTGGGCCTACAAGAGCAAAAAATTCCCAAGTCCCAAAGCCTTTTTCTCAAGAGCCACCTAGGACGAATGTTCCTAGCAAGTTGACTAACTCATCTGCTTTAGTGTCACTAAAAGACCTAATCAAAATCCCTTCTGTCAAGTACGATGTTATGAAATTCTTGGGTCAAGCCGTAAATGAAAAGGATAAGGATAACCCCTATGACTTAAACATTGATGTCTCCGGATTTTAAGCTCAGATGAACATGCCTGTTCCTTTCTGCGAGATTTTCAAAATCCCCTCATTTCACAAAAGAGCTACCAACCATTTGGGAATCCAACCAAGGAAACAACTGATAAAACAAGTCCCGGTTGAACCCAAAGACTCTCCTGTCATGATCCAAAGTGTGTCGGGTGACAAATTTTGGGAATGCCCTCCTTTCTACATAGCCCTTGAAGTTAATGGGTTGGTACTGCACAATTGCATGTTGGATTCCAGAGCTGAAGTGAATGTCATGCCCCTTAGAGTCATGGAACAACTTGAGCTAGTACCTACAAGGCCATACAAAAATGTGTGTGGAATGGATTCTAGAACAGTAAAAGCTATACGGGTGATAGAAAAATTGCCCGTTAGATTGGCCGCATGTTCAGATTGAACTTTCAATGAATATCTTAGTCCTCGATGTTCCTGGTGTCTGGGGAATGCTCCTATTTGGGGGAAGTGTTCAAACGGATCTTACATATGCCACGATCCCAACCGGAAACGGTTCATCTATCACATTATTCAATGAACCACCTATGCAAGAGCATGTAGAGACACCTGGACACCCTTTTAATGAGGCTATGTACTTAAGTGACGAAATTGGGAACTTCGTGGTTTTGGTAAACTATTGGGAAGAAGTTAGACAACATCCTTTTCCACCAGACCAAGTTTGGAAGATGCACTTTGACGGGGCTCGATCCCGACATGGTGCGGGTGCTGGAATTGTCTTGACCTCACCATCGGGAGAAGAAAGCTTGTACTCTTTTCGTTTGGAGTTTGATTGCACAAATAATGTGGCTGAGTATGAAGCTCTGCTTCTAAGTTTGGAAATTGCTCAAGAAAAGAACATCAAGTCTATAACTGTCATAGGTGATTCCGACCTTATTGTTTCACAAGTTAAGAATTAATTTGCCGCTAAAAACAACAGACTTAGAGATTACAGAAATGCAGTTTGAACACCATTGAATGTTTTGATGCATTTGGAATTAAAGTTGTCCCACGAGATCAAAACACCCAAGTGGATGAATTGTCGGTCATAGCCAGTACCCTCCAAGCCCCTGAGTCGTTGTCACAAAGAAATTGCAAGGTTCAAGTCTTGTTCAGACCCTCAGTCCCCGATAATGAAAATTATTGGCAAGTTTTTGATGATGATGCTCAAATCATCCAGTTCTTGACTGCCTCTCAGACCCCTATGGTTAATTTTGAAGATTAACTGAAAGGAAGTTCTATAGAAGGCATGGACATAACAAAAATCACTTTTCCTTTAGAGAGAAACTTTAATAGGCATGGCGAGTTTAAGGGAAGACGTTTTGAACCAATTGATGAGGTTATTGAAATTAACGTCGGTTCTTCTTGTTCCCTGAAAATGATCAAGATAGGAAAGAATGCCTCTAATGAAGAAAGAAGGCAAATTGAAGAGTTAATTAGAGAGTACAAAGATGTTTTCGCTTGGACATACGATGATTTGAAAACTTATGACCAAATGGTTACTGAGCATACCGTTCCCCTTAAAGAAGGAGCTAAGCCTTCTCGTCAAAAGTTGCGCAATGTAAATCCTAAGCTGGCTCCGCTGGTCAAAGAGGAATTGGAGAAGATGTTGGCAACAGGGATCATCAAGCCCGTCGGACATACTACATGGTTGTCTAATCTTGTAGTTGTAAGAAAGAAAAGTGGAAAGATAAGGATTTGTATTGACTTCAGGAATTTAAATCAAGCTTCTTTACAGGACAATTATTCATTGCATAATATGGAAAATTTGTTGCAAAGTGTGACTAGTGCTGGGGTGTTATCTCTGCTTGATGGTTTTTCGGGATATAACCAAGTCCAAATTAAACAAGAAGATCGTGGAAAAACCACTTTCAACACGCCATGGGGAACATAAGAGTATATTTGAATGCCATTTGGTTTGCTTAATGTGGGATCAACCTTTCAAAGGGCAATGGACCTATTATCACCAATCTTGTAGTTGCCCCTACAGATGGATCCAAGATGGATGGTAGAGGGGACAGGCAACTAAAGTGGTGAACCAAGAGGGCCTTGGTTCTTAAATGGATGGTTGTCACGCCAACCGAGGCATCCTTCGCTTTAGCTATCAAAGCCAAGATAGCAAGGGGGAGACCGAGATCTACTCCCGATAGGAGAGATCAACCCAAACATCAGATCAAATCAATCTAATGAAGTATGTAAGGTGACAGGTATGGAACCCTAGAGATGAGGAATTAGGACCACTGTGGAGGCTTAGGAAAGGTATGGTATGATAGTGAAAGATGACACACAGTGATTCAAGGATTGAGTATGATTCCAGGATTCAAAGCTAGTTTCAAATGGTCAAAATCAACTGCCTTGGGAAACTGACCCTTAAAACAGGGAAAGTGTCCCAAATCAGAGATCTGACAGTTAGGGCTTTCTAACTGTGCTTGGTGAAAGGATATGACAATGTCTAGGTGTTCAAGCAGTCAGACACAGGTCAAACCACAAGCAAACTCAACAACCCAGGAAAGTCGTGAGAGCTTAGAGAAAGATCAATGCCTTGGAAAATGGGCCAAATGGAGTCAGATGTCCACCAAACTGCAGATCAGAGATGTTAAGGTGTAAGGCCAAGTGGGTTTTGAAGATCAAATGCATCCAATGGCTAGATCTCAGTAGATCTAAGATTGAAAATGCATCATTAAGTGACCCAAGTGGGGCTCAACCCTCAAAATGAGGAATGGGGCCCACAAGGTGAAAATCACCAAAGTGAAACACTAGGGGTAGGTTATCAACTGTGGAGATTAAGGATCAAGTGGGATCTCACCTACCTAGGTGCTAGATCTAGTAAAACTCACCCAACCAAGGAGTGCGACCTCACTTAGAGAGGCTATGTTGCCTTGGGGAAGGGGTCAAATGGAAGCCAATCCACACCAAACTATAGATCCGAATTGACATGGATGCTATAGAGGTGGGTTCTAAATATCTTACCCAAAAGGCCACTAGATCTAAGTAGATCTGAAAAATTGTAAAATGAGGGTTTTAACTTATGAGGGTTTTCAGTTACTTAGACAAATGGATAGATCATGGAATGAGAAATTTACCTTGAGATCATACCTGAGTGATGGATGAGGTTGCCTTATTGTTGAGGAAGGTTCCTGCAGAGATCAAATGGGAGATCTTCGATTTGCCTTGCTTGAATTGATGCCCTAGTTCCACATGTGCGCCCTCCTCTACCTGTCAAACCAAGGAAAGTCGATTCAATCAGCATGATCAGGCATGGGGGAAATACAAATATAAGCGAATGATAACATGAAGTAAAAGGTACAAAGACAGTAATACTCCCTGTTATCGACGAAAAAACCCAAAGAAGAAACAGGGAGGAACCTACCCTACCAATGCGTCCTCCTTGAACCAATTCGACCTCCACTTGTAGATGACAAAATTATAGAACAAAATCGATAGCAAGATAAATCTCCAATAATCCAGTGCAAAGGAAGAACCAACGAACGAACTCCAAAAGCATTCACCACAACACAACAGATAGATGCAATAGTATTTTTCTATTCCAATAATCCAAAGCCAAAAGTCCCTTTTACAATGAGGGGCTCTCTCCTTTAAATAGGAAGGAGAGGCACCAAAACCCTAACCACTTTTTGAATGAGTGCCTAAGATTAAAAGATCAACATGATCTAATCAATGGTTGAGATGAGCTCAACAATACAATACATGGATCACTAATAAAATAATACATCAATGGACCAAATCGCCCTAGGAGAGGGGGTCCCGCCAAATATCAATGAATAAACATAAGATCTAGCTCATGGTGGGTCCAAGGGATAATTTCTAACACCCTTGGTCAATCCCAATAGCACAATAATATAAAATAATCAATCTAGACACCAAATCGTGCCTCTCTGGGAAAGTCATGAGCCTTAAGAGGCTCCAAAAAATCATATAAAATGCCAAAAGTGATGGGTGTGGGTCCCACTGGAAGCTAAAACTATTGGAGAAGGTGTGGAAGACATCCCACTCATCATCACAAGTCATCCCATGCCAATCCCTTGCCTCAGTAGCCCAAATTGAATCCTTCAATAGCCATTTTTACCATTTTTTAACTGCCTCGAGAAATGTGAACATGCCCAAACTGCCTCTTGGAGTGCCTACGCTGTCAAGGTGAGGCCACCAGGCTCTCTGGGAGGGGGGTAATATGGTAATAACAAGTGGCTGGAACACCCCCTCCATGCACAACGCCCTAGGTGAACTCATCAAATCTCTGCTCTGCTTTAACAGGGCCTCTGATAGGCCAAAACTACACTAGGATAGCCCACTAAGGCTAAAAATCACTGTAACTGCCCGGAACTGAAAACAAACTACCCCATTGGACTCAGAAGGTCCAAATCCATCTAAGATGTGTACCCATACACCATATAGACCTCTGCATAGTCAAAAATAAATGTCCATCATATCTGGTAGACCAAATAATAACAATCTGTAAAAATGCTGAAAAGCACAAATCATCATCATAAGCCTGAAAACACTGCATAGAACCACCATGGTGACCTGTACTAGACCATATATCATATCTCTGTATCATCTGAGGTCTGCCACCTCATGTCCTGTGATTGACTTTTGGTCAAACTAGATTTGACCAAGTCAACATGACCCAAATATAACTTATGGTGTCATCATAATGCTGCAAGGTGTCAAAGGTTAAAACATGCTCTACAATTCATTAAAGTAGCAATTATAACAAGAAGTAATCATTATTGGATGACTTACTGACTTAACATTGTGACACTTTGGATATGGAAAGGGAATACACACCATAGCATATACTGGACAAGAAATAACACAGGGAATGGCGGTGTCTCACAAATGGGTGAGTTGTTCAAAGAGTGTTTATTCACCTTGGCAGATGCTCACAATCCATAATACAAATGAGGCCAGCAATCTTTTTGATATAGAGTTTAAGTTCCATTGTTTTTTTGGGCCTTTAGTTTCCATAGCCTTTGATCTATGTGTGTTTACAAACACATTGCATAGATTTACATTTTACATAAGGCTTCATGCTGCAGGTGTGTTTTTAAGGCACTTGTTTACCTGAGCTATCTTCTTCCAGGTGTGTTTTAGACAACTTGTTTACCTAGGTATTACATTTCACAATAGATATAACATTTGATATTTCTTTGTCAGTTTCATTTGGCTTGCCTTTCGTTCACGTGTGTTTAGAAACACTTGTTACATGAACGGGCTTTTACATTTCATTTCTAGATTTTGTATTTATGGCAGCACTATCTGGTTCAGGTTTAGCCAACAACATCTTTAGTGACTGGGGGGACTTCGTGCCACTGCCAAACATCGGGACAACCGACCAGAATGATTTATGACTACAATCCAACTCACCAAAGGTAAGTTTTGTCACCAACTCAGAGCCGAGACATAATAAACAAGGAAGCTCATCCAATACAGGGGCTACAGCGGGGAAAGGTCCTCCATGCCACTAGTCAAGTAGTAAGTCAAGGTAAATAACAAACTGGGTAGGTAATGGATGGATGAAGACAGTGAATAATGAGACCAACACTAGCAAGCCAAAGTATGGTGGGAATGATCACCTCTATTCTCCCTAGGAAGGGTAAAACCAATGAGTATGGATAGTGAACTTCTAAGTCTGAGTGGAGACAATAATATATATATAAAAACTACAACCAGATCCACATATCTATATGATTGCCAGATCATGACATTAAATGCTAAGACATGCTACAAGAATGAATATAAAAGCAATATAACCATAACACCAGAATATACCTACTGAGTTATATACCTGAATGCTCATCATCTGAACCAACATCTGTCCTTTGAAACTGCTGCTGTAATTCTGGGCAATACTGACTGCTCTGTACAAATGGCTAAATGGCTACATCATTCATCTCTCTAAGTGTCCTGAAGCTCATTCATGGCATGGGGAATAAAATTGTTGTCCATAATCTGATAGTGATCCATAATAGATGCTCATCTCGACATCTCAATGCAAGGGAACTGGCTGAATAGTGTACCGGAATTAGAAAAATAATGTATGGTAGCCCGGCTACTATATATGTGATAACAGGAACATGCATTTGAGGATTTGTTTGGAAAGACTATTGTGATCTATCAAGACGATTTAATTGTGTTCTCCAAAGAAAGGGATGACCATGTAAAACATTTAAAGAAATTTTTTGACAGGTGTCGAAAGTTTGGAATATCTTTAAATCCTAAGAAATCTACTTTTAGTGTTGATGTGGGCAAGTTGTTGGGACACATTGTCTCTAGGGTAGTGTTGGCCCGATTTTATGACCGAGGCCAACGAAGGAGAGATAGCCCACACAGGTCGCTTACAGCAGCTTCCGATGTGTTTGAAATAGCTAACTCTCACAGGAATAAAGGCCCTGCTGCCTGTAAGATGTGCTCTCAAAATAGAGAGTCTCTCAAACCACTTATCTGAATGCCTAAAACTGCAATTAACACCTTAAGATGCAAATTAACCTAATCTATGATGCAATTAAAGAAAACTGAAACAAAAAATTTAGTTACTAAACTGTAAACAACAATTTAGTAGTTCCTAAAAATTTTGTTTCAGTTTTCTTTAATTACATCATAGATTAGGTTAATTTGCATCTTAAGATTTTAATTGCAGTTTTAGGCATTCAGATAAGTGGTTTGAGAGACTCTCTATTTTGAGAGCACATCTTACAGGCAGCAGGGCCTTTATTCCTGTGAGAGTTAGCTATTTCAAACACATCGGAAGCTACTGTAAGCGACCTGTGTGGGCTATCTCTCCTTCGTTGGCCTCGGTCATAAAATCGGGCCAACAAATGGCGCTAGAAGGAGGGCCTAAGGTAAAACGAATGGTTTTTGTTTCTATTTTTTCATTATTTATTCATTAACCATTTATCCTCTAAGCTCTTATATTTCAGTGTATTATATCTTATTCTTCTATGTTGTCATAAACGCATCATAGGGATCGTTAGATGACAAGATAACCAATTTAAAGAGTCAATTAATTTTGATTGTTTATCATCCATGGCTCAAGCCCAAATTCCTGTTTGGGAATCAGTTTTTCATTTTACATTAGTTGATATTCCCAATGAGACAGTCAACCTCTTGTCAAAACTTGAATTTGATGGTGAAGGCGATATATCTGCAAGAAAACACCTCAAGAAGTTTTTATCCAAATGTAACAAATATAAGATTGTTAATCTTAGTGCTACTTGCAGGTTATTTGCTCTTACTCTCCAAGGACGAATCAAATGCTGGTTGGAAACATTTCCACCTAATTTCTTTTTTACATGGTTTCAATTCGCACATGAATTTTTAGATACTTTCGAGGATTATGATTCTAATAAACTATGCAATGAGTTGTAGGTTCTTCAATGGAAGAAATGTGAGTCTTCAGAAGACTTTTCGGTAAGACTTTCTCATATTCTTTGCAAATTTCATATTGCTGATTTACCTTCTGAACATGACCTTTTAAATCTTGTTTTGAACTCTCATGCTTTTCCTATTTCAGAAAATCAAGACCTTTGTCAAAAGGATGTTTTAACAGATCATTTACCAACCCTTCAAGAAACTTCCTTCTCTATAATTGATTCAAATATTTCTATAAGTTCTTCCCAACCCCAAAATGAAAAGATTGTCGTAGAACAAGTGCCTTCTTCCGATTATTATTCTCTATCATTACCTCTTGAAGGAGAGAGAAACACTTCTTTTATTCAAAATCTTGATCCTATATATATTAGGGAAACAAATGGGGAAGAACATATCCATGATGAATTTATTTGTAGAGATAGGGAAGATGATTATCTTAATGAACAACAATGTTTGAATTCTATTATTACGAAAGAAGATCAAGATGAACTAATTTTGAAGCAAACTAAATGTTCATCGTTTTCTGATTTTTGTACTAATTCTTCTTTCGATTCAATTATCAATGAACACAAATATGTTAATAATAATTTTATGTGTTCTGATACTTCAATAGAACAAGTGAGAGAAGATGACATGAATCTTAATTTTTCGACTAGATGTTGTTCAGGAAAAGAGAGTGATATTTTTCAAGAGAATGTTAATAAAAGTTTTGATTTGCATGAAGGATTGTCAATTGCTCTTGATCTCAAAACATCACCAAATTGTATTGAAAATGATCAGGTAATAAAAGAGAAAACTTTTGGAAATTTTAATAATCTTTCTAAGTCAAGAGACCCTTTTAATTTCCTTACTTCTAATTCCTACTTTTCTATTTATCCTGATTTATTTTATGATTTTGATATGCATAAAATTCTATTCAATTTACCTAACTTTATGCCTTCAAAATTACATTTTTATGAGATATCTAACATTGATGATTCACTTAGTAAGCATGAAGTTGAGGGATTAGAACATGTTTCATTATCAAAATTATCCCATACTCCTAAAACTCAAGTTTTTGTTGAATCTAAATTTCAGGTCTTAAAGGAGCACGAACTGAATAATGATAACCTTCTCACCATAAAACAATGTTTAGAAGATGGTGAGGGGAAATTTTTAGGAGATAATTTTTCTTCTGATTTTGAAGATTTCTTTAACTACCCAATCTGCTCACAAGAATTTTATTCAAAACAAATTTTCCCTGAATGTTCTTTTCCTTCCAATTTCAAGAATGTAACAAGTACTCTTGATGATGAATTAACTAAAATTGTGTCTCAATTTGACTATCTTTATGAAAAATGTATTTGTTTACAAGAGAATATCCATAAGGAAAAGATTGCACATCATACATTCAAAGGATCAGAGCAAATTTCAGATTCACTTTTTGTAAATCAGATTTCCAATGAAGAACTTAAAGAAGATCAAATCTCTCTGCATGAACATTGCAATTTTGTACCTTATCATTCTATCACATCGAAAAAAGGGATGGTAACAATGAATGATTTTATTTATGATTTTCCCTTTACAAAAGAACCATTACAATCTGTGCATAGTCATTGTACATATAATGATCCAATAGAAGTTTGGTTAGAAAAATCATTTCATGTGAGATTTCCTGTAAATAATAAGTTTCTTATCTTGCACTTATTAAAGATAGATCTAGTTAGTTTTGATTTTGATTTCTTTTTTCTGCCATTTTCATTTTTGATTTGCGATGTACATGTGTTTATTGGTTTGAGTTTGTATGGTTGGTTACATTGGAAATTTGATTTCACTTGATTATTTTTATTTTTATTTTGATCTTTTTTGTACATATGTAAATAGGCTTTGGTTTTTTTCTTTTCATTTTTATTCTGTTTGGTTTTGTTTGATTTAAAGGGGTTAGTGTAAATAAATAAATCTCTTGTCTCGAATTTCAGTTTGTTTGTTAATTTTGAGTAATTGTTATAAGATATGGTCTATTTTCCCGCTAAGGCTAATAAGGTTTTCTCGAATTTGAAACGGATCTGTTGTAAACTTTTAGAAGTTTGTACTTACTATCAGAGTTGATCTCTTGCTGCCTGTTATCTTTATAGTAGAGATGACTAATAATTTGTCTTTTCAAAACTTGGTACTTGGAAATCTTTATCAATCTGAACTAACAGTCATTTTTAAAAACTGCTTACAATCTGGGAAGTACTTGGATTTGTTCTGTTTATAATTTTTTATTTTATGAAATTAGGAATGAAAGGTCTCAGTAATGAGTCGGTTCGATCAGGATCATGGATATCATGAGTATGACGTTACCGAAAATCAGTCACCAAACTGTGGTAATGGCTTTTGGTCTTAGGATTAAAAGATAAGGGGTCTCAGTAATCAGCCAGCTGATTCATTTTTGATGATATTTGTGAGTGACATTGTCTTATGGTTACCTAGCTAAGACAATGATTCCTTGTTTTATAAAGTCTTAAATACAATAGCAAAATTTATCTATAATAAGATGGAACAGGTTTCTTGTGTTTTTAAGAGGAATAAGTCGGTTATATCTTTATACTGGAAGTTTTAGGTTATCTTTTATTCCGAGTATTTGGTTTTGACGAGATTATCTTATCTAGTTTGTCTACATGCGAAAATTTTTATTAGCAGCACAGGGGAAAATTTTGAAAGTATTTGCAAATGTGAAAATCATTAAACACAGGTTTGAACTAGATTGAGATTACCTGATTTCTCAAAGTGAGTCTTATTACCATATCTTACTCGATTGTTTGAAGTAAAGTGAACAGAGATAACTGTTTCGCCCAGCATGTCGCCATTTGTTGGCACCCCAACAACTCCCCTTGATTTTGCTAAAATAAAGGGACCCCCATGTAAATTTTGTAAATAGTTGCTTTTGGTTTTCTCTCATTTTAGGTGATTTAATGCCTTTCTTCCTAGTTTCTTGATACTGGTTGCATATCTTTACCCAAGCTTATTTAAGTTGATCACACATTATTGATTTATGAGCATTTTCGTGGATTTTGACAATTTGATTGATAGCCTTGCTTTGGTCGAACCTCACCTTAAATTTGGTTGGGTTATCATTTCAATTTTGATACATTTGAATTGTCAAAATATGGTTTCATGTACTTTTGATGTAAATGAATTTATGGTAAATCATTACCTAGAAAATAAAAATATTATAATGTAATTACTTTTTATGAAATTATTATCACATTATAATAATTGATATATATATCTAGGTCATATTGCATCATTTAACATGAATCTCATTATTTTTATTTTTTCTGAGCAAATATTTTATTTATTATCTATATTTAAATGGAATTAATAAAGCTGGTCATATATGTTTATTAATTTGATATTATGATTGCTTTTGTTATTCTATATAATTATACACTATTATAATAGAAAAAATAATGCTTACAGTTAAAAGTGGAAATGTGAAAGTAAATCATATACCTTTTATTTAATCTTTTTTGTGCAATACTGGTACATAGACAATGACAACAAGCAAGTTATTTTATAAGGAATATGGATCCTATGATTATTCTAAGGGATGTACATTTAATAAAATATTCTAACATAATTGTATTTCCCTTTTGTTCTTGGTCACGTATTGTTATTGCAAAGAAGATTGAAATTCACAAAAGGAAAGGAAATAACTTTATCATCACCCACAAGAGTTTTTTATTCAAAAGTTTATCAGAATTGGACATTCTAAAATTATATCAACTTGAAAATGAGACTTTTTGAAACTTGAAGAAACCTTCCTCATTATTTTGGATCATATTCCAATTTAATTTTGGACAAAGTTATTTTATTATCATACAAACTCATGATCAAGTTATTATTTTAGAACTACATATCAACGAAATAAAAGCGTTGAACCATTGATGAGGTGGCATCTCAAGGATTCAAAGCATTTAGGTTCTCTCTTATGTTATCATTTTTATTTTTATTTATCAAAGATAAAAGTTTGACTTCTGAAAGATGTTCATTTACTTATGCAACGGATTAATGAAGGAAGTTAGCTTACCAAAGCGAATATTGGAGGAGGACCGTATCGCTAAAATCATATTTTCACCATGCAGTCAAGAAATTGTTGCCACGATACCCAATTGCTAATAAAGACACTAGCATTTAAGGCCAATCTACCAGCTCATGAAAATATTTATAGAATTCACGAGGATCTGAGGAGTTTTCTCCATTTAAAACTTATTAACCGTAATATCGTTTCCAAAAATGAGAGAATAACGCACCGGATAAGTAATATTGGTTTGCTGTCACGTATTCTTCGAGACCATTAGAAACACGTCAGGCCGTTACATTCACGAACGAAAAGTAAATCGCATAGAATCTGGGAAAGTGTAATTTCACTCTGGTCCTTTGTGGCTGTTTTGTTGAGTCATCACCCAGCTATTCGTTTGCTAGTTATCATGATACCTTAGCTAGCAGAAGCGACTCTCCACGTTCTTATATCTCGGGTATTGTTAAAGAAGGTAAGGAGATCGGTTGAGATTTTACGGTGCATGAAAAGGAGGTCTATCGTAGACATTGCGCTGAAAAGATAAATAGAATTACACCAAGTCTTCAAAGATTCGAGGATTTGCTTTCTCCTGGCCAATGAATTCAACGATATCGCTAAGGATAAATGGGAAGATACTTTATCTTTTTACTTTTCAAAATAATTATCTTTAACTTTCTTATTGCTTATTTGCGCAATTTGGATAGACTGATATTTAATATTTATCTTGGATGTACAGGTAAAAAGATAAAGCGTGAAATGTGAGAGTCATAAACAGCCGTTACGACAGGTAAAAGAATATTGTTGCAGAAGATTTGTAGGTTCGCGATGAGAGGATAAATCACTGTATTATCACATTACTACCAGAAGTCTGCCACGAATTCATTATATCTGTTGTAGTAAAAAGAGCTCCATGAATTTACTGTGAATTTTGCTGATTAAAGGGAATATTCAGTTGGAGGTTACGATGGAAAAGATTCCGTCCTAGAATGGTTCTACAAGTACTATATTTTCTGTCAAATGTCCAGTGCCATGGACATCACGATATTAATCCACATCCAAAAATACGTGCGATGAAATATTGCAGTCAGAAAGGGATAATTCTTATCTTTTTACTTTTACAATAATTTTACATAAGACTTAATATTGTTCGCCTTTTCCTGGCAGGTATTTATTGGCCCATTTTTAACATTTTGTTTTTCAATGTGCAGGTTACGTAAAGGAAGCATGCCTAAAAATAAATTAAGTTCGCCTGAGCATGAATTTGTGGATGAAGAGTTACCATTTTATCACGGTTCAACGGTTTTGCAGGAGAGAAGGATACGCAGAACTTAGTGGATCCAGTACCAAAAACAAATGGATACTTTGAATGAGAAGATTTCAACTAACCAAATTGCCCAAAAGAATGGGCTTTGTTCTAACAACCTGAACAGAAATTGAAGTGATTCGACTTGCCAGTTCATTCAAGGAGTTGATGGTCACTGCCGCTTTTAAGGAGAGTCTTTGTACCTCATTGCCTATATAAGTAGTAGTGAATCGATGCTACAGAGGGGGGTTGGTATCAGCAGAATAGAGAGGACTTTATAATTCTCAATTCTGTTTCTGTTTGTAAATCTTTAATATTTGCAGATAGAAGGTGAGACGCTGCCAGAGGGGAGAGAGCTCTGCAGTTTTTGAAGGTCTTTACCTGGGAACTGCAGAATAGAGAGGACATTGTAATTCTCAATTCTGTTTCTGTTTGTAAATCTTTATATTTGCAAATAGAAGGTGAGACGCTGCCAGAGGGGAGAGAGCTCTACAGTTTCTGAAGGTCTTTACCTGGGAACGGTAGGATATTCATTTTTTGTAATATTTATTCCAGAAGAAGAATCAGTAATCTTCTCTGCTATTGTTTCTAGATATCGATGGAAGCCTTGTGTTGTTTCTACCCAGGCACAATTTGAGACCAGAGATTAGTGACATTGCAATTATCTTTGTATTTGATTGAGATCTGTAAGATTTTATTTTTACAGTTGAATAGAAGTTCGCTGAGAGATTTTATGCTCTTTTATAAATCAATATTCTTTACTCAATTGATCATGCTAGATGACTGCAAATTTGATGTGTAAACAATATGTAAAAGGTTATTGTTAATCTTATGATATTGATGTGCTTCAAATGTTTAATTGTTTATTTAAACTTTGTTTTAAATAAACCAGTAAACTAAAATTATTCTTTTACATGTCAAAACTTTCAAGCTTGCTCCTAATCAGGATAGTTAGGATAGAATAGATTAGTTAGAGTTTTCGATTTTATTTTGTAGTTGAACCTATGGGATTTTTAGGAGCTATTAAACTATTGTTTATAGTTTAGGAGCTACTAAATTTTCCGTTTTTCAGTTTTTTTTAATTGCATCTTAAGATTTCAATTGCAGTTTTAGGCATTCAAATAAGTTGTTTGAGAGACTCTCTATTTTGAGAGCACATCACACAGGCAGCAGGGCCTTTGTTCCTGTGAGAGTCAGCTATTTCAAACACATCGGAAGCTGCTGTAAGCGACCTGTGAGGGCTATCTCTCCTTCGTTGGCCCCGGTCATAAAATCGGGCCAACAGGAAGGCATCAGAATTGATCCTGAGAGAGGGCAAGGAATCCAGGCCATAGCTCCACCAAAAGATGTTAGCTCCTTGCGATCATTATTCGGAAAGATAAACTTTGTTAGAAGATTCATCTCTAATCTAGCTGAATTGGCCAAACCTTTAAATGCCTTGTTGAAGAAATATGTAAAGTTTGTCTGGGACAAAAAGTATGCAGCGTCATTTGAATCATTGAAGAAGGCTATCTCCTCTGCTCCCATCTTAGTACGTCCTGATTATAATAAGGAATTCCTGATTTACTCATATGCTTCAGAGGATACTATAATTGGTGTTTTGTTACAAAAGAATGAAAGCAATCATGAACAACCTGTTGCCTTTATGAGTAAGAATCTTAGAAATGCAGAATTAAATTATACAACCATTGAAAAACAAGCCTATGCATTGGTTAAATCCTTAAAACATTTCAGGACGTACATAAGCTACTCTAAGATTTTGGCTTATGTTCCATATCAAGTGGTCAAGGATGTTTTATCTCAACATGATGGTATCGGGGTTAGAGGGAACTGGATTTCTAGAATTCAGGAGTATGATATTGAGATTAAACCAATTAAGATAGTAAAAGGTCAAGGACTAGCCCAACTTCTAACTGAAACCAAAGCTCATTCGAATATAAATCATCAAGAAGTAAACATGGTGCTCTATATTGATGAAGATCATGAATGGTACAAGGACATTATTTATTTTCTCAAGCATTTGTTATGTCCTGATCATCCCTTGGACCACCAAAGAAGAGCTTTGAGGTTAAAGGCATCTAAGTATATATTGACAGAAGATGGTTTGGGATGGAAAAAACCAGATGGGATTGTGTTAAAGTATGTAAACCCTGACGAGTCCCAAAGAATCATAAATGAAATGCACTCAGGGTTAGGTGGAGGTCATTATGCACCCAGAACTACAACCGCTAAAATCATGCGAGCTGGGTATTATTGGCCATCATTATTTAAGGACGTACATGCTTTTGTTAGAACTTGTCAAGAATGTCAATTCTTCTCAGGAATGCCTAGATTGCCTTCCTTGCCTTTAACCTCAATCATTGTAGAGGCACCTTTTCAGCAATGGAGAATGGATTTTGTTGGTCCCGTTGACCCAAGTTCATCTAATGTGTATAAATACATCTTGACATGCACAGATTATTTTACCCATTGAGTCGAAGCTATCCCTACTAAAAGAGCAACGACGAAGGTGGTGGTTAAGGTTTTGGAAGAAAATATAGTCTCCAGATATGGTTGTCCTGTAAAAATCACCACAGATAATGCAAAATCCTTCAGCAAAGAAGAAATGTCAACATTTTGCTCCAATCACGGAATCACTCTGTCTCATTCTTCTAACTATTACCCGCAGGGAAATGGCTTAGCTGAGTCAAGCAATCAGAATTTAATTTGGCTTTTAAAACGAATGATGGGTGAAAACAAAAGGAGTTGGGATAATAAACTCAAGTATGCTCTTTGGGCAGATCGAACAACTGTTAAGAGAATAACTGGTAAGGCTCCTTTTGAAATAGAAAGGAGTTGGGATAATAAACTCAAGTATGCTCTTTGGGCAGATCGAACAACTGTTAAGAGAATAACTGGTAAGGCTCCTTTTCAAATAGTGTATGGACAAAATTGTAGACTGCCTATTAATCTCCAGATCCCAGTGTATGAACTTTTGCAACAATGTTCCTCAAAGCAAGAAGCAATGCAAGCAAGAATTGATAAATTAGTAGAGCTAGATGAAACCAGAAGAGAAGCATGGAATAAAATGGTTTTAGAACAAGAAAGGGTTAAAGGAAATTTCGATCAAAGGAGTAGAAATGTCAATTTTGGGGTTGGTGATATAGTCTTGCTTTGGGACAAGAACAAAGAAAAGCCAGGGAATCATGGAAAATTTGAGAAGTTGTGGATGGGCCCTTATCGAGTGAGCAGAATAGTAGGTAAAGGCTCGGTGTGGTTAGAAACGTTGGATGGTGATGAATTGGAATTGCCAGTAAATGGGGTACTGATGAAACATTACTACCCCCTTGTCCCTTTGGTGTAGAAATCATCTTGCCTGTTTAGAGTAGGTAGGGTTTTGAAAGTTCGCTTGAGCAGTAGGATTTGAGTGCTTTTTCTTTTTCCTTAGTGTTGTGTTTTCTGATGAGTTTCGTCCGAGTGCTGAGTTTTGCCCGAGTCTCCCTGAGTTAGTTGAGTCTGCTCCTTTCTAAGCTTTCTTTATTTCCTGCATAAAATAAAATAAAATAAATAAAACAGTGAAGCTCTTTAGTTGATTTGATTAGTATCTCTCATTCTGCTTTAAATTAGAATTTCAATTCAACATTTTATTTTATTTTATTCCATACATGCTGCTCATGGTAGTTCGCATCCATGTGTGTAGGAATAGGTACAATTAAAGATGAAGCAAAACAGTTAGGCAATGCATTGAAGATTGATGCAGTTAGTGTTGGGGACCAGAGATTTTGAGGTTCTCAAGCACTATCTCCCTTAGAGCACTTGTCCCAGCAAGAGCCAGATGTTATCACATCCATAGTAGTCGGGCTACCATGATTGCAGAGCAGTTCAGTATACATTTTTGAGCTTCGCCTTTACACAGTTTCAGTGAGATCAACTATGATGAGCAGTATTACTTATGATCACTCACATTAGAGCAGTCCTAGATCAGACATGCAGTAGACCTTATGCCATGACTGAGCCTCTTGACCTCAGATTTGATGACCGAGATGACCTTTTATCCCATACAAAGTAGCGTAGTGCCCAGAGTATCAACAACAGTGTTTCAGTGGTTACAGGTGATCCAGATAGCAGATACAGGTATATGGCCCAGTAGGTATATGATGTGCATTGGTGTTATTATCTTGTTCTTTTGGTCATTTTGATAGCTTGTCCTAGTATATAGTAATCATGATCTGGCAGTATATCTATATAAAATGAAAATGGTTGTTACTGATTATCTAAATGGTTGTATTACTTACATGTAGAAGCTCATGTTTTATACTCATTGGTTTTACCCTCTTAGGAGTGTGGACATGATCATTCCCACCTTTTATGGCTTGCTAGCTTAGCCATCACGTTCACTCTCCCACTTTTGTTTTTTACTCTGACTTACACCTCGGCCTGTGATATGGAGGACTTCCCCACTTTTGCCTCTGTGCTGGATAGCATCCCTATTAGTTTGTGTCTCGGCTCTAAGTTGGAAATAGAACTTACCCTTTGGTGAGTTGGATTTGATACCTTGATCACTCTAGTCGGTTGCCCCGATGTTTGGTCTTGATTGTAGAGAGTCCCCCTAATTGCCTGAGTTGTGTTGGCTAAAACCTGAAGCAAATTATACTACCATCATTTGTGGAAACCTAAATGAATAAACACCCTAGATGAGAGCTTGAGTAGTTGTGTTGCTAAACACATGCAAAATCCCCAAAACGATTGTGAATTGAAATGAATTGGAAACTAAAAGCACCCAGGATGAAAGCTTTAGTAGTTGTGCTTCTAAGCAAATGCAAAATCCCCATAAGGGTTATGAAATGAAATGAATTGGAAACCAAAAGCACCTTGGATGAAATCTTTAGTAGTTGTGCTTCTAAGCACATGCAAAGTCCCCAAAAGGGTCATATAGGCCCAATGAAATATATGCTAAATCCAAAGACTGTTGACCAAGGAAATGAAATATAATGATGTGATTTGTAGACATTTTCCAAGGTTGAATAAGCACTCCTATAAACAACTTATTCCATTTGTGAGACACTGCCATTCCCTGTGTGTTTAATATCCGACATATGCGTAAGTGTGTATTCCCTTTCCCTAATCCAAAGTATCATAGTGTGGAGTCAGTTGAGTCATCTCCTTGTCCTAGCCTTGCATTCTTCACCCTCACCCTTTGCTAGCAAATTGATCATGTTTACAGAATGAGTATATCCTTGAGGTTCTTTTGTAAAGTAAATAATTATTTGAACTTATGCTTTATGCTATTATTAACTAACTGCCAGTGAAATGATGCTTAATACTTTAAGTCTTGCTATCAGAATGATTAAAAGAACATGTCTTAACCATTTGCATTTGCAACAGTAGGCTTTTCCAGCATGGGTCATATTTTGATCAGTCTTGACCGGGTCAAACCCAATTTGACCTGATCAACCTTGGGATCCATGATGAGTTGGACCATTGATAATGTATGATGATGATATATGGTCCTTTGATACACCTTTGATGGCTCCATACAGTGGACACAAGTTTCAGATGATGGTTGATGCACCTTTTTATTGGTTATTATTATTTCCAGACCATTATATTATTATTGTCCCAATATGGCTGAGGCTACAAATGATCTTACAGGTTGCCGCAGAGTGTATGGGTACTCATCTCTAGTAGATTTGGACCTTTTGAGTCTATTGAGACCAAAGTTTGAAAAATCGAAATCGGACTCGGAATCGATCGAGGGTCAACTCAGAATCAGAATTGAAATTGGTAATGAATTGGTTGATTTGAATTTAATGAATCGGTTGCTCAAAAATACATAAAATGTTTTTTTTTTAAGAAAAACAACATTTTCAAGATTCTAATTCATGATTCCATAGCATTAGAAACAAAATATCCAATGTCTGCTCATGTATATACCATATAAGAGTCAATATATCAAAATGGCACAAAGTGTATTGTGCAATACATATCTAGGAGACTGGAAATGGAACAAAATACATAATCCATGAGGCCTATAGGCTATATGACCAGTAGAGTCCAAAAAATAACATGATATATAGTCAACTACATCCATCGAACTGATCAAACTCATCAAACTCATCACCACTGTTACGGTGAGGAGTAAAAGTAGAACTAGAACCAAAAGAGCCAAGAGCTGAAGGACTAGCAAAGGCATCAACATCTAGCTCAATCTCAGGCTCCTCAGGCTCAGGCACACGGTCATCTACTACTGCAGTAGTAGTACTGGCTGAATGCCTACTACTACATCATTGTCGCCTATAAGTAAGAGGTCTTGGTCCACTAGTGCCTGTCGTGCCTGGAATATCGGGATCCACACCTGTATGAACTGATGGCATCGACAATAGAGGATCTGAATCTATATGAGCCTAAGGCTGCAGCATGTCCTCCAACTCAACATCCAGATCAACACCTAAGCGACCAAACTCTGGTTCTGCGGTCTCCACTACCCAATCTAAGGTCGCATCTTTATCATCTAACAGAATGGGATCCGTATCAGGTCTTTTGTTCATCACCAGGTTGCATCTGAGTCGCAGGTTGTACTGAACGAAGACTAGATCATTTAACCATTTCTACTCTAAATGGTTTCTCTTCCTCGTGTGAATCCGCTCAAACAAAGACCAATTGCGCTCACACCCAGAAGCGTTGCAGGTTTGACTAAGGACCCGAAATGCAAACTTTTGCAATTGTTTTGTATGATTACCAAATGACTTCCACCATTGTGCTGCAATTGCAAATGCGAAGAGTCAAGGCAGTTAATTCAACAAATTACATTGTGAATTTGGCTAAGAAATTAAGAATCAAGGTATTTAGTAATTTACATTGTACAATTTAAACTTTAAAGTTAAACAACATAATTTAATAAAACAATGGAATTGTTTACCTGGTTGGCCCCCATCTATTTCCTTCTTAGCCACATTTTTGCCAAAGGTACCTATGGCTTCACTGAAAGAGGTGATCTGCCGATGTATCTCCAATTGGGTCTCCTCATTTGGGACCATGCGCTCAAGGCAAGTATACAATCCCATCCGCTATCTCCCCACTTGGATCAGCATCAATGTCATCTCTATAATGATACTTCGGGTTCAGGAAATACCCAGCTACATGTATAGGGCGATGGAGTTGATGGTTCCATCTCCTATCAATGATCTCCCAAATAGGCCCATACTTGGCTACTTTATCTTTGTATGATGTCTTTATTTGCTCCTTTTCCTTATCCATAGCTTCATAAATGTATCCCATGGCCAACTTTTCCCCATCCACCAACCGCAACACCTTAACAAGTGGCTCAGTAAGTGCCACAACCTTTGCTGTTTTTTTCCAAAACGAAGATCTTTTCATTTTCTTCGTAATGTGTCTTCCATCTCGTGTGCTAGCCCAATTAGATGAATTCCATTCATCACTTGAAAACATCTTCTCCAAGTTTTGTTCTTGGGAAAGGAGAGATTGCAATGTGAGGAAGTGAGTTGCAAATCTAGTAACTACGGGCCTAACAAGCTCCGTACCCCCTGTGTGTCTCTTCATCAAGCTCAATACCCAACCGTGGTTGTAGATGTACTTGGTGATGCTTTTGGCATAGTCCACAGTGAACTTGATCCAGTCCTGTTTGCATACATCCTCAATCATGAGGTCTATGCAATGTGCCGCACATGAGGTCCAGAATATAGTTTTATGCTTTTCCTCTAACATCCTACCAGCAAGAACATAGTTAGAGGCATTATCGGTGATGACTTGCACAACATTAGTTGGCCCCACCTCCTCAAAAACCTCATCCAAAAGATGAAATAACAGATTTGCATCTTTCACATTATCAGATGCATTACGTGATGACAAAAACATGGTTCCCTGTGGGCAAGAGACAAGAATGTTTATAAGGTGTCAACCCCTCTGATCTTTCCATCCATCCGACATGATAGTGCATCCTGTGTTTACCCATGAAGCTCTGAAATCCTTCAAGTATTCTTCTATGGATTGTTTCTCTTTTTGCAAAAGAGATCCCCTCAAGTCATGCATAGTAGGGCCTTTGAAGCCCTTACCAACAGCTACAATGGAATCCCACATAGGTTGGTAATAAGAAGAGCGGGCAACATTGAATGGGAGATCAGCATCATACCACCATCTTGCAATGTACTCATGGGAAACTCCTTTGTACTGCTTCTTCCAATGCTCATCTAAGGTGGGCTGAATTTGTGTTGGATGTTGCATCTGAGAAGCATTGACACTGGCAGAAGTGGTGGGAGGTGTGAAATAGCTTTCAATGCCACCCCTCTTTTTGGCTTTGCCCTTATTTTGTGTACTCTCGAAGGGCGAAACATACTGGAAAGGATCCCTAAGAGTGGTAGAAGGGATAGATGAAGAGCCTTCTTTTGAATTTGAACCAGGGGCATAGGTCCCACCCATCATTTCAGCAATCCTCCTCTTCCTCCCTACTTCTTCCTCTATCTCTTTTTGCTTAGCCTTTCCCTCTTCAAATTTCTTGAACTGTTCTTGCATCTCAGCTCTAATTTTCAAAATAACATCCAGTGGGGCTTCACATGCCTTAACTTGGCATTTGATGGCAGCCAAGTGTTGTTTAAGCCTATAATTTCCCCCACCCTTAATCTCAATTTCTTGCAATACTTGCAATATATGTCCCCCTAAACCAAGGTTGCGGGGGAGCGTCCTCCCCCCCCTCGCCCCCGCTCCGGAAGCTCGCTTTTGGCCAAAGCGTGGTGGGAGCTAAGGGAGAGCGCGCTCCCAATTTCGCTCCCGGTCCGGATCGTTTTGTAAAGCGCGCTTCCGTGGGTGAAAAAAACGCTCCCTGCCACTGTCAAGAGCGAATTATAACGCTCCCGATAGCTCCCTATTTCGCTCCCGAGCGCTCTACCAAACGCTCTGCATATTTAAAAATCGCTCCCGGGATAGCTCCCCATAGCTCCCGCTGGAAGATGACGCCCGCGCAAAGGAAAGACGAGGAGGGTGGATGGGGTCCACTTGTGGGGTTTTGGAGGGAAGGAGTAGGGCTTTGGGGGATAAAGCCCTCTCCTCCACATTCATTTTCACTTGCATTGGCTTGAGAAGAGAATTGAAGAGAAAAGAAGAGAAGAGGAGAGGAGAGGAGGAGAAGAGGAGAGGAGAGGAGAAGAGGAGAGGAGGAGAGGAGAAGGCTACCATCCTTGGAGATTGAAGAAGGTTGAACTTGTCACTACCATTGGAGAGCCAAAGAGGTAGGGTCTAAATTTTAAAACCTTCCTTCTTGTTTTTTTTTTGTGTTTGAACTATGATTTAATCATGAATGCTTGTAATGTAGTCACTAGATTCTAGAATGTGCATTGTTGATTGTAGATGTTCCTCTTCTACTCTTTCCCATGCTTCCTCACTCGTTCTATTGCAGGCAACAGGTTGAATCTCTAGTTCCATCAAACATGATGATGGGTATGTGGTTTATTTTCTTGGTTCCATTTGTTATTTTGATGATGGTGCTTGGAAACCGGAGGAGGAATGAGGGAGAGGATGAAGAAGTGGGGAGTGGCACATACTGTGGAGAGGAGGAGGAGGAAGAGGAGGGGGAGGAGGAGGAGGAAAACCGAAAGAAAACCAAAGAGGAACCCACACCCTTATGGAAACATGTCACAAAGCAGGGAGGAGGTAGAGGGGGTGGAACCACCAAATTTGTTTGCCCCCATTGTAAAAAGACATACACAGGTTCATATACCCGTGTGAGAAGACATCTATGTGGGCACATGCCATGTGATGACAAAAAAACTATAGGAGTTTGTGTTTGCCCAAATGTGACATCAACACAAAGAGCCATCTATAAGAAGGAAGAACTTGAAGCACAAACCAAATCAAAAGATTTTAAACGATCAATGGATGACCATGACCACTCTTTCTCACCGAGAACCGGAGGCCCATCCACCCAAGGCAGTGGATTCTCTCCCACGGGGCAGTCACGTGGCAGGGGTATATCAGATTTCCTTGACCAAGGTTGTAGGGATGACGTGGATTCAAAAGTATTTCGGTTTCTCTATGCATGTGGCATACCATTCAATGTTCTTCGCTCACCTTATTGGCATGAAATGGTAGAGGCCATCCACTCCGCCCCAGCAGGATACAAGAGCCCCGGGTATGACAAAGCTAGAACTGTGGGGCTTGACAAGGAAAAAGCCAAGATCCAAAATGCTTTGGGGACATTCACAAATGCTTGGAATGAATATGGGGTATCAATTGTATCAGATGATTGGACAAATGTAAAAGGCAAGCCATTGATAAATGTGCTTGGTGTGTCGGCTACTGGTGCAGTCTTCCTTTCGGCCCATGACTACTCAGATAAATTCAAGACCGGCATAAACATTGCAGAACTCCTACTAAAAAACATTGAAGATATTGGTCCATACAATGTCATCCAAGTCATTACCGATAATGCTGCTAATTGTAAGGCAGCGGGAGCAATCATTGAAGATAAATACCCCAACATATTTTGGTCCGGGTGTTTGGTTCACACACTGAACCTTTTGATGCACGACATTATTAAGTTGAAGGAAAATCAATACAAATGGATTGGTGAACTGTACAAAAAGGGCAAGCACATGATAAGATTTATTACCAACCATAGCAATGCCCATGGCATTTTCCGCACTCACTCAAAGTTAGAGCTATTGAAGATAGCAAAGACTAGATTTGCTAGCTATTACCTCACCTTCAGGCGCCTTTTGAAGGTAAGAGAGGCATTGGCTAGCATGGTATCAAGTGAATCATGGCAAATCTTGAAAGATAGGGCTATATCCACATCTGATAGGCTTGATTTTGAGGAGGTGGAGACCACCGTTCTTGATTGTCAATTTTGGGCAAGTGTCAAGTTTGTTTTGCAGTTCACAAAGCCCATTTATTACATGATTTGGTTTGCAGATACAGATAAGCCGGTGATTGGGGAGGTGTATGAGCAGATGGATAGCATGTTGGGCCAAATTAAAGATATTGTTGAATCAAAAGATCCCATCCTGTATGACCATATTCACAAACATGTGGTCAAAAGGTGGGAACATCTCAACGTTCCACTGCATGCCTTAGCATATGTATTGACACCAAAATATTATTCTCCATCTTGGTTGGCCAAACCAGCACCTGGGGGTGGGGATAGGAGAAAGCCCCACACAGATCCAGAGGTACAGGTTGGGTACATGGCTGCTATAGACAAGTTGGTCCCTGATGAAGAAGATTGTGCCTTATTGCGTAGTGAATTAAGCAAATACCTCAGTGAAATTGGTCCGTTTGGTACTTTGCATGCTAGAAAAGATCGAGATAGGGCACCTCCTATTGAATGGTGGAACATGTATGGCTCATCATGCCCACGCTTGTATAAATTGGCAACCAAAGTTCTTTCACAGGTGGTTAACAGCTCCTCTGCAGAAAGGTGTTGGAGCACCTATAGCTTCATCCACTCAGTGAAAAGAAACCGATTAAATGAAAATCGGGCAGAAAGCTTGGTTTTTGTACATTACAACTTGAGGTTGTTGACTCATTACTGTGAGCGGGCCAAAACTGATAGATCATATGTCACTTGGGACAACAATCCGGAGGAACATAACTTGGAGGATGGAGCCTTAGCTTTAGAGCGCTTGGAGGAAGAGCTTTTGGGCGATGAGGATGACCATCACCATGGCCATGCAGTAGCACCAGCAACAACAACAATGATGCCACCACCATCTCCGACCTTGTTTCCAGATGCACCATCTTTGCCTAGAGGTTCAACTTCAACTTCACGACCCTCATCTACATTAGTGAGGGGGGGTCGTGTAGGACCAAGTCTTGGACGTGGCTCAACATTGGTGGCTACTAGGGATGATAGTCCCACGCCCATTGTTCCTAGACCACGGGAAAAGAAATTAGAAATTTCCCGTGGCAAGAGGAAACATCCATAAAATCTACTTTTGCAGTCTTTTCTTGTTTACAGTACTTTCAAGTTTCAAGTTTCAAGTATATGCACTATTGACTCTTTTATCTTTATTATGGTATATTTTGTGAACATTACATGGCAATTCAAGTTTGAAGTTTGAAGTTGAACTGGAACATACCTTTGAAGTCACTATTTGCAACTTTGCATTATTGAGTCATTGATTGCATAATGATAAAAGCATATTATGATAAGTTATAAGTCTTTGGTAATGATTCATGAATATGATGCTTTGTGAATTGTTTCAAGTTCAACTTTCATTTCATGGTATGTTATATATTGAAAATTTGAAGTTGTAAGGTTGATGTTATAGATACTAGTAACTAGAGTCTAGACCTATGGTTGACGAATTCACTACTATATGATTGATGATTGATGAATGATGTTATATGGTATTATGGTTTATTTCATGTTTTTATGCTTTCCAATGAGTTTCCATAACTAATTCAACATTCTACAAGCATTTGTTAACATATATGCATCAAAATATATAAAAAATATATATTATATAAAAAACGCTCCCGCAACGCTCCCAAACCGGAAGCTTTTGAAAATTTCGCTTTTCGCTCCCGCTCCCGCTCCCGCTTCCCGCTCCCGCTTCCCGCTCCCGCTCCCGCTCCCAAGTAACCTTGCCCTAAACAACATCTGCATGGATCCATGCATGATCTGTTGGTTTTGGGGCCATGATTCTATACTGTAGAATCGCAGATATGTATTGTGATCTGCATTCCAAAAAAAAACAAGAAAAAATTGATGAATTCTTTACTTCTGTTAATAAGAAAAAATTAATTTTTAATTTCTATTTAAAATTAAAACTATATTGCTTTTTGTTTTTTAAAATTTTTCTTTCTGTTTATTAAAATTTTTAAAATTAAATTAAACTTTAAAATTAAATTAAATTAGAAAAAAAAGTGTGCACAGTGGCACACTGTAATACCTTGTTGTAGGTTGCACACAACCCTCTCCCTGAGTCTCCTGTAGCTCCGCTACTCCACTGTTGTAGGCTGCACACAACCCTCTCCTCGAGTCTCCTATAGCTCCGCTGCTCCACTGCACGCTGCCCTCTCCTTGAGTCTCCTGTAGCTCCGCTGCTCCACTGCATACTGCCCTCTCCCCGAGTCTCCTATAGCTCCGCTGCACACTGGCACCACCAGATAACCGCACCCGGCCCACTACTCCACCATCCAGCTCACAAGTCACTACACACTACACATGCCACAGACCACAATTCAAGTTTAAAGTTCAACGGCGTCCAGACTCCACATTGCTCCGGAGACTCCCACACGGACTTGTTAAGTGCTAAATGAAAAATAGTGTAGGTTGGGTCGGGTTGGGTAGGTTAGTAACTAGTTTAGGTTTTTATAAAAAAACTTTAAAAAAAACCCTGTTTAATGCCCCACGGGCCCACACTTCAAACAGGTCTGATTTTTTACGTAAATCGGTTGAACCGGACTGTTTTAGCTGGCCGGACAGATTTATGTAAAAAATTGGTGAACCGGACCAATTTTTCCCCCCTGACCGGCCATTTTTGGAGACCGGTTTGAACCGGTTGTGCCTTAAATCGACGAATCGGCCGATTCCGATTCTGATTTCGCCGATTTTCAAAACTATGATTGAGACACTTAGTTATCAGTTTTAGGCACTCTCGGAGATGATATGGTCAGATTTCCACCTTTTTGTCAGTTTGCCATGCAAAAATGGCTTGCCAGCAGCAACATTGATGAGGCACGGTTTCATGGGGAGCTACAGAGGAGAGGGGTGGTCCATCCACTTGTTATTACCATATTACCCCCTCTTCAGACATGATGGTACAGTCATATTTTGTGCTCGGGCAACCGACAGTGGGTTACAGGCATTTTGATGGTTTTTCAGGTGGAATAAAAATAGAATAAAAAGGTCATTAAGGAAATCGATATGAACTATTGAGGCAAGGTTTTTGCATGAGGTCTGTTCAGAGGTCATCTATGATGTATCACATCATTCCAGATCAGCTTGCAACACTCAGTGGGATCCACACATTCTTCAGGTTGTCTTTTGATGCATTCTTCTCTCAGTTGAGGGGGCCACGATTTGATCATTTGGTCACTTGGACATGTCATTGAGTCATAGTTTATATCATTGTGCCATGGGGTGATGCTAGTGAAGGATAATAAGACTTCCTAGACCCACCATGTGCTCCTAGTCACTTGTCCTAGTCATCTCATGTGGCATACACTTGTTCTAGTCATCTTTATGTGGTGCGCACCCCCCTAGGGCTTCTTTTAGTGAGTACGACCCCCTCACGTGAGTGGATCCATGTTATATTGTACCAGCTCACCTTAGTCGTTGATTGTATTGTATAAATCTTTTGATCTCAACCACTTGTTCATAAAGCGGTTAGGGTTTTGGTCTCTCTCCTCCTATTTAAGGAAGAGACCCCCCTATTATAAAGGCACCTTTGGGGCTCTGGAAATACTGGAATAAAATACTATTTTTGTGGATCTGCTTCTCATGCTTTGATTGGATGCTCTTGTACATGATTACACATCTTTTGCTTTAGACGTCTAGGTTACTTGCAGGTGATTTTGAAAGTTACAGAGGGAGGTGGAATTGAACTGTTGCAGCGGTGCGAATTGCTTGGAGGGAAGATTGTAGGGGTTTCTCACATCCCCCTCGGGAAAGACGTTTTCATCTTGAAGGGAGTTTTTCAATTGTGCTTTTTCCATTGATTTACTTCTTTTGATATGCCATGCTTAGATCTTATTCATCTGTGGATCAAATCTCACATTTTGTAGTTTGTTTTGCAGGTGAAGAAGGACGTTTTTTCCTCCTTGGACTTGGACAATTAGCTTGGAATCACTTGGATCTAGCTTGGAATTGTAACTAAATGCAAGGATCATCGATGTATAAGGGGGTTGTAGCCTCCTTCCAGTTCTAGCTCGAGAATTGAAGTCATTGTAACAAGGGGGTTGTTGCCTCCTTCCAATTGTTGCTGGAAAACTATTATTATAAAGGCTTTCGTGGTTTTTCCCCCGAGACTTGGGTTTCCACGTAAAAATCTTGTGTACAGTGTTTTGCTATGCTTTCCATGTGATGATATGTGATTATGAGCTATAATTGTTGATATAATAATAATAACGTACTCTGCATAATATTGAATTAGCTGCTGATGATTGTTAAAGTTGAAAAAGTAATAAAAGCTATACACACTATTCACCCCCCCTCTCAGTGTGCTCGGTGTGTCCAACACTTGCCTCTAGGGCACTTAAACCAAGAGGACCTACTGTAGAGATGATGAAGAAACCCTTAAACAGCTATTGTCATCAACCAGACTGTCTTGCAAAAATCAAACCCTAACCAATCTCATCACCAAACTAAGATAGCAGTTGACCAAGGTAGAAAAACCTTTAGCTACCTTTGACTGTTGATTGTACTGTTGACTGTCATAACTCTTCAAGACTGTTGTTGCTGCATAAAACAGGGCTCGACGTGCTGCACACTTTTGTGGCTGAGAAAGGAAGGCCCTAACAAAGCTCGGCCTCCTTGAAAACCCTCTACGGGTGAGGTAAAACTGCCCCAATAGGGCTCGACCTCCTTGAAATCCCCAACGGCTAAGGTAAAACAACCCTAACAAGACTCAGCCTGCTAGGGCAGGTCCTTATTTGACTTCAGCTGAGTGGAGAGGGCCCTAGCAAGGGTGGTTGTTCATGAATTAGCCCCTAAATAGGCTGCCAACAAATTCAGATGGGCTGAGGACAGCCCTAACAGGGTTCCAACAAACTTGCCTACCCTAAAACCAAAAAATCGAACCTCAATAAAAGCATAAAATCCCTACGGCTGCCTCCAATAACTGATCCAGTCCACACGTGTGAGAGAGAGAGATGATAATAGCAGATAAACCCCAAGAAATTGTCTTTTGATCAGAGATGAAGATGTCTTCAATCTGTGTTTTTCAAATGAGAGTGCTTTTCTATTTAGAAAACATCATTGAGGGTAATGTCCTTAGATTTAGAATTAATTAAATGTTAAAATCCAATTAGTGAGGGTTCCATTATTTTATTTTTCACTTTTAACACCTTAATAAAAATTTGACTTTTAATTTTGGACCTTCGGTCCTTTGCAAGTGGGCTCTTGGTCCTTCATTGGGGAACTTGGACCTTTCATGGGTCTCTTGGTCCTTCAAGGGGGGTTTTCATGGTCTTTCAACAATGGGATCTATAACCCAAGATCTTAAGCAAGTCTTCTAGGACCCTTGCTCTTGGTATCTATGGTCCACATGTGCCAACTTAAAGTACATCATCATAAATAAATAAGATTATTCTTGTTTTTCCTTGACTACCAGGGTCATGTGCTAGGTACATCAACAAGGGGTGGCCAGTCCCTTGAGAAGGTCCCATAACCCTACTGACCAAGGAGAGGAGTACAACACCTACCTAGATCCAATTTAGGTCTTCACGTTGATTGAATCAACGTCCTGGTCCCTAACCAAGTTCTTCAACCCTAGGTTGAAGGTTGACTGAAGTCAACATCTTGGCAACAGACCAAATACCTCCATTCTTAAAGAATGGCTCTCAGCCCCAGGCTAATCTCCAGTCCCAGACTGAATTATGTTGATCAATCCCTTGGAGAATGGTTCTCATCCCTAGGCTGAGCTCCAATCCCAGACTGAATGTTGATCAACTGTGGTAACTAACTAGGTGCCTCCATTCTCCCAAAGAATGGCTCTCAATACTGCTAAAAAATCAACAGCCTTATCTACCTTACCACCATCTGATCAGATCCACGCTATTGGGAGCGAGGAGTGGGGAGCGGGAGCAAAGCAAAAAGTGAAATTTTAGAAAGCTTTCGGGGTGGGAGCGTTATTTATATAATATATGTTTTTATATATTTTGATGCATGTATGTCAACAAAACCATGTTGAATGTTGAATTAGTTACAAAAGGCATAAAGACATGAATTAAACCATATTATATCAATCATCTAGTAGTTATAACCAGTGTTACAAACATTGGCGATATATCGCCAACATTGCAATATATCGCGATGTTTCCAGCTCGGTGATAATATCGGCAAAAATATCGCCATTTGAAAATATCGCGATTTTTTGAAAATATCGGTAAACATCGGCGAACATCGGGAAATATCAGCAAAAAAATTGGTAAATATTGGCAAAAAATCGGGAAATATCAGCAAAAATCGGGAAATATCAGAAAAATATTGGCGGAGTCAAAAAAATAATATTTTTGTATTTTTTAATTTCGCCGATATATTGCCGATGTTTGCCGACATTTTCCCCGATAAATCCGATATTTTGTTTTTGGACCCTCGGCAATATATTCGCCGACACGATATTTGTAACACTGGTTATAACCTATAACTTATAGCATTGTCATCGGAAATGGCCATGTCGAGTGTCAGTAGCCACATGTTAATGTTGGCATGACCATTCATTAGATTGTTTATGATCAGGATTTTGCCCTTCTTCTGACTTTTTTTATATCTTTTCATTATGGACTTTTAGATTACAGCTTTATGTATGCAGATGTTTTGGCCTAACCCAACCCACAATTTTGAGTTTCAGATAGCTATTCATTGTGCTTGCAGAGGCTACATTGACAGCCTACATATTTTCTATTAAAGACCTGTACACATTGTTTATATTAATAGTCAAAGGAAAAAAATTGAGAATATAAATAGTCTACCACATGATCGTGGCCAAGCTATCTCAACTCTCTCATCTCACCATTGTCAAAGGAAACTTCTCATAACCAACCTGTTAGTATTCCTATATCAAGTTTTCAATAAGTTTTGAAAACAGGGAATGCTCCTCTTAGTCAAAGGAAATGTGAATGAATGACTTCATAAATAAGAAATTCTCAAAACAAAATAATACTTGGATAATAAATCATCACATACTCTATAAGACTAAAGATAGAAAGCGTTGACATAAGAAAAAAACACCTGCAATTAAACCATAATAAAAAGAAGCAAATCATCTCAGTCAGATATGTAACAAAGAAAGCTTATATAATATCCAGCTTCAAAGCTAATGAAAAATCCTTGCTCTGTTAAAAAATGCTTAAAATAATTGAGACTATAAATAGTATACCACATGATTATAGCTAATATCACTGAACTCTCTCATCTCACCTCTGCCAAGGAAACTTTTTCATAACCTACTTTTTATTATGCATATATCAAATTTTAAAAATAGGGCATGTTTCTCTTACTCGATGAAAACATGAAGAAATAATGTCAAAAAAATGAAATATTCAAACAAAAAAAACTTAGATAATAGATCATCGCATACCCTACAAGACTCTAAAGATAGAACGCCTTGACATAAGAAAAACACACATGCAATTGAACCATAATACCTGGAGGGCAACTTGAGTTGCATTTTCTGCAGCAAAGAGAATAACCCCAGCACAATCCTGAGAAATTTAAGAAAAATGCTAAATGAGATTTTTCTTGGCCACAATAGTTGAAAACAATGATGAATAAAAAATGAACTGTCCAACACAGAATAATAATGTTGATCAGTAAATAATTTTATATTACACAAATTACATCAATTTCCTTGAAATAAATTTAACACAAATATTAAAAAACAGTAGTTTCTAGTGTAAAACAATAATCTAGTATACAAGAAAAGCAGAATGACATAATAGATAGCATCCTTTAACAAAACTTTCAACCTAAAATCTCAACATGAAGCATACAAAGTCTTAGTTTGAAAATTTAAAATACAAACCATAGTTGAAAAAATCGCCGAAAAATCGGCGATGTCAAAAAAAATTGCGAGATTTTCGGGCCATCGATTTTTCGCTGCAAAAAAATCGTGTTTTTTTCTTAACCTTGGACATCGCATGGTTTACAAAAAATCGGCGATTGTTTCCCAAACATCACGCCACGATAGAAAAAATCGGCACTCCAACTAGGTCGTGGCCTTAAAGGTATATTTTTGGTCTTTCTCACTCATTTTGAGTTTGGCATTTTGGAGAAGAAAAGGAGAGGGTTTCAGAACAACATCAATCATTGTGGAGGCAGCTAGAGAGCCATCATCATCACCATCAAAGATTTTCAGTGGAGCAAGGATTCAACCTCATTTGCCAACCGATGTTGAAATTTCAAAATTTTCAATTTTAGGTAAGTATTCAAATTCCACCATGTTACTACTATGTTTTCCATGGATGTAAGCTAGTTTGCTTGCCTCTTATTTTTTCATAGATTTTGCCTCTTAGTTTTGTCATTTTGAAACGATTTTCAACCCCATGAGACAATGTGAGGGGTTTTTAAAATATTTTTAAATAGAAGAGAATGCTTGATATCTAAAAGCCCTCTTATTGTCATTTCTCATCCCTAATAATCTAATCTAGAGATCTGATTTTTTAAACCAGCCTGCTGTTCGTTTTTCCAATTAAGGTTTAATGTCATTTTTTTGGTTTTTTGGTGCCCCAGGTTTGATTTTTGACAATATGCTGACCCTAAAGATGGAACAAACCGACAATGACTGAATTGCAAATTGTGTGGGCAACATATGAAAGGAGGCATTGGCAGGTTGAAGTACCATTTGGAAAAACTCCCTGGCCATGATGTGGGGCTTTGTAGTGCGGTTACATCCGAGATTATGAGAACTGCCCATGATGCAATTCACTCGAAGGATTAAAAAAGTCAAGAATAAGCTGCAAATAAAGTCAAACTTACAACTAGTGGTTGTGGAGTGACTAGGACTTCAGGGACATATGGTCATGATCATCACACTGTGGGTAGTGGTACTGGTAGGGGCTCCACGGCCACGGATTCACCTACCACGATCGCCGCCTCATATTTCTTTGTTCCACAGATTCACTACCTTCCATCAGGTCGATGGTTAAAAAAAAGGAGAAGGGAGAAGCAGATAGGCTTATGGGGAGGATGCTTTTTTCTGGAGTGACTTGCCTCTTAGCCTCACAAAAAAATCCCTTTTTTCAACTGATGTGCGATGCCATTGCTATCGTTGGCCCAGGGTACAAGTTCGCTACACATGAGGATATTCAGGGGCCAATTCTTCAAGCAAAGAAGAAGGACATCAACACTAGATTGGAGGAGTTCAAACAATCATGGGAGACCTCTGGATGCATAATCATGTCCGATGGTTGGATAGAAGCGAAGGGTAGGACCCTTCTCAATTTCTTGGTACATTTCCCTAAAGGTACCATGTTTATCAAATCTATTAATGCATCGACACAGGTAAAAGAAGCAGCATTGTTATGTGAGTTGATGGATGGGGTCCTCCAAAATATCGGTCTGCACAATGTGGTTGTTGGTAGATTGCTTATGGAGAGGAGCCCCTCACTATTTTGGACTCCATGCGCTGCACATTGTATTGATTTGATGTTGGAGGATGTGGGGAAAATTCCCTTCATCAAGGAGGTCGTTGATTAGGATAGGAGTGTCACCAAATTCATATATAACCATGCTTTTGTTCTTAGCCTCATGAGGAGATACACGAGAAACTGGGAGTTGATGCATCCTAGAATCACGTGGTTTGCCACCAACTTCATATCTTTGCTTTGAGTTCAATTTGAGTTGAAGCAAATGTTTGTTTGTGATGAGTGGTGTGATTGCACATATAGCAAGAGAGAGAATGGGAGAGCCATCGCTAGATTGGTGTACACCGCCTCCTTTTGGGTAGGAGTGGAGGAAGTGTGCTCAATCAGTGAACCTTTGGTAAAGGTTATGAGATTATTGACGGTGATAATCCTGCTATGGGCTATCTGTACAAGGCCATGGATAGGGCCAAAGAGACTATTTGGTCTTATTATGTGGGGAAGAGTACCCCTGGATACAATAGACACATGATGCTATGGGATTTGATTGATACTCAATGGACCGGAGTGCTCCATTGACCCATTCATGCAGTTGCACTTTTCCTCAACCCCGTTGTTATAGGCTAAACTAGTAGGGCTAGTGTCCGATAAACAAATGCAAGAGAGAGTGACCACTGTCACCTTAGCCACGTCTCCAACTTCTTCAGAGAGTAGGAACCTCCAAGCGGAGAGCCCTTTTGTGATCTACAAAAACACTTAGAAACTATGTCTTCTTCACAACAATGTTAGTGACCAGTTGCTTAGACAACGAATTTACGAGAATGAAGAAAACATAATAATTTATCACTCAACGGCAACAATGCAAACACTAGCAATGAGTATCACATTCAATAGACATAAGAGTCCAATATCCAATAACGTGTAAAAATATCCAATCTCCTATAAGCATGAAATCACAACCAAATCACAAGATATAGCAGCATGTATATGACCATTATGTATTGACAATGTACCATCAACTTGTAGCAACTTCAAGACATCCAATTGGTAAGTCACATGTAGTTTCGACATAGATTTTCTTCTTATTCATACATTGGATTTTGCATATAGTATGCCTTAACAACAGCAGTAGTAAATCAGAAAAGTATAACGACGGTGAGGATAATTGAGTATACGACTGATTGACAAACCAATATAAGAGTGATACAAGTATAGAGAATTGTTAAATTAACCACAAGTTCATTACCATGTAACTTTTTTTTTTTTTTAATATCAATGCATCTAGCGCCCGATAAGCGGGGGCACCGTAGAAACCGAGGCGTGGGGTTTGGTCCGGGGTGGGGGCGGTCGGCTGTTTGATCCGGGGTGGGGATGGCCACAGCCGACCGCCCCCTCCACCCCGCCTATAAGCAGGACCCCCATTTACCATGTAACTTATCTGTAGAGTATGTCAATGAACAGAATATTGGTACCAGCAGTAAGGTTGTTACTGTATGTAAAACAATAAGGAGAGAAAAAATATATATAACATCACCCACTTCAATCTCCAATTTGCATGCACCAAATCTCAAGGTACTATACTGTATGTTAAACAATTTTCAGATCTCTGTAAATTTCAGACTCCTTTAGAACAGAAATCAGACTTTCATTCCCACCATAAGACCACAATCAGCACATAAATTTATAAAGATGCTTAACCTTGTAATTTGTTTGCATGTGCAGATGTAGGAATGGCTTTGGGACAGTTAAGAACAAGGTCTGCAATTTATTGCAAACCTTTGGGACAGACCTTGGAAAGGCTGTCCAACCCATGTTTAAAGGGTTGCCCAAGAGGGATGACAAAGGAGGGATAGGCGAAAGAGAAAGGGAAGAAGGGGAGAGGAGAAAGAGCAAGGTAGTGGAGAAGAAAGAAGAAGAAGAAGAAGGGGCAGAGAAGGAGAAGGGAGGAGATGGAGGAAAGGAAAAATAAAAAGGAGGAAAAGGGAACGAGGTGGAGAAGAGAAGCAACGAAGGGAAAGAAGAGGGAGACCGCTAGGGCAAAGAAAAAACTGCAATTAGGGTTAAAACAGAAATTTGGGGCTTTTTAGAATTTTATTTTATGGAAAATTATGTACAAAAAGATAAAATCAGAGCTAATTAACAATAAACAAAAATTTAAGCCAAAATAATATTTACACATGTAAAATTAGGTCTTTTAGCTAAGTAACATGACATGTCCAAAGAGGGCTCGTGTCACGTATTCCACGTGTCGAACACGACACGAGCCCTAATACACGTCCTACACTAAAATTTATGTGTCCCAAAATCGTGACACGATCCGGCTCGTGTCGGACACATGCCATGATCGTGTCATGATTCCCGGACACATGTCCTTTCAAAAGGGTAACATTCCCACGGGTTAAAACATAGGGGAGGGTAGAGCTCGGGCCTGTCTTTGTTGTTGATTTGAAAGAGTTTACGTGGCGTGGAGGACAGAGCTCATGGTTGCAGCAGAGATCGTGACTCGTGGTTGCAGTAGGGATCGTGGTTGCAGGCACGTAGAAGCAGAGATCATGGTTGTCCGTGGAGTGGAGGGTGTAACGGCCCATTTGTTGAAGGTACGTAGCACCTACAGCAGTTGTTGCTCAGGGCAGAGGCACATTAGGGAAGAGCCACGTGAATAGAGAAGGCTAGGGAAGAGGCGCGTGAATAGAGCACAGTGCACACGCAGCAACTACGCCTGCAGCCATGTGTAGCAGCAACGAACAAAACAGTTCTTGTTCAAGTGAGAATTTCACAAAGTGTTAAGTTTTTAACTTTTATAGGTTTATAATTTATGAATTTTCAATAAATGTAAAAAATCAACAAGTTAAGATTGCTATTCACTGGATTTCAGGCAACCATTGTGTGAAGGAAACTTGAAAGGAATGGCTCAATCTTCCAAGGCAGTAGGCAGAGGTCAAACTCAAAGAAAGAGCCGAAATGTATTTATTGGTTCCTCCCATGGCAGTGGCAATATTTTTGTGACTACTGGTGGCAGTGCTCCAAGTGTTTCAAGTGATGTTTTGGGAGCTACTGTGCCCTCAGGGCCCTCACATAACCTTGTTGTTGTAGCAAAACAACAAGCACAGGAAAAAAAAATACCCCCTATGGAAGTATGTTACAAAGAAAGAAGGACCTGGAAGTGGAACAAAGAGGGCTGCAGGAGGAGATATTTCTTGGTCTTGCAATTTCTACAACGGTGAATTCAAGAGCACTTACTTCAGAGTTAAGGGCCAATTGTTGGCTCTTCCTTGTGGACTTGGACCATGCAGAGGGATCACAACCAACCAAAGAAAGCAGTTGGAAAAGGAGGATGTAGTTGGGTTGGGGAATGTGGTGGCAGCAAGCAAACAAATGTCAAAACAAGATGATCCTCTTCCATTCTTGAGGAATACATCTAACAGGTTTGGGAGTGGGGATGAATTTCAGCCAACAAAAAAAAGGGCAGCCCAAACTTATGGTCCAATGGACAAAATTTATTAAAAAGAGACTCGAGATGAGGTAGATCTTACCGTTGCATTCTATTTCTATCTCAACTTCATATCATTCAATGTTGCACGGTCTCCTTTGTTCATTGAGATGTGTCGAGCTTTAGTTGAAAAGGCTCAGAGAGGGTATGTGCCTCCAAGCTCAGAGAAGCTTAGAACCACATTGTTGGTTAAGGCAAAGAAGGAGGTGGACAAAATCCTACAACCTGTCAAAAAATCATGGATTTCATCCGGGGTTAGTATTGTTTCTGCTGGATGGACAGATACAGCACGCCATCCACTCATTAATTTCATGGTGTCTTCCCATAATGGGTCGGTCTTCTTGAAAGCGGTGGATGCTCTCGGAAAATACAAGGATGCACAATATATGGCTGAGTTGTTCATTAAAGTTATTGAAGAAGTAGGTGTTGATAATTGTGTGCAAATCATCATTGATAATGCACCAGTTTGTAAAGTTGTTGGCATGATTGTGGAAACTAAATATCCACAAATATTTTGGACTTCGTGCATTGTTCATTCCTTGAATTTAGCAATTAAAGCTATTGCTTTAGAGGTGACATGGATTGGCAATGTTATTGAGGATGCACGTTATATCCGCATTTTTGTACAAAACCATACCAATGCCCTCACAATATATAAAGAGTACACACATTTATCATTGTTGAAGGTTGTGGATACTCGGTTTGCTTCCTCATTCATCATGCTTAAGAGGTTGAGGGAGGTCAAGGCCGCTCTTGGGGCCATGGTTATTTCAAATCTTTGGTCTTTTTGGAGAAAGACGGATCAAGTTGCTTCAAAAAAAGTAAAGGAAACCGTGTTAGATGATGTTTGGTGGGAGAAGGTAAATCTTGTCATTGAGATCATGGAGCCTATCATTTCCTTGTTGCGGTTTGCAGACACAGACCAACCCATCTTAGGAGATATTTATGAGGGGTGGGATTCCATGATTGAGTCTGTGAAGACCACTGTTATGGAGAATGATTTCTCTTAGTATGGGACATCATCAAAGAGCTTATGGTCCACCATACAGGACATTCTTATCTCCAGGTAGGATAAGAATTGCACACCTTTGCATTGCTTGGCACATTCATTGAATCCCAAGTTCTACAGTCAGGAATGGCTCAGTGGTGGGCCCTCATGCAGATTTGCTCCTCACATGGATATAGAGATATCAAATGGGAGGAAGTTAGCATTTAGGGGGATATTTCAGGATAGAGCATCCCTTTAGGAGGTGGATGAGGGCTTCATAGAGTTCTCCACTAGCATGGGGAGATTTGGAGGGTATGATATGCTTGGAGACATGGAGGTCAAGAAGGCCCATGGTTGGTGGGAAACTCATAGGGCAGCATGCCCTATTCTACAATAGTTAGCCATGATGACCATTTCCTAGATTACTTCATCCTCCTGTTGCAAGATGAATTGCAACACATACAGAAATTTGTACAGTTTGAAAAAAAGCAGACTTGAGCAGTCCAGGACAGAGGCAATGGTGTATGTGAACACCAACCTTCGTCTTATTTACAGGAAGAGGCCAGAGTGGTTGAAAGGTCGGACAAAGATGTGGGATGTATTTCCTGATGATATGGGTTTGGATAACAATATAGAGTTGGCATTGGCCAACTTGGATCTTACTGACCCAGTGCTAGAGCCTGTGACTTTTGATGATGAGCTTGAGGGGTCATCCTCCACACCAGCAGATGCAGCATCAGATCTTGGATTGGGTATAGGGGAGGAGAAGAAGGAGGAGGAGGAGAGCGGAGAGAGCAACCACAGTGATGTTGATTTGGACATGGAGCAACAAGAGGTCGATTGACAGTGGCTAGTACCACTGATAGTGATAACTGATGACCCGATGAGCTATGAGCCTATGCCTATGAGATTATTCCCAGTGGCTATTTACTATTTAGTATTTTCATTTTGCATCTAGTAGTGTTGTAGATACTAGACTGTAGTAGTATCTACTCCAGTTTGTATTTGCAAGTGGCATTCTCTCGATATCTATGTAATACATTTTGATTTTGATGGTTTAATATGAAATATGCAGTTTATGGTTCAAACTCAAAGTTCACGATTCAATGTTATTGTTCATTGTTCATTGATAATTTAAATTTTATCATTGCTTCATCATTGTAAAATTTCAATTGATTCATTAAACGATATTATGATTCAGATTGATGTATAGACTTTTAGTTTTTTTAAAATGTGGATCTTTATGTATTTTTTTAATATATATAATAATATATATATATATATATAAAACGTGTCCCCCGTGTCCTGTTTTTGGGTCGTCGTGTCGCGTGTCAAATACTCGTATTTTCGTGTCCTTTGTGTCCCATGTCCTCGTGCAATGTGACTTTAGGCTTTTAGGGATTTATTTTGGTAATTTTGGGATTTTTAGGGCTCCTAAAATTTCGTCCTAGGGTTTTTAGGAACAAAAAAGGCAGGCCGGATTTATAGGAGGAAGGGCCAAAATTTTAGGGAGGCCTAAAATTTCAAAAAAAAAAAAATTAGGGTTTTGTCATAAAAGTGCAAACCTAATTCTACCATGAAAATGCAAATTTACACATAAAAATGCAAGTTTAACCTAGCAATAATATTTACAAAAATACAAACTAGGGTTTGAAAAAGGTAGGAAATGCCAACCTAGGGTTTTAAAGGTTTTAGCATAACCCTAGAGCATCAAGGAAGATGGCCTTCCTCTTGAGATGGTACTTGCCAAGTTTAGCAAACTAGAGCCTTCTTCAACAACCATAAAAGTTGGTTAAAGGGGCCCTAGTTAGGGCAAACCTTGGACACCTAAAGCTCAAGCCTCACAATGCTATGGTGACTAAATGCTGAAAATGACCTAGCTAGGACAAAATGTAGCATTAATGGCTACCATTCAACCAAGAACAAGTATCATCATTCAACATTTAACAAAGAGAAATCAAAAGAAGAACTTAGATACCTCCTTGTGCATGTGTTAAGCAAACAACTCTAGCATCACCTTAGCAAAGAGAAAAAACAAAAGATACTTTAAAAGATTGCCTAGAATCCAGAAAGTACATCCATCCTCAAGAGGTGCACATCACTCATAGAGCCTGTTATCACATATATAGTAACCGGGCTACCATACATTATTTTTCTGATTCCAGTGCACTATTCAACCAGTTCCCTTACATTGAGATGCTGAGATGAGCATCTATTTGGATCACTATCAGATTTGGACAGCAGTTTTATTCCCCATGCCATGACCGAGTCTCAGGACACTTAGAGAGATGACCGATGTAGCCACTATACCATTGGTACAGAGCAGTCAGTAGTGCCTAGGGTTACAGTAGCAGTTTCAGAGGACAGATGATGGTTCATATGATGAGCATTCAGGTATATGACTCAGCAGATATATAATAGTGTTGGGGTTATATTGCTTTTATATTTATTCTTATAGCATATCTTAGCACTTACTGTCATGATCTGGCGATCATATAGATATGTGGACTTGGTTGATCTTATTATATATATTCTATTGTCCCTACTCAGACTTAGAAGTTCATTATTCATACTCATTGGTTTTACCCTCCTTAGGGAGAATAGAGGTGATCATTCCACCATACCTTGGCTTGCTTGTGTTGGCTCCATTATTCATTGTCTTCATCCATCCATTACCTTCCTTTTAGTTTATCACCCTGACTTACTACTTGACTAGTGGCATGGAGGACTTTTCCCCACTATAGCCTCTGTATTGGATGAGCTTCCCTGTTTATTGTGTCTCGGCTCTGAGTTGGTGACAAAACCTACCTATGGTGAGTTGGATTTCCTTGTGAATTCCCCCTAGTCACTAAAGTTGTGTTGGTTAAACCTGAAACTTTTAGTGCTACCATGAATACAAAATCTGGAAAATGAAATGTTATATCTTGTATGAAAAGCCTGTTCATGCAATGTGTTTCTAAACACACATGAATGAAAGGCGAGCCAAATGAAAATGGCCATGAAATAAATTGTTATATCTTTTGTGAAATGTAAAATGCCTAGGTAAACAAGCTGTTTGTAACACACCTAGAAGTGCTCAGGTAAACAAGTGCCTTAAAAACACACCTGCAGCAAAGAGCCTAAATAAATGTAAATCTATGCAATGTGTTTATAAACATACATACATCAAAGGCTATGGAAACTTCAGGCCCAAAAGCAATGGAACTTAAATGCTATATCAAAACAATTGCTGGCCTCATTTGTATTATGGATTGTGCGCATCTGTTAAAGGTGAATAAACTCTCTTTGAACAACTCATCCATTTGTGAGACACCGCCATTCCCTGTGTTGTTGCTCATTCAGTATATACTATGGTGTGTATTCCCTTTCCCATATCCAAAGTGTCACAACGTTAAGTCAGTCAAGTCATCCTTTAGCCTAGCCAGTTTATTTTAGCCTTCACCCTTCACTAGCAAATTGATCACAACTATGAAGTAAGTATGGTCCTGAAAGTTTAGTCTGAGTTATAATAAAAATTAATGACACTATATATTTGGATTTAGATCGCCAGTAATGATTACTTTGTGTTATAATTGTTATTTGAATAAGTTGTAAAGAATGCATTAATCTTTGACACTTTGCAGCAACTTTTGATGACAGTCTGAATTATATTTGGTCATGTTGACTTGGTTAGACCTAGTTTGACCAAGGTCAACCATAGGACATGAGATGGTTGGACCTTGTGATGATACAGATAGATGATATATGGTCTATGTACATGTACATGATGGTTCTATGCAGCAGATATAGGGTTATGATGATGATTTATGGTTTACAGCAGTATTTGATCATTTACAGATTATTATTATTTCACCTGTTCCGGTATATTGGATATATTATATGATTATGCAGAGATTCATATGGTGTATGAGTACACATCTTGGATAGATTTGGACCTTCTGAGTCCAATGAGAAGGTCTGTTTTTAGTTCTGGGCAGTTACAATGATGATTGAGCCTCAGTAGGCTATCCCAGTGCAGTTTTGGTCTGTCGGAGACCTTGTTAGAGCAGAAATGATTTTTATCTGGTTGACCTAGGGCGCTGTGTGGAGGGGGTGGTCCAGCCACTTGTTTTTACCATATTACCCCTCCCGGACACACTGGTGCCCTCACCTTGACAGCGCAGGCACTCCAGGAGGCAGTTTGGGGCAGTTACACGCTTCCCGAGGCAATTTCGGATTGGTAGAAATGGCTACAGAGGAATTCGATTTGGGTTACTGAGGCAAAGTTTTGGCATGGGATGATCAGTGATGATGAGTGGGACGTCTTCCACACCTTCTCCAACAGTTTTAGCTTCATCGGGACCCACATCCATCACTTATGGCATTTTCTGATGATTTCTGAGGCTTCTTAAGGCCCACGATTTGTCCATAGAGGCACGATTTGGTACTTTGATGTCTTTTATTATTATTGTGCTATGGGGATTGACCAAGGGTGTCTAAAATTACCCCTTGGACCCACCATGAGCTAGTTGTTATATTTTGTCATCATGATTTGGTGGGATCCCCTCTTGTAGGGCGATTTTGTCCACTTATTGTTATATTTTATTAGTGATCCATGTATTTTATTCTTGAGCTCATCTCAACCATTGATTAGATCTTTTAAACTTTTAATCTTAGCCACTCATTCAAAAAGTGATTAGATTATGGACTCTCTCCCTCCTATTTAAAGGAGAGAGCTTCTCATTGTAAAGGGGATTGGTGGCTCTGGATTATTGGAATAGAAAATTATTATTGCATCTATCTCCAGTGTTGTGGTGAATGTTTTTGGTGTTCGTTCGTTGGTTCTTCCTTTGCACTAAGTTATTGGAGATCTTGTCTTGCCATATTCTTTTGTACCATGTTTTTGCATCTACAGGTGGAGGCCGATTTGGTTTGAGGAGGAAGTATTGGTAGGGGAAGTCTGTCCCTACTTCTTTTGGATCTCTTCGTTGGTAACAGGGAGTATTATTGTCCAAGGACCTTCTATTTCATGTTATCATTGCATTTTACTTGTATTTCCTCCATACTTGATCTTACTGATTGAATCGCTGTTCCTTGGTTTGACAGGTAGAGGAGGGTGCACTTGTGGGCTAGGGCATCATTTCGGCAAGCAAAATCAACAATCTCTCATTTGATCTCTACGAGAATCTTCCTCAACAACAAGGCATCTCATTCACATCACTCAGGTATGATCTCAAGGTAATCTCTTTCCATGATCTATCCACTTGTCTAAAATACTTCAAACCCTAATTAATCAAAACCCCCATTTTTACATTTTTCAGATCTACTAAAATCTAGTGGCTTCTTGGGTAAGATATTTAAAACCCACCTCTATAGTATCCACGGCATCCCAAATCTATAGTTTGGTGAGGATTGGCCTTCATTTGACCCCCTTCCCAAGCCAACTTAGCCTCTCCAAGTGAGGTCGCACTTCTTGGGGAAGGTGAGTTAACCTAGATCTAGTACATGGGTAGTTGAGATTCCTCTTGATTCATAATTTACACATCCTAAAACCTACCCTTGGGTTATCACTTTGGCAATTTCTGCCTTGTGGGCCCTATTCCACATTTTAAGGGATTTAATCCCCATTTTGGACCACTTGGTATTGTTATCACACCATAGTAGCGGGGCTACTATTTTTGTTCAGCAGATATCTGCACATTCCAGAGCTTCCATTATTCCAGAGCATGGCTATATATTTTGGATCACTCATGATCAGAGCAGTATATTATTTAGACCTGGTGTCAAGGTTGAGCCTTGAGAGTTCAGATTTGATGACTGATGTGACCCTTTATCCCATATAGTTTCAGTTCAGTGCCTAGAGATGTATTGCAACAGTGTTTCAGATGGTACATGATGTTTGTTATTATGATGATGTTGTATGATCTATGGATATGTTATCACTGACTGTGGATTATTATCTTGTTGATTTAGTCATGATCACAGCATGTGCTTGGTATATTATTCCTGATGTGGCAAACTGTTTAACATGAACTATAAATCATAAAATGGACAATTGCTTGCACATTTAGATCATTTAACAAAACCCACTGGTTTTCCACCTTACATAGATATGGTCTTTCCTGACACCAGTTGTCTGCTAGTGTAGGCTTCATATTCACTTGACTCCATCCATACATGACCTTCCTATTTGACTTTAAACCTTGACTTGTCTCATTTGACTTTCTGATACCGAGGACTTCTCCATTTTTCTACCTCTGTGTTTGGACCGCATCCCTGTATATTCAGTGTCTCGGCTCTAAGTTGGTGACAAAAATTGCCTTTGGTGAGTTGGATTGTAGGCCTAAATCATTCTGGTCGGTTGTCCTGATGTTTTCCATTGGCTCGAACTCCCCCTAGTCACTTGAGATGTTGTTGGCTAAAACTGAAAGCTCATGTTCGACCTCTGGAAACTTATAAATTCGCCCATGGAAACAAAAAAAAAGGGGCAAGAGCGATGAACAGCTAAAAATACTCCTCGAAGAGTATAAGAAAGGTCCAAAACGCAATGGTTCTTAAAAGCTATATCTAAACAATTGCTGACCTTGTATGTATGAAACATGCCTTGGATGAAAGCTGCAACTAGTTGTGCTTATCAGCACACCTGAGATCCAAAGGGTTATGTAGGCCAAAAAGGCCATGAAATAAAGTTGAATGATCCTAATGAACCTGGATCAACTTGATGTAGACATGATGCCTAAGTTGAATAAACACTCTCTGAACAACTTATCCATTTGTGAGGCACAGCCATTCCCCGTGTTATTTTGTCCAGCACAGAGTTTGTAGCTTTTCCCCTTTCTCCCAGTCCAAAGTATTTTTGAGTTGAGTTAGACAGGTCAACCCCTTTGCCCAACCTTGTTCCTAGCCTTCATCCTTCACTAGCAGTTTGACCATGTCCAATGGGTGAGTTTGTCATTTGAACTATTGTGCAAGTAATTTTATATAACAACAGAATATGTGTACTTGATTAATGCCACTGAATGGATCTTATACTTTGAGCTAGGCTTTGAAAATGATTAGAGAAGCATGTCTTAGTCTACTGATGTGATTTATCCTTGGTTGTATATTATTGGGATCTATGATGATGTGGGCCATGTATAGATGCCTATTGATGATGATTGATGGTACCACATACTTGATGATGATATCATGTGATGGACATATGATGCAGATGATGATTGATGCAGTTCAGCAGGTTTATTTATTATTTCAGATCAGCAGTTTGTACATTGTCCATATATGGTGGACCCTACAGCTAGCCCATTAGGGCAACCCATGGTGTATGAGTACACATTTCTAGTGGATTTGGGTCTTCTGGATCCAATGAGACACTTATCTTTCAGTTCCGAGCACTTCTGACAGTGATTGATGCAGTTTTACACTTGTTGACCAGATTTGGGGCTGATTTCCCAGCCTGAGCAGCAGGGACCCTGAGAGGCCAGTTCACCTAGGGCGCTGATGATGAAGGGGGTGGTCCAGCCACTTGTTTTTACCATTTACCCCCCCTTCTGGAGAGCCTGGTGGGCTCAGATGGACAGCGCAGGTGCTCTAGGAGGCAGTTTTGGCACTTTCACAGTTACCGAGGCAGTTAAAAAATGGGATAAAGTGGTCACTGAGGAAATCGATTTGGGCAATTGAGGCAAGGTTTTGGCATTTGGTCTTCACAGAGGTCTTCCAGGGTGATCTCACTATCTTCCAGTCAGTTTTCACCATGTGGGTATGCCCACATTGATCACAGGAGGTCATTTACTGCTTGACTGTCATGGATTTGGAGGACAGTTTTGGTCATTTATATTATCTTGGACATATTTTATTATTTTATTGTGCCTTGGGGATGAGCTAGTAAGGATTGATGCCTCCTAGCCCCACCATGTGCTTATTTTGTCATGTCCTAGTCATCATGAGGTGGATCATTGTACTTTTACCCCTCTAGTGGATGACGTCACCCCCTTTTTGTACCATTTAGTGGGGGTGCTATTATTATATTGGGTGATCCATGTGATATATTGTTATGGTTCATCTTAGCCATTATGATGAGATCTTTTAATCTCAACCACTCATTTGATGTAGTATTATAGAGTGGTATAGGGTTTTGGTCTTTATTATCCTATATAAGGAGGAGACCCCCCATTGTATAGCTCACCTTTGGAGCTCTGGAATATTGGAATAGAAGACTTCTTTGTGGAGCACATCTCTCTTGTATTGTGGATTCTCTTGCATATTGAATATACAGTATCTCTTCTATGTATCATTGTGGATTTTGGTGCTTCTACTAATCTTTTTATAGGAAAGTCGAATTGGTGGAGAGGACGGCGACTTCTTGAGGGTTATTGTTGGAGGGATCCACATATTCTCTCTTGGGTTGATCTTGTGACAGGGAGTATCATTATTGTATCTTTGTGACATAGTTGATGCTTTCTACTACATCTTTCTACCATTTTCATAATCATCTTGCTTGACTTGTTTCTTTGATCTTGTCTTGTAGGAGGAGGACGATTTGGCTATCTTGGAAGAGGACGTTTTGGTTGGAGCTCTTGGATCTCACTCTTGAATATACACATAGGAGAATGCTATCAATTTGCAAGGTGGCCACAAGCAATTGAGGTAAGATCTACAAGGTATGTGCCTCTTTCATCCATTCTATCTTTGTTGGTCATAAACCCTAATTAATTAAAAACCCCAATTTTGGTATTTCTTAGATCTACTTAGATCTAGCCTTGCTTTTGAGAAGATCTTGAAAACCCACCTCTATAGCATCCACCCCTAGTTGGATCTATAGTTTGGTGGTGATTGGCTTAGAATTGACACACTTTTCAAGGCAAAAAGCCCTCTTGAACCCAAATCGCACTTCCTAGTGTGAGGCTTGTTTGGTTAGATCTAGCATATGGGTAGGTGAGATCCCACTTGATTTGCAATCTAGACACTTGATAACCTACCCCCAGATTCTTATTCTGGTGAATTCTACCTTGTCGACATCATTCCATGTTTTAAGGGGTTAAAACCCCCTTTTGAATTTCTTGGCACCTTAAAACTTAGATCTAGTAAGATCTAACCCTTGGATTGACTTGATTTTTGGTATCTATATAGATCAGGGCACAAGCCACTTGGATCCACAGTTTGGTGGCCATTGGACTTGATTTGGTCCACCTAACCCCTCTTTTAGCCCTCCTTGAGCAAAGTCGCACTCCCTTGGAAAGGTGAGTTTGCCCACTTTGAGGAAGTGGGTGGTTGAGATTTTTGTGGATTTGGAATGGCCATACCTTGAAACCTAGGTCTAGACTATCATTTTGTGACGATCTGCCTTGGGGGTAGCATTCTTTGTTTTAAGGGATTGTGGTCCACTTAGGGTCACTTCATGAAAACCTAGATCTAGCAAAGAGCCAACCATTCAATCTCTATTAGCCCACTTGACTTGGCTCCTAGGTGTCCCGATCTACACTTTGACACACCTTTTGACCCCATTAGCCCATCCAACAAGGCACTAGTCCTCCTCTAAGCAAGTCGCACTCCTTGGGAATTGTGTCAAACTCTAGATCCAGTACATGGGTACTCCTAAAATCAACTTAGATCCATAGATCTACTCATTACATAACCTCTAGTACCAATTTCATCCCTTAGCTTCACCTTGTGGGTCCACTTAAAGCCATTTCACACATCCCAAGAAGGTAGGACCCACTTGTGTAGCATATGGTACTATACCTTGTCATAACACCCAATTATGTGGCCTAAATCATACTTTGGTCGAAACACTAACAATCTCCCAAACCACCTTCAACCATACTTTAACATCTAGGTCCACTCAACCTTGCATTGGTTTCCGTAACCCTTCATTTACTTATCCTTAGAAACCTTTGTTTGGGTCCAATCAACTGTGATTGGTTATAGGATCTCCCCCTAGGTCTCGTTTCACCTTGACCTAAAGCGAAGAGTGCCTCGGTTGACGTGACTCCCACCTTGCATTGAGAACCGTGGCATCTCTTGGGTCACCTCTTTAGTTGCCTATCTCCTCTACCGTCCCGGATGGGATACCACTAGGGGCAACTACAAGTTGTGTGATAACAGGTATCTTAAAACTTAGATCTAGTAAGATCTAACCCTTGGATTGCCTTGATTTTCTAGATCCACATCGTCACTTGCTTAAACTACTTGGATTTAAATTTTGGATGCCATTGGACTTGTCTTGATCCCATTTATCACACCTTTTACCCTCCTTGGGTAAAGTTTCACTTCTTGGGAGATTGGAGTTGGTCCACTTGTAGGACATGGGTACATGAGATTTTGGTGGATTTGGAACAAGCATACCTTGAAACCAGAGTCTAGTAGGTCACTTTGTGAAACCTTGCCTTGGGGATAACATTCCTTGTTTTAAGGGATTGTGGTCCACTTTGGACAAACCATGATCTATTAGATCTAGACATATTCATCCATCAACCCTTTAATAGCCCACTTGTCTTATGCCTTAGGGGTCATCAACCATAAGTTAATCTTTTTTGACTCCATTTATCCCAATTCCCAAGCCACTGATCTCTCTCCAAGTCAATTCGACTTTCCTAGATTGTTGGACTAACTTGTGGTTTGATCCTTGTTTGGTGGACTAAACCCTTGTGATGTTGTCATATCTCATGATCAAGCTTGTCACATGTACTAGTTAGCCCCAATTCAACCCCTAAATTACTCTGCATTGAACACGGTTCCCAAGGCAGTGGATTTTCTAACAATTGACTAGTACTTTAATCCTGGATCTCATTTCAAAAACTATAAGTCACTCTCACATCAACAATGAACCAAAGCTATACTCATTGAACCCCTTACTTGTCTTGTGACTTCATCCTTAGGTCTAGGATACACCATACACCTTACAATACTTCAACTATACTTAACTTTGATTTGGTGTTTTGGTTTGATCTCTCCTGTCGGGAGTAGATCTGGGTCTCCCCCTTTGTTGTCTGGGCTAGATAGCATAAAGTGAAGGTTGCCTCGACTGGCGTGACAACCATCTATTGGAGGTCGAGGTGATCGTGGTTGCACCTTTTGAGTTGCCCTTCCCTATTGCCATTCATTAATGGATACATTCATAGGGGTAACTATAGTTTAAGAGATAACAGAGCCCTAAGAAGGGTAAAAAAGTAGCATAGTGTTTTATACCATAAGTTGTTGTATTAAAATGAAGTGAGAAGAAGTGTATTTATACTTTTCTCACACTCACTTTACAAAAATAAAAAATATCCAAGCCAACATGCCTTTTAAAATGTCAATTTGAAATTATAAAATGTAAACTTAAAATTAAAACAAAAATAATATAAAATAATCAAATATATGGGTAATTTGGGGCATTTTCCCCAGAATTTACCCACACGTCTAAAAAAGCTAGAAATAAGCATATCAATCTGTTCTGAAGGCCAAACTACGGAGGGGGGGTCGTCATGCCGAATCTAACCCCAACAGTAGTGAAAATCCCTCAACACCACCCCTAATCAAGCACTGCAGCCTAGCCTGGAGGATGACATCATCATCAAGAGGAACCCAACGAGAGAGAGTGTTGGTGAACTGGAGGACCAGGAGGGTGTGGGATGTGACTTGGAGGAGAGACGTATGCCTCAGTACTGAAATATCTTGCACCAGAATGATAAATCAAGGATAGGGTCATGCGACCCAGTGATCCACCCCTAGAAGCCCCAGATACCAACCTCGAGGCTTCAATCCCTTTCATGAGGCAGTCAGCAATGCCACTAAGCCATAGTACTTCCAAAGGAGAAACCAGAGGATCTGGCCATAACCCCTACTCAGAAAAAGATGGCTAAGAACCCCTCCTGGTCAGAAAAATGACCCCCTCTCCCTAGGGGACCTCTGCAGGTGCATTGGTACTGGTACCACGTAACACTGACTCCAACTGCGGGACGAGTACTCCTCTTGAGGGTGCTCGAGAATCCATGAATGATCTGGGTACCTGTACACCTCACACTTATCAAATAACCAAGGACATCAAACAACCATGAGGCAGATACTTTCGTCTTGCCCTACTCATCATAACAATATGAAAATAAAATTGAATAAACAAGTGACTAACTTATGTAAATATGAAGAACGTTAAATGCAATTCATGGGTGGTTAACCGTATATGCCTAACTCAAGTGAACTAAACCTACCTATGCTAAACATAACAATCAGAAATGATTAAGTGAAATCATACCACCAATGTAACCATTTGAGTAAGCAATTCATAGCTGGTCCTTTACCTTTGTCTTTAGCATGAATCCATGACAAGATCTCATCGGTTACAAAGAAAATATGTACCAAGGTCTCCATCAGGGTAGGAGATGAAGGTTGGCCGACTTGGAAGATTTGATATTACTGCCACGAAGAAAGATTGCTTTTACAAGCTTTGTTTATCCAGGCTTCCACCAGGCTCAGGTATGGACCATCTTTATCGTATACCAGCATTGAGAAAAAAAAAATCCTGAAATTGGTGGCCTGGTTGTCACTTTGAGAGACCATCCGTGGAGGTGGACCCTGCAAATCTTTGTACGTGAGCTGCAACCTGTTTAAACATTCCTTTGGAGATATAAGCATATTGTTCATCTTTATAATTACCATGTTAGTACCCACAATGATCTTTAAAATTTTGAAGTTGTCAACCACATAATTTATGCCTTCACATTTCAAACGAAAAGATAGACAATAAAAATCGTGACAATGTGAAAAGAATGGCGTGCCTGTCCACAAACCTGTATTGGCTTTACTGAATTAAATTGTTAGAAACTTACCGACACTGGACAAAAAAGGTTGAGCAACTGCTTGAGGAACAAAGCTGGGAATGATAAGCTAGGTTTTTAATAACTGCAAGATAACCCCCTATATAACCTGCCTCACTATACTCCATGCTGAAAAAGTATGACTTAGTTGAATCCACGGAGAAGTCACCAGAGATACGGGACCCCAAAACCATAGTAAGACACCTGCATATGGCACTCATCAATACTGGCAATAAGACCCACATCTTGGCGTACTTCATCATCAAATGTAAGTGCAAAGCGGTTGACCCAATCTTCATTATCGACTGATGAATATGTCTGGTTGTCATTGATGACAACATTAATGACAAAGGTGAAAAAGACACAGTGGACAAAGTGCTAGGTTTTGGCACACCTAATGAGCCAAATGACCCATACTGTGGTCATTTGGAATTGGGCCTAATACCCTAGACAAGGATCATGTGGGCATGTCTCTTGAGGTCATACGGGCAAGACAAAGGCAAGATGAACAAGATGGACAAGTACAAGCAAATATGACATGGCAATATGCCAAGCAAGCATAAGCTTGCGGGCATCACTCCAAGATAACTGCGGGCATAATTAAGGCAGTTTGCGGGCATGCTGAGTAGAAGCCCAATGGCATCTTTTATGAAGAACAATGGGCATAAGCAACGCTCTCCTTGCGGGCAAGTTAAATGGCTTTTGTGGGCATTGGCATGTGGCCATTGTGGGCAGTGTTGATAAGCTCTTGCATCTGAAAGAGGACATGCATATGGGCATGCATATGAGTGTGCATTTGGTAAAGGAATATAAGCCTTGGTGGGCATAATCTGAAGAACAAAGATGGCATAAAAGATGTAGATCATATGGGCATAAAGGCCATAATAATATATTTGATATGTGATATGTGGAACAAAAATTATGATGAAGTCGGCCTCCAAGTAAATCATGGAAATAAGAATGAATATTTTATTTTAATAAAATATTATTTATTGGACAGGTCGGCCCTAATTCATGATCACAAACCAGTATAAATACACGTGGAGAACCAGTGTGGGCCTGAGAGAAAGTAATGCCATGGCATAAAACAAAAAAAAATGATGTGGGCATAAAAATCGAATTTAAATATATATATATTTATATTTGATATCATGAAAGTCGACTCAATCATTTAATTGGAATAAATATCATTTGACAAATAATTAAAAGTGATGTCGGCCTCCTTAATTTAAGAACAAAATCAAGTATAAATCAAAAGTCAAATTCATTGTTTTAGGAGTGAAGAAAGTGGTGAAAGATTCGGGGGAGCAGTGGAGACAATTCGTATGTTCAGGACAGCTCGGTGGATGCATTGGAGTAGCATGGACAGAATGTTGATGTCATTTTTATATCATTGATTTTTCTAGGTCATACTGATCAACAGCATGATGAAGATATGATTTTCTGGGCAGCTATATGACATGGACAGTGGATATGTTTTGGGTAACATTAGAGACAGCCAAATGCTGAAGATTAAAATGATATGTTGATTGATACTAGACAGAATGAACATGATGTTGGTTGACTTAAACACCAGAATGATAATCTGAATGTGGTTAATGACAGTTTGATGTGTTTAAGAAAATGTTGGCCATGATGAAACAGAGATAATGATTGTTAGGGCAGCAGGCATAAAGTTAATGATGACAAGGCTGAATGCTAATATGACTGCTAGATGAAATCGATGATGCTGATATGTATATGATATTGATAATGGACAGTTTGATGATGTTACAGGGACAGAATGCTTGGTTGGGACAGAATTGTAAAGATATTGCTTATTGTAAATGGCATAGACAGAGATGCTGATAATTGTGATGCAATGTATGTTTGTTGACAAGCTGGGTCTTGTACAGAAATGTACTTGTAAATACAAGCAGGGTCTTGTATCATTTTCTTGGCTGGGTCTAAGAAATACGAGGCTGGGTCCTAGATAAGAGTTGGTGCTCTTGTATATCAGTTGGTGCTGATTGACCTCACGGTTGTAGCCATTGACCAAATACAAAAAGATTACAAAATCATATCTTATCTCTCTTGCAATGTGTTGATATGTTGATATGTTTTATTGATGAATGATATGTGATTAAATGACTTCTGATATATATACAATTCATTGATGAATAAGATGCTTAAGTGAATGTGAAATGATGATTTAAGATTTATTGATAAGAGATAGAAATTTAAGTGGAAATTTGCATAAAGTGTAGAGTCACTGATTCACCCCCCCTCTCAGTGACCCATTGTGTCTAACAATTGGTATCAAAGCAGGCCTTCAACAGAAGCCTAACAAGCTTGAAGGAATTCAGTAGACACAAGTCATAGAGGATTATTCGGAAGATGGAATTCCAGTATTCAATGGCTCAAATTATGATACTTGGAACATCAAAATGAGAACTCATATACAAGCAGAGGGATTTCTTATTTGGAAATCAGTCAAGGATGGCTACACTCCTTCAAAAGACAAACCGAAGGAAGTAGCAGGTAGAAAACTACATGAAGCAAATGAAAAGGCTCTAAGCTTGATCATAGGTGGCTTATCTCGGATCGAGAAGGAAAGATTGAATGTTTGTGAGTACATCTCAGCCAAAGATCTTTGGCTCAAGCCAGAGGAATAATATCAAAGAAGAAGTCAAGACAAAGAAGCCAAGACATTCGAAGATGAAGAACAAGAAAAGAAGGAGGCTCATGCTTCAAGCTCCAGTGAAGGTAAGAATTCCTCTATTGACAATAATTCTGAAGTTAATGATGAAGTTGTACTTATAAAAGAAGATGAGTTATTGAAAATCAATGAGGCATTTGCAAAAACCTTATTGGATAAGGATGTCAAATCCAACATAAGGCTCAAAAAGAAGATTATGGGAGTTTTTGAAAAATACCAAGAAGAGACAAAAGCATTGTTCATGAGTTTGAAACTCAAGAACAAAAACTTGCAAAGTGAATTAGAAGATAAACATCTTGAGATCAAAAAGTTGAAGGATGAACTAGGAAATGAACAAGAAAAAATTGATGTGGATTCTAGAGAATTTGAAGAGATAAGATGGGCAAATCTTGACTTGAAAATTCAAGTGGAAGAAGCTAAAAGAAGAGAAGAAATATTGAGAAGTCACTTGGATGAAAATGAGAAGAAAAATAAAGAGCTTGAAATGGAAGTTGTTGGACTCAAGAAGAAAAATGAAAAGTTGAATGCATATGGCAAGTTCAAACACAACTCAACTATCCTAGATGAAATCTTAGATTGTCAAAGGTCTCCCCTTGACAAATCTGGCCTTGGGTACAAGAAAGAAGAAGAGAAATCCAAGGGTGACTTACTATATCCCAAGACTTCGGAAGCTAGTCCATCAATGACCAAGGATGTTCCTCATACACCTACACATGACAACCAAGAAGTTGAAAGCTCAAGAATGCATCAAGAAGATAGGTTCAGTCCTCAAGGCAAGACAAGAGGAGAAACAACTCGAAGATTGAATCAAGGTCCAAGGTATGAAAACAAATTTAATGGTTACTGCTTTGCTTGTTCTAACCTTGGTCATAAGGTTGTGAATTGTAGAAATGTTGGAAGTCTACATGACAAGGCAAGGTGCTGGACATGCAATCAAAAAGGACATATAGCTGCCAACTGTCACACCATGAGGTGTTACACATGTGGTGGTATTGGCCATAAAGCCAATGTGTGTGCAAGCCCAAGAAGACAGTATATGAGAAGCTTTTCATACACATTAGCAAGGAGATCCAATGAAGCTTGGAAGAAGAATGTCACCAGCAGAGTTAAAGATCAAAAGACAAACAATCTCAGTCAACTCGGCCAAGGAAGCTCTAAGGTATGGGTGAAGAAAAATATCTTGTTGGATCTAAATGAAGTAGAGGATCATGATGATAATGGCTACCATATGGCAAGCCAAGTTTGAGGTCTCTTAAAGACATTGGCACACCATGAATTCATTATGCTGGAGGATGAACTCAATGATGATTAGTGAATGCTCCAAGTATATAATCAGGTCCAAGGATCAGGGCATAATGGATTTAGACTGAGGATGTTCAAGACTGATTTAGCAGCAGTATAATAACAATCTTTTGCAGCAGTGGACTTGTTTTTAAAAGCTCTCAGTGATGGTTTGAACAGCAGCAACAATGGTTAAAATTTTCATTAGCATGCAAGGATCGGAATCTGGATACATAAACAGTTTAACTCCTATACTTGATGCTTGATGTTGATGCCCTAGTTCCTATACATTGACAAGTTACACATACAGCGATGAAGTTTCAGATTGAATCTTTTTTATGAAGTAAAGCAACACAAGCTCAGGGGGAGCAATGTTTTGAAAACCGGTCCGGTTTGACCGGCCAAGGAAAATGAAACACCAAACCGGTGGTCAACTCAGACCGGGGTCTAGTTTGGTAATGAACCGGTCCTGAACCGGTCGGTTCATTACCAAACCGGCCCTAACCGGCCAGTTCCATAATAACTCGACTGACCAGCTAAAAAACAAGGATTGTAAATCAGCAACAGACTTTGACCACCCCCATATTATGTCAAGTCACTTCCTTTCAGAATTTGAAACAATGCAAGGTAATCAACACTTAACACAAGAAACGTGTAGCATGTATCATTTAAAACCTCACCCAATTACAACAGTATTTTACATAGGTTAGCACAGTTTACAGCAATAATAATCAGATAATATCAGCCTTCAAATAGTGCTTCCAATTTTGAATGATGAATGCAACCGTACAACAGTGAGCAACACAAAAATCCAACACTTTTACTAGCAAATAAAGAATACGAACAACAGACCACAATCAACATAAAATAGTATTATGTTCAATCAGAAAGTATTACCAGTTTGTATTCCAATTATGCCAGTCATATATCACTATTAAAGTGGGCTTATTTTCACTATATATCATTTATGTGCCACTGTAAAAAACCAGCATTTGACAACAGTCTTGACCATTAGTCAAACACGCTGACACAATAAACAGCTTGTAGAATGCACTGCTATGATTGAAATATAGCTTGGAATGTTAAATGTATTTTTTATGATTAAAATTGTAATTTTTTTGTATTTTTTAATAGTCCGGTTCATTGAAATCAAACCGCTCTGGTTCATTACCGGTTCCGGTTCCGGTACGAGTTGACCCCTGACCGGTTTGATTCCCGATTCCGGTTTTTAAAACATTGAGGGGGAGTATATATGTGAAATCTGAAGATGACAAGATCAGACTTGTTGCTTTTTACAAATGAATTGTTGAAAAGAATACCTTTCATCCCGATCAGAAAAGAAGCTTGATGATGACAATCTGAGTGATGACCAGGTGATAAGGGGAGCAAAAATTATCTCATATGATATGATGATGAATGAAGGAAGTTGGTTATCGAGATTTTTATCATTGTATGAAGACAACTCCTGGCAATCATATGAAAGGAAGAAGGAAGTAATATCAATCTTGAAGACACTCGTGGAAGCCAAAGCACTTGCCTCACATATCCTTCAAATACTGAGTTATCCAGAAGTTGATCAAGTTTTGAAATTGATGACAGAGATTTATGGGATCTGTTTGAGATGAGGAAGGCAGAATGTACGGTGGAGTATGGACTATGTTTTGCTGCATGCTGAGCAGCCAAAGAAGAAGTACGTAAGTTTGAAGAAACATATCAGATCAGGAAGCTTGTTCATCTACGTTGACTTGAAGTTACAAACTGATGATGAAGCTGACATGGAAGAACTTGAGAAAAAAAAATTTAGGGGTCTGCACACTTCTTAAAATTTGAAAATGGCAAATGTAAATGTTAGATCATTGAAACATCTGGACACGATGAAAGCAGCAGCATAAACTCAGTTTGAAAGGGGGAGCAGGAAGTATGCAATCAAGCATCCAAGGAAGTTATGAAGTTGAAGATTGAGTAGCTGAAGCAGTTTGTGAATGATGAGCAGATTCTGGTGATGGCATGATGTGCATAAGTTGATTCCTTGTTACCTTGAGCAGATTCCTTTTTAGCATGCATTCCAAGGACTTTAGGTGCTGACCTTATGACTGTTGAGAGCTGGTTTTGGACAAGTTTTGTAGGATATTTGCTACAGCTAGAAGACAGTTATTGTGACTGATTTGGAGCAGATCTGAGGACAATTTTGTGACAGATCTAGGCTGAGATGTTAAGGACTGCTCAATGGTACAGTAAGGGCAGATTTGACAGTTAAGGACAGACTTGTTTAAGTACTGAGCTGGATGATGACTTTATGCATGCTTCCCTTTTATGAACTTACTATAGTTGGCCAGATTGTAGGATAGCGTCAAGTGGAACAAACTTTATTTCTATGGTCTGACAACATAAGAAGTATGATGTGATACAAAATTCCCTTGCATCTTGGCAGCCAGAAAGGGGGAGTATATACACAGATTGAAGATGGCAAATGATCAAACTCAACATATCACTAAGGAGGGAGCAACTTGGTATGAAATACAACAACAAATTTTGTACCAGACTTGAAGAGAAAAGTTCATCTCGAGCTTGCTATTACTGAAGTAGACGAATTGAAGAACTCTTCAAGGAGAGAATGTATATATATCTTATGAAAAATTTGCAGATGGCAAGTGATGGAAGATTCATAGATACAATCTTTTGAGCACAGTTGGTGTATAAGTTCTTTGAGAAGTCTGATCAAGAGGGTGATGATGGAATTATAACATACTCGTGTACTATGATAATTTTTGGTATCCAAAAGACATACTCAGTTTGACAAAGTTTTTGATGATGACAGCTTGTTTTGACAATAGATTAGATTGTCATACCAGGAAGGGAGAGTATGGTGATGCATGCTTACCTTTTATGAATTTACTAGATTGTATCCAGCTATTGAAATGATTGGCAAAGAAACACTTATCTAATTTGGAGAGCAGCTGAACCATTTGCTCAAGCATATCCAGAAAAGATATTGACATCAGAAACAACATGTAAATATGGGCATGCAAGCTTCTACTACAGTTTTTTGAAGGAAGAACCATTCAGGCATATAATCACAGTGAATTGAAGTCAAAGTCTCCAAAGGAAACAACTTATTCAAAGGATATAGCAGTACATCTGATAGGGGGAGCAATTAGACATGAAAAATTCAACAGCAAGAATTTCATAGATAGTATGTGTGTGACAAGTGAAAAGACACAGGAATGATTTGCAAGAAACAACACCAAGCTCAATCAAAGATCAGTCAAAAGTTCATGCAGCATTCAAGGTTGAAATTTTGTTGTGAAGCCATTAATGGCTCACTGACCCTTTGTCCTTAATGTCAAAGGGGGAGAAGAAGAAGTTGGTTGGTTGCCATCAATGACAAGGGGGGGGATTGATGAATATGTCTAGTTGTCATTGATGACAACATTAATGACAAAGGTGAAAAAGACACAATGGACAAAGTGTTGGGTTTTGGCACACCTAATGAGCCAAATGACCCATACTGTGGTCATTTGGAATTGGGCTTAATACCCTAGACAAGGATCATGTGGGCATGTCTCTTGAGGTCATACGGGCAAGACAAAGGAAAGATGAACAAGATGGACAAGTACAAGCAAATATGACATGCCAATATGCCAAGCAAGCATAAGCTTGCGGGCATAACTCCAAGATAGCTGCAGGCATAATTAAGGCAGTTTGCGGGCATGCTGAGTACAAGCCCAATGGCATCTTTTATGAAGAACAACGGGCATAAGCAACACTCTCCTTGCGGGCAAGTTAAATGGCTTTTGTGGGCATTGGCATGTGGCCATTGTGGGCAGTGTTGATAAGCTCTAGCATCTGAAAGAGGACATGCATATGGGCATGCATATGAACGTGCATTTGGTAAAGGAATATAAGCCTTGGCGAGCATAATCTGAAGAACAAAGATGGCATAAAAGATGCAGATCATATGGGCATAAAGGTCATAATAATATATTTGATATGTGATATGTGGAACAAAAATTATGATGAAGTCAGCCTCCAAGTAAATCATGGAAATAAGAATGAATATTTTATTTTAATAAAATATTATTTATTGGACAGGTCGGCGCCTAATTCATGGTCACAAACCAGTATAAATACACGTGGAGAACCAGTGCAGGCCTGAGAGAAAGTAATGCCATGGCATAAAACAAAAAAAATGATGTGGGCATAAAAATCGAATTTAAATATATATATATATTTATATTTGATGTCATGAAAGTCGGCTCAATCATTTAATTGGAATAAATATCATTTGACAAATGATTAAAAGTGATGTCGGCCTCCTTAAGATAAGAACAAAATCAAGTATAAATCAAAAGTCAAATTCATTGTTTTAGGAGTGAAGAAAGTGGTGAAAGATTCAAGGGAGCAGTGGAGACAATTCTTATGTTCAGGACAGCTCGGTGGATGCATTGGAGCAGCATGGACAGAATGTTGATGTCATTTTTATATCATTGATTTTTCTGGGTCATACTGGTCAACAGCATGATGAAGATATGATTTTCTGGGCAGCTGTATGACATGGACAGTGGATATGTTTTGGGTAACATTAGAGACAGCCAAATAGTGGAGATTAAAATGATATGATGATTGATACTGGACAGAATGAACATGATGTTGGTTGACTTGAACACCAGAATGATAATCTGAATGTGGTTAATGACAGTTTGATGTGTTTAAGAAAATGCTGGCCATGATGAAACAGAGATAATGATTGCTAGGGTAGCAGGCAGAAAGTTAATGATGACAAGACTGAATGCTGATATGACTGCTAGATGAAATCGATGATGCTGATATGTATATGATGTTGATAATGGACATGTTATCACACAACTTGTAGTTGCCCCTAGTGGTATCCCATCCAGGACAGTAGAGGAAATGGACAACTAAAGAGGTGACCCAAGAGATGCCACAGTTCCTGTTATCACATATATAGTAGCCGGGCTACCATACATTATTTTTCTGATGCCAATACACTATTCAGCCAGTTCCCTTACATTTGAGATGCTGAGATGAGCATCTATATTGATCACTATCAGATTTTGGACAGCAGTTGTATTCCCCATGCCATGACTGAGTCTCGGGACACTCAGAGAGATGACCGATGTAGCCATTATACCATTTGTATAGAGCAGTCAGTAGTGCCCAGAGTTGTAGCAGTAGTTTCAGAGGACAGATGATGGTACAGGTTGATGAGCATTCAGGTATATGACTCAGCAGGTATATCATTGTGTTATGGTTATATTGCTTTTATACTTATTCTTATAGCATGTCTTAGCACTTAGTGTCATGATCTGGCGATCATATAGATATGTGGACCTAGTTGATCTTATTATATATATTATATTGTCCCTACTTAGACTTAGAAGTTCACTATTCATACCATAGTGGAAAACATCGGCATCGGCAAAAAATCGGCGAGGGTCCCGAATACAACTTCTCGGCAACATCGGCGAAAAAATCGGCAAACCGCAGCAAACATTAAAAAACACAAAATATATTCATTTTTTCATAATTTTAAACATATAAAGCAACATCAATATTAGATAAATACATTGGCACATAAATATGGAGAAAACACTAATATATATCATGTAGTCATGCCAAATATAAAATGGTACATCAAAGCCGATAGTGAAAGTTTGAATCCTGATAGTGAAAGCTGCCCAATAGTTACATAGTACTCAAAAGTGGACAACCAATGGTCAAATACAAAACAACGTCACAAAAATCACAAGTGACAAAACTAGCAGCTAGCTATATGTCTCTGATATCAATGTCCTCTTCCCCTTTTACGGGAAAAGATCATTGGCTGCTTGCCAGGACTGCCCCTAGCAGTAGAAGGTCCTGGCCCTGCACTAGATGTCGGAGGGTGAGTAATGGCCATGGGTGTCAATGAGGGACTAGATGCATCAACCACTGTAGAAGGTGGTGCTAATGAACCACCCTCCATGAAGTCCTCAGGATCAAACTGGTCGTCCTGCTCCACCTCCTGCTCCTCTTCCTCCTGCCCCTGTCGCTGCTGCTCCTCCTCTAACCATGCAGGTGCCTCCTCCATGATAGGCAACTCAATCTCCACCCTCCACTTGGACAATACATCAATATTGTCCAAGGAAACGACACCCACCTCGAGTGTTCTCTCTACCTGCTTCATCCACAGTCGGAGATTGTAATGGACATACACCAAGTCATTCAGGCGTGGGAAATCCAACCTGTCAGAGGGCGATACAAAAAATTTAATGAGTATTGACTCTTGAGGCCCGAGGGAAACAATATGATAGAGGATAATAAATTACAATGAATTTAATTGCTTTGTTCAAGTTCTTACCTGGTGTGTTTCTTTGAGTGTATTTTATCAAATACACTCCAATTACGCTCACATCCAGAAGAGCTACAGGTTTGGCTGAGGACTCGGATGGCAAATTTTTTTAAATTTGGTGCCCTTCCACCATATGTTCTCCACCAAACAGCTACAACAAATAAGAAATAAAGAGAATTTGATTACATAATTCAAATTTCAAATTTCAAATGAAATGATAAAGCATAAATAAAATTTAAAAATTTAAATTTCTAAATAAATTCTAATTTCTAATCACTTACTTGGATTCAAAATGTTCCTTGCATGGATAGCATCGGCAAAGCCAAATAGCCCAACAGCATTCCGATACATCTCCATCTCGTGGTTAATATTCATGCGAGTCTCAACATCAAGTACCATCCTGTTAATACATTCGATGAGCCCTTCCATCACCTCGCCATCAAAATCAAATTTCCTCTGGTAGGAAAAGGCGGGATTGAGGTAAAGTGCAGTTGCATGAATAGGTCGATGGAGCATCCCGGTCCAACGGGTATCAATAAAATCCCATAGCATCATGTGTCTATTGAATCCAGGGGTACCCTTCCCCACATAATAAGACCGAATAGCCTCTTTGGCCCTATCCATGGCCTCATACAAATAGCCCATAATGGGCTTATCACTGTCAACTAATCTCAGAACCTTTACCAAAGGTTCACTAACTGAGCACACTTCCTCCACTCCTTCCCAAAAGGAGTCGGTGTACACCAATCTGGAAATGGCCTTCCCATCCTCTCTCCTGCTATATCTGCAATCATGCCACTCATCACAAACAAACATTTGCTTCAACTCAAACTGAACTCGAAGCAAAGACTGAAGAGAAATGAAGTTGGTGGCAAACCGTGTGATTCCAGGATGCAGCAACTCCCTGTCTCTTGTGTATCTCCTCATGAGGCTAAGAACAAAAGCATGGTTATATATGAATTTGGTGATACTCCTAGCCTGATCAATGACCTCCTTGACGAAGGTAATTTTCCCCACATCCTCCAGCATCAAATCAATACAATGTGCTGCGCATGGAGTCCAAAATAGTGAGGGATGCCTCTCCATAAGCAATCTACCAGCAACCACATAATTAGCTGCATTATCTGTTATGATCTGCACCACATTGTGCACACCGATCTCCTGGAGGACCCCATCCAACAATTCACATAACAATGTTGCTTCTTTTATCTGTGCGGATGCATCAACAGATTTGATAAACATGGTACCTTTAGGGCAATGTACTAAGAAATTGATAAGGGTCCTACCCTTCTTATCTGTCCAACCATCGGACATCAATGTGCATCCTGAGATCTCCCATGACTCTTTGAATTCCTCCAATCTAGTGTTGATGTCCTTCTTCTCTGCTTGAAGAATAGGCCCCCGAATCTCCTCATATGTAGGGCACTTGTACCCTGGGCCAACAATAGCAATGGCATCACACATTGGCTGAAAAAAGGGATTGTTTCTTGTGATGGTAAGAGGCAAGTCGCTCCAGAAAAGCATCCTCCCCATAAGCCTATCTGCTTCTTCCTTCTCCTTTTTTTAATCATAGACTTGATGGAAGGTTGAGCACCACTTCCGGTCTGTGGAACAAAGAAAGATGAGGCAGCCCTCATGCTAGTTGAATCCATGGCAGTGGAGCCCCCACCACTACCCTCCGTGTAATGATCATGTGTCCCTGAACTCCTAGCCACTCCACCAGCTGCAAGTTCAGCTCTATTAGCAGCTGACTCTTCCCTTTTTCTATCCTTTGCGTGAATTGAATCATGGGCACTTATCATAATCTCGGGGATAACTGCACTACAAAGCCCCACATCATTACCCGGGAGTTTTGCCAAATGGTACTTCAACCTGCTAATGCCTCCCGTCATAAATTGCCAACACAATTTGCAATTCAGTCGCTGCCGGTTTGTTCCATCTTCAGCCTCCCCATATTGCCAAAATGGGTCCAATGCCTTTGGCATTTTTGCAATTGAAATTGACAGCCCCACAAATCAAACCTGAGGCACAAAAAAACAAAAAAAAAGACATTAATGGCACGATAGGAAAAGGCTAACAACATGCTAGTTTAAAGTTAAACTTTAAAAAATCAGTCATCTAAAATCAGTCCTTCATTTATTTGATGGAAATATGGATTTATTCCATTTATTTATTAATCTTTGTTAATAATTTTTTTTGGAGATTTAATAATTTATTAAACATTTAGAAATCAGTCCTTCATTTATTTGATGGAAATATGGATTTTTTCATTTATTTCATTTATTTATTAATCTCTGTTAATAATTTTTTTTGGAGATTTATTAAACATTTAGAGTTAAAAATTAACTAAAATTTAAATAAAAATCTCAGATTTTGGCAATTTATTAAACTCAGATTTTTTTGGAGATTTATTAATCTGTCATTTGATAATAAAAATTTTAAAAATTAAAAAATAAAAGGTTAAAAACTTAAAAGTTTAAAACAACTAACCTGTGCGTTGCCGGTTGCAGACCTTCACGGCTCACGCAGTTGTGTTGGAAGTTGAAATTGAAAGTTTGAAACTTGAACCCGCGGATGGAATCGGGGCTTGTAAGCCACGGATGCGACCTCCTCTTGCTTAATGGAAAGTTGGAAGCCCTATTGCAGCAATGCAGACCCTAACCGGCTCGCTGAAGACTCAAGACTCTAACGGCTAACCCTGTCTTACATAATACAGAGTCCAGACCACGTCCTCGTCACTGAAGAGTGAAGACTCAAACCGGCTCGTTGAACAGTGAACACTATAACCCGGCTCGTGGACTCTAACGAGACATTCAATCTCTCGCCGACATTTAATATCGCGTCACTTCTAACCCTGCTCGCTGAAGACGCTGCTCGGTTCTTCTCCAAGTCGAAATGACCCGAAACAAACCCGTGAAATTGCCTTTAACCCTTTCGATAATACCCGTCGATTTTTTCTAATGTGGCGCGATTTTTTGGTAAAACTCGCCGATTTTTAGTAAACCTCACGATTCGCGATTTTTTCAAAACCTCGTGATTTTTTCGCCTGAAAAAATCGGCAGCTCGAAAATCTCGCGATTTTTCGGCGATTTTTTCCACTATGATTCATACTCATTGGTTTTACCCTCCTTAGGGAGAATAGAGGTGATCATTCCACCATACCTTGGCTTGCTAGTGTTGGCTCCATTATTCATTATCTTCATCCATCCATTGCCTACCTTTTAGTTTATCACCCTGACTTACTACTTGACTAGTGGCATGGAGGACTTTTCCCCACTGTAGCCTCTGTATTGGATGAGCTTCCTTGTTTACTGTGTCTCGACTGAGTTGGTGACAAAACTTACCTTTGGTGAGTTGGATTGTAGGCCTAAATCATTCTGGTCGGTTGTCCCGATGTTTGGCATTGGCTCAAACTCCCCCTAGTCACTTGAGATGTTGTTGGCTAAAACTGAAAGCTCATGTACTATGTATGGAAACTTATAAATTCGCCCATGGAAACTAAAAAGGGCAAGAGCGATGAACTACTGAAAAATACTCCTCGGAGAGTATAAGAAAGGTTCAAAAAGCAATGACTCTTAAAAGATATATCTAAACAATTGCTGACCTTATATATGTATCAAAAACATGCCCTGGATGCAAGCTGCAACTAGCTGTGCTTATTAGCACACCTAAGATCCAAAGGGTTATGTAGGCCAAAAAGGCCATGAAATGAAATTGAATGATCCTAATGAACCTAGATCAACTTGATATAGACATGATGCCTAAGTTGAATAAGCTCTCTAAACAACTTATCCATTTGTGAGACACTGCCATTCCCTGTGTTGTTGCTCATTCAGTATATACTATGGTGTGTATTCCCTTTCCCATTGCCAAAGTGTCACAAAGTTGAGTCGGTCATGTCATCCCTTAGCCTAGCCAGTTATTTTAGCCTTCACCCTTCACTAGCAAATTGATCACAGCTATGAAGTGAGTATGATCTTGAAAGTCTAGTCTGAGTAATAATAATAATTAATGACATTATATATTTGGATTTAGATCGCCAGTAATGATTACTTTATGTTATAATTGTTATTTGAATAAGTTGTAGAGCATGCATTAACCTTTGACATTTTGCAACAGCTTCCGATGATGGTCTGAGTTATATTTGGTCATGTTGACTTGGTTAGACCTAGTTTAACCAAGGTCAACCATAGGACATGAGATGGTTGGACCTTGTGATGATATGGATAGATGATATATGGTCTATGTACATGTATATGATGATTCTATGCAGCAGCTACAGGGTTAGGATGATGATTCATGGTTTACAGCATTATTTGATCATTTACAGATTATTATTATTTGACCTGCTCTGGTATATTGGATATATATTTTGATCATGCAGAGATTCATATGGTGTATGAGTACATATCTTGGATGGATTTGGACCTTTTGAGTCCAATGAGACAGTTTGTTTTCAATTCCGGGCACTTACAGTGATGATTGAGCCTCAATAGACTATCCCAGTGCAGTTTTGGTCTGTTAGAGACCTTGTCAGAGCAGATGTGATTTTTATCTGGTTGACCTAGGGCACTGTGTTTGGAGGGGGTGGTCCAGCCACTTGTTTTTACCATATTACCCCCCTCCCAGACACACTGGTGCCCTCACCTTGACAGTGCAGGCACTCCAGGAGGCCGTTTGGGGCAGTTTCACGCTTCCCGAGGCATTTCAGGATTGGTAGAAATGGCTATTGAGGAATTCGATTTGGGCTACTGAGGCAATGTCTTGGCATGGGATGATCAATGATGATGGATTGATGTCTTCCACACCTCCTCCAGCAGTTTCAGCTTCATCGAGACCTGCATCCATCACTTATGGCACTTTCTGATGATTTTTGAGGTCTTTTGAGGCCTACGATTTGACCATAGAGGCACGATTTGGTATATTGATGACTATTTTATTATTATTGTGCTATGGGGATTGACCAAGGGTGTCTAAAATTACCCCTTGGACCCACCATAAGCTTCCTATTATATTTTGTCATCATGATTTGGTGGGATTCCCCTCTTCTAGGGCGATTTTATCCACTTATATTATATTTTATTAGTGATCCATGTATTTTATTGTTGAGCTCATCTCAACCATTGATTAGACATTTGTATCTTTTAATCTTAGCCACTCATTCAAAAAGTGGTTAGGATTTTGATGCCTCTCCTTCCTATTTAAAGGAGAAAGCTTCTCATTGTAAGGGGACTGGTGGCTCTGGATTATTGGAATATAAAATTATTATTGCATCTATCTCCAAGTGTTGTGGTGAATGTTTTTGGTGTTCATTCGTTGGTTCTTCCTTTGCACTGAGTTATTGGAGATCTTGTTTTCCATATCTTTTGTACCACGTTTTTTGCATCTACAGGTGGAGGCCGATTTGCTTTGAGGAGGAAGTATTGGTAGGGGAAGACTCTCCCTACTTCTTCTTTGGATCTCTTCGTTGGTAACAGGAAGTATTACTATCCCAAGACCTTCTATTCTATGTTATCATTGCATTTTACTTGTATTTCCTCCATACTTGACCTCTCTGATTGAAATCGATTTTCCTTGATTGAAATCGATTTTCCTTGAATTGACAGGTAGAGGAGGGCGCACTTGTGGGCTAGGGCATCAATTTGGCAAGCAAAATCAACCATCTCTCATTTGATCTCTGCAGGAATATTCCTCAACATCAAGGCATCTCTCTTCATCACTCGGGTATGATCCCAAGGTAATTTCTATCTCCATGATCTATCAACTTGTCTAAAACATTTAAAACCCTAATTAATCAAACCCCTATTTTTACATTTTTTCAGATCTACTAAGATCTAGTGGCTTCTTGGGTAAGATATTGAAAACCCAACTATATAGTATCCACGGCATCCCGGATCTATAGTTTGGTGAGGATTGGCCTCCATTTGACCCTCTTCCCAAGGCATTTAGCCTCTCCAAGCAAGAGCGCACTTCCTAGTTTGGTGGGTCGACCTAGATCTAGTATGTGGGTAGTTGAGATCCCTCTTGATTCATGATCTACACATCCAATAACCTACCCCCAGATTGTCACTTTTCTGATTTCTACCTTGTGGGCCCTATTCCACATTTTAAGGGATTTAATCCCCATTTTGGACCACTTGGTATCTTCAAACTCAGATCTAGTAAGATCTAGCCATTGGATTGCCTTGAAATTGTAGATCCATACTCCCACTTGCTTAAACCACTTGGATCTAAAGTTTGGATGCCATTGGACTTGTCTTGACCCCACTTATCCCACTTTTAGGTCTCCTTGGGTAAAGTCGCACCACCTTGGAGAAGTGAGTTATCCCACTTCTAGGACATGGGTACATGAGATCTTTGTGTATTTGGAACGAGCATAATTCAAAACCTAGGTCTAGTAGGTCACCTTGTCAAATCTTTCCTTAGGGATAGCATTCCTTGTTTTAAGGGATTGTGGTCCACTTAAGGTAACACATTAAATCTCTAGATCTAGACCTATTCATCCATCAAGACTTTAATTGCCCACTTGTCTCATGCAATAGGAGTCCTTAACCACAAGTTAACCTTACTTTGACTCCATTATCCCAATTCCCAAGGCACTGGTTTCTTCCCAAGTCAATTTGACTTTCCTAGATTGTTGGATTAACTTGTGGCTTGACCTTTGTATGGTGAACTAAACCCTTTAATGTCCTCATGTATCATGATCAAGCTTGTCACTTGTACTAGTTAGCCCCAATTCAACCCCTAAACTACCCTGCATTGGACACGGTTCCCAAGGCGGTGGATTTTCTCAAATTGAACTAGTACTTTAATCCTGGATCCCATCATAAGTCACTCTCACATCAATAATGAACCAAACCTATACTCACTAAACCCCTCATTTGTCTTGTGACTTCATCCTAAGGTCTAGGATAAACCATACACCTTACTTCACTTAGAATTAACTTGATTTGGTGTCTTGGTTTTGATTTCTCCTGTCGGGAGTAGATCGGGTCTCCCCCTTTGTTGTCTGAGCTAGATAACATAAAGTGAAGGTTGCCTCGACTGGCGTGACAACCATCTATTGGAGGTCGAGGTGATCGTGGTTGCACCTTTTGAGTTGCCCTTCCCTATTGCCATCCATTAGTGGATATATCCATAGGGGTAACTACAGTTTAGGTGATAACAGTTCCCAATGCAAGGTGGGAGTCACGTCAACCGAGGCACTCTTCACTTTAGATCTAGATGAATCAAGACCTAGGGGGAGACCCTATTACCAATCAAAGATGATTGGACCCAAACAAAGGTTCCTAGGGATAAGTAAATGATGAGTTACGGAAACCAATGCAAGGTTAAGTGAACCTAGAAGTTAAAGTATGGTTGATGATGGTTTGAGAGATGATTAGTGTTTCAACCAATGTATGATTTAAGCTACATGATGAGCTAAAAAGACAAGATCTAGTACCATGTATTACACAAGTGGGACCTACTTTCTTGGGATATGTGAATGACTCAAATGGGACCCACAAGGTGGACTTTAAGGGATGAAATTGGTACTAAAGGGCATATAATGAGTAGATCTATGGATCTAAGTTGAAATTAGGAATACCTACTTACGGGATCTAAGGTTTGACACAATTCCCAAGGAGTGCGACTTGCCTAAGGAAGACTAGTGCCTTGTTGGATGGGTTAATGGAGTCAAAAGATATGTCAAAGTGTAGATCGGGACACCAAGTAGGCAAATCAAGTGGGCTAATTGAGATATAATGGTTGAATCTTTATAGATCTAATATTTCATGATATGACCCTAAGTGGACCACAATCCCTTGAAACAAGGAATGCTACGCCCAAGGCAGATCGTCACAAAATGACACACTAGATGTAGGTTTTAAATTATGCTCTTTCCAAATCCACAAAAATCTCAACTACCCACGTCCTCAAAGTGGGCAAACTCAATCACCCAAGGAAGTGCGACCTTGTTCAAGGAGGGCTAAAAGGTGGGAAAGGTGTGTCAAAACAAGTCCAATGGCCACTAAATTGTAGATCCAAGTAGTTTAGGCAATGATTTATGTGGATCTAGAAAATCAAGACAATCCAAGGGTTAGATCTTACTAGATCTAAGTTTTAAGGTGCCAAGTAGTCAAAAATGGGGTTTTAATCCCTTGAAATGTGGAATGATGCCCACAAGGTAGAAATCACCAAAGTAAGAGTCTAGGGGTAGGTTATCAAGTATGTAGATTGCAAATCAAATGGGATATCACCTACCCATATGCTAGATCTAACCAAACAAGCCTCTCCCAAGGAAGTGCGATTTGCCTCAAGAGAGCTATATTGCCTTGAAAAGTGTGTAAATTTTAACCCAATCACCACCAAACTATAGATCCAACTAGGGGTGGATGCTATAGAGGTGGGTTCTTAAGATCTTTTCAAAAGCAAGGCTATATCTAAGTAGATCTAATAAAAACCAAAATTTGGGGTTTTGATTAATTAGGGTTTGTTACCAATGAAGAGATAATGGATGGAAAGAGACACATACCTTGTAGATCTTACCTCAATTGTTTATGGCCACCTTGCAAATTGATAGCATTCTCCTATGTGTATATTCAAGAGTGCAATTTTGATTCTCCAAGCCAAATCGTCCTCCTCAGGAAGCCAAATCGTCCTCCTACAAGACAAGATCAAAGGAAACAAGTCAAGTAAGATGATTATGAAAATGATAGAAAGATGTAATAGAAAGCATCAACTATGTCACGAATATACAATAATGATACTCCCTGTCACAAGATCAACCCAAGAGAGAATATGTGAATCCCTCCAACAATAACCCTCAAGAAATCGCCCTCCTCTCCACCAATTCGACTTCCCTGCAAGACAAAAGGTTGTAGAACCAAAACCCACAATGATACATAGAAGAGATACTGTATACTCAAGATGCAAGAGAATCCATAAGACAAGAGAGATATGCTCCACAAAGAAGTGTTCTATTCCCATATTCCAGAGCTCCAAAGGTGAGCTATACAATAGGGGTTCTCCTCCTTATATAGGATAATAAAGACCAAAACCCTATACCACTTTACAATACTACATCAAATGAGTGGTTGAGATTAAAAGATCTCATCATACAATCAATGGCTAAGATGAACCATAATAACATAACACATGGATCACTCATAAAGTGATGACATCATAGTCTAAAAATAATCATGGAGGGTGACGTCATCCACTAGAGGGGGTAAAAGTACCAAAGCCCACCTCATAATGACTAGGACATGACATATGGAGCACATGGTGGGGCTAGGAGGCATCAATCCTTACTAACTCATCCCCAAGGCACAATCAAATAATAAAATATGTCCAAGATAATATAAATGACCCAATCTGTCCTCAAAATCTGTGACAGACAAGCAGTAAAAGACCTCCTGTGATCTCTGTGGACCTACCCACATGGTGAAAACTGGCTGGAAGATAGTGGGATCACCCTGGAAGACCTCTGTGAAAACCAAGTGCCAAAACCTTGCCTCAATTGCCCAAATCGAATTCCTTAGTAACCACTTTATCCCATTTTGTAACTGCCTTGGTAACTGTGAAAGTGCCAAAACTGCCTCCTAGGGCATCTGCGCTGTCCAACTGAGCCCGCCAAGCTCTCCATAAGGGGGGGTAAATGGTAATAACAAGTGGCTGGACCACGCCCTCCTCATACAGCGCCCTAGGTGAACTGGCCTCTCATGGCCCCTGCTGCTTAGGCTAGGAAATCAACCCCAAATCTGGTCAACAAGTGTAAAACTGCATCAATCACTATCAGAAGTGCCTGGAACTGAATGATAAGTGTCTCATTGGATCCAGAAGACCCAAATCCACTAGGAATGTGTACTCATACACCATGGGTTTCCCTAATGGGCCAGCTGTAGGGTCCACCATATATGGACAGTGTATAATCTGATGATCTGAAGTAATAAATAAAACTGCTGAACTGCATCCATCATCATCTGCATACTATATCCATCATATAACATCATCATCAAGAGTATGTGGGTCCATCAATCATCATCTATAAGCATATGTGGCCCACATCATCACGGATCCCAAGAGATGACCATAGTCAAACTAGGTTTGACTAGGTCCATATATAACCAAGGATAAATCATATCAGTAGACTAAGACATGTTCCTCTAATCATTCTCACAGCTTAGCTCAAAGTATAACATCCATTCAGTGGCATTAATAAAGTTAGCATATTTCCTTTGTTATTTGAAATTACTTGCACAATAGTTTAAATGACAAACTTATCCATTGGATATGGTCAAACTACTAGTGAAGGATGAAGGCTAGGAACAAGGTTGGGCCAAGGTGTTGACTTGTCTAACTCAACTCAAAAATACTTTGGACTGGGAGAAGGGGGAAAGCTACAAACTCTGTGCTGGACAAAATAACACGAGGGATGGTTGTGCCTCACAAATGGATAAGTTGTTTAGAGAGTCCTTGTTCAACTTAGGCATCATGTCTACATAAAGTTGATCTTTATCAGGATCATTCAATTTCATTTCATGGCCTTTTTGGCCTACATAACCATTCGGATCTTAGGTGTGCTGATAAGCACAACTAGTCGCAGCTTGCATCCAGGGCATGTTTTCATATACATATAAGGTCAGCAATTGTTTAGATATAGCTTTTAAGAACCATTGCTTTTTTGGACCTTTCTTATACTCTTCGAGGAGTATTTTTAACAGTTCATCGCTCTTGCCCTTTTTAGTTTCCATGGACGAATTTATAAGTTTCCATAAGTAGTACATGAGCTTTCAGTTTTAGCCAACAACATCTCAAGTGACTAGGGGGAATTCGAGCCAATGCCAAACATCAAGACAACTGACCAGAATGATTTAGGCCTACAATCCAACTCACCAAAGGCAAGTTTTGTCACCAACTCAGAGCTGAGACACTAAACATACAGAGATGCGGTCCAAACACAGAGGTAGAAAATGGGGAAGTCCTCAGTATCAGAAAGTCAAATAAGTCACGTCAAGGTTTAAAGTCAAATAAGGAAAGTCATATATGGATGGAGTCAGGTGAATTTGGAGCCTAAACTAGCAGACAACTAGTGTCAGGAAAGACCATATCTATGTAAGGTGGTAAACCAGTGAGTTTTGTCAAACAACCTAAATGTGCAAGTAAATGTCCATTTTATAATTTAGAGTTCATTTTAAACAGTTTGCCACATCAGGAATAATATACCAAGCAGATGCTGTGAACATGACTAAATCAACAAGATAATAATCCACAGTCAATGATAAAACATCCTTAGGTCATATAACATCATCACAATAATAATCATCATATATCATCTGAAACACTGCTGCAATACATCTCTAGGCACTGAACTGAAACTGTATGGGATGAAGGGTCACATCGGTCATCAAATCTGAACTCTCAAGGCTCAGCCTTGACACAAGGTCTAACATAAGTCTGAATAATACACTACTCTGATCATGAGTGATCTCAAGATATACAATCATCATAGCCAAGCTACGAATAATGGAAGCTCTAGAATGTGCAGATATCTGCTAAACAAGAATAGGGGGCTACTATGCTGTGATAACAGGACAGTTTGATGATGTTACAGGGACAGAATGCTTGGTTGGGACAGAATTGTAATGATATTGCTTATTGTAAATGACATAGACAGAGATGCTGATAATTGTGATGTAATGTATGTTTGCTGACAAGCTGGGTCTTGTACAGAAATATACTTGTAAATACAAGCAGGGTCTTGTATCATTTTCTTGGCTAGGTCTAAGAAATACTAGGCTGGGTCCTAGATAAGAGTTGGTGCTCTTGTATATCAGTTGGTGCTGATTGACCTCACGGTTGTAGCCGTTGACCAAATACAAAAAGATTACAAAATCATATCTTGTCTCTCTTGCAATGTATTGATATGTTGATATGTTTTATTGATGAATGATATGTGATTAAATGACTTCTGATATATATACAATTCATTGATAAATAAGATGCTTAAGTGAATGTGAAATGATGATTTAAGATTTATTGATAAGAGATAGAAATTTAAGTGGAAATTTGCATAAAGTGTAGGGTCACTTATTCACCCCCCTTCTCAGTGACCCATTGTGTCTAACATCGACATCATGAGGAGATGGAATAATTGCATCTTGGTCAACAGGGATTTCACTGATTATGTCTTCCATATCCTTGTCCAAGGTAGTGATGACTTCCTCATCCCAAACAGTATCGAATTCTGGTTCAAACTGCTCCATATTAGCCTCTAGTTCTTCTGTGAATGGCCATAAGACTTCATTGACTTCTTTTTTGTTACTAAAGAGTCTAGAAACCACAGTACCAGGTCTCGAAGAATCATAAAGTGGAGGCCCCATAAATTTCCAATAATCATCGTCCTCATCAATTCTGCCATTATGCTCCAAGAGATCCATGATGCCATAAGAAATTGTTGTGTGCTGGCAAGGCGAATCAACCCCTTTGTTCAGCTCTTCAACTTCTTCAACTAGGAAATCTTGGTCCTCATATGTAGGATCATGATCATATTCATCTTCATGAGGAACTTCGTCTCTGGACACAGTGCTTGAGATATCATCAATTGGGTCTTGAACAACTGCTTTTTCAACCTGATTTTTGTTTTGGATTTCTTTACTGAACAAGTTCCTTGCATGTTCGACATGAGGCATCCATTTGTCACGTTGCTCTAGATCCCAGTAGCTACAAAACGTTTCTACCAATTCTGCAAGGACAATATTGTTCCTTTTCTAGGCCTGCAAACCTAAAAAGAGCCTTTCCTCCCAAGTGAAGAACAAATGATCTCATGTAAACGTTTTCTTCCCATATATGGTTGATCATGGCCTTTCTTTCACGTTCCTCTATATCGTGGTCCCATTCCTTACTGAATGCATCGATCAACTGCCTGTGTGAAGAAAATTTGTTACGAGGGAATCCTTCATAACAATTTCTGACATCCGAGTTGTCCTCTAAGTTGAGAGACAATATAAAGAGCTTCATTCTTGTATCCTCATGTATGTTGCTTCCTTGGAGAAATTGCATGAATGCCCAAATATGTGTTGCTGCATGATACTTATATTCATGAAATAATGGAAAAAGTGCCTTCCCATCATCTTGAATGACATACTGATGTGGATATCCCAGAATGCATGAAAAATCCAATAAATCCATCCACAATTCATAAGAAGATGCCATATCATCTGGATTCTGTGTCTTTATAGAGTACTCATGTTATTTTTCTTCAGTTGGAGTCGCCAGGAGAGACCTGCCAAGTTAGCTCAACAAATCTCACCAAAGTACCCAAAAAAACAAGGGCGTACCTGAGACAATGGTGATTGAGTTCTGAACTGCTTATTAACCTGTGGAGTCGCCTTAAATGAGTGGAATCTCCAGATAAGATTTGCGGGGTTAGTCGTTTATTGATATTTCCAAAATATAAGGAAGGACTCAACTTTGAGTTCTTACCAAATGTCGTTTTGCCAAGGGTGTAATGACTCCGGATAAGCCACTTCAATCTTTGAAATGTCCCCGACAACGACGCCAAAAATGTTACTGGGTAAACTAGCAGGGCTAGTGTCCGATAAACAAATGCAAGAGAGAGTGACCACTGTCACCTTAGACACTTCTCCAACTTCTTGGGAGAGTCGGAACCTTCAAGGGGAGAGCCCTTTTGTGATCTACAAAAACACTTAGAAACTATGTCTTCTTCACAACAATGTTAGTGACCAGTGCCTTAGACAATGAATTTACAAGAATGAAGAAGACATAATAATTTATCACTCAACAGCAACAATGCAAACACTAGCAATGATTATCACATTCAATAGGCATGAGCCCAATATCCAATAAAGTGTAAAAAGATCCAATCTCCTATGAGCATGAAATCGCAACCAAAACACAAATTATAGCAGCATGTATATGACCATTATGTATTGACCATATATCATCAACTTGTAGCAACTTCAAGACATCCAATTAAGTAAGTCACATGTAGTTTCAACATAGATTTTCTTCTTATTCATACATTGGATTTTGCATATACGTATAGTATGCCTTAACAACAACAGTAGTAAGCCAGAAAAGTATAAAAACGGTGAGGATAACTGAGTATACGAATAATTGACAAACCAATATAAAAGTGATCCAAGTATCAAAGATTTGTTACATTAACCACAAGTTCATTACCATGTAACTTACCAGTAGAGTATGTCAATGAACAAAATATTGGTAGCAGCAGTAAGGTTGTTACTGTATGTAAAATAAGGAGAGAAAAAATATATATAACATCACCCACTTCAATCTCCAATTTGCATGCACCAAATCTCAAGGTACTATACTGTATGTGTCACAATTTTCAGACCTCTGTAAATTTCAAACTCCTTTAGAATAAAAATCAGACTTTCATTCCCACCATAAGACCACAATCAGCACATAAATTTATAAAGATGCGTAACCTTGTAATTTGTTTGTATGTGCAGATGTAGGAATGGCTTTGGGCAATTAAGAACAAGGTCTGTCACTTATTGCAGACCTTTGGGACAGACCTTGGAAAGGTTGTCCAACCCGTGTTTAAAGGGTTTCCCAAGAGGGATGACGAAGGAGGGAAGAGAAAGGAGAAAGGGAAGAAGGGGATAGGAGAAAGAAAAAGGTAGTGGAGAAGAAAGAAGAAGAAGGGGCAGCGAAGGAGAAGGGAGGAGATGGAGGAAAGGAAAAAGAAAAAGGAGGAAAAGGGAACGAGGTGGGGAAGAGAAGCAACGAAGGAAAGAAGAGGGAGGCCGCTAGGGCAAAGAAAAAACTGTAGTTAGGGTTAAAACAGAAATTTAGGGCTTTTTAGAATTTTATTTTATAGAAAATTATGTACAAAAAGATAAAATCAGACCTAATTAACAATAAACCTAAATTTAAGCCAAAATAGTATTTACACATGTAAAATTAGGGCTTTTAGGGATTTTTTTGGTAATTTTGGGATTTTTAGGGCTCCTAAAATTTCGTCCTAGGGTTTTTAGGAACAAGAAAGGCAGGCCAAATTTATAAGAGGAAGGGAAAAAAATTTACGGAGGCCAAAAATAGCAACAAAAAATATTTTTTTAATTTTTAGGGTTTTTGTCATAAAATTGCAAACCTAATTCTACCATGAAAATGCAAATTTACCCATGAAAATGTAAGTTTAACCTAGCAATAATATTTACAAAAATACAAACTAGGGTTTGAAAAAGGTAGAAAATGCCAACCTAGGGTTTTAAAGGTTTTACCCTAATCCTAGGGCATCACGGAAGATGGCCTTCCTCTTGAGATGGTACTTGCCAAGTTTGGCAAACTAGGGTCTTCTTCAACAACCATAAAAGTTGGTTAAAGGGGCCCTAGTTAGGGCAAACCTTTGATACCTAAAGCTCAAGCCTCACAATGCTATGGTGACAAAAAGGATGAAAATGACCTAGCTAGGACAAAATGCAGCATTAATGGCTACCATTCAACCAAAAACAAGCATCATCATTCAACATTTAACAAAGAGAAATCAAGAGAAGAACTTAGATACCTGCTTGTGCATGTGTTAAGCAAACAACTCTAGCATCACCTTAGCAAAGAGCAAGAACAAAATATACTTCAAAAGATAGCCTCCAAACCATAAAGTATATCCATCCTCAAGAGGTGCACATCACTCAAGGAGCCCTAAGAAGGGTAAAAACGTAGCATAGTGTTTTATCCCATAAGCTAAGTGACAGGACACGTCCTATAGGGTCCCCGTGTCCCGTGGGCCACGTTTGAGCACGGACACATTGGCCCCACGTGGGGGACACGCGTGGGGCAGTCTGTGCAGCGTGGGGGAGAAAATAGGACACGAAAACACATGAGGAAGAGCCCGTGGGTGAATAAAAACGCTTTTTTTTGTCTTTTATTTGTCATTTCCTAACTGTTGGGAGTGTGAGGGAGAGTTAGAGAGAGCTCAAAGTCATTTTTTTTGCAGGTGAAGGAGATTCAAGAGTGTTTTCTTGCAGGTGAAGGAGATTCAAGTGTGATTTCACCAGCAAGGTTGAAGGAAAATGTCTCAACCAGCTAGGGCAGCAGGTAGAGGGCAAAGGAAAGGGAAGAATGCCCCATCTATTCCCTCTCGTCCTATTCCTCCTCCAAGCACATCCCCTTCTGCTCCTAGTAGTGCTCCAACCGGTTCTAGTGAAGCTCATCCTCATTATAGCCATGCTTTGGCAAAACAACAAGCACAAGAGAGTAAATACCCTTTGTGGAAGTATGTGACAAGGAAAGAAGGTGTTGGAGCGAAGCTTGGTGGGGGAGGCAATGTGTGTTAGACTTGCAATTTCTGCAGGCATGAATTCAAGAGCACCTATTACCGGGTTAAAGGCCATTTGTTGGCCCTCCCTTGTGGGATTTCTTCATGCAAAGCTGTGAGTGTTAACCAAAGGAGGGAGATGGAAAGAGAAGACCATGTTGGGGTAGGGAAGGTGGCTGCAGCAAGCAAGACATTTCATCGTGAGGATCCTCTTCCATTCTTGAGGAAACCCTCTAGCACTAGGAGTGGGGTTGATGCTATTGCTTATCCAACAAGAAAGAGGCCAACTTCAAGAGGTCCAATGGATAGGATTTTCCAACAAGAGGCACGAGAAGAGGTAGACCTCTCCATTGCATTTTTCTTCTACCTCAACTTCATCTCATTCAATGTTGCACTGTCACCATTGTACTTTGAGATGTGTCGATCTATAATGGAACGAGCTCCAACTGGTTATGTGCCTCCTAGTTCAGAGAAGCTTAGAACCACATTGTTGGTTAAGGCAAAGGAGGAGGTGGATAAAATTATTGATCCAATTAAATCAAAATGGTCCACATGGGGTGTTAGTATTGTTTCTGATGGATGGACGGATCCAACACGCCATCCACTCATCAATTTCATGGTGTCTTCCACAAATGGACCGGTGTTCTTGAAAGCAGTGGATGCTCTTGGGAAATACAAGGATGCACAATATATGGGTGATTTGTTCATCAAAACCATTGAAGAAGTAGGTGTTGAATCTTGTGTACAAATCATCATGGACAATGCACCTGTTTGCAAGGCTGCTGGCATGATTGTGGACGCTAAACATCCACAGGTATGTGATTGTTAATTTACTCATTTATTTGAAATTTTGAGCTGTTAGTAACTTAGTAGTTAGTTGTAGTCTTGTAGAGTCTAGGAGTCTAGACTCAATGACTCATTTATACTTTCTTTTATTGATCTTACAGGTATTTTGGACACCTTGCATTGTCCATTCTTTGAATTTAGCACTGAAATCTATTGCTTCAGATGTGCCATGGATTGGCAAACTTATTGAGGATGCACGCCATATCCATAACTTTGTACAAAACCACACCAATGCCCTCACAATCTACAAAGAGTACACACATCTTTCATTGTTGAAGGTTGCAGATACTCGGTTTGCTTCCTCATTCATCATGCTCAAGAGATTGAGAGAGGTAAAAACTGCTCTTGGGTCCATGGTGATTTCAGAGTTTTGGGCTTTTTGGAGAAAGTCGGATCAGAATGCTTCACAAAAGGTGAAGGACACAGTATTAGATGATGGTTGGTGGGATAGGGTAGTCCTTAGCATCAAGATCATGGATCCAATCATTTCTTTGTTGCGGTTTGCAAACACGGACCATCCCATCCTCGGAGATGTTTATGAGGGGTGGGATTCCATGATTGAGTCCATGAGGACCATTGTTATGGAGAATGAGTGTGCTGAGTATGAGACATCGGCAGAGAACTTATGGTCCATCATACAAGGCATTCTTATCTCCAGGTGGGATAAGAATTGCACACCTTTGCATTGCTTGGCCCACTCATTGAACCCTAGGTTCTACGCTCAGGATTGGCTCAGTGGTGGGTCGGGGCCCTCATCCAGAGTCCCTCCTCACATGGATGGAGAGATCTCAGAGGGGAGGAAGATATCATTTAGACGGCTACTTCAGGATAGAGACCACCTTGAGGTGGTGGAGGAGGAATTTTATGAGTTTTCTAGTGGCACTGGGAGATTTGGAGGATATGAGGTGGTTAGAGACATGGGGGTTAAGAAACCCCTTGTTTGGTGGACAACTCATGGGGCGACATGCCCTCTTCTACAAAAGATAGCCTTGAGGGTCCTCTCTCAAGTTACTTCATCCTCTTGTTGTGAGAGGAATTGGAGCACATATGGAAACTTGTACAGTGTGAAGAAGAGCAGACTTGAGCAGTCCAGGGCAAAGACAATGGTGTATGTGCACTCCAACCTTCGTCTTATTTACAGGAAGAGGGAGGAGTGGGTGAAGGGAAAGACACGGATGTGGGATGTCTTTCCTGATGAGATGGGTTTGGACAGCAGTACTGAGTTGGCATTAGACAACATGGATCTTAATGATCCAGTGCTAGAGCCGGTCACTTTTGATGAGGGTGATCGTATGGAGGGGTCATCCTCCACACCAGCAGATGCAGTTAGTCAGATTGGCAGAGAGGAGGAGGAGGAGGATCAGGGCAGTGATGAGTTTGTTGATTCAGGCATGGAGGAGGACTATTGAGTCATTGACAGATGGGATTCTTCCATCTTGATCCACCCCTTTTTTGTATTTACTATTAGACTATTAGTCGAGACTCTATTTGGCATTTGCCAGTGCCCAGTGGCATTCCGACATCTATGTAACACATTTTGATTTTGATGACTTAATGAGAAATATGGTTCCGAGTCTCTGACATGCATCTATGTGTCTCAATGTCTCATTGTGATTTGTGATTGTGAATGACAAATGTGTTGTGATTTGTGAATGATCTAATTTCTATTGAATATTTCATATTTGTAATTGTAAATGTAATTTCTATTGAATATTTGTAATTGTAAATGTAATTTCTATTGAATATTTGTAATTGTAAATGTTAAATTTTATTGGATCTATATGTCTATATTTTTAAATTGTAATATATTTTAAAAATATATATGTATATAACACGTGTCCTACGTGTCCTGATTCCGGGGGTCACCGTGTCCCGTGGGGACACTCATATTTTGGGGACACTCGTGTCCCGTGTCCTTGTGTCAGGTAACTTAGCCCATAAGTTGTTGTATTAAAATGAAGTGAGGAGAAGTGTATTTATACTTTTCTCACACTCACTTTACAAAAATTTAAAAAAATATTTAGGCCGACATGCCTTTTAAACTAAAAACAAAAATAATATAAAATAATCAAATCTGTGGGTAATTTGGGGTATTTTCCCCAAAATTTACCCACACATGTCTAAAATAGCTAGAAATAAGCATATCAGTCTGTTCTGAAGGCCATATTGCGGAGGGGGGGTCGTCATGCCCCATCTAACCCCAACAATAGTGAAAATCCCTCAACGCCCCCCCTCTAATCAAACACTGCATCCTGGCCTGGAGGATGACGTCATCATCAAGAAGAGCCCAAGGAGAGAGAGCGTTGGTGAACTAGAGGACCAGGAGGGTGTGGGATGTGACCTGGAGGAGAGACATATGCCTCAGTACTGAAATATCTGTCACCAGAATGATAAATCAAGGCTAGGGTCATGTGACCCAGTGATCCACCCCTGGAAGCCCCCGACACCAACCTCGGGGCTTCAAGCCCTTTCATGAGGCAATCAGTAATGCCACTAAGCCATAGTATTTCCAAAGGAGAAACCAGAGGGTTTGGCCATAACCCCTACTCAAAAAAAGCTGGCTAAACACCCCTCCTGGTCAGAAAAATTACCCCCTCCCTGGGGAACCTCTGCAGGTGCGCTGGTACTAGCACCACGTAACACCCGCCCTTTCCTACAAGTGTAAATTTCATTTCGATGGCGAGGTGCTGGAAGGGCTTATCACATGTCTTAATAGGATGGTACCTGATTTTGAGACTCGCACGAGTATTACTCGTGAGATGGAGATGTATCGGGTGGCTATTGGACTATTTGGCTATGCCGATGATATCAGTGGATGGGCCATTTTGATACCAAGTGGTTACAAATTAGAATTTATTTAGAACTTCAAATTTTTAAATTTTAATTGTGTTTTATCATTTTATTTGAAAGTTGAAATTTGAATTATATAATCCAATTCTCTTTCTTTCTTATTTGTTGTAGGTGTTTGGTGGAGAACATATGGTGCAAGGGCACCAAATTTTATTAAAAAAATCCATCTGAGTCCTCAGCCAAACATGTATCTCTTTTGCATGTGAGCATAATTGGAGTGTATTTGATAAACTACACTCAAAGAAACACACCAGGTAAGAACTTGAACAAAGCAATTAAATTCATTGTAATTTAAGATCCTCTATCATATTGTTTCCCTTGGGCCTCAAGAGTCAAGACTCATTAAATTTTTTTAACACCCTCTTACAGGTTGGATTTCCCATGCTTGAATGACTTGGTGTATGTCCATTACAATCTGCGACTATGGATGAAGAAAGTGCATAAAACACTTGATGTGGGTGTCATTTCCTTGGGCAATATTGATGTATTGTCCAAGTAGAGGGTGGAGATTGAGCTACCTATCATGGAGGAGGCACCTGCATGGTTAGAGCAGGAGGAGTAGCAAGGGAAGGAGGAGGAGGAGGAGAAGGAGCAGGAGGAGGAGCAGTTTGAGGACTTCATAGAGGTTGATGTGCTTGCATCAACACCACCTTCTACATCTGTCGATGTATCTAGTCCTGTTATCAACAAAGTTGCACTGATGTGATTTCAAGTGAGCCTATCAAGATAGAACAAGTCTACTTGTTCATAATCAGAAGACCGGAAGTCCTAGCAGGCCACCTTGGCCCATCTTTTTTAATAAATTCGCATGTCCATGCCCTGCGGGGAAATTATAAAAAATATCATAGCATGATGGTTTTGTAAAGGACTCAGCCTTCCTAGGACTTAGTTATCAGTCCGACTAGCCCAGAGTGTTTTTTTCCCTTGTCAATTATATGTTGTTGAATAAACGACATATAATTTTCGAGTTTTTCACTCATACCTCCAAAGTTGGGGTGGTTGGCATGATTTCTCATTCTTAGGGGGTTATTAGAGTTCAAGTGTCAATGTATATTACCATGCTAGATATTAAAATTGAGTCGTATGGGCATGTGTTAGGTTCCCCCTAAGTTTGTTTTAAATTTCGAAGAAAGTAATTTTTTCCGCAAAATTAGACCATTTTTTATGGTTTAAAAGGAAATTTTCAAATTGCAATAAAAGTGTGGTTTGGAGGTGGATTTTGGTGTGGGGATGCTCGTTTTCACACTCAGAACGTCCTCTTTACCCTGAGACCCACTTTCTCCATGTTCCGAGTAACGATGTCGTCTCTAGGACAAATTGGCAAATCAATGCGAAAAATATACTAATTGATCCAAGCAAAAAATAAAAAAATATTAAAAAAGTCATTTGGCATGTTTCAAATGAGTTGGCATGCCATGTCATGTGGAGGGCGAGGTGATTTACGAATTAAATGGAAGTCAAACCATGAGGTGGCGTTGTATTATGTTTTAGTAAGTGCGCCATCCCTCTCATATCTTCATGTGAAAGCATGTTGGGCGATTTGCATTGGTGGGAAGAGATCCCAAGGTATAAGGGGCGCACCTCTTGTGAGGTGGCGCCTCCCTCATTACTCTAACTCCCTCATCACCCTCAATCAAAGGGATTCAATCCCTCATTCTTCTCCCATGATGCGCCCTCATGCTCATGCGCCCTTCCTTCCTCTCATTAGCTTAGAAATTTTTCAATAAATATTTTTAGTCACCCAAATCACTTTTAAAGTGATTTTGGGCATTTTTAAGTACTAATTAGCTCGCTGTCATGTTTTACTTTTTAGCAAGTTTTGGCACTTTTTTGGTCAAAAGTTTCAAGTTTGGGTCATTTCGGAGCTTCCCAGGGCATCCCAGGCTCCCAGCTTCATCCGACATTTACCCTTTTCATTTTTGTAAGCCTTTTGGATCTAGATCTATAAAGATCCAAGGCATTTTTGCTTTAAAAAATTCATTGTAAATCATAAATAAAAGGAAGAGCAAGTGGGCTACCCAGCACCAACACCCATCCCCCCTGGGGGGATTCGCATTTTTTTATGGCGTGATTTTTTCTAACGAATTTTATTTCATTTTTAAATAAACCAATCTAGAGTTAAATTTTAACGTTCGAAGTGTCCAAACCAAATATCGGCCTTCAAACTCACTCAGGACGTAGGAACACTTAATTTCTTATTTTTGCAGGCAGTATACTTTACATATCAAGCAAGTTTTTTTTTTTCAAAGTATTTTTGCCAAGGAAATCAATACTAACCCACCACGATCTCCCGAAGTACCGAAAGGGAAAAGATATCCGTGGTGTAGTAATTAGTTCAAACATTTTACCATTCAAATTTTACTTTCAATAACGAACTTGGCATTGTTTTCCCGAAGTATGCTCTCGTCGTCACATAAAGGGCTTTGCCTGAGTACCTGATTGGATGATCAGAAAAGAGACTCTTTGCCTATAGTAATTAGCATAACATTTTACTTTAGTTATTTATCTTCTTCTACAATAAAAAACAGAACAAATATTTAGTTTCCTACTCAAAGTATGCTCTTTCCCCTTGCGGGCATTTGCTTGGGCCTATGGGAAATCAGAAAGAGTTGCAACTACTCCATAATTCTTCACATCTAATAAAAACTCATCCTAATAAAATCAACTACTCTGAACATAGTGAAAATCTGGCACTAAGAACTTGATTATTGTGGGGGGAAATTTCTCAGGTGAAGCGGGAACCACTGGGAGGCAACCTCAGGGCACAGTTAGGCTACACCCTTGTTGGTGTAGTGTTGAACACCGCCCTCGAGACTCCATTCCATCCCACACGTCTTCGTGAGGAGCCACCATTAATTAACTTGCAAACATTAATCCTTGTACCTCACGGTATATCTGGAGCTCCCCCTTCCCGTAATCAAATCCCATTTCATAATAATTTAAAATTGACCAAGAAGCACTCGCAAAACATTTACAATACAACAGCATGCATTTTTTACTCCATTTTTGGCACTGATCTTGTCTATACTTTATATATTTCAATCTTTGATTCATATCTCATGTGTTAAATTATTAATTTATGCTGTTGATCTAAAGTTATACTTGCAAATGATTTTTTTCTTTTAGTCAATCGATTTCAAAAACTCCTAAACAACTTACCCAATCATAATCCTAAAAATTAATCAGCCTTAAAAACTCATAGGGACTACCCCCCTTGGCTTCGTTAGGAGTTCTGCCTAAACGAAGGAGTTGAATGTTGAGTGACAGTATTGTTATCACCTAAACTGTAGTTACCTCTATGGATGGATCCAGTCATGGATGGCAATAGGGAAGGGCAACTCAAAAGGTGCAACCACGATCATCTCGACCTCCAGTATATGGTTGTCACGCCAGTCGAGGCAACCTTCGCTTTATGTTATCTAGCCCAGACAACAAAGGGGGAGACCCGATCTACTCCCGACAGGAGAGATCAAAACCAAGACACCAAATCAGGGTATTTCTAAGTGAAGTTAGATGTATGGTTTTTCCTAGACCTAAGGATGAAGTCACAAGCCAAGTGAGGGGTTTAATGAGTATAGCTTTGGTTCATAGTTGATGTGATAGTGACTTATAATGTTTGATGTGAGATCTAGGATTAGTGTACTAGTTCAATGTTGGAAGACCCACTGCCTTGGGAACCGTGTGCAATGCAGGGTAGTTTAGGGGTTGAATTGAGGCTAACTAGTACAAATGACAAGCTTGACCATGATACATGATAGCTTCAAGGGTTTAGTTCACCATGCAAAAGTCAAAACACAAGTCAATCCAACAATCTAGGAAAGTGGAATTAACTTGGAGAGAAACCAGTGCCTTGGGAATTGGGAAGTGGAGTCAAAGTAGGGTTGACTTGTGGTTTAAGACTCCTAGTACATGAGATAAGTGGGCAATTTAAGTCTTGACGTATGGATAGATCTAGATCTAGGTTTTACCCAAGTGGACCACAATCCCTTAAAACAAGGAATGCTATCCCCAAGGCGAGATTTGACAAAGTGATACTCTAGACCTAGGTTTTGAATTATTCCGGTTTCAAATCTGCAATAATCTCAAGTACCCAGTTCCTAGAAGTGAGTGAACTCACTTCTCCAAGGTGGTGCGACTTTGCCCAAGGAGGCTTAAAAGTAGGGTTAGGTGGGTCAAGACAAGTCGGATGGCATCCAAACTTTAGATCCGGGTAGGTTAGTCAAGTAGGGATATGGATCTATAATTTCGTGGCAATCCAACGGCTAGATCTTAGTAGATCTGAGTTTGAGTGTTCCAAGTGGTCCAAAATGGGGATTAAATCCCTTAAAATGGGGAATAGGGCCCACAAGATGAATTTCAGAAAAGTAACAACTTGGGTGTATGTTATTTGATGTGTAGATTATGGATCAAGCGGGATCTCAAACACCCATCACCTAGATCTAGGTCAACTCACAACCACCAGGAAGTGCGCCTTGCTTGGGAGAAGCTAAGTTGGCTTGGGAAGGGGATCAAACGGAAGCCAATCCTCACCAAACTATAGATCCGGGATGCCGTGGATGCTATAGAGGTGGGTTTTCAATATTACGCCCAACAACCCACTAGATCTAAGTAGATCTGAGAAAATGTAAAATGGGGGTTTTGAAATATTTAGGGTTTTAACAATTTATGAGCTAGGTCAATGGATTGGATAAAGGAAAGAGAAACAAACCTGTGGATCTTACCTGGGTAACCTTGTAGATGCCTTGATGATGATGATCTATGCAAACCCGATCAATCTGAGAAGCTTTGAGGTAGTTTTCTATGCAAGTCGATTTGATCCAAGATGCCAATGCGCCCTCTCTCCTGCACAACAAACGTCAACAATATCAGATTTGATGCATCAAGAGACAAGACTAATGCCACAAGAGAAGTAACAGAAAGATAGCATAGATCACAATGAAGCTAATGATAACCCCCTGATACAAGCGAATGCCAAGAAAGTCGATTTGAAGAAGCCTTGCAAAATCGCCCTCGTTGAAGTCACCCTCCTGTAGACAAACAATGATTTCCAAAAAGATAGATCTTACCACAATTTCCAAATGCTAGGTTGCAATAGACTTTCCAATCACCATCTAAGAACACCAGATGCAAAGGAGACCACAAGAATTTCCACAAGAATATTTTTCTATACCAATAATCCAAGAGCCAAAGACCCCTTACAATGAGAGGCTCTCTCCTTTAAATAGGAAGGAGAGGCACCAAAACCCTAACCACTTTTTGAATGAGTGGCTAAGATTAAAAGATACAAATGTCTAATCAATGGTTGAGATGAGCTCAACAATATAATACATGGATCACACATAAAATATAATGTAAGTGGACAAAATCGCCCTAGAAGAGGGGAATCCCACCAAATCATGATGACATAATATCATAGGAGGCTTATGGTGGGTCCAAGGGGTAATTTTATCCCTCCTTGGTCAATCCCCATAGCACAATAACCAATAAATAATTATGAATGTACCAAATCGTGCCTCCATAGTCAAATCGTGGTCCTCAAAAGACCTCAGAAATCCACAGAAAGTGCCATAAGTGATGGATGCGGGCCCCGATGAAGCTGAAACTGCTGGAGAAGGTGTGGAAGACCCCGATCTATCATCACTGATCATCCCATGCCATAACATTTCCTCAGTAGCCCAAATCGATTTCCTCAATAGCCATTTCTACCAATCCCGAAATGCCTCGGGAAGCGTGAAACTGCCCCAAACAGCCTCCTGGAGTGCTGGCGCTGTCAAGGTGAGGGCACCAGTGTGTCCGGGAGGGGGGTAATATGGTAAAAACAAGTGGCTGGACCACCCCCTCCATCATCAGCGCCCTAGGTCAACCAGATAAAAATCACATCTGCTCCGACATACCAAAACTGCACTGGGACAGCCTACTGAGGCTCAATCATAACTGTAAGTGCCCGGAACTGAAAACAAACTGTCCCATTGGACTCAGAAGGTCCAAATCCATCCAAGATGTGTACTCATACACCATATGAGTCTCTGCATGATCAAAATAAATATCCAATATACCGGAACAAGGCCAATAATAATGATCTGTAAATGACAAAACACTGCTGAAACCCAAGAATCATCATCATAACCCTGTAGATGCTGCATAGAATCATCATGTATGTATACATAGACCATATATCATCTATCCATATCATCATAAGGTCCAACATCTCATGTCCCATGGTCCTCCATGGTCAAACTAGGTCTAACCAAGACCAAATATAACTCAGACCATCATCCAAGGCTGCTGCAAAGTGTCAAGGTTAATACATGCTCTACAACTTATTCAAATAACAATTATAACACATAGTAATCATAACTGGCGATCTAAAACCAAATGTATAGTGTCGTTAATTATTAGTATTACTCAGATTAGACTTTCAGGATCATACTCACTTCATAGTTGTGATCAATTTGCTAGTGAAGGGTGAAGGCTAAATTAACTAGCTAGGCTAAGGGATGACTTGACTGACTTGACTTTGTGACATTTTGGCAAGGGAAAGGGAATACACCATAGTATATACTGAATGAGCAATAACACAGGGAATGGCAGTGTCTCACAAATGGATGAGTTGTTTAAAGAGGGTTTATTCACCTTCACAGATGCGCACAATCCATAATACAAATAAGGCCAGCAATTGTTTAGATATAGCATTTAAGTTCTATTGCTTTTGGGCCTGAAGTTTCCATAGCCTTGATCTATGTGTGTTTATAAACACATTGCATAGATTTACATTTTTTCTTTAGGCTTTCTGCTGCAGGTGTGTTTTTAAGGCACTTGTTTACCTGAGCACTTCTAGGTGTGTCATGGACAGCTTGTTTACCTAGGTATTTATTTTCCAAAAGATATAACATTTTATTTTCATTGCCATGTTCATTTGGCATGCCTCTCATTCATGTGTGTTTAGAAACACATTGCATGAATGGGCTTTTCATACAGGATATAGCATTTCATTTTTCCAGATTTTGTATTCATGGCAGCACCAAAAGTTTCAGGTTTAGCCAACACAAATTTAGTGACTAGGGGGAATCCACAAGGAACTCCAACTCACCATAGGTAAGTTTTGTCACCAACTCAGAGCCGAGACACAATAAACAGGGAAGCTCATCCAATACAGAGGCTACAGTGGGGAAAAGTCCTCCATGCCACTAGTCAAGTAGTAAGTCAGGGTGATAATCTAAAAGGTAGGCCATGGATGGATGAAGACAATGAATAATGGAGCCAACACTAGCAAGCCAAGGTATGGTTGAATGATCACCTCTATTCTCCCTAAGGAGGGTAAAACCAATGAGTATGAATAGTGAACTTCTAAGTCTGAGTAGGGACAATGTAATATATATAATAGATCGACCAGGTCCAAATATCTATATGATCGCCAGATCATGACACTGAGTGCTAAGACATGCTATAAGAATAAGTATAAAAGCAATCTAACCATAACACCATGATATACCTGCTGAGTCATATACCTGAAAGCTCATCAACCTGTACCATCACCTGTCCTCTGGAACTGCTGCTGCAACTTTGAACACTACTGACTGCTCTGTACAAATGGTATAATGGCTATATCGGTCATCTCTCTGAGTGTCCTGAGACTCAGTCATGGCATGGGGAATACAACTACTGTCCACACTCTGATAGTGATCCAATCTAGATGCTCATCTCAGCATCTCAAATGTAAGGGAACTGGCTGAATAGTGTACTGGAATGAGAAAAATAATGTATGGTAGCCCGGCTACTATATATGTGATAACAAGTATCTCAACTCGACACTTGCCCCCAAGGAACGCACCTAAGCAGCTTGAATATTTCTGTTGCGATAACCCCGGGGTGCATGTTCTGGCGGCAACAAGTCCCACATTGACATTGGCACCCACTACTCACCGTTCACCATCTAGTGCAAGACCAGGATCTTCTACTGCTAGGGACAGGCCTAGGAAATAGCCCGTGATCTTTTCCCGTAAAGGGGAAGAGGGCATTGATATCAAAGACAGATAATTAGCTTCTAGTTTTGTGACTTTTTGTGATGTCATTTTGTATTGAACCATTGGTTGTCCACTTTTGAGTACTATTGGACAACTATCATTATTAGGATTCAAACTTTCAGAATCAACTTTGATGTATCATTTTTTATAGTGCATCCACTACATGATATATATCAATGATTTCTCCATATTTATGTGCCAATGTATTTATCTGATGTTGTTGTTGCTTTATATGTTTAAAATTATGAAAAAAATGAATATATTTTGTGTTTTTTAATGTTTTCCGCGGTTTGTTGATTTTTTCGTCGATGTTGCCGAGAAGATGTTTTCTGGATCCTCGCCAATTTTTTGCCGACGCCCATTTTTTCAACTATGATCCAAACAACCCTTTATTTTCATATTAGAATGCATTGTTGATAAATACTCTCAATTTTCAAATTTCATGACAAACTATGAATTTTCAAATTTCATGACAAGCAAGTACGAAAGTGCAATTCAATCTCTTATAGGCCAAAGCTAGATGGGTTAGAATGATGGTTGAAAAGGAAAATCCTAGAAAAGTTTGTAAAGACCAAAGGAAATTGATATGGATTGTATCGGCAATATAATGAATATAGCAATTATTTAGTTAGATAAGTACCAATATGGCAAATCGTATTGTTCATTTCATTCAGAATAATTCATTGTTTTGATTGACCTGTCCAGCCAAAAAAACAAAGATTCATTCATACAATGCTTGACTGAATCTGGGAGCTAAAATACTTCTTGTAAAAAGTAAAAACTTGAGTTCCTTTCGGATTTCCTTCTTGATCAATGACAAGTCATCAGATCGTATCTTCATTAAACTTAGTTACTCTCAATGATTCCAAGACTCTTAACAATAAGAAAAGTGAATGTTCTACCACCAATGGTATGGGGTGCTATACCTCATTTTTGGCTAGAGCAGATCAGAGCTAGATCAATTTTGTTGAATAGGGCAGTGTTGCAGAGAAGTAATGCCTTGAGATTTCTTAGCTTGGGTATTGGTTGCCACTTGTATATGTTGCCTATGATGGATCCTTGTTCTTCATTTTTATGTCAGAGGCATGCCTAGAGGATGTTAGTTATGGAAATGATATGGTTTGCATTGACTAAATGACTAGTTGTAAGTTTTATTTTACACTTGTAATCGTCTGATGAGCATGGTGAGAAGGAAATTTGTACAGCATTACATATAGTAGTAATCTTTGTTTTATACACATACCATTATTTGGAAGTCTCTGGAGCATTACATGGATCACAACCTCTCCCTTGGTTCCATCTATTATTTGGAATAGTCTATGACAATGTGTTTGTTTGATGTTGTTGTTGCTTTAGATGTTTAAAAACAAATTGTATTTTTTTAAGTTTGCTGATATTTTTCAATGCTTTTCCTGATATTGCCGATAAGTTATGATCCAGAGCCTTGGCGATATATTTGCCAACACGACAAGTGTAACATTGTTGTTCTTCAAAGTGGAACTTCCAACACCATATAATTTATAGTTTTGTCCTTGCCATTTAAATTCCATGAATCGTTCTTCAAGATTGGTGGTATAAGTGCCCAACCGAATCCACCATTCAGCACCTAGCACCATATCCATCGCATTGAGTTGTAAGGCATAGAATCCTGTTTATAGTTCCAATTCTTGTATTTGAACCGAGTCTTTATGACATCATCCTACTCCCTTGACCTTTTTGGCCATCAACAATCGTAACTGTAGTCTGTGAGGCCATTGGTGAACACAGCTATACATTCTGCAACTTAATCTTTCTCAAGTTTTGCTATTTTCCTATATATATCTTGTTTCAGGAATTTTTTTTCTATTCTGAATTACTGGTCACACATCATGCCCTTTGATTTGTCTTCAAGTGCTTCTTGCTTCAATGTTCACAGAGATTACTGATTCTGTCCCTGATTTCATTTCTGTTTTTCTATGTTTTATATATATTGGCAGAGGAATCCTCTTTGACAGAATTTTCGAACTATAAATGGCCTAAGGCTGGTTATGATCAAGATCAATATCAGAGATGCTGGTAAATATGTGGCCAAAAGATGGATCAGAAAGGGTTTGATAAATGGTGTGGCCAAAGGCTGGAATCAGACTTGGCTCAGATAACAATGTAATGAATAATAGTTCATATATGAAATATCCAACATAAGAAGGGCAAAGAATTGAAATCCATTTAGGATAATAGATATATAATTGATAAATGAATGAATGAGTTATAACGATAATTGTAAAATGCCTTGTGACAATATATTTTTATGCATTGACTAGCCATGAAGGTTATTATTAATTTATTATTATTATTATTATTAGTGTGATGTATTATTATTATTATGGTGTAATCTATTTTTAGTATTGTGTAATGCCTTGTGTCCCTAAGTTTATTATTATGTAATGTATTATCTATATATTTTATAGTCACTACATACTCCCTGCAGGTGGTTAGCACCAATTGTACATATTTTCTTCAGTCCCATTGACCATCCATTTTGGTCATTTATTGGACATTAATATAATTATTTTAACATATCTCTATTAGAAACTTGTTAACCTTGAAAAACTTATGATGTGCATTAAAAATTAATTAGTCAGAGTTTGAATGCAGATGCACTGATAAAATATCAAATATGACATCAATCAGTTGAGAATATTCAGACACCTTTTCTGCATATGCCAAAGTTACTAACCTTCCTGTCAACTTCGCCACTGTCACATTTCTTTGCAACAGAATAGACGAAAGCCCTGTCAAGCACTAAAACAAATGGATTATTGTATTTCGTGATGTATGCTAACTTCTAAGAACAACACAGATGATTCTTGTATTACCTAGAAGACTGCAAAGCAGTGTACATATCGGCCAGTTTCCCCTGTTTCTCCAAGTACACGACCAATAAAAATTTCAAATATTCATCAGTCACCAAAACCAAAATTTGTTTCTGGCCAGTTACAAACCTATTTATTGTGCTTTCTCTTCCTGACAAACGTATGAAATATAAACACAATGATAATAATGTCTAAGCCTTTGGGGTTATACAGAATCTATTATATTTCAATTTTCACCAAAATAATATTGTCTGAGCCAGTAATATTATAACCTGTATCAACTGAAATTCACCAATTGGACGCCCAAACTGTTCTCTTTGACGAACATATGGAAGAACAACATCCATTGATGCTTGCATTAATCCAATGGGGCCTGCTGCCAGGACTAATCTCTCCAAATCTAATCCTGACATCAAAACATAAACTCCTGCAACAAGGAAGTGAACCTGTCACATGCTTTTCCTCTGGACTTGCCAATCCAAAATGGAAAGAGTTAGACATTGTACATCCACAGAATACAGTTCAACCAAACTTGTTTACAATGAAATGCTTGTGCCAAAAAGGTAAGGAAGCGACGTGACTAGAATATTTTGTAGTAGAGTGGAAATAGATGAGGAGGTGCAAACAAGGGCAGCAGCAGCATAAGCCTGCTTCCTAACAGAACATATAACTCGACAAAAAAGCAGCTAAATCTCTGTTCCAACAGAAATTTTTACCAATCTAGAGCTGAAAATAATAAATTCCCAGGGTATAAGATCAATTAGATATGAACATGAGCTTGATAAGTAGACCATGAAACTGTTAATTGAGATGTCATTGATGCCAACAAGGGACTTGTAGTGTCTTCTTAGTTGTCATTAATGCAACCAAGGCCCTTGCAGTGGACATGCTAGATGCACAGGTATGAATGGTGCTAGTACCTTCACATGTGGTAACTTGGCTTTGGCACTTGGTTGAAATGCCCTTATACCCTTGCATATGATGGAGATTGGCATTTGCATATGTTGGTCATGGTTTGATTTAACCATGTATGTTAATGAATGATGAAGCCCATATGCATTGTTCTTATCTTTGAAGAAGTCCATTGAAGAAGTCAATATGATGCTCTTGCATGAGGTAGCTTGGGTCTTTGAAGCCCTTGCTTATGTTCCTTGAAGCCTTCGATGAATTGATGAACATGAAGAAGCTCTTGAAGCCTTTGAAGAAACCTTGAAGCACTTGCATTGATGAGGTCTTATGAAGCTTTGCTTGAAGCAATGGTATGATGCTTCTTGAAGAAGTCCTTGTTCATGATGCCCCTATCATTTGGGGAAATGCTTACTACTTGATGGCTTGATGATCATGGTTCCACATGGAGGCTTGGGTCTTGGAACCCACACATATTGTGGTTTGATGGGGTCTTGGAGCCCTTGGATATGATCATAATGATTCTCTTGCATGAAAAGGATTGGGACCCACACACTTGGTGGCATGATGGACCTTGACCCTTGTGGGTCTTCTTGTGTGGTTAAGATGGTGATAACCTTGAAGAAGCCCTCACACTCATATCACTTGGAGGATGGAGCACTCTTGCATGATGGATTGACAGCTCTTGAACATGGTATATGGACATTGCATGGAACACTTGAAGTATTGTGAAAGTCATGAAGCCCATAACATAATTGGTTTGATGCCTTTAAGATGAATTCAAGTCAAATCTGAAGTACTGCACAAATTGAAGAAAACAAAAGTGAAGGACCTTGTATTTGCAAGCAAGACCCTCTCAAGATGATGGTTCTCATCAAGCCCTTTCCGTTGATATGTAGATTGCCCACTAACTCCTCATGGATGAAGAGATATTAATTTCTGAAGTTGTCAAGGCAATGTTACCCCATCTTGTAAGGTCGGCCAGCCTAATAAAAAGTTGTTTTAATCTTTTTAATTGATATTGTAAGGTCGGACAGCTCTTGGTCAAGCCCTCAACGACTTGTGAAGATATATATATACCTTGCTTCCTCACTACAAAAATGTAAGTCGCAAGCCTCCTTTTCAGCTCTGAATTTTGGACATCACTACTGAGGCAGCTGCAGTCAAAGATGAAGGTTTTTCTTGCTCTGAATTTCGGGTATCTCTCTGAGGAAGCAAACCATCTGACGTTTAAGGCAGCTAATCTTATGAAGAACTGAGGCAGCGAACCTCTTGAAGACCAAGGCAGCTAACCTTGTGAAGAATTGAGGCAGTAGTCTTCTTGAAGTCAAGGCAGCAGACCTTGTAATAAACTGAGGCAGCGAACTCTGAAGTGCATGAAGGTCTGAGGCAGCGAAGGTGAAAATACTAAGGAGCAGGAACAGCAGGTCAATGTATGGATTAGTAAGTGAGTGTGATTCTTTTGTTATCTTTATTCTTTTGTGACAGGGATGTTATTGGGTATTTATGATGATCCATTTGAAAACAGCTTTGACTGGTTATAAGGTTGATATCAGCCCTATGTCTAATATTGCTGGCAGCACTTTTGAGTTTATTAGGACTGTGATGTAGATCTCATTAATGAGCTGTAATAAGCATTAGTTTGGGACTGTTATAAGACAGAGATCATACTCTATGTTAAATAGCAGAATTAAAGGACCATTGTTGAGCATTCTTTTGGGGTTAAGTTGAACAATACTTTGGCTGAGTTCGTATTGTAATTTGAGTAGCCATTTGTGAGGATTTGAAGAGTCCTTTTGTGACAGTCTAGGAGCAGCCTCGAGAGCAGACTTTACTCATGTGACAGAGAGTATTTGGAGCAGTTTTGAATCAATCCCATAGTATCCCAGATTGAGAAGTTTGGAGCAGACTTAACTGGGAAGTCTGGAGCAGATTTGAAATTGTAACTGTATGAGATTGAAGTTGATTTGTATGTGTAATGATTAACAGTGACAGTGAGATTAAAGTTGATTTGTATGTGTAATGATTTGTTAAGTCACAAGATTCGGCAAATTTCTTCCATGAGGTTCGAAATTCGTTGAATTTCAAGGCTAAGAAAAAATTCAAATCACATTCGCCGAATTTTAAAAAACGAATTTCAAGTTGAATTTTATCAAATTCGAACCTGAAAACGAATTTAATGCCGAATTTAATAAAAAATCGAACAGATTCGTGTGCTTTTTTTTAGCTAGGGTGGGGTCAGAGTTAAAAAAAGGGCGCCAGAATTACATTTACCCTAATTTTTACTTTATAAAGGGCACCCGAACTGGTTTTTACTTTTCCCATTTACGGTTTCCCTCCTCCATGTCGGCGGCTGCACAGCAATCGCTTTAAATTATGTTACAATGTTAGAGATTATAAGTTTTTACAATCCCTTATGAATTTATGAATTTATGGGCATCTTCTTAAATTCCGTTTGTGCTAAAACTCATTATTTATAGTTTAAGTCATTCTGCTTTATTGTTTATGTTTACTGGAATTTATTATTTATAACTTATGCTTTATTGTTCATCTTACAACAGTCACATATAGAGAATGAGCTGTAAATATAGTTTATTAACAGATTTCAGTTTTATAGTTTACTTCTGAAACTTTTTAAGCATGCTGCCTATATAACAGATTTCATTTTTAAAACTTATTTCATAATCTGTTAAACAATGAAGCATAACAGATTTCATAAACAGTAAACTTTAAAGCATAGCCAGTTTGATTATTTTTAGTATATTTCGTGTGTATATATATATATATATATATATACATATATATATATACACATTCGAATCTCAAGATGAATTTCAACAAACCTCATTCACAAATTCGAATTCGAACCGAATCAAATGGTTGCCGAACTCGAATTCAAATTCGAACCATGTGACTTAGATGATTTGTATGGAGCAACAGTGACAGTGACAGTGACAGCAGCAGTGATTTAACAATGAATTAACAGTGACAGCACATTGACAAACTTGACATGACAGTGACAGCCTTGACTTGATAGTGACAGCAGATTTACTTGACAGTATTGCAGATCTCTATGTTTGGTTTGACAGTGTACTTAAGATGATCCTTGGTTCCTTGAACGGTGAATGAGAGATTGAATGACAGACATTTTGTATGAGCAAGTTGAGCAGGGCATTGATCAGTTGGTTGGTCAGCAGTTGATTGAGTTGAGATTTGAACAGTGACAGATTGACATCACATTACAAGTTGGGTCTTGCACTTGAGGGTTGGACTCCTCACCCATTCTCAGTTGAAGCTGAGAAAACCAGGCTGGGTCTTGGATTAAGAGTTGGTGCTCTTTGTATCAGTTGGTGCTGATTTAATCGTGAAGATTGTAGTCTTCCATGTACATCATATCAAAATATAAAACAAGTTTACCATACAAATCTTGTGATCTCTTGTGATGTGTCTCTTGCTATGATTTTATGTTAATGACATGCTTATGATTTATTATGCCTTGTTGATGATTGGTTGAAGACATGCTAATGATGTAATAATGATCTACTTAGTAGTATGATGCAATGATGAACTCTGCTTGACTTTGATAGAAGTAAAAAGGGGTAAATTGCCTTCACACCGATTCAACCCCCATCTCAGTGTGACCATTGTGTCCAACAGAAACTTGAGGAGCTTTGATGTGCCATAACGTTCTTGTTGAAAGCCCCATGTAAAATATTTATGGTATAAAGCACAACATAGAGGAAGATATTTCTACCACACATTATTGGAATAACCTTTTATAACAGTAGATGATACTTATGGTTGTCTTACATATATTATAAATTAAGCATGGCAAATACAGTGATGTGAGCTAAACATAATCTTATGGCAATTATTTGCAACATAATGGAAAGTTTAATCATGAATTAATGATACACAAATAGATACAACATTAATGCCTTTACTTAGAAGTTAGAACCACCATTGGAGCATTCATTTTGAACCAAGCTCTATGAAACTTTAAGCCGGTATGTGAAAGATCAAAATAGCACCATTTTGAATTCAGCTTTAGATCATGACACACACATCTTATTATTAAGACATTTACTGACATCTTCCAAAGAAAATATGGGAAGAATAGCATGTTTCTTTAGCTTCACAGCTCCTGACAGTTCCAACCATGAAAACTTTTCACAATATATGGCAAGCACAATGTATTTTCTATGTCCACAATGACAGCTCTTTACAACTAAGACAAGCAAAAGACATTTCCACTGTCCCAAACATGGCAACTGTTAGATTTCTTTAACCACTTTCTATGTCAAATGATATAAAATCTGTAAACCCTCTCCAAGAAGATGAATTTCTTCTTATTTTTCAGTGACAACTAACCTATTCACCATAGCTTTCCATGTTATCCTCAGCTTTTCAGGATTCTATTTCTGTACAAAAATCTCTGCTAATGTTTGACTAATTTTTGCAAACATGGGACAAGTAGAGGGGCACCCCAAATTTCAAGGGAAGTCACATTGGATGGTTCTTGACATAGTGACCCTATCCCAAAAATAAAATAAAAGACAATGTTGAACAAGAACCCATCCCAACTCCTAGGAGACATGTTCCCTGCATTTCCCTGTCCTTGAGGAATTGGGAACTTGTTAACCCCCAGTTGTGCTTGCACTACTGGAAGGGTTAAGATCCAACGAGATTCCATCAGGCTGGTTACATTGCTCATTGATCCAAGCATACACATTGACCAAAGTTCTTGCCAAATCCAATAGAGTCCAAGACTGCTATTTTTAGCAGTGGCTTTTTTGGGGAACCCTAGATCAAGGGGCCCACATGACGTTGATACTCATGCATTCGATATTATTAAATAAGCAAGCCCAGTGAGATTGCTTTTGATTTTTAGCAAAAAAGCTAGACTGGTACCCTTTTTCTTCAAGTTCAGTCTTTCATAAGCTATTATCCATAAGCTGTCATTGATTTTGATTTTAGGTCTTCAATCTTACAAAATGCCAGTTTGTGTGATAACGTGATGCACCAATGGGTGTGTTACCGCCCAATTTGTACGTAAGCGGAAAATATCCCAACCCACTAGCACAACCTAGGCAGCAACAAACGTTACTCGTCACTGTCACCTCAACTCACAACCTCTCACTTTAGGCTTTGTCTTTAAACCTAAGACTAGGGCAGTATGCCGATTTAATTGATTCTTTATTTAAGTTTAGATGAAAGGAAATGACAATATTACAGTTAATCTATATCTATAGCTAAGCACAATGTGAATGTAAATTTAGCTCATGTACTTAGAGAAAGCTTAAACAACATATAAGATAATCATTAACAATAGATCTTCAAACTTAGCCAATTGAATTTACTTATAGTATTCAATAACTATGGTAAAATCAATAGCAATGCTTCTCAAGATATTCAATATGAACAATAAGCAATGATACAAGACAATATACAAAATCCACAATTTTAGATAATGACAATTAGCAATATGATTTAGCAATATGTCTTAGTTATCTCACTAAATCAATTATGTTTTATCAATTAGGTACAATAACCATTAACTTAGCAAATACAACAATAACCACTTGTCTTAGAAAAACCCAAATGCCAAGACACAATCAATAACACTTAGATTATTAGTTCTTAACTTCTTGGTGATTAGAGCTTGAAGGGTTTAGAGCAGTGTTACAAATATCATGTCGGCGAATATATCGCCGAGGGTTCAAAAAGAAATTATTGGATTTATCGGCGAAAATGTCGGCAAACATCGGCAATATATCAGCAAACTTAAAAAAATACTAAAATATTCATTTTTTTCAATTTTCTAAACATCTAAAGCAACAAGAACATCAAATAAACACATTGCCACATGCATATGGAAAGAAAATTGATATATAAGATGTATAAGACGTATCGCTAGACATCACACATAAAAAATGAATCGTGTCCTTCATTTTTTTTCAATTTTCTAAACATCTAAAGCAACAAGAACGTCAAATAAAGTTTAAACACATTGCCACATGCATATGGAAAGAAAACTGATATATAAGATGTATAAATAATAAGACGTATCGCTAGACATCACACATCAAAAATGAATCGTGTCTTGGATCTTGAGTCCCCGACTCATGAATCACCAAAAAAATACAATCAATGCTTATAGAGTCAACTCTCATATGCAATGAAATCAACTAAATAAAGTAAACTATGGATTCCCTCTACCCCTTCTACGGGTAAAGGTAATCGCTCTAGTAATGGCTCTACCTCTAGAGCTAGAAAGCCCAGGTGCTCATGGGGGTCGTCGTGGACTCTGGCGTCCTCTGCCTCTAGAAGTGCCTGGAACTGATGTACTCTAGAAGAACTAGAAGAATGATAAGGTACTAGGTCACCCTCATCAAGTCCTCTACCGCTTCTATTGCTACCACTGCCCCTATAGCCGGGTCCCTCTGGCTAAGACTGTGGTTGTGAAACTAGCGGCTGTGCAACTGGTGGTTGTGCAACCGGTGGCTGTGCAACTGGTGGTTGTGCTACTGGTGGCTCCGGTGGTTGCACACTCTCAAAGCCAAACCCCTCATCCTCCCATATCTCACTCTCGGGATCCTATGTATCATGATCATCCTCTAACCAATCAAGGGCTGCCTCCATAACAGGTTCCTCAATCTCCACTCTCCACGCAGCAGTGGTGTCAATGTCATCCAATGAAATGGCCTCCACCTCAAGTTTTTTCTCCAGCTGCTTCACCCACAACCTGAGATTGTAGGAGACGTACACTAGATCATTCGGGCGTTGGGTATCCAACCTGTACAAGGACAGTAAATTTATTAAATTAGAATTTAGAATACATAAATTATAATTACCCATGGGACATAAATTACAATAGATAATGAATTTTGAATTTAATTTCAAATTCTCTAACCTGTTGCGCTTATTGGTGTGTATTTTTTCAAAAACACTCCAGTTGCGCTCACAACCAGAAGAGCTACATGTCTAGCTAAGGATCCGAACAGCAAGCCTTTGGAGATGGGGTACTCATCTGCCATAGGTTTCCCACCAATTATCTAGAATGAATTGGAGAAAGTTAGTTTATAAGAGAAGACATTGAAAATTTAAAATTTAAAACAAAGAAATAAATAAATTGAATTTTCATTCTTGAAAGTTGAACTTGAAACAAGGTGAAGCTTACTTGGCATTATGTTCTTCCTGTCCTTGATAGCCATAGCAAACCCAAATGTTCCCACGGCCCTCCTATAGATTTCCAATTCTTTGGAAATCTCTGAACAATCATCTTCACTTGGCACCATCCTATGGACACATTCCAAGATTGTTAAGTTTAGCATAAAATTCACAACAAGAGCATAAGGATCACTGAAAGAAACACAATCACAAGATACACACAGATTTATCCTGGGAAACCCTCATGGGGTAGAAAACCCAGCAAAGCTTCCTCAATATAGATGACCTACAAATACAAAGATGTAAACCCCAAGCAAGAGCTCCTTCTCCTCCTTCGCAGATCTCTCTCTCTCTCTCCTATGCGCACTTCACAAGTGAGTGAATGAGTGAGTATAAATGAGGAACACACCTCCTCTATTTATACTCTACTCCACTTGACTTTTAACCCTAACTGGGTCGACTTCTCCTAGAAGAGTCTAATAACCGCTAAACACTTAACTCAGTGCCGACCCCACTAGGGAAGTCTAATAACCCTAGTTACAACATCCCGGCGAAGGAATAAAGATTTATTTATTAAATCTTGTTTGACTGAGTCGACATCATCTCCACTTCATCTTCTTCAAGCATCATTTCAATTCTTCTCATAACCATAAAACTTGTCAACAGTGTAAGAGTGTAAGAGCATCATTATCATCATGGACTTCAAGCTTGACATCAAATGGACCGTTGTCAACTTCAACATCAAGTCGTCTAGTGTTTCCAAGTGCCTTCATACCACAATATAAGTGCGTGCAAAGTCTTTCCCATGCCCTAGGACCATCTCCAAGGGTTTCATGACCTCATCAACCCACAAATGACCATGCCATCATTGTCTCTTTTGCCATTTGTCTTCATGCTTGCTTGCTTACCCAATTCATCTTCAAATGTGCCTTAACCTTTATGCCATCCACATCATTTTCAAATGACCACAGTATGGGTCATTTGACTCATAGGTTATAATGGGTCCAATACCCACATCTAATGTCCTTGTCTCGTGTTCTTTGTCCATCATGTTCAAGCCATCAACTTCATGCCAAGTCACCATGCTGCTTCATGTCATCAATCATGCTTAACATTTTCCATTAATGTTGTCATCAATGGCAATCCTATTCATAAGAAGAGGTATACATTGAGCAACCAGAGGGCTTCGAGGTACTTGGGAGAGTGTCCCATGTATGCAGATTGAAGAAAGCCCTATACGGCTTAAATCAGGCACCCAGAGCTTGGTATTCTACGATAGATACCTATCTACAACAGCTAAGGTTTCAGAAAAGTGAAGCAAATCCAAATCTCTACTCCACCGTAGTAAATGGGGATCCGCTCATCCTTGTGCTTTATGTAGATGACTTGTTTATTACAGGGGCAGAGAAACTCATCAGTGATTGCAAGAAGGATCTTGCATATGAGTTTGAGATGAAGGATATAGGATTGATGCATTACTTCCTAGGAATGGAAGTCTGGCAAGAGAATGGGCATATCTTCCTCAGTCAGGGCAAGTATGCAGTGGACATACTGAAGAGATTTCAGATGCAAGATTGCAAGCCTATGACTACCCCTATGACAACCAACTGGAAGAAGCAAGTGGCTTCTAAGAGTAAGTTGGTTGATTCCACCAGGTACCAACAGCTCATTGGTTCCTTGATGTATTTGGTCAACATCAGACCTGATTTGAGCTTTGCGGTGAACACCTTGAGTCAGTACATGGTAGAACCTAGAGATGTACACTGGGTGGCCACAAAGCATGTTCTGAAATACATCAACGGAACAATAGAGTATGGGATGAACTATGTGAGGCAGGGAGAAGTTCAGCTTGTTGGGTTCACAAATTCAGACTGGGCAGGTAATGCAGGTGGAAGAAAAAGCACCTCCGGGTGTTGCTTCAGCTTAGGTTCGACAGTTGTGTCGTGGTTTAGCAGGAAGCATAAGTCTGTTGCTTTGAGTTCTGCTGAGTCAGAATATATGGCAGCTAGTTTAGCCAGTTGCGAAGCCATCTAGCTTTGCTAGATTTTAGTAAATCTTTTTTATCAGCAGTTGGAGCCTATGGTGATCCACTGTGATAATCAGAGTTGCATCAAGCTCTTTGAGAATCCAATATTTCATGATCGTTCCAAACACATTGAGATCAGATATCACTTTATTCGTGATCATGTTCAGAAGGGAGCAGTTCAGCTCCAGTACATTTCCATAGATGAACAGGTTGCGGACATTTTGAAAAAGTCCTTGATGAAGAATTAGTTCGAGTACTTCAGGCAGAAGATGGGAGTTGTGCAAAACCCTTTTCTGGTTAAGAGGGAGTGTTAAAATGTTAACCAGGAAAATCTTTGGGAAGAAATGCATGCAAGGGTTTGCATGCATGCATGCAAAAGTGAGTTTTGCATGCACCTACTTTTAGGTTTTTGGAAAACCAAATTTTTCTGTGAGTTGATATAAGGAGACAGAAGGTGTCTATCTCAGTCACTGAGATAACTGATCTGAGATGGATCAGTTGAGAGGTGGGCGACTTTCCTTGGGAAGGAGGGTGCATTCTTTAAGGAGGAGGAACCTTGTACCGCAACTAGTTGAGCATTTGAGTGTTTGTAACTTGAAGAGTATCTTTGTCTCAGTGATTGAGGAAGATCTGTAACAATTAGAGCTCAAATCTGCTGAGATCTGATTTCATACGAGCGATTCTTGATTTGAGGGAGGGCGCACTTGTGCATGTAGAGGAGGACGTCTTCAGCAGTTAGACTTCTCCAGTTGCAGAGCAGAGGATAGAGAGAGCTATATCAATCAGAGGCACTTGCAGAGATACTCAGATCCAGTTTACCAGTTAGGGCTCATTCTTCCAGTGCATGCATCAACTGATGCATGCAGATCTAGAGTTTGCCCAGTCCAGGGATTCAGTCACTTCTGAGGTAACACTGTATTGTACTTGTCTATATTTATATATGCTCTGGGCTCGAGAGAGAAGATAGCCCCACAAATTGCTGGTTTTCCCCGTTTGGGGTTTCCAGGGTATATTCAGTGTTTATGTGTGATTGCATGTATTTTCAGTTTTGGTAAAGAGATCTAGTTGTTGAGTTTATATCTTTATGAGCATGTATTGATATCGAGACTCGAACCGCTTGAGATCTCAGGGTGATTCAGAGGGAGTAGTGATATCAGAATCAAAGATTTACAGGTAAAGCCTAAGCTCATTAGAAAGTTGTCCATCCTGTTGTACCATGTTCGAGGTTCCTGCTGCAAGCCATACAGGGCTTTCTTCAATTTGCACACATGAGTATGTCGGTCATGTTTCACGAATCCTAGTGGCTGCTATACATACACTTCCTCTTCAATTACAACATTCAAGAATGTTGTCTTGACGTCCATCTGGTGTACCTTCTATTTCATTACTGCAGCCAATGCAAGTATAGATTTGATTAAAGTGTATCTTGCTACAAGTGCAAATGTCTCCTCGTAGTCTATGCCTTCCTTCTAGGGGAAGCCATGTGCCACAAATCTTGCCTTGTGTTTTTCTATGCTACCATCTGCAGCATGCTTGATCTTGTAGATCCATTTCGGAGTCACAACAGACTTCCCTATTGGTTTTGGAACTATCTCCCAGACATCATTCTTCATAATCAAGTGATACTCCTCGATCATGGCATCCTTCCATTCCTTCTTCTTTGTTGCTTCCTCGTAGTTGGAAGGTTCTTCATCAATGATGTCACATAGTAGGGCCACATAGCTGGAGTATGGTCTGGGTCTCTTGCTTTCTCTATCTATCCCATCTGGAGCACCATACTTCTCTGCATCTTGTATTGCTTCACGTTCCAATGTTGGTCTTCTCTTGTGGGAGTTCTTCTCACGAGGTGGATCTACAGGTTCTTGTGGTTCTACCATGTCGCGGTCTTCATGATCCTCTTGAATTGCTTCTTCCATAACTGTGTCTCTGGTCCTAGGAACTTCAGGTTCCTCGATTTCTTCAATAGCTAATTTTCTTGATTTATTGTATGTTGAATCTTCGTTGAAAGTTGTGTCTCTGTTGATCTCGATCTTCTTGTATCCTGGGAATTATATTCGGTAGGATTTTGATGTGTCGTTGTATCCCACGAATATTCCCCTCTTTCCTGAAGGATCTAGCTTGGTTCTCTTTTCCTTCAGGATATGTATGTACAACGGGCAGCCAAATATTCTGAGATGGCTGACTTCTGGTTTCTCTCCTGAGAAAGCTTCTTCAGGAGTCTTGTTGTTCAATACACAAAGAGGTGTACGGTTTTGTACATATACAGCTATCCCTGTTGCTTCTGCCCATAAGTGCATTGGAAGATCTTGATCATGTAGCATTGCCTTCACTGCTTCCATTATTGTTATGTTATTTCGTTCTGCAACGCCATTTTGTTGAGGATTGTAAGGAGTGCTCAACTCCCTCTTAATCCTAGATTCTCTACAAAGTTCTTTGAATTCTTCTGAAGTAAATTCTCCGCCATTATCTGATCGTAAGGTCTTGATCTTCTTCTCAGTGTGATTTTCAACCAAGGCTTTGAATTCCTTGAATTTACTAAATACTTCGTCATTGCCTTTTAAGAAATAAATCCATGTCTTATGGGAAAAGTCATCTATAAAACAAACATAGTATACATACCCGCTTAAAGAGCTGGAAGACATGGGACCACACACATCCGAGTGGACTATCTCCAATATTCCTTTTGCCTTGCTTTCACTACTGGGAAATGTCTTCATGTTTTTTCTGGACATCTAGTAGTCCTGAAACTGCTTTGCTTGCAATAGGTAGTGCTCTATAGTGCACATGTGCAAGCCTCTTATGCCACAATTCACTTGGTTCCATGGAATCATGGACTAATGCTTGTTCTGGTTGACCTTTCAACTTGTACAAGCCTCCCTCTTGCTCTCCAATTACTGTTGCATCATTTATTGTCTTTCCTTTTGGCCACATTAGAACTTGGTCATCAACAAATGCAACCCGCATTCCTTTAGCATCTAATGCTGAGATGGAGAGAAGATTCTTCTTCAATCCTAGTACATAGAGAACATCTTTCATTTTTAATGATTTGTCAGAATCTAGCTTGTAGGAAGATTCTCCACTTCCTTTGATGGGATATTGATAATCATCCCCAAGTTTCACTTGTGAGGTGACTCATGTTCTGATAGGTTGATGAAAGATTCCTTGTACCCTGTCATATGCTTGGATGCTCCACTATCTATAATCCAATCATTGCTCCCATGTGTGATGGTGGCTGTGAGTTCTGAGATTACAACATATTCTTCATCACTTGAAGAATCATCCCTTTCTTCTCTGGTTCTTTTCCTTGTTGGTTCATCGTCTTCAACAGTGTCAGCATGATGTCTCTTCTTGTTGGTCTTCTTGGAGGATCCTTGATTTCTGGGACAAGTTCATGAGTAATGTCCCTTCTCATCACATGTGTAACATCTGATACTGGAGAGATCCCTTCTCGATCCATGATGCCTTATGGATCTTCCGTGATGGTGGTCCTCCCTCTTGTTGTGATTTCTTTTAGTATGAACAGTTAGAGCTTGGTCATCATTAGCTCCCATCTTCTCTTCTCTTTCTACTAGTCGAGCTTCTTCTTGGGTGCATTCCTCCCATAGTCTGTTAAAGGTGATCAATTTCTTCCTGGCACATACTCCTTAAATGAATGAGTTCCATGATCTCGGGAGACCATTCAAGGTGGTCATAACAATCTCTCCTTCTACTTTGTCTTCAATTGCTTCAAGTTGCTCCTTGATTTGAGAGACCCTTGTGAAGTAGGATTGCATGGTCACTGAGTGTTGGATCTTCACATTCTTGAGTTGGTTCCTTAGTGTCATCTTCTGATTGATGTTCTTCCCTTCGAATATCTTCGTCAAGGCATCGAACATCTCCTTGGGAGTCTTTAGAGATGACACATGAGGGATGAGATGATCTTTGATGGAGTCTGTAATAATCCTCTTGGCCTTGACCAAGTTCTTTTTGTGGATTTCCTTTGCCTCTCCTCCCTCTGGTTCTAGAACCTCCGCATTGACATACTTGTCCAAATCATTTTCTTCTAGGACAAGAGAGATTCTATTCTTCCATGCTCAGAAGTTGTCAGCTCCTTCAAGCTTATCCTCAAGCTTGGTGTGATTTGTCATTTTGAAATGCGAACCTCAAATGGAAATAGTAAAGAATTAGATCTTACCAATTTAATATGCCCAACCTGGTTTTGGATCTGGTTGGCCTAGGATTTGTCAGAGAAACCCTAATTTTCCAAACTTGGAATTTTGAACTTCTGATTGGACAGGGAGATGTGCCTCCTCAAGACAAGTTGTCCAATGTACTCCTTTGTCCGGATTGATGGAGGAAAACCCCAAAAATTTGATGCCCTAGTTTTCTCCCAACACCAGCGACTAGGTCAAAAATGAAAATTCTTCAAATTGAATTATGTTTCCTCCAAAAGATGCATCCAAAGTTACATTTACAACAACAAGAAGACCCCTTATTGTTAATGGACTTTGGCTCTTGGATAGAAAGTAATAGAAGACATTTTCGGGCATACTTGTGAATTTCTAAGAAGTTCATGATTCTTGTAGTTTCTAAGTCTCTTTGGGCACTGAATGTTTATCTTCCATATCTCGGAAAATTCTTGTGTTGATCCTGCTTGCAGGAGGGCGACTCTGTGGAGGAGACTCTCTCTCTCTCTCTCACCCCACGACTTCATCTTAATAGGGGGCTATCTTGTGTATCTTGCTTAGCATTTGATTGCTAGTTTTCCTTGTTTCTCTTGCATGTATTTCTTCTCTTGTGGATTTCAACTCAATCACAATCTTCGTTTTACTTATTGTGTTTTGGTTGTCCTTGATAGGAGGGGCGCACTGAGCAATGTTTGAGCTTCAATTGAGTGTGGAATCTAAGCTTTCAAGTTGACAATGTTGGAGAAGAGGAAACATATCATGGCATCTCTCAATTCTAGGTAAGTTCCAAATCCATTTTCTATCTATTTTCTCTACATTCCATTGTCGGCATAAATTAAACAATAAAACCCTCATTTTTAGAAACTAGGAAAATTCCCTAGGTCACATCACTTGGAATTTTGAAATTCCGGCACTTGGGTATTTACGGCCATCCCTTAAAACCCCTGTATCCCCTAGGGCATCATCTTTGGACTCCATCTTCCCATCTGAATCAGGCACTAGCACTTCAAACAATTCGCCCCCCTTGGTTGGAAGCTTGTTTTTATGTGTTGTGATTTCGTTTTGCTTGCAATCTCTACACATTGTCATACCTGTCATCCAAGTAAATCAAACGAGTGTTAGGAATCTTCTAATTGCATTTTTAACTCCTATTATGAGCATTTATAATTTATCAAGTCCAACCCCCAAGGTAGTGATTTGGACATCCTTCACCTAGCACTCTAAACCTAAACATCACAATAACTTAATAAGCTACTGAGAAATAATCATTGGGATTAGACATTATCACCTTTAATTATTAATTGATCCCCTAAGCCTCTCTCACTAGCTATCCTATTGACCTAGGGTTTCACAATCAATGTATCTCTATCGTCTACTATCTTACTTATTCAAGGTATCACTATCGTCTATTGTCTTACTTATTCAAGGTATCTTGCATCTCGTTCTTTCCCACAAGGTTAGGCCAGGGTCTCCCCCTTAGCCACACAATTAATTGGCTGAAAATGAAGAGAATCCTGATCGGCGTGACAACTGATTCATATCAGATGGTCGAGATCCTCTAGGGTCACCTCTTTAGTTGCCCGTCCAGGATAGGATAACACTTTTGGGGCAACTACAAGTTGTGTGATAACAAGATGCATTGTCACTTATCTCTTCCAAGATGCATCTCTTCAATTTGATTAGTAGGCCCAAAGTACTTTGTGGCTTTGAGATATGGGGGCCCAACTTACTTCCCATTGACTAGGCCAAGGTTTAGAGAGAGTCCAATTGCTTGTGCTGCAGTGCATGATTCACTATAAATGAATGGTGCCCTAAGCACAAGCACAAATCCTAGGGAAACTTAGAAGTTCCACCAATTGTCACCTCAGTAGACACTTCCCTCACCTAGGCTGCTTCTTTTCCAGCACGAGCGGGGTTTCGCTAATACGATTGCCAATCTGTCCTTTTAACCCAATACTTATAACTGATTTGGCAAAATGAAACTTTAATGACTGAAATTAACATATGATGGTAAATTCAAGTTGATGAATGCCTTGTCCATTGGGCAATGGGGTCCAAAAATATTCTATGAATTGGAAGCTTGATTATGAAGCATATTAAGACAGCAAGCATGCCATAAATAGCAGTATTTCTAGTTGTAACAAGACTGCAATTTACACTTACAACCAACATACAAAGCTCAAAAAGATAGTACAATACTTCCATTGTGTACTTGCCTCAAATTATAATATCAACACCTAATGTATGAAGTCAAAAGATAATATTCTGTTCATTAATCAGCCTCATACATTGCACAATTCAGATCTGATGTTATCAAGCCTTAAGAGGACAAACAGGTCACTCTTTTCAGCCCTCTATCCTGGCTAACAAATACTGTAATAGCATTAATATTTTCCAGCAAGCAAAAGAAAAACAAAATACATAACAGCAGCCTTACAATGCAATATGACAGCCCTGAATATGCCCAAAACCAAGCTCCAAATCTGTAAATATATCTTCAGCACCCATCCCAATAGTCTAAGGCATTTCTCCACAATGGAAAACACGAGTTGCAACCAAAGGGAAGGTCTCCTTTTATAGGTTTCTTTCCTAACCACCTCCCAATAAAATATATTAGGAAATACTAAATGGTTCAGCAAACTGTATAAAGAAAACCCTACAAGCTTCTAGGGAAGAGTGCTCCTCTAGAAACTTCTAATAAACTATTATTTAGATAACCCTAGATATTCCTCCATATTTTCTTCTAATAACTTATCTTAAAGAACTCCTAGAAGCCACCATGAAAATACCCTTAGAAGTATCTACAACTCTTTATAAAATATTATTTAGAAAGCTCTAGATTCAATCTTTTCCTCCTAAAACCTCCTTGAACCTTCTTTTCCATAAAATATGGCATAAAGATCCTCAACTACCTCCTTATAAGGTGGGACGCTCCTCTTCTCTTAGGATATGTGCTTTGAATATGGTGTAAAAAAGATCTTAGGACAATTTTGACCATGTCTTTATCCATAAAACATCAAAAATCATGCACCCTTGATATATGTATAAAGGTGGGCTGGAATATTATTATTCCTCTCAAAGATTGAGCACCCTCCTCAAGAGAGCTCCTTAATCAATAAATACACCATAAACTCTCATTGGATGATGCAAAGATGCCACATGTCAACTCCTAAGCTAGGGCTTTCCTTTTTTATTGTGCCATGGAAACCTCCAAGAACTTCCGAAGAAGATGGAAGCTCTCTAGAAACATCCATTGGTTTATAAATGATGCCACTAGATAATGAGTCATTCCTGCAAACATGTAGAAATGCCTCATGCAATGTAAGATGACCGCCAAATGGTGAGAAATGCTTCCAAATACCTGCCTTTTGCCTTGAAAACTGTGAAGATAGGCTATAATGTCCCTTGTTAGGAATTTTATTAAAATGGCAACTTTCCACTTTTTTTTCCCTTGTTCGACCTTTGACTAGTTTTGATCTCTAGGTCCCAAATTTGCCACAAATGATCCCAAATCTTCTGAGAAGGTATATGAATGATATTAGAACATAAATATGTGTTTCAGGGATGCCTTTGGACCTTTAAAATACTTCTGCAAATCCTCTTTCAATTCTGGTCAATGTAGGTAACTTTACTAGTGATTTCCCTTTGACTAGTATTGGTCTCTAGGTCTCAAATTGACTCCAAATGCCTTCAAATCTTCAAGAAAGGTGTATGAATGATATTAGGACTTGAATATGATGTTCAGGGATGATATATGGCCACCAAAATATCTCTGAAAACTCTCTTAAGATTCTGGACCAAGTATGCAATTTTACTAGTAATTTGGGGTTCAAATCCCCCTGGGGTAAGTACTCAAACTGGCTCCCCAAATGCCTCCAAAGCCACTCAAATTTATGAACAGAGGTAGGGAATGTATTAAGGATGTTATTAAGGTCTCATGTGCACCATTAATTGATTATTATATATGTTTCAACCCTCTCCCATTCAACTGCAAAAATCACCAATTCGACCTTTGGGGAAATGGCACTATTTCTTCTCCCAATGCAATTAAACTGAGTAAAAATACTTCAAATTCTCAAGTACAATACATGAAACTTGTAAAATACATCCATGGCAATCCATTAATCACAAATGCATCAGAGAATCATCCATCCATTCATTCGAAATCATCATCAATACATTGGTTCACAACAAAGTAGTGGGGAAATGGCATTGTTCTTCCATTAAAAATGAGATTTATACATTTCTACTTGGACTTTCGACCTAAAACTTTCTGGAGATGAAGAACAGAGTATTTACTTCATATTACAAAAAAAATGGGGCATTAGAAGCTCCCCCAAAGAGTACAATAGTTCACCAAAAACGCCCTCCCTCAAGGATCAAGAATATGCCATCAAAACTGGAAATGGTTGAAGGAGTGAGCTGCAATAGAAGAAACCATGAGCTGCCCTGTAGCTTACACCTGCAAATAAAGACTCCATTAAAGCTCCAAATGAAAGGTCTGAATGGCCTTTCCAATTACAAACTTGGATGGGAATCTTTCACCCTCGAAATTGCCTAAGGCAAGAAACTAGTCATCCACTAGTTCTCCCTCTTCACAAATGCAATTGCAAATTCTACAAATGATCAAAAGCTGGTTTCATTCTTTGTTATTGACATTTATAAACTTCTAATGTCTTCCATGGGTCGAATTCCTTCCAAGAGACTCATGCCAACTCAAGTTGGGAAGAGATTCCAAAGAACGCCACTTGTACAACAATTCCTAGTCTCCCACTTCCACCAAATCACATGTGGAAGCATCTTAGTTGTCCTAACACCCTTGAGCGCCCTCTTGGAGTCTATTTTTAGCTCTGACATGTCATATATGTCATATGTCAGCCTTCAGGTCTAATTTGTGTCATAGGTGTCATAGCATCTTCATCATTGTTGTCATAGAGCTAGGGAATCTAGCCCAAGTGTCTCACTAGCTCCAAATTGCCTCTTCCTCTTCCATGGGAATTACTCTTCCTCTATATTTCGACCTTGGATGAGTCATGCAATGAATAATACCTTTTGGACTCCCCCAAGTATGTGACCATTCACCTTGAATTCGAATTGGTGAGAGAATGATGCCAAGTGTAGTGGGGAAATCTAGCCATATGTGGGTCCCACTTCCTCCATGTGTCTTCATGATCAAATGCCACTTTGATTTTCACTTGTATATATTTATTTAGATCCTTTATTAAATATTTATGCCACTCTAATGTTCAAACATCATTTATTATCCCCATTATTCCAAATCCCAAAGCTTCCACCCCAAACCTAGGAAACTAGTAATTTTCCTCCTTGGCAATTATTTGACCTTTAGTATCAATTTGACAAACTCTAATGAATAGGGCCAATGTGATTAGGCCATTGTGACCCAATGCCAAATTTGGAACATGCCAAATCCTCCCTTCCCAATATTGCTTGTCCTCAAGCAATTTAAACATGGGTGTTGAAGAACCTGCTTTCTGTATAATTCTTTGAAGTTGCCATTGAATTGCCCAACCTTGAGTCTTTGAGTTTCCATGAAGATTTTAGAGAGGAACCACCATGCTTGCTACTGCACTACTCTGATAAAAATCACTTTATTAAATGGGAAAATCCATCTCCCATACTGCTTGTTTCCCCAAAAAATTTGAAACCAATGAGATAAAAATTATTCCAGGGTCCCATTGCTTGTATTGCACCCCAATAATTAAGAGTGCTATCCAACCCACACCATTAGTTAAGAGGATTCCTGGATCCCATTTTCTTGTATGCATCCTTCCAAACATCATGAGTACCAAATATATATCATCAAAGTACATAACAACATAATGAAAATGTACATCAAGGATATGTTTCATCAAAGAGTCATGAAAGTGCTTATACCTCCAAGCAAGTAGACCACCATTTTCCAAGTGCATACAAGCTTCAAGTGACCAATCAAATATGCTCCAATGACATAGGTGAGGATCCCATGTCCTATAATGTTGAATGTGAGAGTCATAAAGATATAACAAAGTATGTGTCTTGCAACAAAAATGTTCTCCAATCATAAATCTATTCACCCAAGTGTTGGATGAAGTTCCTCCAACATCAAATGAATCAAGTGTTGAGCAAGAAAAACCATGAGTCTTCAAGTGACTCAAATGCATATCATAGGTGCATCCGTGTAGATGTGCATCATCATAAAGTAACAAAAGATGCTGCTGCAAATGTGAATAAGAATGTGCTCCAACCATGTCATCATAAAAGTTAAATCTAGGAGTTCCAAACTCCTCATGTGGCACCATCAAAAAGAACCCTTTCACCCATACTTCATTGAGACTAATGCTGCCAAACATCGAATTGTAGGATGTAGGATAATGAACTAACTCACCCAAATGATAAAAAAGTGCAGAAGTTTCATCATGGGAAGGATCCATATGGGTAGTATCATGCAGCTCCTTCAAAAGTGTGAAACCTTTGTCATAGATTGGTTCCAATGTAGAGGAATCATGCTCTTCTTTAAAAATTGCATAACCTTCATCAAGAGACAATTCAAGTTCTTCTTCCACCACATCAAGTGTTTGGATATATTCAAGTTCATCTTCAAACACATTAAGCACATTCAAATTTCCACATTTCTCATGATCCACCATGTCATGAGAATCCTCCAAACAATCTACCATTTGACAATCTGAAACATAGGAGGAAAAAAAAGTATCTTGCAACTTTTCAAGAAGTTGTTCATTTTGAATTGTGAGCTTATGAATATCCTCATTATTCTTCAAGTATGCATCATGTAACAATTCATTAAGCTCAAACAATTTTTCACTTTTTTCCCTAATTTGACCTTTGACTAGTTTTGATCTCTAAGTCCCAAATTGACTCCAAATGCCTTCAAATATTCAAGGAAGGTGTATGAATGATATTAGGACTTGAATATGATGTTCAGGGATGACATATGGCCACCATAATACCTCTGCAAACTCTCTTAAGATTCTGGACCAAGTATGCAATTTTACTAGTAATTTGGGGTTCAAATCCCCCTGGGGTAAGTACTGAAAATGGCTTCCCAATTGCCTCCAAACCCACTCAAATTTATGAACAGAGGTATTTAATGTGTTAAGGATGTTATTAAAGTCTCATGTGCACCATTAAATGATTATTATATTTGTTCAAACCCTCTCCCATTCAACTGCAAAAATCACCCATTCAACCCTTGGGGAAATGGCATTATTTCTTCTCCCAGTGCAATTAAACTGAGTAAAAATACTTCAAATGCTCAAGTATAGTACATGAAACTTGTAAAATACATCCATGGCAGTCCATTAATCACAAATGCATCAGAGAATCATCCATTCATTCGAAATCATCATCAATACATTAGTTCACAACAAGGTAGTGGGGAAATGGCATTGTTCTTCCATTAAAAATGAGATTTATACATTTTTACTTGGAATTTCGGCCTGAAACTTTCTAGAGATGAAGAACAAATTATTTACTTCATATTACAAAAGAAATGGGGCATTAGAAGCTCCCCCAAAGAGTACAATAGCTCACCAAAAACGCCCTCCCTCAAGGATCAAGAATATGCCATCAAAACTGAAAATGGTTGAAGGAGTGAGCTGCAATAGAAGAAACCATGAGCTGCCCTGTAGCTTACACCTGCAAATAAAGACTCCATTAAAGCTCCAAATGAAAGGTTTGAATGGCCTTTCCAATTACCAACTTGGATGGGAATCTTTCACCCTTGAAATTGGCTAAGGCAAGAAACTAGTCATCCACTAGCTCTCCCTCTTCACAAATGCAATTACAAATTCTACAAATGATCAAAAGCTGGTTTCATTTTTTGTTATTGACATTTATAAACTTCTAATGTCTTCCATGGGTCGAATTCCTTCCAAGAGACTCATGCCAACTCAAGTTGGGAAGAGATTCCAAAGAACGCCACTTGTACAACAATTCCTAGTCTCCCACTTCCACCAAATCACATGTGGAAGCATCTTAGTTGCCCTAACACCCTTGAGCGCCCTCTTGGAGTCTATTTTTAGCCCTGACATGTCATATATGTCATATGTCAACCTTCAGGTCTAATTTATGTCATAGGTGTCATGGCATCTTCATCATTGTTGTCATAGAGCTAGGGAATCTAGCCCAAGTGTCTCACTAGCTCCAAATTGCCTCTTCCTCTTCCATGGGAGTTACTCTTCCTCTATATTTCGACCTTGGATGAGTCATGCAATGAATAATACCTTTTGGACTCCCCCAAGTATGTTACCATTCACCTTGAATTCGAATTGGTGAAAGAATGATGCCAAGTGTAGTGGGGAAATCTAGCCATATGTGGGTCCCACTTCCTCCATGTGTCTTCATGATCAAATGCCACTTTGATTTTCACTTGTATATATTTATTTAGCTCCTTTATTAAATATTTATGCCATTCTAATATTCAAACATCATTTATTATCCCCATTATTCCAAATCTCAAAGCTTCCACCCCAAACCTAGGAAACTAGTAATTTTCCTCCTTGGCAATTATTTGACCTTTAGCATCAATTTCACAAACTCTAAAGAATAGGGCCAATGTGATTAGGCCATTGTGACCCAATGCCAAATTTGGGACATGACATAGGCCAAAGGCACCTTCCAATGGAGAAATATGCATGAAAATGTGTAGAGAAGTGCCTGAAATGTAAATCACCACCACAACGTGCAATAGTGTCTCCAAATATGTGAGCTCAATCATGAAATATACCTTGGAATAATAGAGGAAAAGATAATCACCTGAACACACATCACCATCTCTCTCATCCAAGACAAACCAGTTGAGAAACGAACCAATAATACATAACAAAACTCACCCCTCCCTGATACAATGCTGCTGCACAATGCCTCTAAAAATGCAAAATGGACTTCCATTTTTAGGCAGTAACAAGGAAACTCTCGGCGTATCTTTCACAAATACCTCCTAGGGTTACAAATTTATGTCCCTTCAATCCTAAGTTCTCCCCTAAGGACATCATCAAGGAGCATGTTGGCTACTTCTCAATGCTTGATCATACAATGAGTCACATCATCATCTTCCTCCTTCATTTCCACCTCTACTTCCAATGTGATTTTGGGGCTTCTTCTTCTTCCCCCTCTCATTTTGCACCTACTTATTATGATGATGTGTAGTCATTTATCATGATATGGTTATGCTTTGTGCTTCTGGCTACTTCTCTCATTCAATAGTTTAGCTTGTTTTATTTATACTTCATCTTTTAGCTTATAGGAGTTACTTTGGCAACTCCCACATTTCTGATAAACTAGATTGTACATTTTAGTCCCATTGACTAGTTTGTTGAAATATTGTAACTTCGAAGAATATTCTATTGTATTTTATTATTGTAATTTATTTGGAGATATTTTATTCCTCCGTCGGGATGTTATTATTTTATTTGGTCATCATAGAGTCATGAGGTAAATCCTCCCATGTAAGTCAGGGCAAGATCCCCTAGAGTCAAATGTAACGGGGTTTTTAAGTCCCCTAGAGGAGTCGGCCCAGTCAGCATTAGTTGAGTGGTAAAGTTAGTTGAGGTCGACATGTCAAGTTGTAAAATTAAAGTAGAAGTGAATGTATAACTAGAGAGCTAGGCTCTCTCCTTTATTCATTCATTCACACACACACACACTTGTGTAATTCGCAATGGAGAGAGAGAGAGATCTGCAAGGAGAAGGAGCACTTGTTTGCGGTTTTGTCTTTGTACTTTTGATCATCTATATTGAGGAAGTTTTGTTGGGTTTTCCTCCCCTAGAGGGTTTCCCAGGATAAATTTGTGTCTCTTGTGTTTATGATGTCCTTGTTATTCTTTCAGTGATCATATATATGCTATTGTTGTGAAATTGAACTGAACACTGATGTTATCTATCTTAGCATATTGAATCTTAACATGGTATCAAAGCTAGCTTGAAAGAAGGCAATGTATGGCATTTACGGCACTTGTTTCACTTGCAACAATTTGAAAGCTAGGACTTTGTATAGCAAAAACTAGTCATCTTGGCATTTTCGCTATAAATCACTTTTGGCGAAGGTTCAGGATCTGAAACTTAGACAGGCCGAAGATGAAATGTTCATGTACTCCGAATATTAGCCACATATTTGCTGTACTTTGTGAGATGTGATCCGTACAAGTTAGAGTTTCTGCCTCTTCTAGAATACAGCCCTAAACAGGTGACCTAGGGAAAAATGTCATATCTCGAGCTAGGAAGCTCCAAATGGAATTCCGTAAACAGTTACAGTTAGGGCACGGACTGTAGTTTCACAGGTCCGAGTATCAGAGGCCGAAATTGAAACAGTGACATGTGGCACTCCATACAAGTTCACTATGTTGTTTCATCCCATAAACAGGTGACCTAGGGAGAAAGGTCATATCTCGGGATAGCAAGCTCCAAATGGAATTCCATAAAATGTGACAGTTAAGGCACGAACTATAGTTTCACAAGTCCAAGTATCAGAGGCTGAAATTGAAACAGTGACACGTGGCACGCCGTACAAGTTCGCTATGTTGTTTCATCCCATAAACAGGTCATGTTAGGAAACTTAGCATATCTCTCTCATGGAGAATCCAATGAAGCTAAAATCTGTGGGGTTGGAAAGATGATAGGTCAGGATACCACAGGCCGAAGTTTCAGACCCTGAGCAGCCGAACTTTCAAAGATACACCAGAAACAATAAGGAAGATACACCAGAAACAATAAGGCACATCTGAAATAGCTCAACGGAGGAAATCAAAGAAGAGGAGGAAGAAGCTCTCACTTAGGGTTTTCAGTTTTTGAAGTATGGAAGGACCTGATACAATGTTGGAGACACCTGATGCAACATTGGAAACTTTTAAAATGGATTTGGAATCCCTTCATCATATATATTAATCTTCCATCAAATGTTGCGGGAGGAAGGAGATTGAAAATTAGGGTTTTTCGAGTTCTACAAGTAAGAAGAAACCCTAGCAAAGTTGGGAGACTCATAGGGCAGCAATGAAGGAGGTTTAAATGGCATTGGTATTCTATCATCCTAGCACCATGAATCTATATAAGATGTTTACAAGTGATATACCTTGGACGATTAGGGTTTTACCCTTATAGAGAAGACTACAAGCAATCTCGACAGGTATTATTTGAGGAGATGTAGGTATGTTTTGAAATCTGTTTTATTTATCTGATGATTAAGTTCATGATATGTTTGTATTCATATTATTGAGGTTAGTACAATCATGATTAATTTTATGAATGCATGTGAATGATAGAATACATTCATTGATTAAGGGTTATGACACTTATGATTGTACTAATGCACTTGTGGTGTTGTATGAGGATGATGTTGTCTGCTAACCAATGTTATCGGAACCGGACCGGAACCGGCAAAACCGGCATCCCTGACCGGTTCACAGGGTTGGCCGGTTCAGTCCGTGCACAAAACAGGCCTAGCCGGAATTTTTTCCAAACCGAGCAAGAAACTGGTCGGTTCCGTACGGAACCGGCCGGTCCGTACATCGTCGTACAGCCGCGGACCGAGACCCATGGATTTCAAATTTTTTTTTAAAAAAAACTAATCTAAGTTTCTAACCTAGCCCTAAGCCTATCCTAACACTATTTAAAGACCCCCCCACCCCCTACATTACTCACACTATTCATTGCTTATCATTTCGCAATCTTGAGAGCACTGTTTGTAGGGCAGTTTTGGAGTCTTCCTCAGCTGAGTTTCTTTGGTGGTTTCCAAGAACTTGTTGGGCATATTCAAGTGTGTTTTGCAGGGAGGATTTGGAGGAGATTCGAAGCATTATTTTTTGGAGCAGATTTGTGTTGGATTTTGTGCAACTTTGGAAGATATTATTCCTTATATTTTATTGTACTTTCATTGTACTTGTATATACCTCCTAAGGGAGAAGAATTTTATGTAATCAATTATGTAAACACATGAAAGAATCAATGTAAGCCTTGGGGTGCAAAAGAAACAAATAGAAAGATTAAATTTAAATTATTTATTGCCCCCAGGTGAAGTCCGCCCCATTAGGGAATTTTCCAGTTTTGCACTTGTATAAATAGGAGGTTAGTGCACCTCATTATTCATTCACTCACGTAGGGAGTGCTCATCACTTGGAGGAGGCTGATTTCGCATCACTTGAAGGAGGAAGCTTATTTGGGGCATCTACTTGTGAAAGATACTTTCACATTCTTTCTCTTTCTTTATTTGTCCTCTGATCTTGGAATTATCATCTCTCTGCGAAGGTTGTTGGGTTTTCTCCCATTTGGGTTTCCCAGGGTAAACGCTGTGTTGTTGCTTTGTGCTTTGTCTTACTTCTAGTGATCTTGGTAATGCATTTATGTTTTATGTTATGAATGTATGAAATTTAACATGGTATCAGATCAATTCTAGAAGAAGCCATTGCCGAAGCATTGTCGGAACCCTGCCGGAACTAGGGTTTCATCTTGTGAAGTCTCCAACCATTATTTTGGAGAAAAGAAGCTATAGGAATTTCGTTTTTGTCAAGGCACATCTATTGGTGAAAACGGAATTCAATTCCGAGAACTTTCAATTTTTGACCTAGCTCTTGTTAGGGCTTTTGAACTAGATCTGGAATCAAGTTGATTGGGATGAAGGTTGAAGATCGTTTGGAAGGAGCCTCCAACTTTATCTCCTAGAATTCTAGGGTTCTTCTACTCCTAGAAGAAAATGACCTCTTGCTATATGAAATGAGAAGGTCCCTGAACCAGAAGCCGAAGAAGATAAATCTCAATAGAGGAAGAATGATGCTAAAGCAAGAATGATTCTTCTGGATTCAGTGAGAGACCATTTGGTTCCTCAAATCTCAGGAAAGAAGAATGCTAGGAAAATGTTCAAGACCATTATGAAGTTGTTTGAACACACTAGCCTAAATGTATCCATGACTTTGAAAAACCAGCTCTCAAATATGAAGATAGCAAAGTCAGAATCCATTGCCTCATACTTTATGAGGATCGCAGAACTCAGAGACAAGCTCAGCACCAGTGGAGATCCTATTGGCAATAAGGAGCTTGTCCTCCACACTCTAAATGGTCTTCCACCATCATGGGAGTCCTTTATCCAAAGCATAAGTGGTAGAACCAAACTACCAAAGTTTGATAAGCTTTGGGCAGATTGCACTCAGGAAGAGACCAGGATTGCAGCACATCAAAGACTCCATGGCCATGGCACTCAACCTGAAGAGAACCAAGCTTTTGTTTCTCATGCCACGAAGGGTAAGGGAAAAGGTAGGAAGTTCCATAAACACAAGCACCAAGATAGGAGACCAAGTCCTTGCCCAGATCAAAAGGAGAAGAAGGACATATCTCAAGTTCAATGTTATAGGTGCAAAAAATATGGACACTACGCAAATAGCTGTCGAAGTTCAAGTAAAAGGAAGCATGAAGCCTCAACTGCTGATGTAGAAGAGGATCATCATCGCAAGAAGCAAAGGGATGACGATTGTTCAAAGTTCCTCTTCTAGAAGATCCAGAATGCAAGAACATAGATCTTTTATGGTTCCCACAAAAAGGCAGTGGGGGCCCACACACCAAAACAATAAGAGATAAGTATTTTGTTTTCTTGCTTACATAGATCTGTTTTTTTGTATATACTTTTTATATGCAGATCTAATGTATTGAGCAGTTGATATAGTTTACCCTGTTATATTATGCATATGAGCTACACAACATTTCATGTAGTCTAGATGATATCTCCCTCCTACATGCTTACGATAGTGCACACTCTTGATGGCATGGTCTAGTGGAGATAACAGACATCTAGATACTTTCCAGAAGTGTTTGATAGACATGTTCATGATTGTTGTAATAAAGTATTAGCTAAGATGCATGTGTAAACTATTTGTCTTTTCATTTGCTTATAAAATTTCACTGATCAGCAGTCGGGATTTGACTTGTAGGGAAAAGACCATGTGATTTGGCCTACAAGAGAATACTTGTTCTGATGAACATATGAATCCAGTTGATGTTTAGCAAGAAGCTTCCTAGAATATGACCCTCAGCCTAGAAGGATGATCTCGGAGGAAGCTTTAACAGAAGTGAAACCAGGAGTAAGCCACCTTCAAATATTTGGCTGTCCAGTCTTTATACATGTGCCCAAGTTGGAACCTTCAGGCAAGAAGGGAATCTTTGAGGGATACAGTGAGTCTTCAAAGACTTACAGAATCTACATCCCAAGGTCCAAACAAATTGAAGTCAGTACGGATGTGACCTTTGAAGAAGAATTAGCTGTCAAGAAAGGCAGAGGATCAGACATGGAGATCGATGATGAAATGATAGAACCAAAGGAGATGAGATCATCTCCCCCTCTAGTTCAAGAGGGAGTTAGCAGAAACGGATGAACCTATTGATTCCATTGATCCAGTTATATCCCCATAAATGTTGCAGTAGGTCGGAAAAGACCTAGATGGGCACAACAGACTTAGCATGGAGCATATGGAAAATACAAGTCCAGATTTGTTGCAAGAAGATTCTCTCAGAAAGAGGGAGTCGATTATGATGATACATTGCTCCTGTGGCTCGAGATACTTCCATCAGACCGATCATTGCTATTGTTTCAGCTATGAGATGGAAGGTGCATCAGAATGATGCAAACCAACCTTTGCTTCAAGGTTGCAGATGATGAGTCACTGATTTTTGTATTATATGTTGATGACTTGTTTCTCACAGGAAATGAGAAACTCATTGTATGGTGTAAGAAGAATCTCGCCTCTAAGTTTGAAATGAAAGATCTTGGATTGATGCACTACTTCTTAGAAGAATGGCAGAGGCAGAAAGAGATTTTCCTAGGACAAGGAAAATACACCATTGACATATTGAAGAGATTTGGGATGTTGGACTGCAAGTAATTCGTGATATGGTGCAAAAAGGTGCTGTCGAGTTACAGTACGTGCCGACATATGACCAGACTGCAAATGTTCTCACCAAAGCTCTTCCCAGGGTGAAGTTCGAATACTTTCGCGGAAGACTTGGAGTTAAAGAGAACGTATCCCTCCTTGAGAGGGAAAGATGGCATTGAGATGCTTGCCCTGCTTTGCCCTGGTGACTTCTACAGTCCAGTTACTCAGCCAGATAAGGGAGAAATCCCATAAGCAGATGAGTAGGATAGTCAGAAGTTGGTCGGGCTCACCCTGGTGCCTTCTGCAGTCCAGTTACTCAGCTAGATATGGGAGAAATCCCATAGGCAGATGAGTAGGACAGTGAGCAGTTGGTTGGGTTCACACTAGTACCTCTGCAGTCTGGTTACTCAGCCATATATGGGAGAAATCCAATAGGCAGATGAGTAGGACAGTCAGCAGTTGGCCGTGTAATTGCACTGGTGCCTCTACAGTCCTAATACTCAGCCAGATATGGGAAAAATCCCATATGCAGATGAGTCGGACAGTCGATAGATGGTCGTGCCCATTTGCTCGTCTGAGATCTCAGCCTGGTATGGGAGGAACCCATCGATAGATGAGACAGACGGGTAGCAAATAGTATAGCAGAGATGGCACAGCTGATTATCTCAGATATCTAAGATTGAGTGATTCTCCTGGATCTAGGATCGAGTGATTCTCCTGGACTCACCGAAGGACTGGTGAGGATGTCACAGATATTCAGGATTGAGAGATTCTCCTGAAATCCAAGATTGAGTGATTCTCATGGACTCACCGAAGGACTAGTGAAGATGATACACTGAGACTGTGTGGACAACCTTCAGTATGCATAGAGATGATGGAGACAGAGTAGAGTACAAGATGAAACCCAGATGATTGTGATGCTGATGAAGACCGAAGAATACCTTCCTCGTTGAGAGGGAGTGTTGGATTTTGTGCAACTTCGGAAGATATTATTCCTTATATTTTATTGTACTTTCATTGTACTTGTATATACCTCCTAAGGGAGAAGAATTTTATGTAATCAATTATGTAAACACATGAAAGAATCAATGTAATCCTTGGGGTGCAAAAGAAACAAATAAAAAGATTAAATTTAAATTATTTATTGCCCCCAGGTGAAGTCCGCCCCATTAGGGAATTTTCCAGTTTTGCACTTGTATAAATAGGAGGTTAGTGCACCTCATTATTCATTCACTCACTTAGGGAGTGCTTATCACTTGGAGGAGGCTGATTTCGCATCACTTGAAGGAGGAAGCTTATTTGGGGCATCTACTTGTGAAAGATACTTTCGCATTCTTTCTCTTTCTTTATTTGTCCGCTGATCTCGGAATTATCATCTCTCTGCGAAGATTGCTGGGTTTTCTCCCATTTGGGTATCCCAGGGTAAACTCTATGTTGTTGCTTTGTGCTTTGTCTTACTTCTAGTGATCTTGGTAATGCATTTATGTTTTATGTTATGAATGTATGAAATTTAACAATTTGGAGCTATTTCGTGGACTGTTTTGGAGGTTATTGAAGGCCTTTGTGCAGAATTTGTGGGCTGTTATCACAGATCAACTTGTTCTTTTTCTCTTGGCAATGGCAATTCCTCTCAAGCTTTGCTACATTTCTTCTTCTTTCTCAAAGGTATGTCAAGACTCAACACTCTATTTCTCTTTAAATTTTTTTTTCCTTAGTTAATAAATTATAGGGTTTTATTTCCAACTTTTGTTTGCCATGGCTCCAAAAGATAAGAAGGATCCGGCATGGATTCATTGCCAATTGGATGATGGTGGGAAAAAAATATGCAATTATTGTGGGAAGAAAATAGCTGGGCGGGGGGTATCCATAGGTTAAAACAACACTTAGTTGGGGCTAGAGGCAATGTTGAACCTTGTAGGAAAGTCTCTGATGATCTTGGAGTAGAAATGCTAAGTAGTATTGAAGCCTACCAAGAAGAAAAAGCCAAGACAAAGAAGCTTCAACAAGACATAGGGAGAAGTTCAATGCCATTTGAGGATGAGAGTGACTATGATCCTGAGGGTGGTCATCATGAAACCCCTCAAGGTCATTTGACTAGTTTTGAAGAATCCTCCAGTTTTCCTGTTAGGGGGAGAGGTGGATGTAGAGCATCCAATTTGAACCTGAAGAGGCCACATAATACCCTGACCAGCAGTAGAGGGCTTGACTCTTTCTCTGTGCCCCACACTACTCCTGGTGCTCAGCCCACCATTGATGCTAAATGGAAGAAGATGGAGAAGGAGGTATGATGCAGACATACCCTTCAATGCAACTAATTCTTCTTATTATCAACCTATGATAGATGTTATAGCTTCATGTGGTCCGGGCTTCAAAGGCCCTAGTTTTCATGATATCAGAGGGCCCCTTTTATGGAATGAAGTTCAAAGAATAGATGAATATCTGAAGGACTTCAAGCAGTCTTGGAGTAGAACAGGGTGCACAATAATGTCTAATGGATGGAGTGATGGAAAATCCCGCACTGTTATCAATTTCCTAATTGCTTGCCCAAAAGGAACCATGTTTCTTAAATCTGTGGATGCCTCTGATCAGGTGAAGGATGCACAGTTATTATTTCATCTTTTGGATGGAGTAATTATGGAGGTGGGGCCAGATAATGTTGTACAGATCATCACTGACAATGCCTCAAACTATGTTGCAGCGGGAAGGATGTTAGAGGAAAAACACCCCACCATTTGGTGGACACCATGTCCAACCCATTGTTTGGACCTCATGCTAGAGGATATTGGCAAAATTGAGTGGGTGAAGAAGTGTGTGGAGCAAGCAAAATCAATAACCAGGTACCTCTACAACCACTCATGGGTTTTGAGTCTTATGAGGAAGAACATTGGGGGTAAAGAGCTAGTTAGATCAGCCATTACACGATTTGCAACAAGCTTTCTTTCGTTGCAATCCCTTGTTGATCAAAAAGCCAACTTGCAGAAGATGAATGTCAATGGAGTAAAAAGGCTGAAGGGAAAGATATAGCTGACAAAGTGTTTGAAAAAACATTTTGGAAAAGGGTAGAAGAGATTGTTTTATTCAGTGAGCGTCTTGTGAGAGTGTTGCGGATGGTAGATGGTGATAAACCCGCTATGGGTTTTATTTATGAGGCCGTGGATCAGGCCAAAGAAGCAATAAAGGCAGCATATGGTGATAAAAGGCAGAAGTATTTTCCTATTTGATCTATCATTGATGACAGATGGAACAGGAAACTCCATCGTCCTTTGCATGCAGTTGGTTATTACTTAAACCCAAGGTAAGAAATCTCAAAATTCATATTCAAAGTTATAAGTTACAATTTCAAATTCATTGATGAATATTTATTGTCTTTTGAACTTTGAACTTTTGAAGGTACCATTATACAAAAGACTTTGAATCCAATGATGATGGGGAGGTAAAAGACGGATTGTATAGATGCATTGAGCGCATGGTTCTTGATGCCAGGATACAAGATGAGATACACAGTAAGCTACTGCAATTCAATGAGAGTATGGGTAGCTTTGGCATGAGCATGGCCATACGAGGCAGAACCAAGAATCCATTGGATAATAATTTTCAAAGTTTTCAAATTATATTATCCATTGTAAAGAATGAGTTAAATTTCCAAAGCAATTTGCTGAAACTTGTTTGCATTCAACTCTTATTGCAGCCTATTGGTGGGAGCTGCACTGATTTGAAAAATTTTGCAATTCGAATATTGAGCCAGCCATGCAGTGCTTGGGGATGTGAACGCAATTGGAGTGTATTTGAGCATATACACACCAAGCAATGAAACCGTTTGGAACACAAACGGTTGAATGATATGGTCTATGTCCAGTACAATCTGAGGCTGAGGTGGAACCAGTTGTTGAACAAGACACTAGCATCAGGCAACATAACCTTGGATGACTTTGATCCCTCATCAGAGTGGGTTGTGGAGACTCAAGCACCAGTATTTGATAATGAAGACCTTTCTTGGTTGGAATTGAACCCACCTCCAGAGGTTCCACCTTCAGGGCCAAGGGAATCAAGTGGGGCTCAGAATCCCACTCCTGTAGAGGATGAAGAGGATGAGGATGACAATGAGGAGGATGATGATGAGTAGTAGACTACTAGACACTAGACTCTAGTAGTAGTAGCTAATAGGGTAGTGCCATATGATCAGTTTATTGTTTTCATTAGTGCTATGGTTTCTTTTTGGATTGTAGGAGCCATTTAGAGCCTCTTTGTTGATGTACTTTGGTTCAAAACCTCAGAGATGTATTGCACTAGGTGCTATTTTGGTTATTTGTACCCATATTTGTTATATATATGAGAAACTTTGCATATTTGTGTATTAATGGTTTGGATTCATATGTATGCACATGAATATATATGTTTTTTTACAAAATATGAATATTTTATGTATTTTTTAGGCGGCCGGTTTTTTACCCCGTTTTTTTCCGGTTCCAATCCAGTTTACATTTTGGGCTTCGTCAGTTCGATGACCGGTCCAGTTCCAATAACATTGTTGCTAACATAAAAGGTACATGAAGAAAGACAAATCAAGTTCTAGATCAAGAATATATGACCATGATGACATGAAGACAAAGACTCATCCATAGTCTTTGATCACATAGAATCTCTACTTACGAGGTATGTATGATTTGGTTCTACTATGCTTAACTTATGAGATATGCAAGTTACTAGCACAAGGTCTCTAAATCATTGAAGAGAACAAAGAAGATATTGTTTGGGTATGTTAGACATAACTAGCAAGCATGCTAATCCAGGTATGTTTTCCTATATCAAGTTAGAATCCTACTTTGTGTTAGGATCTTAGATAAGTATACTTTCATATGGTTGATAAGGATTATCCCTAAAAAATAGAGTTTAGCTAATCAAGGGTTTATGCATATTGTGTTTCTTAGTTTGATTAATGATTATGACCGTACGTGTTTAAGATTATTTAGGGTTATAATGTTTTTAATCTTATTGAGATTATACTAATGAATGTGTGATTATGTATGAGATCTTAAGGATGTCACAATGATGAAACTAGTGCACACTTAAGCATGCATACTGGTACAGGATGGATAGAAGTTCAAAGACATATAATATGGGGGAAATAGAGATCATGAGGAGGCAACCACACAAACATAAAAGATAAGTATTTGAGTTGTTATTTGGATTACTTCTTGAATCTCTGAATAGTTAATGATATTGCTCGTAATAGTTGTATGCATATTTGTATTCCTAGAATCAGGAAATATATCATGCATAGTGTAAGCATTCATATAGCATTGAACAATATACTACTAATATGCATAGGATGGGTAAGTTGGACAAACATTCCATTATTGCTTGTCTAGAATGAAACCTCTTTGCTAACATGTTGGGAGCTGTGCACGCTCTTGATAGTATGTTCTGGTAGAGATGGAAGGCATCTAGATAGCCACTGTATGCATACAGGATATGGAGAAGTGTTGTGCCAAAGTATTGGTCAAGATAGTGGCATAACTATGTGAATCATATCAGTATGCATAATAGGTTATCATTGAAATGTCAACATGATTTGATGATTATGAAGTGTTACTAATCATGTAATTGAATTTGATTTGTAGGAAAGATCGTGTGCTATGATCTACAAAAGAAGGATGATGAACACTTGTTCCGAAGAACAAGTGATGACTGTTCAACAAGAAGACTTACAAATCAAACATACTATAGAAGTACAAAGCAAGGTTCGTGGCTAGACACACTTCCAGAGATAGAGTACACCAATGGATGATTCCCAAGATTTGAAAGAAAATCACATGATTGAAGAAGGCTTTGTACGGGTTCAATAGGTACCCAGGATCGATAGTCATTTGATGAGCTTCATGATCACCACGGGTGATGTGGATTTCAACCTTTGCTACAAGGTTAAAGATGGTTGCTATATATAGATGACATGCTTCTCTCAGATGGATGCAAGAAGGAACTCACCATAGAGTTCGAGTGATCTTGAGGCTCATATCAGTACACCCATCTGACGGGAGATGGCACGGATATATATGCAGAAGATCACTCAATGCAGAGTGTGCATGATGTTCAGTCACAAAGGGAGGACAATACTCAAATGTAGAAGACTCCACTTCAAAGGGAGTAGATCTCAGAGTTAAAGAATCTTGGCATGATTCTTGTGTTTAGAATCTTAGATATGTGGCTGCGATTTTTTTCTTAGCCAAGGAAAATGTGAAGTAGAGATTCGGGATGATGGACGGTGGTTTCTACAGTTTACAGATAGATGATTTATTTGACGAATACGAGGCCAGATATATGCTTTGATGTGAACACCCTGAGTCAGTATCTAGTTGAGCCTAGACGTGTTCACCTGGTAGATGCAAAGCATGTGATGAGGTACCTGAAAGGTACGATAGACTTTTGTCTATACTATGTTGTAGATCATGACTACAGCTTGTATATACAGATGCAGATTGGGTTGGAATTGTTTCAGACAAGAAGAGCACCTCAGGTCGATGTTATTGTCTGGGATCTGCCATGATCTCATGGTTTAGAAGGAAGCAATCCAGTGTTGCTCTCAGCACAGCTGAAGCAAAGTATATAGCAGCTTGTCTTGCTAGTTGTGAAGCCATATGGCTTCAGAAGTTGATGTCATGTCTATTTGACCTGGAGTTGGATACCACAGTGATTCTATGCGACAACCAGAGTTGTATAAAGATGACGGAGAACCCAGTGTTCCATGACAAGTCAAAGCACATAGAAATCCGGTATTTTTATATATGAGATATGGTACAGAAGAGAGCTATAAAGCTCCAGTATATAAGCACTGATGAGCAAGTCGTTGATATGTTGACCAAGCCTTTGTCTCGAGTGAAGTTTGAGTACTTCTGTGACAAGCTTGGTGTGGTTAGAAAGGACCTTCCTCGAAAGGGGGAGCAGTGTTGATGATGATGTTGCAGTGGGATTGTATCATCCCTGAACACATGGCCTAAAGGGATCCGTAGACTCTTGTCTCCGAGAATGTGATGATGATGATGTTGCAGTGGGATTGTATCATCCCTGGACACGTGGCCTAAAGGGATCTGTAGACTCTTGTCTCTGAGAATGTGATGATGATGATGTTGTGGTGAAAAATCCTAGATTTGATCTAGGTGACATCCAGTATGAAAAAGGACTGGCACTGTGATGGTAAACCCTAGATTTGATCTAGGTCACATCTAGTATGAAAATGGACTGGCACTGTGTTGGTAAACCCTAGATTTGATCTAGGTCACATCCAGTATGAAAAAGGACTGGCACTGTGGTGGTAAACCCTAAATTTGATCTAGGTCACAGCCAGTATGAAAAAGGACTGGCACTGTGGTGGTAAACCCTATATTTGATCTAGGTGACATCCAGTATGAAAAGGTACTGGCACTATGGTGGTAAACCCTAGATTTGATCTAGGTCACATCCAGTATGAAAAAGGATTGGCACTGTGGTGGTAAACCCCAGATTTGATCTAGGTCACATCCAATATGAAAAAGGACTGGCACTGTGGTGGTAAACCCCAGATTTGATCTAGGTCACATCCAGTATGAAAAAGGACTGGCATTGCGGTGGTAAACCCTAGATTTGATCTAGGTCACATCCAGTATGAAAAAGGACTGGCACTGTGGTGGTAAACCCTAGATTTGATCTAGGTCACATCCAGTATGAAAAAGGACTAGCACTGTGGTGGTAAACCCTAGATTTGATCTAGGTCACATCCAGTATGAAAAAGGACTGGCACTGTGGTTGGATTGCATCAACCTTGGACTTATGTCCTAAAGTGAGAGGGATTGATCATCCCGTAATTGGATCATGTGTGTTGCAGGCTGTGTTTTAAAAATCGGTGAAATCGGAATCGGAATCGGCCGATTCACCGATTTAAGGCAAGACCGGTTCAAACCGGTCTCCAAATCGGATCAGAGGACCGGTTTGGTACCGAACCGGCCGATTCGGTATCAAATCGGCCGGTTCGGTACCGAACCGGTCTGGTCCACCGATTTTTGACAAAAATCGGCCGATTTTTTGGTGTGGGCCTGTGGGCCAGTAAAAGATGGTTTTTTTAAATTTTCTTTGAATTTTTAACCTATATCCCCATGGTGCTGTAGTACTTGGTGATACTAATGGTAATGTTAAATTCTTAAAGTAAAAGTGACATTCTCCTTATCTTTTATTTTCCATCCTTTTACTTAAATTTTTAACATTACCATTAATTGTTTCAGGATGTTTGAGAGTGGTTCCAACTTCATCGGACTTCATATGCAAAAAGTAGATTTTTAGATCCCATTCAAAATTCATCAGACTTAATAGTTTTCAGGATTTTAGGATTGCAAGGTTTCCACCAGATTCTATCATGTATGAGGGTATGGAATTGGCATTTAATCAAGCACATCAACCCCTATATGTACCTTGATGTTGGTGGTGTTGATTGTTGAATTCCTCTGTCATGACCTTAATAAAAATGTACTCTTCACTCATGCAAAATCACTTATCAAGCATCGAAACCTTTTTCTACGTTATTTTAGCGATTGGATTAGGAAGTTTCATCAAAATTGTAGTGTGTTGAGTCGTTGACTAATGTCCTTGGAGGATCAACTTTGAAATTCGAGTTAGAGGCAAGGGCTAGAGCCTAGAGGAGGGACGCATAGGGTGCTATTGATGAATAGGATCCCAATATAGGCAATGATTCGTTGACATGTATGATTGATGATTTATATTTCACATTCATTTTTGTAAATGTCTTTGCTAATTTATTAATTTTATATATATATATATATATATATATATATATATATATATATATATATATATATATATTGCATTTCCTCATTTCCACAATTTTGGGGGTCACGTTTCCCCTGTTTCGAAGTTTTTCCGTTTCGGTCCTCGTTTCCCCGTTTCATGCAACTTAGGTTGAAGCTGTTCAAACCCTCGTACAAAATTTTTGAAGCAAACATGTGCCTGTTATGACCTTTGTAGCAGTAAAAAGTCATGAAAATTACCTTAAAGGCTAAAAATAAATTGTGAACAGTACTGTGGATGAAAGCAGCCCTAAACAACAAGTAAAGGTGCTCTTTGGCCTTCAAACAACAGGTCTAGGTCATAACAACAGTCCTAAAATCTTGAAAATGTTGTTTTTCTTTAAAATTTAAATATTTTATGTATTTTTGAGTAAACCGATTCATTAAATTCAAATCGGCCGATTTATGACCGATTCATTACCGATTCCGATTCCGATTCCGAGTTGACCCTCGACCGATTCCGAGTCCGATTTCGATTTTTCAAACCTTGGTTGCAGGTTATATTAATGTTGTTGTTGATCGAAAGATCAAGATGATGTTGTTGTTGATCGAAAGATCAAGTGTTGCTGTAGACGATCAAATGATCGAGTGCTGCAGAAGATGAAGATCAAAGATGAAGACTCACTGTTGTAGAAGATGATGCTCCAGTACTGAAGATGTTGAAGATATTGAAGATGTTCCAGTTGCTGATGTTGTTGAAGAAAACTTCCAATGATTTATAGATGTATCACCATGATGTTGTTGATGATGCTCTCTCTCCTTGCTCCTTCAGTTGATGTTGATGTTGATGTTGTCAGTAGAATACCCTTCTCGTTAAGGGGGGGTGTTGAAATATTGTAACTTCGAAGAATATTCTATTGTATTTAATTATTGCAATTTATTCGGAGATGTTTTATTCCTCCATCGAGATGTTATTATTGTATTTGGTCATCATAGAGTCATGAGGTAAATCCTCCCATGTAAATCAAAGCAATAGATCCCCTAGAGTCAAATGTAATGGGGTTTTTAAGTCCCCTAGAGGAGTCGGCCCAGTCAGCATTAGTTGAGTGGTAAAGTTAGTTGAGGCTAACATGTCAAGTTGTAAAATTAAAGTAGAAGTGAATGTATAAATAGAGAGTTAGGCTCTCTCATTTATTCATTCATTCACACACACACTCACTTGTGTAATTCGCAATGGAGAGAGAGAGAGAGATCTGCAAGGAGAAGGAGCACTTGTTTGGGGTTTTGTCTTTGTACTTTTGATCATCTATATTGAGGAAGTTTTGCTAGGTTTTCTTCCCCTAGAGGGTTTCCCAGGATAAATTTGTGTCTCTTGTGTTTATGTTGTGCTTGTTATTCTTTCAATGATCATGTATATGCTATTGTTGTGAAATTGAATTGAACACTGATGTTATCTATCTTAGCATATTGAATCTTAACATAATTTTGGTCACCTGTGGACATTAATTAGATTATCTTATCAGGGTCTGCATTATGGTGTAACACACTTATACATGACATTCATCCTGCTTGTTGTGCTGATTTTCTTTGCTTTTCTTTTTTCTCTAGGAGGGGGGAGGCAGTGTTAGTTTTTATGGTATCTCGGGATGTCCTTTATGATTCAAATGCCTTGCATGGAGGTACATCAGCAGAATAGGCATCATTATGGAGTAGAGGATGAGGTACACTCTACTCGGTGGCATGAGTCCATTGGTGGTTGCATGCATACCTTCCAGGGTGATTTTCCCTTTGCATGCATGAGATTTGCATGACCTGCCAGTGATTAAAAGATGCATGCAAAAGTGGCTTTTTGCATGCACCGATATTAGGGTTTTTGGTAAACCTAATTCATTGGTGAGATTATTTATAGAGGCAGTGGGTCCCTAGATGAGGTTGCTCAATTGACTTACCAGAGAGTGATAGCTCAGGAGTGAGGAGGGCGCATTAGTGCATGCAGGGCGACTTTCTGAGAAAGAGAGGAGTTGCTGCAGGAGCTAGGGTGGTCATATCTGAGCTAGATCATAGACCATTAGCTCCAGAGGCACTTGGCACTCAGTTCTGTGGACTGCGATAGTTCACTGAGGTGGTTTCTATTGAGTTTGAGGAGAACGTGTTCCACAGAGGAGTAGGGGCGCATTACCTAAGGAGAGAGGAGCTCATTCAGAGTTCGATCGACCAATTCAAAGTCTGAGACGTTCAAAATAGCCTTGCCTCAATGTTTGAGGATGGTTCGTGATGATCAAAGCTCAGATCTGTTGAGATCTGGCCCAGTACGAGTATCAGACATCCAGAGGGGAGGGCACATTTCTCCATGCAGAGGAGGGAGGATTCACCATATAGAGCAATTGGTGGTCTTCTGTTGCAGAGCAGATCAGAGCAGAGGATAGAGAGAGGCAGTACAATCAAGGGCACCTGCAGAGAGTCTCAAATCCAGATTGACAGTTAGAGCACATTCTCCTAGTGCATGCATCAGTTGATGCATGCAGATCTAGAGTTTGACCCGTTCAGGGATTGAGTTACTTCTGAGGTAACTGTATTGTATTTTCTTATTTATATATATGCTCTCACTTCGAGAGAGAATATAGCCCCACGGGATTGTTGGTTTTCCCCGGTTGGGGTTTACAGGGTATATGCAGTGTTATTTGTGTGATTGCATGTGTGTCAAACTTGTAAAGAGATCTAGTTGTTGAGTTTATGTCTTTATGAGTATTTATTGATATACGAGACTCAAAACGCTTGAGATCTCAGGGCTATCCAGAGGGATTAGTGATCTCTGGATTAATTAAAATTTACATGCAAGCCTCTGTACCCCCTTTTTTATCTAGCTATATTCTTTACGTTACTTTCTAGAACCTTGGACCTATTTTTATCTTTCAAGAGCATTAACATAAAATTTCAATTTCAATATCGATATCGATTTTTTGTATCCCAAATCAAAGTATACAGGGTGCATGGTTTGAAGAATATAGTTGAGAATGAATCAGAATAATGATTAAGCAGAAAAGCTACACATCATTTCAGATTCTTCAATAAAATATTCACTATTTGTGTGATGAGTGTTGCCGCCTAATAAACACCTGGGGGAACGCTGCAGGAAACCTTCAAGCCACTCAATGTGTCCTTAGGGGCAAGTCAGAGTCAAGTATTGTCACATGATTACTCGACTCCTCCGTCTAGGCTACTCCTACCGAAGCCAGGGGGGCGGTCCCTATAAAAATGAATCTAAGGTTTTTACGCTACAAAAAAAGAATAAAACCAATTTCTAGGATTTTTTTTAATGATAAACTAAAATATGGAGATGGAGTCACTGAACAATAAAGAACATCTGCATGTTAATTAGATAAGCAACATTGTATACAAGACATCATTCACGACATGATAATAGATTGATTTAAACAATATAGTTCATAAGATAGACCATTACCGTAATATGTGAAGTGTTTCTTGTGTCGAGGTTGCTGCTGATGTTTTTGTTTGTCAGTTTTAAATTATTAGAAATGAGTGATTAAGGGAGTGGGTTGATTGTTTGTTTGGCCCAACTCTGAATCGGGCCATTGAACTAGGCATTGTGAAAGCTACACCGAGGTCCAACCGGGCGAGACATAACCTTCTTAAAGTAGCCTACTGACTCTAAAGTAAGCTTCACTTGTCCTCCCGAGTTCTAGAGATTGAATCTTTGAAGGATTTCCCTATTGAAACTAGCCACTCAAAAATCCCCTTTCTGATTGACCAAACTGTTCAGACAAAGCTGCAGTGGCCAAGGGCATACTCGGAACTTTCAAGCCTTGGTGATTTTTATTAAATGTGACAGGTGAGTTGCTTAACTAATCTAAAGCCCGAGAATCTCTTTTCCACACACCCAAAATTAGTGCAGTACTTCGGGAAAGCAAGGGCACAAATTTTAAGGTTTATTGAAAATTGTGAAAAATTGACAAAAGCATGAATATGGGAAATCTAATCTATACAACCCTCTAGGGACAGATTGTGTGTATGTGATTGTTTTTTAATTACTACCTGTATAAAGAAACTAGGCTAAGCAAAAATACAAAAAATCACAAAAGACTCATATCCCCCCTGGGGGATGGGGGCAGGGCTGAAATAGCCCGCTTGTTTTTTTTATTTTTTAAGTTACAATAACCCAATGATGAAATGTTGCTGATCCTTTATGAATTAGGCACCAAACAACTTACAAAAGCTAGAAAGAAAGAAAGAAAAATATAACCGGTTGTCCGGATGGTCACGAAAGGTTCCAAAGCTCAAATTTTGACCAATATATCCATCACCCTAATAAAAAAATAACAGAAATCCAAGAAGCAAATAAGTGTTTAAAAACAGTCCCAAACACTTTAAGAGTGTTGGGAAATAAGCCTAAAAAATGCTCAAAAAATTCCAAGTAAAAAGGATGAATAGAAGATGCAAAAATGAACTAGTAAGACAAGCTAGAAAGCTTGTAAGCTTGTCTTGCTAGGATCTTTGGCTGCCCTCTTTCGAGATAGCAAACCAATTCATACAAGCACTAATATGCTATAAGTATCTTTTAGACTCTTGAAGTAACACCACTCTTCCCTAAACTAATGATATTTTCAACTTTTCATGTGCAAAAAAGGAAGACTTATTACTAATGTTAGATATGAGATTTAAACTTGATAACATGATAACATTAGTAAAATAAACTAGATCTACCTTTTTAAGAATTTTCAAATTTTGAGATCTAGAAAAGCTATGGAACTAGTAACCAAGAAAGAATGAGAGAGGTTGAACTAAAGGTGAGAAAACCCGAGTTGTGAGCTAGAAAGAGTTGAGCGAATGGAGCCTGGCAGCCTGCATAAGAGTGGGAACAAGAGGGACTACGCTTCCGTTGAAGTAGCTTGGGAAATGGCAAAGCTAACATGCATGCCTTCTCCTTAAGCTCCAGTAACCTACAAAATAGACCTCACACAAGCACTTGCACAAGAGGATTAAATAGCACTGATATAAACAATATACAAGACTTCTAAATACAAGCATTCAAACAAGAGATGCAAAATATTCAAAGCATTTCATACTATTATCAAATAAGAAGCAAGCATTAGATCTTATTTCTTACCCTATTGAAATATAAATTCCCTTACAAGGTCAGATGCAATCCTAACAATAAACAAATTACTTATGCAAAAATACAAGTTACCTCCATTGGTTTTGAAGCATCAAGCATCCACACATGACATGCAACCACAATGTAGCCTCCAAAGCCTTCTCTTTATTAACTCAAGAACTCAAAAAATATTACAAAGCAGAGGAGCAGAAGTTCCACCTTCAGATTCCAAAGAAAGGAGAAGAGCTCTCTTATATAGAGATTACAAGCATGAGGGGGGCGCATTGATCTAGGGAAGGCGCGTCACATAAGAGGGAGTTCAACTCACTGTTGGTTGCAATGATTTAGGATACACTCGAACTCAAACTCAGAGGGATTGCGCCACCTCTCAATGAGGTAGGCGCATCCCTACCTTGAAACCATCACCCACGTGAATGGATGCCACATGGAAAAGTCGCTTCAAGTGAAAAGGGTGGCGCATCTTTAACTTGAAACTCAACGTTGGCTTCCCAAATCAAATCGAAAATGACACTTTATTTAAGGAATAAAGTCGCCTTCCATGTTGAGTGAGATGCCAACTCATTTGGCACATGCCGACTACTTTATTTTATTTTTTTACTTTTAACATTTTGTGTCATTTCGTCGCTTCCTTAGCATGTCTTTGCCATTTTGTCGCCTTTCCAAGCAAAAATGCCCTAAGTGATAATTTAATCAACCGAAACATAGGAAAAGTGGGTCCTAGGGTACAGAGGATGCTCTAAGTGTGAAAACGAGCACCCTTGCGCCAAATTTCGCCTCCAAACCATACTCTTATTACAATTTGAAATTTCTCAATTAAACCATTAAAAAATGGCCTAATTTTACGGGAAAATTTATTTTTCTTGGAATTGACTCAAACTCCTGTTAATGAAATGTAACTGCGGAAGATATTCTAGATATACTTGTCTATTGTATTATTGTATTCCTCCTTCGGGAGATGTCATTGATGTAATTGATGATGTAAGAGTCATTGAAAGAGTCAATGTAAACCCTAACTATTAGGTCGGCCTGGAAATAACTAGAAAATAATATTTTTATTGTAAAGTGTACAGGTTGGCCTAATTAGGTGAGTCAAGCCGACCTAATTAGTAAAAAGGTCAAGTCACTTGTTAAGTATAAATAGGAGGTTGAGTTGCTCATTTGCATCACTCATCTCACTCACTCAAGTTCGCATAGGAGAGAGAGAAGTTCGCACAAGTGAAGGAGAGAAGTTGTTTTATCTTGGGGTTTTATCTTGTACCTGGTGAATTCTATATTGAGGAAGTTTTGCCGAGGTTTTCTCCCTTGTGGTTTCCCCGAGAGAAATCATGTGTTCTTTGTGTTCGTTGTGCTTGTTTTTCTTCCAGTGAGTATATTGTTTAATGTTATTATGCTAAACAAGTACAAACAAACAACTCCTAGGGGACTTAGCGCATGTCCATACGACTCATTATTGATGGCTAGCATGTAAAGAATTATGTAAACAAGCAGGGATTAAGAGGGAGATTACCATTCCCTATAATCCACAACAAAATGGCGTAGCTGAAAGGAAGAACAGATCTATCATGGAAGCAGTGAAGGCCATGATCCATGATCAAAATCTACCCATGTATCTATGGGATGAAGCAACTAGAACCGCAGTCTATGTACAGAATCAAATCTCTCACAGTGCTCTTGGCAATAAGACCACAAAAGAGATGTTTACCGGTATGAAGCCTGACATCAATCATCTAAAGATATTTGGATGTCCCGTATTTATTCACATTCCAAAAGAGAAGAGAACAAAGTTGGAACCTTCAGGAAGAAAGGGGATATTTGTGGGTTACAGTGAGCAATCAAAGGTTTACTATATCTACATCCCAGGATACCGCCAAATTGAACTTAGCAAAGATGTTACATTTGATGAAGATATAGCTTTCAACAAATCTAAGAAGACTAATGAGGACGAAGGGAAGCATGAAGCTCCTAGAGTTAAAGAAATTAATAATGCACCAGATAGGAATATTGAAGAAGAACATATTCCAGAGGATCATGACATGACAGAACCTCAGAGACCTGAGGAGGCACCTCATGAGGTAAATCCACGGAAGAGAAGACCAGCTTGGGCACAAGAAATAATCCAAGATGCAGGAAAATATGGTGCCCCAGAAGGAACCAGCAGGCAAAGCAAGAGACCAAGGCCATACTCTAGTTATGTAGTCTTGATGTGTAACCTTGTTGAAGAAGAACCCACATGTTTCGAAGATGCGGCAAAGAAGAAGGAATGGTTGGATGCTATGATTGAAGAATACCAATCCATCATAAAGAATGATGTTTGGGATGTGGTACCAAGACCGAAGGACAAGTCAATAGTTTTGTCAAAGTGGATTTTCAAAACAAAACATTCGGTAGATGGAAGCATTGAGAAGTACAAGGCAAGGTTCGTAGCTCAGGGGTTCTCTCAAAAGGAAGGAATTGATTATGAGGAGACTTTTGCTCCTGTAGCTAGATATACCTCAATTAGAACCATCCTTTCCTTGGCAGCTAAGATGAAATGGAAGTTACATCAGATGGATGTAAAGACAGCTTTCCTGAATGGAAAGATAGAAGAGGAAGTATATATTGAGCAACCAAAAGGATTTGAAACAGATGACAAAAATCACATGTATGTAAAATAAAGAAAGCACTATATGGGTTGAAGCAAGCACCCAGAGCATGGTATGGAAGAATTGATGGTTTCCTGATGATCTTGGGCTTTATCAAGAGTAAAGCAGATTCAAACCTTTATTATAAAGTCATAGATGATGAACCTATGATATTGCTATTGTATGTAGATGATTTATTTCTGACAGGAGAAGACAAGCCCATCACTGAATGTAAGAAGAAGCTTGCTGCAAAATTTGAGATGAAATACCTTGGGATGATGCACTATTTTCTAGGTCTTGAAGTATGGCAGTTCCTAGGTGAGATTTTCCTAAATCAAAGAAAAAATACTGTTGAGACCCTAAAGAGATTTGGGATGTTGGATTGTAAGGCCATAAATACTCTATATTACCTCCTCAGTTGCACTCAGTTGGACTTCCATAGAGCCGCTATTGTTGCACAATTACTTATGCTTAACAGGACTTCAGAAGCTCCAAATTTTCTCTGTTTTTAGGCCCCTTTTTTTTCATTTTTTGTAATGTATGACCATGCCCCACGGGGTTTGTAATAAAGTGTGCTAGCATGGTGGTCTTTGAGTGACTCGGTTCCTTATGACTTGACAACCAAAGAAGGTATTCCAAGGAGTTTTTTCCCTTGTCAATTATGCTTTGCCTTTAGCCGAGTATAATCGATGAGTTTTTCTCCTACACCTCCAAAGCTGGAATACCTGAATTTGGTGGTTAGGCCTTGGGGGGTTATTAGAGTCCATTTTATAACATATATAAACATGTTAAACACTAAAATAAAGTTGTATGGTCATGTACTAGGTCCCCAAGAGTTTGAGCTAGTTCCGAGAAAAATATATTTTCCGCAAAATTAGGCCATTTTTTAATGGTTTAAATGGAAAATTTCAAATGGTGATAAAATTGTGATCCGGAGAAGGAATTTGGCACAGGGATGCTCGTTTTCACACTCACTCGTTTTCACACTCAGAGCCTCCTCTTTACCTTGGTACCCAGTCTTCCTATGTTTTGAACGACCAAATCATCCCGTCGAGCAGTTTTTCTTATGAAGGCTACAAAGTGGCATTTTAATGCTAAAAATGCAACAAAATGCACCAAGTATCAAAAAAATAAAATATTAAAAAATGAATTAAGCATGTGCCATTTGAGTTGGCATCTTATCCATTTGGAAGGGAGAATATATCCCTTGGTTAAAACGTCATTTTTTAATTCATTTGGAAGTCAACTTTTGAATATATCATTTCATAAGTGCGCCAATCTCTCGCGTGGTCTCATCGTGACATGGCAAAGCTTGGTTGGAGTGTGATAATACCAAGGTAGAGGGTGCCTACCTCATTGAGAGGTGATGCATCCCCATTTATTTGGCTCCAAGACAGTGCATTCAATCAACGCCTTGGGTTTAGCGTGAACTTCCTCAATCATGTGTGCCCTTTTCTCATGTGGGTGGCTCCTTCTCCACACGGTATAAAGCGATTGGTGGTGATAGTTTGAGGAAGTTAGGCGCCTACCTCATGGAGAGGTGGCGCACTCCCTTGAGTTGGTAAACCAATCAAACAAAATTTAAAGGGAGCCACTTCACGTTAAACTCTTCAATCAAACAAGTGCGCCCATTCCTTTGATCATGCGCCCCTCTCATGCATGTATTGTGCTATTTAAGCAGGCCTTTGGTCCATTGTTCAAATCAAAAGGTGGAACCTCTGTTGGCATCGTATTGTAATATTTTTTCAATGAGTTAATAAGAAGGCTTTGAAGGCTTACCCTGTTGTTGTCCTTGGTTGGATTTGGTGTGCTTTGATAACAGGAGGTAACCTGTATCTCTTCTACTTCATGCTTGCAATTGTTGGGACCCATTTGTCCTTTAAAGGGAAGTTATCTTTCATAAGGTAGTGAGTAATGCTTTATAGGTTGCTTACATTTGTCAATGATATTAGAATGCTAGAAGTAGTATGATATCTTGTTTGAATCTATTATTTCTCAAGTTTTCTATTGTTCATTTACACATATGTTTTTAATCCGCTTTGCTAGTTGTGTTGTGATTCTGCAGGTTGCTTAAGCTGGAGGATATGGTAAACATGTTAGCTCTATACTCCATCCAATAGATCCAATCAAGACACTCAATTCCACCGATGCATCAGGAAAGAGACTCCATTTCCCATCTTCAACGCTCAACCCCCATGGGTTCAAACCTCTCGATCCACTTCTTCAATTCTTTCTCAGTTACCGTTCCTATTTTTATTTAAATCTTGCATTTAAAAGTTCATATCAAATAATCTAAGTTTTTTGCAATCTAAAAATCATTAAGGGTTCATATTATTGTTACATCTAGGTTGCATTTTATCATTTTCAATATTTCAAAGTGTAGATCTAAAAAAGTGAATTTGAGAAAATTTAAGAACTTTCCAAAGATACATCTAGCATTTTTAGGGATTATAAAATTTGGCTTGCTACTTGAAAGAGGGAAGCCAAAGATCCTAGCAAGGCAAGCTTTGTAGCTTGTCTTACTAGTTAAATTTTCCTCTTTTGTTTCATCAATTTAAGAGTAATTTTTAGTATAGTTTTGCATTTAGAAGTAAGGTTAGTTTAGAGTTGGTTTTAGGCATTTTTATAATTTAATTGCTCGCTGGTTTTTTATTGCATGCATATCAGTTTCCAAATTAAAAGTTTAATTAAAATCAGTTAGAGACATAAAAATTACCCAAAAAAACTAGTTTTTTGCATACTAGTTTAACAAGTTTCATTTTTGCAAGTTTGCAGCATTATCAGAACACTGTTAAAGTGTTTTGATTGTCTTTTTCTAACCAACATAGCTTGCTGGCCTGTTTTGTTTGTCTAACAGGTTGGAGCTAAAAAAATCATAAGATTAGCATTTGGAAGCTTCTTGAACCATCTTGAGAACCAATTTCAAAGCACTACTTATTTTGTTTCTCCAAACTATTGTAAACTAACTTGTTCCCTATTGATAAAGGGAGAGCAGTATTCCTTTTACGTTTCCATTTGTAATTCAAAATAAAAAGAGCTCTGCAAGCTATTCCAGCGCCTGCCCCAATCCCCCTCGAGGGGATTCGCATATTTTTCATTTTTTTTATTTTTGCATTTTTTTATTTTTGCATTTTTTTATTTTTCTTTGTTTAGATTAGTTTCTTTATGTTCTTAGTAATTAAATAACATCACAGAAGCACACAAATGTCTTCAAAGGACTTATTTCAATCGATTCATTTTTCATGCTTTGTGACTGTTACAAGTAGAATTGGTTCATAAAACTTAACTTAAAATTTACCCCCTTGCCTTACCGAAGTACTGCACCATTTTGGTGTGTGGAAAAGATATTCTTGAGGTTTAGTTTAGTCTAATCATCCACTTCACCTTTTTTAATAAAATTTACCAATGCTCCAAGCCCAAAGTATGTTCTTGACCGCTGCAACATAGTCTGAACAGTTTGGCTCGATCAGAAATGGGCGGAAACCATAGAGTCGGAAGGCTACTTTAAGAAGGTTCATCCTCACCTTGTTGGACACTTTGTGAAAGCACTCAGTTCGAATGGTTAGGTCTCTTTTGGGCCAAACCAAGAATTTTACCCATTCCTCTAATACTCAACTACTAAATCTAAAATAAACCAACAAGCCTCTTGCAATACTTTCACGACACTACACAGCAACAATCGTATTTCACATTCTCAGCACTAGTCTTTCATTTTCCACGTTTTAAGTTTCAATTATAAAATGTCGTGAATGTATATCAATCATGTGTAGTGTTGAATGATTAATTTAATATTTACAAATGATGCTTTGTTATTTATTTTTCCATCTTATCACTTTAACTCCTAAAATAGACTTTTTTTACTTGTGTTATAGTTTAAAAGCCTTAGTTTATTTTTATAGGGGCCACCCCCCTTGCTTCGCTAGGAGTAAGCCTACACATAGGAGTCGAGTAATTAGGTGACAGCACTTGACTCTGACTTACCACCAAGGACACATCGAGCGAATTGAAGGTTTCCTACCACATTCCTACCCAGGTGTGTATTAGGCGGCAACACTCCGATAGTGACAAACTTGAAGCTCTTGAACGATCCTTCATCAAAGACAATAGATGTTACAATGTACAGACATATTATTGGATCACTGATGTATTTGACCAATACTAGACCAGATATATGTTTTGTTGTGAACACCTTGAGCCAGTACATGGTAGAGCCTAGACATGTACACCACATTGCAGCAAAACATGTGATGAGGTACCTAAAAGGTACATTGGACTATGGACTCAAATATGCATCAGATAGTGAATTCAAATTGTACGGATATACATACTCAGATTGGGCTAGAAGTGTCGAAGATATAAAAAGCACTTTAGGATGTTGTTTTAGTATGGGATCAGGCATGATCTCATGGCTCAGTAGAAAGCAGCCCTGTCTTGCTCTCGGTACAGCAGAAGTTGAATACGTCGCAGCATGTTCAGCTTGTAGCGAAGCAGTTTGGCTTCGCAAGATGTTGGCAGGATTGTTAGATGCAGAGATAGATGTGACTGATATTCTCTGTGACAATCAAAGTTGTATCAAGATGTCAGAGAACCCAGTGTCCCGTGATAGATCGAAGCATATCGAGATCAAGTATCACTATATCCGAGATATGGTGCAGAAGGGAGTTGTAAAGCTCAAGTATGTTCCTACAGAGGAACAAGTTGCTAATGTGTTGACTAAGCCTCTGTCTCACATAAAGTTTGAATACTTTCGAAAGGACCTCCCTCGAAAGAGGGAGTGATGATGATGTTATCTCAGTACTTACCAACTGATGATGTTATCTCAGTACTTGCCGACTGATGATGTTATTCCGGTACTTGCCGACTGATGATGTTATCTCAGTACTTGTCAACCGATAATGTTATCTCAGTACTCTCTAATTGATGATGTTATCTCAGTACTTGCCGACTGATGATGTTATCTCAGTACTTGCCAACTGATGATGTTATCTCAGTACTTGCTGACTGATAATGTTATTCCAGTACTTGTCGATTGATGATGTTATCGCAATATTTGCCGACTGATGATGTTATCTTAGTATTTGTCGACTGATGATGTTATCTCAGTACTTGCCAACTGATGATGTTATCTCAGTATTTTTCGACTAATGATGTTATCTCAGTACTTGCCAACTGATGATGTTATTCCAATACTTGCCGACTGATGATGTTATTTCAGTACTTGTCGATTGATGATGTTATTCCAGTACTTGTCGACTGGTGATGTTGTTCCAGCATTCACATGCTGATGGTTGATTCCAGTACATACCGACTGATGATGTTGTTGTTCCAGCATTCACATGTTGATGGTTGATTCCACTACTTGCCAACTGATGATGTTGTTGTTCCAGCATTCACATGCTAATTATTGATTCCAGTACTTGACGACTGGTGATGTTGTTGTTCCAACATTCACATGCTGATGATTGATGTTGTTGTTCCAGTAATTATTTACTGATGATTGTTGTTGTTGCTCTAGTACTTGTTTATTGATGATTGATGTTGTTGTTCCTAAAGATTTTCTATGCTATTTCAGCTTGCTAGTTTATGTCACGTTTTTCAATGTTTTCATCCCCAACCAGTTTTGCATTGGCTGGAAACTACTTATAAAAATTACAGACAATTAAACACGTTGTAAAAACACTTTTAACATGCAGAAAATTAATTTAACCATGCACACCATAAAAAAACCAAAATCATAAATTTTTGGCCAATAGCCTTGGAAAAAACCCCACGGGGAAAACCAGTCAGAGAGAGAGAGATTTATTATGTCTTCTGAGAAAAATTTAGAGCAGTAATTTTCAGTCAAAAATACAACTTATCTCAACCAGAAAATACACCCAGCTAACTACCTCGATTTTTGTGCAACTGCTACCTCGATTTCAGTGCAAACTCCTTCTCGAAATTTGTGCCAAAATAACATCCCAGTTATGCCCTCGAAAATTGTTCCCAACCTGTCTCGAAAACTATGCCCAAACTGTTGCACAGTACAGCAGTTAATGCTCAAGTACAGTCCTCAAAATACGTGCCCAGAAACTCAAGAAAAGTGCCCAGAACTGCCTTGAACCATGCACTGTACGGACTTTCTAATAAATGCAGTGGTACGGCTTTCTAATAAATGCAGTGGTACGGCCTCAAAATTCGTGCCAGAAATAAATGTTGTTGTCTCAGGAAATGTGCCAAGAACTTTTCTCGAAATATGTGCCAAGAACAACCTCGAAACTAGTGCCCAGAATCACATTGTACGGATTGTTGAGCTCTTCTCGAAATCTGTGCCACTCATCAATGCTGAACTTGTGCCTCAATTTCAGTGCCCATTGTAACTCTCCAGAAATGGCTGCCTCGAAATGCGTGCCCTTGGTCTCTTCTCTCTTCACTCAACTTTCATCTCAAAAGTAAATGCTCAAAATGCCTCCCTTGCCTTTTTGGGTGAATCCGTAGGGTTAGTGAAGAGATTCAATCCAACGGTGAGAAATGAATAAGATGGATGGATGAGATTAATCTCTCATTAAATCTCATAAAAATAATTTTAATTCACCACTAAACTTTTTACCCAAAAGTGACATTAAGTTATAAAGTCTAATTAAATGCTCATCTCAAGTCATTTAATGCAAGGGTAACATTTTCCCCCACTTAAGTGACTTAGGCAAAAAGTCACCTAGGGGACACTTCCTAGGTACAAAAACTAACACTCCCTCTTATCGAGGAAGGTGTTCTGCACCACTCGCAACTTGTCTCTGAAGAAAACAAACTTGCCCCTCCCCAAAGATTTCGTCAGGATATCTGCTACCTGCTCATCAGTGGATATGTACTGCAACTCTACTGCTCCTCTCTGAACGTAGTCACGGATGAAATGGTATTTGATCTCAATATGCTTTGACCTGTCATGGAACACTGGATTCTCAGAGAGCTGAATGCAACTCTGATTGTCACAGTAGATCACCGTAGGCCTAAGCTCCTGATCAAACAAGTCTACCAACAACTTACGAAGCCACAGTGCCTCGCAAGTAGCCTGACTAGCTGCCATATACTCAACCTCAGCAAAACTCAACGCAACGGACTTCTATTTCCAACTAAACCACGACACTGTTGCCGAGCCCAAACTACCGGAAGTGCTCTTCGGATCCCTCACACTGCATGCCCAATCTGAATCTGTGAAACCAACCAAACTGACTCCACCCGAACCCCTATAGTCCAAACATATTCCAATTCCCCATGGGTATGGACATGCAAAAAAAAGTTTAAAAAGGGCCCTGAAAAAGCCCTGATGGACTTCTGAACACTGAACTGCACAAGTATTTGTGCAAACTTTGGCAGCTCTCTGGAAGTCCAACTGAGTGCAACTCAGGTGGTAACAATGAGCAATCTGAAAACACAAGAACAAAGTCATAAATAAATTATTGCATCGTTCCACAATTATGAGGTATCAAAAATCAGCGTTTTGGATATCTCAAAATTTTCACCTACATACAAACATGTTTTCAGCTTTCCTCAAGGCGACATGGGTTTCTATTGTGTTTCTCTGACAATATTGGTTTTATTTTCTAATTTAGTAGTTGATTCCATTGAGTTACAGGGTAAAACACAGGCAAACTTTGGAGATGTTGTTTGACACCCTGTTGAAACACTAAAAAAGATGCCCTTCAGGAATATATCTACTTGAGCCATGATATAGGTCCTCAATTTAATTGCAGCATTTCCTAGATAGAAAGCAGAAGTATTCACAGCATAAGCTTTTCAAACAGCTTCATACACACATTCTCCAGATGATAGATTACCTTTCCCTTCTTTCCCTAGTATGTTTTCTTCAGGGACAAAGCAGTTCTCAAAAACCAGTTCACATCTGCATAAAATTAGTTCAGCCATGTTGTAAAATTTGAAAAAATAATAAAATGAAACCCAAATTTTGTGCCTTAAAAGATTCCAGAACTCACGTATCACTGCCCCGCATCCCAAGTTTGTCCAGCTTTTGAGCAGTGCTGAAGCTGCAGAACCATATAACATATTTAACAACAATAACTGTATCCTCTTGGTAAGCAGCATTTTATTACATATCAACTAAACAGGAGAAACACGAGTTGAAAAAACTACAATTTAACTAAATTCTACTTGCTACTATTACTTCTTCTCCTTCATAAAACAAAAGAGATATGAACCAAAATTGAAGTTGAAATTTCATTAAAATCTTCAAGACAAGAAAATAATCAATCGGGCTGGAAAACATATAAGCATGTCGCTAGCCCAAGTGTGTCAGTAGAGGTACTTTGTTGTGGTCTATTTTCTCTTTTGGTGACATATACATGGAATGAACAGGATTGCTATATATTTCAAGATGTAATTACCTTATGGGTCATGACTTATATCATTAGGTCAAACTTATGAATGGTTCGATAGGAAATCCTTATCCTAATTAGTTGGGCAAATGGTTGCTTCCCAACTGTCGCAACAGTCATGGACAGAGCATTTCAATGTGGATAAAAACTTGGAATTGAAATTTATATGTATGTCGTCAAAAGACCAAAATAGGTCAAAGGACTAAAAATTACACAAGCATATCTACCCAAATAAAGATGATGGTGCAAAAAGCATCCCCCAAAAGGAGATAAGATAATTTTATTAATGTCCAACGAATGACCACAAAAATAGGTCAACAGGACTGTTTGGTACCATGATGTCAATACAAAGTGGGAGCACTAAGGCGGCTCCTATAAAAGAAAGATGCAGAAAATATGACTCTAACCTAAATACCAAGAAACTAACTCCAAAGACGGAGAGCCAATTCAAGAGAGACATGTATAAAGAGAATGGATCTCAGATCCATGATACAAAAGGTGCAAGTTTGTCATGTTTAGCTGGAACCATCTCTCCTATCATCCAAGGTCGAATGGACGAATCTCAAAATAGAACGCAAACTGGAGGAAGACCTGGAAGAACTAGACTGGGTAATGTGTCACTTCTTGGAGTGAAAAGCTTTATGTTGTGAGTCGTGACCTGGATGAAATCGTTTGACTACTGGTACAAGGCCAATACTGGCCATGTCTCTGGGATTTGGTGGAAGTGGAGGTGGTCCTCTACATCCAAACTAATCTGGGATTGGAAGCAGTGTCAACAATAGTCTATCTCTTGGAGCCCATAGAAGAAGGGAGCACTGGAAAAAAGGAAGTAATCTGCTGAGTGGAGACTGGTTCAAGATGTGGATGTGGTTGGAGGATGAGGGAGCAAAGATGGAAGGCCTCCTGCAAGTACAAGGTCAAACATCTCTGGTTAGGGTTCTTGAAGAAACTGGTCAAAGTCTGAAGCTCTTTGAGAAGAAGCTCCCTGAAAAGACAATGGAACTGCACAAAACAACAAAAGATGAAGTGGTCCTCTCTCTCAACCTTTCGAAGGTGACATACGTGGCAGATCTTGTCTAACCGGTCAGTTTGGCGATCCATCTCCACGCTAAGACAATAAGAACCCACTATGAACTGGCCTAAACAAATACAAACAGTGTGTCCCCAATGGTGAAGTGTGTAATGAAGCCGAACAATAAGTCCGTCCCTCAACTACATGAAGTGCTTATAGCATAAAAGGCCATCTTTGGACGTAACCTGCCCTAAGGGTGGTCCAAGTAACATGCACAAACTGCCTTTAGATATCATCTCGGGTGATTTGGTTCAGCTCCTGCCTAGTAGGTAAGAGGCGGTCAGGCGCGGCTAGGGAATATCCAAATGGAGGAATCCAGTCCATCGCAATACCAACAAACTTTGAAAGATCCAAGACCCCCGCATACCAGCCCCGAGTGCGTCCTAAAGGCCCAACTGAGGATGGAGGAATCCAGTCCATCGCAATACCACCAAACTCTGAAAGATCCAAGACCCCCGCATACCAGCCCCGAGTGCGTCCTAAAGGCCCAACTGAGGCAATGGACTCCAATGAGCAGTAGGCTAAGTATGGGTATTGGTCCCGCCCATTCACCGAGTCAGCGAAGCTCCAAATGTGGTGTGCTACCCGCCTTATTTGCATGGGTGGTCAATTGGAGGTTTTCTGGAATATTTCTGAGCTAATCTAGGACTGTTCTGGTAATTTCTGGGTGGTCTATGGTAATATTGCAGACGTCAAAGGGGAGTTCTGGGCAACATCATGTATCCTGGGCATCTTTCCAAGTCATACAACAGTGAAAATCCTCATTATTTCAAATCTGGGTACAAACAGCAGGGTAACACAGATCATTGGATCAGCATTTTTGGATCAGATTAAATTCCTATATGTTTTGAGACAAGGACATGGTATTTTGGTCATCTATTGACAGCTGGAGTTATAGATTCCAGCACTGTTTGACATATCCTGTAGCAGATTCTAAACAGAATTAGAGGGGCAGCTTGCAAAATCTGGGTGTTGTCCTTGCTGGTTGGTTGATGTCTGCAGTGTAGATGTATTTCCAACAGATTTGAGATGGCCACTTTCAGATCTGATTATGATAAAGTTGCAAAGGGGTATTTTGCAGTATGATGCAATCATTACCTGAAGTTTTGTCATTGTTATGAACACAAGAAGGCAAAGTAGTTACCTCTGCTGCAATTGACATATAAAGATGGATCTGCAAATATCCAAGGATCTGCTTGTTTTCTACCTTATAGATGGTCTACAGATGCATAAATCCTCTAAGGCTGTCTGAGTGAAGTTTTATGGATGTTTTCTGGGGTTTCAGTCTATTTTCTGCCAAGTATTATAAAGAGTTATATATATCAATAGTTATTGGTATGGGCAGCACATTAATCATGAACAAACTGGCATCAATTTCAAAATTTCAAGTGATCAGCAGTTCTCAAGATCACTTCCTTCTGGCATTGGGCAACTACTCCTTCACTGAGCGCATCCCATTGAGATAGGAAAGCTTATTAATCTGATCAACTTATCAAGATGGGGCAAGGTTCTTAACGGCACCATTCCTGTTGAACTCAGCAAATTGCCAAATTTTGAATATCTGAATATTCACAACACTGAAATCCATGGTAGCTTGCCTCCAGGGTTTGGCTGTCTCATCAAATCTGGAAAAATGAAATCTCTGCCATTTGAAGGCCTCTTCCCTAAAAACGCCCTAGCTGGAATTTGAAGTTAGATGCTCAGAGATATAAGGCACTCTTCCCAGGGAGATAACTATGGAAATGTTTTACTCAATTCATTCGTGGGCTCTGTTGAAGGGAGCCGCCCTCATCTACGCTAACTTGTCTCATCTATGAAAGCACCCATCTCCTAAGAGCCTTTTTGTGTCTCATGTAGTGTACTTATGTCTTTGACCACCTTTTTAGGAGTTGTTTAGATTGTAGTGGAGAATAGTTATTATTTATTCCACCCTAAATAGATCTAGGAATTATTGAAATATTTTATTATTTCCCTTGGAAAGAAAAGTGGATCTTAACACCTTTATGCTATTATTGGAAAGTTTGTTGAGCAAATTGTGGATCTAGAAAGGGAAATGATAATTTTATTGTAAAGGAAGTTAGGCTACCCTCCTATATAAAGGGAGCCACTTCCTCATTTGAACTCATGGTTGGATTGTGAGATCTCTCTCATTTTGGAGCTTCACTGTTATATCTTTTATGGAGTATATTGAAGATTCAAGATTTTCTTCTCTTGGGTTTCAACTTGGTAGATCTAATTGAGTAATTCTGTAATTTCCTATCATTGTCAAGTTTATTTGCTTATTCCTGAAAAGGGTTGTGTAACTCCATGGTTTATCATATTACAATTTATGTTGCATGTTTGGGATATTTGGCATCCTAGGAGGGGTATCCAGCAAGTGGCATACATTGGGTTATAAGATAAGCAAATAAGAAGAAGTGTATGTGAATGCTACCTTCCCTTGACAGGTTTACAAAATGAATCAATTGCTTGGATAGAAACTTTGTCATGCCATTTGAATGGGGCTCTATCAAGCACATATAAACAAGGCCTAAGGGGGAATCATCCAAAGACTCCATATGCCCTGGAATTTGGCACTAATCTTCAAAGTCCTCCCATCCCCATTTAAACTATACTACGAAAAGACCTCAAGTTTTACTAAGGCTAACTCTTCAAATCCCCTGTGTGCCCTCATTGCCATAGCCTAGCAATCCTATTCAGGGAAGCCCCCCTTGAGTTGGAGAAGAGCCAACTGGAAGTGCAGGGAGGTAGTTATCGAGGTGGCAGTGGGTAACACCTCTTGGATGCAGTTGGGCTAGCTGCATTCTTTGGGACTTTAACTACACCTGCTAGTTCATGATGTAACACAGTGTAAAAGTGAGATAAGTCTAAGCACAGTCTCAAGCCAAAAGGGCCGAGCACCGAACTCTGCAAGTATGATGGCCTGAGGTACTGTCTATTGCATCTGATGATGCAATGAAGGAGGAGAATCTGCACTCTCTCTATTGAGGCCCAATCAAAGTTTAGTAAACAAGGCCCCCATACCTTTGAGCCATAGAGGACTGTGAGCCGGATGAGAGTGTCCATGAGAGACATCTTGGACGATATGTCTTGAAAGTGGTGTCTGAGGCACTATCTCTCAAGAAGGGATAACGAACCGTAGCCCTTGTTGAGTCAAGGCTGAAGGGCATGCTGCAAACTAAAACAAGGTCCTGTGAACTATACACCCAAATAGATATAGATGTTGGTGATCTCAATCTCCTCCCCTATGAATTAATAAAAAAAAAATGAAATGGCATACAACATACAAGTGGGTTATACCAAAAAGGAAAGCCCTAGAAGTTGTAGAAGAGCTAGCAAAGAAACATAGTCCTGGGAATAAATTGCAGCTTCCTACATGGAAGAAGGAACTTAGCCTCACTCATCATCTCAATCAGTAATGTAGATGTTATGTAATAAACCTGATTAACACCATTTACTAATAGTCAGAACTAATCATCGTGACCACACATGTTTAATGATATAAACCTATCTCATGTACATTGTGTTCATCATCTTTTATTCCATTTTTATATATATTTTTAATATTTTATTGGCAATGCTGTGTATACCTTTTTAGGTCTTTGACAAGTTGTATCAAACCAATAAATCCACCTACCTACAACAAATGTTATTCCACCACTGCAACAACACTACTCCATATCCTTCCTCGTCAGTATATAATAATTCTGAAGTCACACTACATCATCATTTGATGTGAAAACTCATTCTATAATCATTGTATAATCTCGTATCACTAGAAAACATCTCCTCAAATAATCAAATTACTATCAGAACCCATTGTCACAAGAGTCGAAGGAATTCATTTAGATGGTGGCTCAAAAAAAATATGTGTTTGTGATAACAATGAGTCAGGCAAGATATCATAGAAAAAGTGCACCTAAAAAAAAATTTCGCTCAAAGGTGACTTGTCAAGCCAATGAAAGCAAAGCATTGTTAATGGCCCCACCAAGGTTCAAGTCTCTAATGACATGCACGTGTTGTGTTTGTGATAGTTGTATGACAATGCTTGCGATAGAAGTTGGGGCCAAAAGCAAGTCTTGGACAACTTTGGTGGAACAAAATTACAAATACCCTCCACTTTATCCGTAGAATGGTTTATGTGGTGTGGTGAGATAATTTTGTGGGACATTAAGAAAAATTAATACCTTGAACACTTTTGACCCCAAGATGTTTGGGCAATAAATGCGACAAATGCAAGATACAATATTACAAGGGTTTCGTGAAGGGTACCATGAAATTAGAGTAATTTATATTACAAGGGTGTTGTGAAGGAAACCGTGAAATTAGATCCACTTCTATCCTATCCTTTGGTCAGGGTGCAGTACAAACAGATCACATGTTATGTATGAGTTCTATGGATACTTAGGGGCTATTTTGGACACAAATTTTTCCAAACATAGACCTAGTGGCTCATTTTTGTGCTAACTTGCTACCTCAATGACATGGTGTGTGATGTTCGTGTTCTAGTGTAAAGTGGCTATTTGTGCCCCTAGAGTGACAGGATCGCAGTGTTTGATTCATTGTTGCACTAGAGTTTCAGAGATGTTTATTAGCATGGATGGTATCTTGATAATTCTGTGTGGTTTACATAATGGACTAACATTTTTTAACACATGTTGATGTCGAAGGCTACCTAACATGAGCGCCCTAGTCACTTTTGGTATATTTCACACATGATTGGCATTAATATATCATATATGGCTGCTCTAGGGAGAGCGCTCTCCTTGTTACGCATGTTAAATGGTTCCATGTGATGACAAACCTATGGTGTGATACCTTGACGACATGATTATGGACATATACGGGTGGAAACCAAGCACTTATGGTTATATTTTACACATGTTCTCCCTTGCCATATCATATATGGTGATTCTAGGTGGGGCATTCACCTTGTGCACAAATTTGGAGGGTGTTGGAGTTGGATTAGTAGTGATTTAACCCATTTTAACTTCATGTTGGCCTATGTGTGGAATGCCTTAGCTTGAAGAGTTTTGTTTCACACTTGGGCACTCACCTTAGTTACACGAGTGTTGAGGCAAATCACATATTTTATTGCTACCTATTTGAGTTTATGGGGCAATCCCCTCTTCTATGGAGACTAGTTATTTCTTTGCACGTGGATTTATGATATGGTCAAGGCCTTGACTTCTTTATGCCCATCGGTACATCATTTGATGGTTTGTTAGACCTTGGATACCACACTTACTGGAGGCTTCATATGAGGAGGGTGCGTAGGAGGAGAGACCACATGTGCCACACGTGTGAAGACTTTGGACAAGCACGTCACTTGATTTGGGTTGTTTCTTGCTTTACTTTGCTATTTTGGGGAGGGCGCTCTTGTGAGATGAATACTATATAGTTTCTTGGACACTTTGACCAGTCCTCATGCATTCTCTAAGGAGGGCATTGGAGCTTGGACCCATTTCTTCACTACTATAGGAAAGTGAACCCCTTGATTTGGCAACTATTGTTTGGAGATTTGTACATGTGGCATAGCCACCTATATTTTATTAGTTGTTGAACTGGAACATGTCCACTAAGTTACCTAGGTGGAGATTGTTATTTTATGCATTCCAAGATTAGATCTAGGATTTTAGTCTAGATACTATTATTTTATTGTGGAGGTTTTGAGCCTAGAACTCTATCAAAGCAAGGCTCCTCCATTTGTAATGGTGGTTGATGGTTTAGAGAAACTCTGGCGATATTATTTGGTACTATTGGAGACATTTTTGGAGCTAATACATTGGAATATTGCCTCTTAAATTTGCTTTGTCAATTTGCATTCTGGAGATCTTTTCATGGAATGTCATCTAAATAGTTAACAATGAACATCTATTTGAATTAGCAAGTAGTGAACGATTTCATCCTTGCTCTTCATATCTTATGCTTGATACATGTAAATCACTAGTATCGTTTTGTAAAAGAAAGTGCTAGGGTTATGTATTGATGTCCTCTCACCTATTAAATCTGCTTGGTAATCAGCAAGGAGATTAGGTTGCAATTTGCAAACAATTTATATGGCTGTAGATCTCTTTCCTTTTCCAAGAATAGTGTTTGCAATCTTTTGACCCCATAAATCTAATGTGTTGCTAGGCACTAGTACTTCCTTCAATAAGCAAAAATATTAAAAAAAAAAAAATGTTGTTCTTTTAAATCTGGAAATTAATAAAGTAAATCAGAATTTCAGACCTGAAAAATTCAGCTGTTACCCTTCATTATTTATATATTTATACCAGCTGCGATCATGTAAAACAAATCTGCAATTTTCCCAGCAAAATAATACTATCAAGGATTCAAGACAGATTTGACTCAGCCCTTAAATCATCCTCAAAATCTGTTTATAGGGCTGCTGTTACAAAGCCTTTAAAATCTGCAAATTACATCTCAGAATATCATTAAAACCAGAGTTGTACTTAGTCTACCAAGCCTTTCCAAACCTTTGATTGTAAGACATAGATTATTGCCCATATGGAAGCTTCTATTGTGATGGATTAATTCCCAGCCTAAAAAGTAAAAGAGGGTTGGTGAGCTGACAGTGGCCTCACTCTTAGTTACCCTTGACTCTTCACCTTGTGAATTAGGGCATTGCAACCTTGGGTGAGGGATTGAGTTGTAACATTTTAGCATCGTTGCCAGGGAACCATCGAATACAGTTTAACCAGCAAATGAAAGCAACTTCTGATAAACAACCAATGAAAGAGAAAAAAGTGATTTACAACAATTTGTTTAATCTAATAAAGAAGATCACTAGAAAAATACCCTTCCATCCCTTTTTCAATGATGAAAGTAGTGATTCCCTTTGAGCCTGCATATGGATCTGTTTTTGCATAGATAATCTGCCAACATGAAATGAAGTTAGAGGCAGCATTGTCCTTAGTGTCAATAACTTCAGATTCTAGCACACGGAATGACCTAATAGCCAATTTGAAAGTAGCACTGTATTTGAAAGTACTAATATATCGTGCAAAAATTGAAACAGCCTCTAGTTGACTGGTTCTAATAATTCAAATGGAAGGAAGAGTACTCGTATTCATCATAGTAAGTGATTAAGATGCACATTAACTGTTATGCAATCAAAAGTCGAAACTATATGTTTCATTTAATCTTTCACCACTATTTTGTTGACAAATAGCCTAAAATGCATAAATCAGCCCTTGCATACACCATTGTATGGAAAGTTCTGCACATTATCGATGTGATTGTGCAAATGTCTACAGAATTGGCAGAACACCAAAGTCTGTGCAACAGATATATGTGCATAAGTGAGAAAATACCAAAGTTTCTGCAACTGGTCCATTCGTGCACCACATTTTGTTTCCATTAATCCAATAACCCCCATTTACTCTATCAGCTTTGCATTTCATGCTGACAACATCAGAACCAGCTGTTAAAGAATTTCCGTCAGCTTCTTCCACAGATTTTGCAAAGTACTCATCACAATAACATTGTCAAGTAATGGCAAGCCTTTAAATTTCCTCAAACTAAACAAGTTTCAATTAATATGCACAGTGACATTGTCAAGTAATTTCCTCAAACTAAACAAGTTTCAAATAAATATGCATGAACAACTAACACAGATTGCAGTCAACTCACAATTTGGCTCACTCATTGCCAGCGCCCCAACATGCTCCCCGCTGATTAACTTCATGAAGAAACAAACATTAGATGTATATGCAAGGTTATGAAACAAGAGGAAATAAAACATATACAATATACTTCCTCTAATGCAATAAAAAGTTAACATTTGTTAGCCTGCCTTTTATAGGTATACTTGGCACTTTACAAAGGAGGCGAAGGAAACATTAGTGGAATGACCTGGATGGGCATATTTCTCACCTCTTATACATTACTTCTCTAACTTGTTTGCTAGGTTTTTCAGGTTTTGGGACTTCTAATCGACTTTCATTACCAGGGTTTACTCAGTTTGCAGGTTGAAGGAGTGCTAGTCTTCAAGGGGGCACCTGAACTGGGTCACAACTGTAGATTGCTCCGGGGCTTCTACAGTTTGGAAATCTCATCTTCATGTCAGTGCGTTAGGAAAGGTGAATCGAATCCACTGCCCAACACCAAGGCACCGGGTCAGAGCTGTCTTTAAACTCTTCTACTCCACTTCCTTTAAAATTTACTTTCTTAATTTGTTTGCCACTAGAATAAATCTGCATTTGCTAGATAGCAAACCAAGGTTACTTGGGAGCAGGAGTGAGAAGCGGGAGCGGGAGCGAGAAACAAAATTTTCAAAAGCTTCCGGTTACGAAGCGTTCCGGAAGCGTTTTTTATATATTTTGATGCATATATCTCAACAAATGCATGTAGAATGTTGAATTAGTATTGGAAAGGATAAACACATGACATAAACAATAATACCATATAACATCATTCATCAATCATCAATCATTAATCATTTACTAGTGAATTCATCAACCATAGGTCCAGTTTCCATGATTCCATAAGTTATAACATCAAGATTCAACCTTAAAGCTTCAAATTTTCAATATATAAACATTTTGTCATCACTAGTACTTGTAAGTTGTAACCAAAGTTACCAGGTAACCAAACTATAGTGACATAGTCTATAACAGAGAACATCAACCATAAAATGAAAGTTGAAAGTTGAAACAATTCACTACAGGAATACAAATGCCAATACAACTACGGAAATACAAATGCAGGTGCTAAAAATATCCATTACTCCTATAACAAACCAGTAAGTATTAAAACATAGATGTTATACACAATATCTAAAAACCTGAACCCTATAAAAAACCTATAAAAATTCTTAATCTGTATCCAATAAGAATTAATATAATGACGACTCCATAAACCTTGTCTATATCTGTAAATATAACTCTCAACATGCTCATAACATCTCAACAGAGTGCTACTAATCATTAGATAGACCTATAAACCTTCTAGGACTTTGATTTGACGATGGTAGCGTAGAAGAATAATCCTATGGCCTTGGAATAGCGAACCCTACTGTTAGAATACTGAAAAAAACATAAGCATTTGATCTATGGATGACTTCATAAAGTATAAAGCGATTGATTTGATCTCAGCATAAAGCGATCAATTTGATCTTTGGATGAATTCATTGATATATGAAGGATTCCATACCAGCTTTCTTAGGTAGAGCAATCCAGTTGCCTCCAGAGTCCAGTGCCATACTTGTCTATATATTTCTTCAGTTTACAGTCCTCCTCAAGAGACCATGGTCCTTTCTTGACATTAGCTTTGTAACAGCAAGGGGTTCTCCCCATCACTTATTTGTGGTGGCCGTAAGGCCTGTAGGGCCTGTTCTACCCTACTGTGTGAAGGTCGTGAGTCCTGGTGGCTAGATCTCGTGTTATGATCTTTTTCAGGACAAACCTTTTGTGATCAGACATTGTTCATGCTAAGACCTAATTAGGGTCTGTTTTATATGCTGAAGTTTAACTGTAGTTTGATTCCTTGTGCCACTGGCTTGAGGCCTTTTTCTGCTCGGGGTTAAAGCTTCATCTAGGGTTCAAACCTCCTGTGATTTTATCTATTGGACACCTATTGTACAGAGTCTTGTTTGGTACTGCCACTGTGTTTGACTGTCATTGACCATCTCAACACCGGTCATATCTCTCTCTCTCTGGTTTGTACATACCGTCTTGTAGGGTCAGCTGGTTCCTAGAGTAGACTGGCCTCTCTGAAGCAAAGTCTCTTCTGAAAATAACTCTTATGAGTATTTCTACAGGAAGGATTTCACACCCAGGTAAGTATCTCCAACTATATCTCTTTTACTGTTATATGATCAATTTGTTGATTATATGTTACTGAAGATTACTTTAACACAGTGATCTAACTGGTAGTGTTAAAGGAGAAAATTACTTTAATAGAGTGACCTATCTGATAGTGTTAAAGGTGTGAAGTTGAAAGAGATGAAAATTATGTTATGTTAGAAATTACTACTGCACTATTTCATATTCAATTTTTGTAATTGTTTATTAAATGTATTTTTTGCACTAAAGTATATTGAATTGTTATTCTTCTGCATATAACCCTAACTTGATGAAAAATTAACAGTTACAGTCCCTCGAACGCAGGTTGTCTCCTTTACGGCTCGATTTCTCCCTTTGTGTAAATCTCTATTCCAGGCCACGGCGTCTCAAAAATGTCTGTTTCCAGCAGCTAGGGCAAACTGCGGGACCGTCTGCCGGACAAATTCGTGGGCGCCTTCCTCCTTTAAGCGAGCTTGTCTACCAGGCAAATTCGTGGGTCAAATCTCTGGCGTTACCAACGGATTCTTCGACATCTTCAAGTGAAGGAGAGAAGCTGATTTTGTCTTGGGGTTTTATCTTGTACTTGTGAATTCTATATTGAGGAAGTTTTGTCATGGTTTTCTCCCTTCTAGTTTCCCTGAGAGAAATATTGTGTTCTTTGTGTTTGTTGTACTTGTCTTTCTTTCAATGATTAGATTGTTTAATGTTATTATGCTAAACAAGTAGAAAAACTAACATGGTATCAGAGTAGGCCTGAAAGAAAACATTGTGCAGCCTCCGCAACTGCAAAAACTAGGGCTTCTTATTCTAAGATCTCTCTCCACAGATCAACTGAAGAAGAGGGTGCATCTTGTTGTCGAAGCAGAATCCAATTCCGAGAATTTTCATTTTTGGTCATGTTGCCCGCCGATGTGCACACGGCAGCAGAAATCTTTCAAATCTGCTTTTCCAGGGAGGAAATGTGTGGCCTTGTGGGCAAGCAAAGAGTCGAGTGCTGTCACCTGATCCCGACTCCTCTGTTTAGGCAAACTCCTAACGAAGCCAAGGGGGGTAGACCCTACAAAGAGTTACTAAGGCTCTTATGGTTTTAAAGTGTGTTGAATGTGTGATGAGGATGGGTGTTGTTTTAGGAGTTTCTTGATGATTTACAATAATAGATTAAGTCCAAGCATGTATTTGCAAAATAAGATAGATGATGCACAACCAAATGATAATTTATAAACAAAGCATCCACACCATGATATGATTAGAACATATAAATGACAATCTTCCAGATAGATAATAAACAAATAAAACACTGAATAATTGTTGATTTGTGAAATAACCAGTGCCAAAATGGAGTCACTATCTTGAGTGCTTGGGATGCTTAAAACATGTCTCAGGTGTGCTTGGGAATGTTTTTGCAAATGCTCTTGGTAAATTTTATTGTAAATTTTGGGGTGACGTTGATTATTAGGGGGATGGGGATCTTGAAGATATACCTTGCGGTACAGGATATATGTCCAGATAACAATCTAGGTGGCTCCGTACAAGGACATGTGGGCTGGTCGAAGTCTCTAGGGTTGTGCTCAACACTACAACAACAAGGATGTAGCCTAACCGTGCCCTTAAGGTCTCGTTCCAGTGGTTCCCGTGTCCCCAGAAAAAAATTGCCCACTTTAGATTGTTTGACGATCAACGCCGGATTTTCATTGGTTTTCTTGGGAGTAAATTTTATTATGGTTGAAGTGGATTTAGATGTGAAAAATTAAGCAATCTACACTGCTTCTGGGTATCCCACAAGTGGGTAGAGCATACACAGTGTAGTAAATGTTCGTTCCGATTTTACTATGGGTTATGAACAAGAACCATAGACTTTCCAATAGAGAGAGCTCTTGATCCGCCTTATGGCGAGATTCAAGAGACTTATGAACAAGTAAAAAGCTTGAATGAAATGAAACTAAACAAACTGAAAGTAATGAACTCTCCAACAGAGAGCACTCTTGATCCACTTTTCAGTGAGATTCAAGAGATTTTGGTTTTTATCAGATTATATGGAAACAGGAAATCTAACTAAGAAAACAATAACACCTCTCTGATAGAGAGTGCTCTTGATCCACTTTTCAGTGAGATTCAAGAGACTTTGATTCTTTTTAACAAGTTATATAAAATCAAATTGAAACTAAGTTAAAACTTAAGAGAACAAACCAAACTAAGCTATCAATTCTAAGATCTGGCAATTTATCAAAAGAAACTAATCTAGCTTTTTCTATGCTACTTGCAGGTATAAAGCAAATAAAATGCAAAAGAGGGACAATACAAGCTTCCCCCAAATGGGGGAAGTAGGGTGTGGGAGCCTTTATCCCACTTGCTCTTTATTAATCTTTGTACAATGATTTTGTGTTTCTCCACTTGAAAGCACAAGGTTAGAAGGGGGATGAAGAAGAAGGGAAGAGGGAGTTTTATGTGCTTTTCAAGGAGTTAGATCTTTGCTTTTTTGGTCTCTTGCTTTAGCCTTTGGGCTTTCTTGGTTTGATCTTCCTGAAAGTAAGAGCTTTAGACACAAAAGATGTCAATGGATTAGTTTATAAACAATAAACACATACAAGCTAGATCCAACAAAAGAGACAAAAGCTTTTGAAGAATAATTGAGATCTAGAAATAAACTAGCATGCAAGCAATAATAACACTTTGAAACTTGAACCTTTAAACCTATTGCATGCAAGGGAGCGAATGCACTCAAGGAAGGAAGTGAATGGGTGAAAGCGACAAGTTTTCAAGATAAGTGAGAAGATGTCTTTGAAAGATGTAAGTTACGAAAGGCGAGAGCAAGGAGGAAGGAGCTTGGAGGAAGAAGGGCGAATGCAAGGAGGAAGGATGGAGCACTTTGATGCAGCTGCACTTTTAGGACAGCAGCAAGCTTGATAAGGAGCTAGAGGACTTGAGGAAGGAGGCTTCAAGGTAGGGCGAAAGCACTCTTGAGAGGGACGATTTTCAAGGAGAGCGAGAGCACTTTAAAAGAGAAAAGCGAATAGGTTAGGGAGATAAACTTGCACTAACAACCTATTACACTCATGCAAGCGAGAACTTCTTCAAAAGATTTAAACCTTAAGCAATGGATCTCGCTAATGTAACCAACTTAAAAGAAAGAATTGAATTTTGAAGATTTAATGGGTGAAATGAGAAGGAACTTCAAGCCCAAGCTTGAACAACCGAAACACTTTATAGGATCCTGTAACGTAAAACCATTAGCATTTTAAAAGGTAGCAAAGAGGGTTGGAAGCAACTGAACTCCAATCCCTACTTGGCCTTCTGGTAACACCTGCAACACTTCACCACTAAGAGAACATCATGATCAAATCCAATATATTCAGTAAAAGAAATGTTGGAGAGCCTAAGTATAACTGACTACTTTTGGCTACTCCTTGACTTCAAATACAAAACATAAGCAAGCAAATTGAATCTACAAATGCTTACCCTATGGATTAATACTAACCTTCTAAGCAAGGATTAATCAATGATGTTGCACAAAGAGTGTAAAACAGAGAGATATTACCTCATTCTAAGAAAAACATGCCATGAGAAAATGTACCATTGACCTCCAAAGTCTCCATTTTATTCCAGCTTGTATGCCAAATAGCATCAAGCATTCAACATAAAAAAAGAAGAGGTTCCTTGCACAAATATTCCACGCTAACATGGAGCAAGGACCTAGTTTATATAGAGTTATAGAGCTAATGCGAATTGCATGAGAAGAGAGGGCCATGAAGGCGCATTCACCAAACAAGTGAGTTTTGTGCCTAGATTCGTGGTAGAACTGAGCTTGGTGGGTGTGAATGGGGTGAGTTGGCCTCCACCTAGGCAAGGAGCCCACCCTCTAGCATAGGAACCATCACCCATCCAATAAAACGATGCCAACAAGGAAAGTCGTGAGAGCATGCAAGGAGGGCGCAAATCCCAAGACAAGATAGCTTCTAGACTCTAGTGCTCCAATACTGATCTGGAGTTGGTTGGTGATGAGTGGAATATTCCCAGATGCTTTTTTCCATGTCATTTAGCCCTTTACTTATTCAATTTGCTTTATTTTGGAGAGTTTTTTATTTTCTCCAATTTTATTATTTTTTATTATTTTTAATTAAATATTCCTCATTTATTAATTTTGAGAAAATATTTAATTGAGTGAATAATAATCACAGGAAACTTAGGAAAAGTGGGTTTAGGGGTTTTATGGGTGCTCTGGGTTAGAAAACGAGCACCCCCAAGGCAAAAACAACCTCCTAACCCATCTTTTATCATTTTTTATGATTTTTTAATTAAATCATTAAAAAACCCCAGGAAGCGGGTAAAAATTATTTTCTCAGAAATAGCCAAAAATCCTAGGGGGCCTAGTGCATGTCCACATGACTCAATATAGATCGCTAATATGTAAAAATCCTAGACACAAGACTCTAATAACCGCCTTAGGTTTTGACCACCATGGTAAATACTCTAGCTTTGGAGGAGTGTGAAAAACTCAGGAATTATACACGATTGAAGCACAATGCATAATTCCTAAGGAAAAAACACTCTAAAGTATCACCCTGATAGTTAAACCTAAGGATAGTCGAGTCTTTTATAAAAGGACCCATTTTAGACCAACTTTTTACAATCCCCCCAAGGGGGTGTGAACATGACTTTTATTACAAATGGGTCAAAATTGCCCTGAAAATGACCTCTGAACTTCTGAACTCTGAAGATGAACATGTATCATGTTCATGAAACTGGCAGCTCGATAGAAGTTCAACTATTGTACAAAATAATTGGTAACAGGTCCCCCACTGCAGCCCAAAGAACTAGGGCATCAAGTTTTTGTAACATCTGCTCATAGAATCAGGAGAAGGAGTACTTTGCTCAACTCGCCTTAAGGAGGGGCATCTTTTCATCCAATTAGTTTTCCAAAATCCCGAAGTTGGAAAATTACGGTCTCTCTGTCAAACCCTAAGTCAAGGCAGAAGCAATTTTCAGAAGGACAACTTTACTGGTAAGCCCTACATCTATTCTATTTCCATTTGAGATTCTCATTTTATCAAAATGACAAACAATACCAAGCTTGATGAGAAGCTTGAAGGAGCTGAGAACTTCAAAGCATGGAAATATAGAGTCATGCTCATTCTTGAAGAACATAACTTAGAAGGTTTTATAAAAGAGGGACTTACAGAACCAGAAGGAGATGAGGCCAAAGCAAGACACAAGAAGAATATGATCAAGGCTAAGAGGATCATAGCTGACTCTATAAAATATCACTTGATTCCTCAAGTATCCTCAAAGGAGACTCCAAGAGAAATGTTTGATGCTTTGACCAACCTGTTTCAAGGAAAGAACATTAATAAGAAGATGACCTTGAGAAATCAACTCAAGGGTGTAAAGATCCAGATGTCTGAGACCATGCACTCATACTTCTCCAAAGTGTCCCAGATCAAAGAACAATTAGAAGCTATTGGAGATATGGTGGAAAATGCTGAAGTTGTGATGACCACTTTGAATGGTCTTCCTAGAGATTGGGAACCCTTTGTTTGTGGCATATGTGCTAGGAAGAAACTCATCCAGTTCAGACAACTATGGGAAGAGTGTGTGCAAGAGGAAGAAAGAAGAGCAGTAACCGAAGGGAAACTAAATGACAATGAAGATCAAGCCTTGGCAATTCATGCCAAAGGAGGAAGGAAAAGAAAGAGTGATGTACGTACCCTTGACCACTCTCCCAGAAGATTTCAAAGATCTCAAAGGAGCAAGAGGTTCAAGAGAGACCTCTCCTCAATCGAATGTTACTCTTGTCACAAGACAGGACACATTGCAAAAAATTGTCCATCCCAATCTGGACAACCTAAGAAGCAAAAGAAAAGATTTCATGCTCATGCAGCGAAAGGTAGTGAATATGATGATGAAGTCAAAACCAAAGAAGATGAGGATTCCAGTGAAGAATATGTACTAATATCAGCCCTCACTGGTTCAATGTCTCATGGAAGTGATACTTGGCTAGTGGACAGTGGAGCCTCAAAACACATGACAGGATACAAGGATTCTCTTTCACATCTCATGCGAAAAGATTCTCCACACAAAGTAAAGCTTGGAGATGATTATCAATACCCTATCAAAGGGATGGGAGAAGCCTCTCACAAGTTGGACTCTGGAAAGTCCATGAACATGAGGAGGTGTTATATGTTCCAGGTTTGAAAAAGAACCTTCTTTCTATTTCAACATTAGATAAGAAAGGTCTTAGAATTACATTTGTAGATGGTGAAGTTCTTATGTGGCCAAAGGGGAAGACGAACAATGATGCAATTGTTATTGGAGTTGAAGAAGGAGGATACTATAAACATAAGGGTCATGCAGATTCAGCATTGATGGCTAGTACCATGAGCCCCTGTGAAATATGGCAAAGAAGACTAGCTCATGTACATTACAAAGCCTTACCAATAGTAAGTAAGGTGGTGACTGGATTACCAGAAACCCAGGTTGATCATGAAGGAGTGTGCAAAGGATGTGCAAAAGAAAAAAGTACGAAGAATCCATTTCCAAGCAGTGATAGCAAAGCTAAAGGCATATTGGACATTATTCATTCCGACATTTGTGGACCTATGTCTACCACTTCATTAAGTGGGTATGTTTACTATGTTTTTTTTATTGATGATTACTCCTGCAAAACATGGATTTATTTTCTAAAGAATAAGAATGAAGTTTTTGAAAAGTTTAAAGAGTTTAAGGCTCTTGTGGAAAACCTCTCTAAAAAGAGGATCAAGATACTAGGACAAATAATGGAGAAGAATACACTTCAGGTGATTTCAAAGATTTATGTAAACAAGCAGGGATTAAGAGGGAGCTTACTATTCTCTATAATCTACAACAAAATGGTGTAGCTGAAAGGAAGAACAGAACTATCATGGAAGCAGTAAAGGCCATGATCCATGACCAAGACCTATCCATGCATCTCTGGGCTAAAGCAGCTAGAACCGCAGTTTATGTTCAGAATAGAATCTCTCACAATGCTCTTGGCAACAAGACCCCAGAAGAGATGTTTACCGGTGTGAAGCCTGAAGTCGGTCATCTAAAGATATTTGGATGTCTGGTATTTATTCACATTCCAAAAGAGAAAAGATCGAAGTTGGAACCTTCAGGAAAGAAGGGAATATTTGTAGGTTACAGTGAGAAATCAAAGGCTTACCGTATCTACATCCCAAGATACCGCCAGATTGAGCTTAGCAAGGATGTTACATTTGATGAAGACACAACTTTCAACAAGTCTAAGAAGACTCGTGAGGATGAAGAGGAGCATGAAGCTCCTAGAGTTACAGAAACTAATGATGTACCAAACAGAAATATTGAAGACGAACCTATTCCAGAGGATCATGATATGACAGAACCTCAGAGACCTGAGGAGACACCTCATGAGGAAAATCCACGAAAGAGAAGACCAGCTTGGGCACAAGAAATAATACAAGATGCAGGAAAATATGGTGCCACAGAAGGAACTAGTAGAGAAAGCAAGAGACCAAGGCCATACTCTAGTTATGTAGCCTTGATGTGTGACCTTGTTAAAGAAGAACCCACATGTTTCGAAGATGCGGCAAAGAAGAAAGGAACAGGGCCTTGAATCAGATGATGGAGTGGAGCACACTGTTAGAGACTCCTACAAGGAGACTAGGATAAAGAGAGATCCTACCAAACAAACAAAGATAAGTATTTGAATTGTCATTTTCTATTTATGTTCCTAGATTTAGGATGCGTATTATGCATGTTAGAATGTTTGCATTGATGAACAGAATACTACTAATATGCATGTGATGGGTAAGTGGCCTGTGGTGTTGCAGAACATTGCATTGCTACTTATCTAGAATGAAAGCTCTTTTCTGACATATTGGGAGTAGTGCACGCTCTTAATAATGTTCTGGTAGAGATGGAAGGCATCTAGAAAGTTACCGTATGAATATAAGATATGGATGAATGTTGTGTTGAAGCAATGGATAAGATAGTTGCATGATTGTGTGAACTTGTCATTATTAATATGTTTTGGAAACTATGAAATGTTTCTAACCATGCAACTGAATTTGACTTGTAGGTAATATCGTGTACGATCACCTACAAACGAAGAATGATGAGACTTGTTTCGTAGAACAAGACTTATGAAATCAAGTATACTACAGAAGTACAAAGCAAGGGTTCTCTCAGAAAGAGGGAGTTGACTATGACGAGATGTTGCTCTAGTGGCTAGCCACAGTGGTGGATATTACACCAGATAGATGGTTTAATCGAAGGAGAAGAAGATATCGAGCAACCACCAGGACTCAGGACTCTCTACAGAGAACCACAAGTGTGCATATTGAAGAAGACTGTGTACGGGATCAGAAGGCACCCATGGGATAGGATGATCACCTAGAGTGATGAGATATCAACCTTTGCTACAAGGTTGAAGATGAGGAGCTCATGGATGGGTGCAGGATAGAACTTACAATCAGAGTTGTATCAAGATGACAGAGAATCCAGTGTTCCATGATAGATCAAAGCACATCGAGATCAAGTTTCACTATATTCGAGATATGGTGCAGAAGGGAGTTGTGAAGCTCAAGTATGTTCCTACAGAGGAACAAGTTGTTGATCTGTTGACTAAGCCTCTATCTCTTATAAAGTTTGAATACTTTCGAGATAAGCTTGGTGTGGTCCAAAAGGACCTCCCTCGGAAGGAATGATGATGATAGTGATTCCAGTCCTTGCTAACTGAAGATCAGTACTTGCCGACTGATAGTGATTCCAGTCCTTGCCGACTGAAGATCAATACTTGCCGACTGATAGTGATTCCAGTCCTTGCCGACTGAAGATCAGTACTTGCCGACTGATAGTGATTCCAGTCCTTGCCGACTGAAGATCAGTACTTGACGACTGATAGTGATGCCAGTCCTTGCCGACTGATAGTGATTCCGGTCCTTGCCGACTAAAGATCAGTACTTGCTGACTGATAGTAATTCCAGTCCTTGCCGACTGAAGATCAGTACTTGCCGACTGATAGAGACTCCAGTACTTGCCTACTGAAGATTAGTACTTGCCGACTAATAGTGATTCCAGTCCTTACCAACTGAAGATCAGTACTTGCCAACTGATTGTGATTCCAGTCCTTACCGACTGAAGATCAGTACTTGCCGACTGATACTGATTCCAGTCCTTTCCGACTGAAGATCAGTACTTGCCGACTGATAGTGATTCTAGTCCTTGTCGACTGATAGTGATTCCAGTCCTTGTCGACTGATAGTGATTCCAATCCTTGCCAACTGAAGATCAGTACTTGCCGACTAATAGTGATTCCAGTCCTTGTCGACTGAAGATTAGTACTTGCCGACTGATAGTGATTCCAGTCCTTGCCGACTTAAGATCAGTACTTGTCGACTGATAGTGATTCCAGTCCTTGCCGACTGAAGAACAGTACTTGCCGACTGATAGTGATTCCAGTCCTTGCCGACTGATAGTGATTCCAGTCCTTGCCGACTGAAGATTAGTACTTGACGACTGATAGTGATTCCAGTCCTTGCCGACTGAAGATCAGCACTTGCCTACTGACAGAGATTCCAGTACTTGCCTACTGAAGATCAGTACTTGTTGACTGATAGTGATTCCAGTCCTTACCAACTAAAGATCAGTACTTGTCGACTGATTGTGATTCCAGTCCTTGCCGACTGAAGATCAGTACTTGTCGACTGATAGTGATTCGAGTCCTTGCCGACTAATAGTGATTTCAGTCCTTGCCGACTAAAGATCAGTGCTTGCTGACTGATACTAATTCCAGTCCTTATCGACTGAAGATCAGTACTTGTCAACTGAAGATCAGTACTTGCTGACTGATAGTGACTCCAATCCTTGCCAACTGACGATCAGTACTTGCCGACTGATAGTGATTCCAGTCCATGTCGACTGAAGATCAGTACTTGCCAACTAATAGTGATTCCAATCCTTGCCGACTGATAGTGATTCCAGTCCTTGCCGACTGAAGATCAGTACTTGCCGACTCATAGTGATTCCAGTCCTTGTCAACTGATAGTGATTCCAGTCCTTGCTGACTGAAGATCAATACTTGCCGACTAATAGTGATTCCATTCCTTGCCGTCTGAAGATCAGTACTTGCCAACTAATAGTGATTCCAGTCCTTGCCAACTGAAGATCAATACTTGCCGACTGTTAGTGATTCTAGTTCTTGCCGACTGAAGATCAATAGTTGTTGACTGATGATTGATTGTTGTTCCAATATTTGTTTACTGATGATTGATGTTGTTGTTGTTCCAGTTAGTGTTATCAGAACTGGACAAGAACCGGAAAAACTGGCCAGTCCAACCGATTTACAGAGGTAACTGGTCCGGTCCGAGGCCAAAATCGATTGAGCCGGATTTTTTCCGAACCGAGTACGGAACCGATCTGGTTCGTACAGTGTCGTATGGTTGCGGACATGGGACCCACGGAACCCAAATTTAAAAGAGAAAAACACAAAAAAAATTGGCATATGCTTCTAACCTTACCCTGAGCCTATGTTAAAGCTATTTAAAGACCCCCCTGCCCCCTACGTTACTCACACTATTCATTCCATTTGCTTTGGAATTCTTGAGAGCTTTGTTTCTTGGGCAATTTCGGAGTCTTCTTAAGCTGAGTTTGTTGGGTGGTTTGCAAGAACTTCTTGGGCAGATTCAAATGTCTTTTGCAGGGAATATTTGGAGGAGATTCGAAGCCTTCTTTCTTGGAGCAGATTTGGAGCTATTTCGTGGACTGTTTTGGAGGTTATTGAAGGGTTTTGTGCAAAATTTGTGGGTTGTTATCAATGATCAACTTGTTCTTTTGCTGTTGGCAACAGCAATTCCTCTTAAGCTTTGCTACATTTCTTCTTCTTTCTCAAAGGTATGTCAAGACTCAACACTCCTTTTCTCTTTAAATTTGTTTTTTTCTTAGTTAATAAGTTATTAATAAATTCTAGGGTTTTATTTCCAGCTTTTGTTTGCCATGGCTCCAAAAGAGAAGAAGGATCTGGCATGGATTCATTGCCAATTGGATGATAGTGGGAAAAAAATATGCAATTATTGTGGGAAGAAAATAGCTGGGGGGGGTATCCATAGGATAAAGCAACACTTAGTTGGTGCTAGAGGCAATGTTGAACCTTGTAGGAAAGTCTCTGATGATCTTAGAGCAGAGATGCTAAGTAGTATTGAAGCCTACCAAGAAGAAAAAGCCAAGACAAAGAAGCTTCAAAAAGACATAGGGAGAAGTTCAATGCCATTTGAAGATGAGAGTGACTATGAGCCTGAGGGTGATGAGCATGGAACCCCTCAAGGTCATTTGACTAGTTTTGAAGAATCCTCCAGTTTTCCTGTTAAGGGGAGAGGTGGACGTAGAGCATCCAATTTGAACCTGAAGAAGCCAAGTAAGGTCCCAACCAGCAGTAGAGGGCTTGACTCTTTCTTTGTGCCCTGCACTACCCCTGGTGCTCAACCCACCATTGATGCTAAATGGAAGAAGATGAAGAAAGAGGCTGCTTGGGAATGCATAGCTAGATGGTGGTATGATGCAGAAATACCCTTCAATGCAACTAATTCTTCTTATTATCAACCTATGATAGATGTTATAGCTTCATGTGGTTTGGGCTTCAAAGGCCCTAGTTTTCATGATATCAGAGGGCCCCTTTTACGAAATGAAGTTCAAAGAATAAATAAATATCTAAAGGAGTTCAAGCAGTCCTGGAGTAGAACAGGGTGCACAATAATGTCTGATTGATGGAGTAATGGAAAATCCCACACCATGTAATGTCCCCATTCAAATAAATCTCAAAAGAGAAAATTCCACCATTCTACTAGTTTCCTAGGTTGGGGTGGAAACATTGGGATTTTGAATAAGGGAGATAATAAACTCCAAATGGACATTAGATTGACATAAATATATTAAAGGGGTTAAATAAATATTTATGATAGGAAAATAATGTGGCACTTGGTCATGGAGACACATTGGTGGTGTGGGACCCACACAAAGCTAGATTCCTCATGCCACATGGCATTCTATTCTCACCCATTCGAATCCAAGGTGGAGTCTAATGATCTTGGTGACTTGGAAGGTCAATATACTTGGCATGACTCAATGAAGGTCGAATTGGATTGGAAGAGTAACTCCCATGGAAGAGGAAGAGGCATTTGAGAGATATTGAGACACTTGGGCTAGATTCCCTAGCTTATGACAACAATGATGAAGATGATATGACACCTATGACACAAATCAGACCTGAATGCTGATATCTGACATGTATGACATGTCAGGGCTAAAAATAGCCTCCAAGAAGGCGCACAAGGGAGTTAGGGCAGCCAAAGAGACACCCATTCGAAATGAGGGAAGATGGAGACTAGGAATTGTTGGACAAGTGGCACACATTGGAATATCTTCCCAACTTGAATTGGCATGAGGCTTTTGGAAGGAATTCAACCCATGGAGGACTTGAGAAGTTTATAAAAGACAAGAACAAAGAAGGAGAGTGGCTTTTGATCATTTCTCATTTTGCATATTGGAAAGCATAGCTTGTCCATGCTTGTGGAGTGTTTACTCTACTCGCCTTAGTACCAATTTCGAGGGTGAAAGATTCCCATCCTAATTGGCAATTGGAGACGCCATTCAGACCTTTCATTTGGAGCTACAATGGAGTCATTTGTTGCAGATTGAAGCTACAGGGCTGCTCATGACATTCTCTTCTTCAACTTATGTCCACACCTTTCTCACGTTTCTCTTCATATTTTGGCTCTTGGAGGAAGGGCGCGCTTGGTGAGATGTTGATTTCTTTGGGGGAGCTCTTGTGGCCCCATTTATTTTTAATCCGATGTATTTACTCTGCATTTGGTGCTCAGAAGATCCTCAGGTCGAAATACCACTTGAAACTATGTCAAAATACCAAACAATGTGTAAATGGTGCCATTTTCCTCATATCTTGTTATGAAAGCTTGAAGTTGCTTTATTTCGACTTGTATCAGTTCATATCTGTAATTTTTATGATGTATGGAGAGTAATTAATGTCCTAAATAAGTTTCATATACATTACCTAAGCCTTTGGAACATAAATCTTGAATTTCATAGCAAATAGTGAAGTTTTCCTATCATTTCCCCCTAGGTGAAGACATGTCCACAAACCTCTGATTTATGGGAGTTGCAAAAGCCTTTAGAAACTGATTGATGATGCATTTGGGAGCCCATTGAAGTCCTTTAAGAATTTCATGTCTCTGTTCCGAAATTTGGGAGGTTCGTACTGCATTTTGCAAGCCATCTTTGTCCCCTACCCTTGGGGGTTTGAACCTCGAATTTGCTAGTAAGTTTCCCTATTTTCTCCTGATTGTAAATGAGTGTTGCAAAAGTCTTTTGAGAGTGTCCAAGCATACATCAGACTCATTTTTATGTATTAATACCTCTCAAACACATTCAGACCCAATTTGGAAGCATTCGGAGCAATTTGGAAGCATTTGACTCATTACTAGTCTAAGGGTCGAATTGGCCAAAAAGTGCAATTTTTCCAATTTTTCCTAATTTATTAAAAAGGGACACTACACACCATTATCAATTTCCTGATTGCTTTCCCAAAAGGAACCATGTTTCTTAAATCTGTGGATGCCTCTGATCAGGTGAAGGATGCACAATTATTATGTCATCTTTTGGATGGAGTAGTTATGGAGGTGGGGCCAGAGAATGTTGTACAGATCATCACTGGCAATGCCTCGAACTATGTTGCAGCGGGAAGGATGTTAGAGGAAAAACACCCCACCATTTGGTGGACACCATGTGCGACCCATTGTTTGGACCTCATGCTAGAGGATAGTGGCAAAATTGAGTGGGCAAAGAAGTGTGTGGAGCAGGCAAAATCAATAACCAGGTACATCTACAACCACTCATGGGTTTTGAGTCTTATGAGGAAGAACACTGCAAGTAAAGAGCTAGTTAGATCAACTATTACACGATTTGCAACAAACTTTCTTTCGTTGCAATCCCTTGTTGATCAAAAAGCCAACTTGCAGAAGAGATAGTTTTATTCAGTGAGCCTCTTGTGAGAGTCTTGCGGATGGTAGATGGTGATAAACCCGCTATGGGTTTTATTTATGAGGCCAGCGATCAGGCCAAAGAAGCAATAAAGGTAGCATATGGTGATAAAAGGCAGAAGTGAAGAGATAGTTTTATTCAGTGAGCCTCTTGTGAGAGTCTTGCGGATGGTAGATGGTGATAAACCCGCTATGGGTTTTATTTATGAGGCCAGCGATCAGGCCAAAGAAGCAATAAAGGTAGCATATGGTGATAAAAGGCAGAAGTATTTTCCTATTTGGAATATCATTGATGACAGATGGAACAGACAACTCCGTCGTCCTTTGCATGCAGTTGGTTATTACTTAAACCCAAGGTAAGAAATCTCAAAATTCATATTCAAAGTTATAAGTTTTCTTGTAATTTCAAACTTTAAAGTTCAAAGTTATAAGTTACAATTTCAAATTCACTGATGAATATTTTTTGTCTTTTGAACTTTAAACTTTTGAAGGTACCACTATACAAAAGACTTTGAATCAAATGATGATGGGGAGGCAAAAGACGGATTGTATAAATGCATTGAGCGCATGGTTCCTGATGCCAAGATACAAGATGAGATACACAGTAAGCTATTGCAATTGAATGAGAGTATGGGTAGCTTTGCCATGAGAATGGCCATACGAGGCAGATCCAAGGATCCACCGATTAAGAATTTTCAAAGTTTTCAAATTATATTATCCATTGTAAAGAATGAGTTAAATTTCCTAAGCCATTTGTTGAAACTTGTTTGCATTCAACTCTTATTGCAGCCTATTAGTGGGGACAGTTTGGTGGGAACTGCCCTGATTTGCAAAAGTTTGCAGTTAGAATATTGAGCCAGCCATGCAGTGCTTCTGGATGTGAACGCAATTGGAGTGTATTTGAGCGTATACACACTAAGAAACGAAACCGTTTGGAACACAAACGGTTGAATGATATGGTCTATGTCCAGTAAAATCTTAGGCTGAGGCATAAACAGTTGTTGAACAGGACCCCAGCATCAGGGAACATAACCTTGGATGACTTTGATCCATCATCAGAGTGGGTTGTGGAGACTCAAGAACCAGTATTTGATAATGAAGAGCTTTCTTGGTTGGAATTGGACCCACGTCCAGAGGTTCCACCTTCAGGGCCAGGGGAATCAAGTGGGGCTCAAAATCCCACTCCTATAGAGGATGAAGAGGATGAGGATGAGGATGAGGAGGAGGATGAGGAGTAGTAGACTCTAGTAGCTAGTAGGCTAGTGCCATATGATCATTTTATTGTTATTCATTAGTACTATGGTTTCTTTTTGGAATGTAGGGGCCATTTAGAGCCCTCTTTGTTGATGTACTTTGGTTCAAAACCTCAAAGATGTATTGCACTAGGTGTTATTTTGGTTATTTGCACCCATACTTGCTATATATATGAGAAACTTTGCATATTTGTGTATTAGTGATTTGGATTCATATGTATGCACATGAATATATATGTTTTTTTACAAAATATGAATATTTTATGTATTTTTTAGTTGACCGGTTTTTTTCGGTTTAGGTTTGGTTTCCGGTCTGGTTCACATTTTGGGCTTCGTCGGTTTGATGACCGGTCTGATTCTAATAACATTGGTTCCAGTATTTGTTTACTGATGATTGATGTTGTTGTTGTTCCAGTATTTGTTTACTGTTGATTGATGTTGTTGTTGTTCCAATATTTACTTACTGATGATTGTTGTTCCAGTACTTGCCGACTGATGATTGATGTTCCAGTGTTCACACACTGATGATGATGTTGATGGTGATATTCCAGCAGACGATGATGATGATGTTGATGGTGATATTCCAGCAGACGATGATGATGATGTTGATGGTGATATTCCAGCAGACGATGATGATGATGCTGATGGTGATATTCCAGTAGACAATGATGATGATGTTGATGGTGATATTCCAGCAAATGATGATGTTGATGAAGTTATTCCAGCAGAGATGCAGATGATGATGTTGATGGAGTTATTTCAACAGATAATGATGATGATGATGATGATGATGATGATGTTGATGAAGATGTTTCAGCAAATGATGTTGATGATACGCCAGACATATGATGATGTTCCAAAAACTTCCTACGACGTATAGAGATTCACAAGTCAGTTGGACAGTTGTTGATGTTGTTGATGTTGCTCGCAGAATACCTTCCTAGTTAAGAGGGAGTGTCAAAGAAATGTAACTGCGGAAGATATTCTAAATGTATTTGTCTATTGTATTATTGTATTCCTCCTTCGGGAGATGTCATTGATGTAATTGATAATGTAAGAGTCATTGAAAGAGTCAATGTAAACCCTAACTGTTAGGTCGACCTGGAAATATCTAGAAAAGAATATTTTATTGTAAAGAGTACAAGTCGGCCCAGTTAGGTGAGTCAAGCCGACCTAGTTAGTGAAAAGGTCAAGTCAATTGTAAAGTATAAATAGGAGATTGAGTTGCTCATTTGTATAACTCATCTCACTCACTCAAGTTCGCATAGGAGAGAGAGAAATTCGCACAAGTGAAGGAGAGAAGTTGATTTTGTCTTGGGGTTTTATCTTGTACTTGTGAATTCTATATTGAGGAAGTTTTGTCGGGGTTTTCTCCCTTATGGTTTCCCCAAGAGAAATATTGTGTTCTTTGTGTTTGTTGTGCTTGTCTTTCTTTCAATGATTAGATTGTTTAATGTTATGATGCTAAACAAGTAGAAAAACTAACATAAATTTCACTTAAATCGTTATCTTGGGCATCCCCTAATTTTACCATTCAAATCCCCCTAGGATAGTGACTTAGGCATTTTCCCCTAGCACCATCATCCTAGATCTTGTGCCTCATCCTTTAGCTACTAAAATAATTAATCTGGATTGTCTTTTCATTCCCTCAAGCCTCACAATCCATAAGCTTTCAACATCCTTGGTAGCTATCTCTATTGATCTCGGATTTATCAGTTATACACCTTACATACTCTATTTCCATAGTTTGATCTGGTGTTTTAGCTTTAGGTATTTCCTTCTAGGTTAGATCAAGGTATCCCCTTTGTCACTTTGTCCCCAGTGGCATAAAGCAAATAGAATCTTAACCGGCGTGACAACCGATCCATCTGGGGGTCAGGATCCTCTTAGGTCACCTCTTTAGTTCCCTAGCTCCTCTACCGTCCTAAATAGGATTTATCTCAAAGGGGCACCTACAAGTTGCGTGATAACAGGACCGATACCCATACTTGGCCTATTGTTCTTTAGAGGCTATTGCATCATCTATCCCTTCAAGACGTGCTCGAGGTTGGTTTGTGGGGGTCTTAGTTCTCTTGGAATCTGTGGGCATTTAGATGGACCGACTCCCTCCTTTTAGATATTATTTGGATACACCTATCCACCACCTGCCTACTAGACAAGAATTGAACAAGATCATAAAAGATTACTTTTACAAGCAGTTTATCCAAATCACTTGGGTTAACCCTCGGGGCGGATTACAACCTAAGATGGCCTTCTATGATGAGCACTTCTTGGATATGAGAGACGGACTCTTTATTTAACAGCAGTATACTCTTCACCATTGGTTACACACTCTTTGCATTCCCCTTGGCCAGTTCAGAGTGGGTTCTCACAAACTTTGGGTAAAGATGGACCACCAAATCAACTATTCTTACAGGATCTAACAAGTGTGCCATCTTTAGGAGGTCAATACAAAGGTGCATTATGTTTTCGATTGCCCCATCTACTGCGGATCATAGGGAGGCTCCACTGCCTTTTCAAGGGGACTCGTACCCTCATCAACTTCTTCAAATATCATGACCAGAGATGCGTGGCGTTATACATGTAGTAGACCCTCAGGCTTCGAGCCCATATTCTTCAACCTTCTGCTCGACCAAATTCGACCCAATAGATGATTTCCCATTTCACACTGCTACCCTCAGGAAAGGGCACTAAGAGACAATCCAAGGGCAGCAGAGTTGTAACCTCCAGATCAGTGCGGACCCATGAGACCCTTCCCCATGCCCCAGGATCTCAACGATGTGATAGGACTAGATGCCTCCCCTTGAGGTAGACGACACCCCCCCATGCCTCAGCGACGAGCTACCTCCTCTCGACAGCAGCGCGGTGGGTGGTACAGGTCTTCCACCAGATCTTCCTCTAGACATCATACTATTTTGAGTTTCCTTCATTTGGCCTCAGATGTTAGGAGAGATGGGTCTATTCCATGATAAGCCTAGCTCATTACTTCTAGATCTTCTTGCTTCTAAAACTTTAAATCTTGTACATCTCCACCCCTGTGTGGTCTCCTATGTCTAGAGTCAACGGTTTTTCCTGTTTTTTATGACCTAGCATAGACTTCACGCTCCATTATACTCTACTTTCATTTCTTGTCTTCTACCTTTTATAGCGGACCGTTTGGTACTCTTGCTTTGTAGTGACACCATTGTACTTGGCAGTCCCATTGACTTACTTTTGTGGTCATTAGTTGGACATTAATAAAATTATCTTATCTCTAGAAAAATTTAAAAATTCAACAAGAAAAAAAGAAAAAAAAATCAAAATACCATTTGCTACCACCTAAAAATGAAATTCCAATTTGCATTTTCAAAGGCATTCTTTTAGTGGCATTTCACCAGAGTATATGAACATCAAAGCATGGTAGGAGTCATGTTCGAGCTTCACCTTCTTGATCATCCATAGGAAAGTCGTAACAAAGATCCATGTGTTCAACTTTTCTTTCACATGATTGAAGAATGTTTATGTTCATCATTAAGTTCACATATTTGCAGGCATTGTTGCTCATGTGGTATTTAGTGCATAGTTTGGGGTATTTGCTAGATATTTTTATGCATATTTCTCTATTTGAGGGTGCCCTTTGTGCATCTTCGAAGTTATAAAGACATTTCTACATATTTAGAGCCAGGACTTGTCATCTAAGAAAACTTCGGAGTGTTTTCATGGCATAGTCAAGGGTCACATGTACAAAAGAAGAGGAACACCCTGGTCAAAAAGATGATACTTGGCATTCATATCACACATGGCATGAAGGAGAAGGACATTTGTGAGGATCATTCCATTTAGAAACATCTAGAAGACCTTTGCATCCTCTTTCCAAATAAGAGCAGATACTTTTCAGCAAAGTGCCCAGATTGTCGCGCAAAGTGCCCAGATTGTCGCCAAACCAAAGCCAGTAGATGCAGTGGCTGCAGCAATTTAGATATGTTGTCATAATAAAGATTCCGATCAATATTGAGGGAGTTATGTTGCTTTCAAATCTGCCACCTCAAAACTGTAGCCACATTTGACCATTTCTAATGGAGCACCCAAGCTAGAAATGAAATGTGTAGCACATAAACCCTATGGACAAGGTCAAACACAATGATTTCAGGGAGTGCCCTCCATGGGTAGAAGACATGTAGCCACAAGGACCCTTTCAAGCCTTTTTTTATTTTATGTATTTTTTAACCATTGATGATGAGTGCCCTACTTCAAGGAGGCTTCTAGACTTTCTTATGTAATTTAATATTATTCTTCTTTTGAAAATGATGGATCTAGAAGCTACTCAATAATAATTTATTGTAAATTACTTGAGGAGGACCTATATAGAAGGCTAAGCACCTCTAGATGGACTGGAGTGGAGGAGAAAAACCCCCTTAAGTCCAAGTCCAAGATTCTTTGCAAGTAATGAATAAATGGTATGACAGATTTATGCTGCATTCATCTTCTTTTCTGTACACTGACGTAATGTGCAGGGCTGCCACTATAAATCTGCTGGTGCATTCTTCTTATCTGGAGGTATTTCATCCATTTTGGGGTAATATGTTTTGGGTTCAAGAAGTCTTTGGCTATGATCTCTTGATCCTTTCATGCCTGGTGTAATCAGATCTGTTGATGAAGAATTTATTGGTTCTTCATTCATATTTGATGACTGCCCTATTGTTCTCTTTACTTTGACGATTACCCAATGCATTGATAGAGGCTATATAGAGGATGAATATGTATCAAATGGAACATTTCATTCCGTTTTGCACACATATTTGGCTGATATGATTAGTAAGGTTTATCAATGATAATCCTGTTGATTTCTTCATCTTACTCAAGGCTGATTTGTCATCTTGCTGCCCTGACTCCATAGCCCATTAGGATAAGGCACTTGTCCTCTTCAATTCCATCAGATACATATTGCTGTTGGACACACCGAGCACACTAAGAGGGGGGGGGTGAACAGTGTGTATAGCTTTTTATTACTTTTTCAACTTTAACAATCATCAACTGCTTCTTCAATACATCATTCATTAATGTATTACCACATTATCATTATATCATCAACATTATTAACAATTATAGCTCATCATCACATATCATCATATCATCATCACATAGGAAGAATAGCAAAACACAGTACACAAGATTTTTACGTGGAAACCCAAGTCCTGGGGGAAAAACCACGGAAGCCTTTATAATAATAATTTACCAGCAACAACTGGAAGGAGGCAACAACCCCCTTTGTTACAAAGACTTCAATTCTCCAGCTACAACTGGAAGAAGGCTACAACCCCCTGCTTTACAGGCTACAACCTGAAGGAAGCCTTAGCTCCCTAGATTTCCTTGCCCCGTCCTACCACCCTGATATGAAGATAGATACTTAACTACTGCACTGATCCTGCGGACCGGCTATCCAACACCTGTACCACACTGCACAATCTGTATCACACTGCACAACCACTGTCACTGCTGACCACTGCACATTAACTGTATCACACTGCACAACCACTGTCACTGCTGACCACTGCTGACTACTGCACATCAATTGTATCACACTGCTCAATATGTACTATATTGCACAACCACATCAACTGACCACTGCTCATCACAACTGTGCCACACTGTTCATCAACTGAGTAATCAATTTGTCTGTACCAATCAATCTGTTGTTCACGTCATTCGAATTAGTAAATCTCAGTTTAACCAACGGTATACTAGACTCAGTCCACCTGAGTCAAACCAACTATTCATACAACTCAGCCAATCTGAGTTAAGGAATCTGCTCATGTAGCCTGAATCAATGTACTCACTGCTCAATACCACCGTTCATCATTTCATCAATGTCATCATTGTATCATTGTTTCTATATATCACTACATACACCACTGAGCATACATAATCCTGTGTACCATCGCACTTTACTTTGCATACAACAATGTAAACATCACTAGCACATCAACATACACTGAGCATGTCACTGTGTAAACATCACTGATCATATCATATGTAAGTTGAGCATATCTAGAACATGACTGTGTAAACTTCTTTAGCACATCAACATCAAGTATACATCATAATGCATAGGAGAGCATCATCACACTATGGTATGCATGTACATCATATTGTATAGGAGTGCATCAACTTCATAGAGTGTACATCATTATCACATGCATTATCATCATAAAGTGTATAATATCATAGCATAAAGGTATACAACATCATCATCATATCCTCCATAATGACTTCAAATATATATACCAATATATAGGCTCACATACTAATATCAAAGATGAAATCTATCCATGAGAGACATGTGCCATTACAAGAGAAACCCAGAAGCATGAGCCATACCTTTTTGAAGATCATAAGGTCAAGAAACAATAGACAAACCAAAAGAAACTCTATATCATGTCATCACATAGCCCTCGTAACAAGCTTTCCAACGAGCCAAGAATTTTGTAATTCCGATTCCGTATGAGAAAGTTATGCCAATTTTAGTGAAGATACCCAAAAATTCTCCTCCACAAAATTTCGCACTTTTCTCCAAGAGTTGCGAAATTCCAATTGATGAGAAAATGAAATGTTTGATATTCTATTTATATAGGTCGTGGAGGAAATTTATTACCTCAAACAGGGCCGACATGCAATTCAAAATTACAAATAATTAAATTTTCTTTTGGTAGGTCGGCTCACCCAAAAAGGTGGGGTACACCAACTTCAAAAATTCATATCTCTTCAACCATAAGGAGTTAGAAGATGCTCCACATATCAATGGAAATGGCTTGCCGAGGACTATCTCCCTATTATGGGTTTATTTGCAAATTCTTGGTCTAATACCCTTAAATTATTCAATGTGTCCAGGACGTCAAAGACCCCACACATGAGGGTGCCAAAGACCATACCACTAACTACAAGAGTTTCAAAGTCTTCTTCAACATATCAAGGCACGTCTGTGGGATCTACCTCCATCTACATCCCAATAGCCATATAACCACAAATAGGACCATACATCACCATGGTTCAAGATCCAAGGCACCGCATGCAAGGGTTTCAAGGACTCTTTCAAGGATATCATATAATATTTAAACGAGATACTTTCCATGGACTTCAAGCCCATCACATAGGACTCCATCACCAAGTGATGAGGGAATCATGACCAAGGATTCTATCATATCAAAGGCTCCAACAATCATGGGCTTACAAACCACCATATGTATGGATTCCAAGACCCAAATCATTTCCAAATGCAACATCAATGATCATATAGTGTCCAGGACGTCAAAAACCCCACACATGAGGGTGCCAAAGGCCATACCACTAACTACAAGAGTTTCAAAGTCTTCTTCAACATATCAAGGCACGTCTGTGGGATCTACCTCCATCTACATCCCAATAGCCATATAACCACAAATAGGACCATACATCACCATGGTTCAAGATCCAAGGCACCGCATGCAAGGGTTTCAAGGACTCTTTCAAGGATATCATATAATATTTAAACAAGATACTTTCCATGGACTTCAAGCCCATCACATAGGACTCCATCGCCAAGTGATGAGGGAATCATGACCAAGGATTCTATCATATCAAAGGCTCCAACAATCATGGGCTTACAAACCACCATATGTATGGATTCCAAGACCCAAATCATTTCCAAATGCAACATCAATGATCATATAGTGTCCAAGGGTCATCATGCCGCCATTTATGTGGGTGCCAGACCTTCTCATGCATAATGACCATCTCCTAGGGTTCCATGACCCCAACAAGGGATACACGGACATCAAGATCTTCATCAAGGGTTACAAGTCTTCATCAAGTCATTAATGACCACATCATCACCTTTAAGGGGACAAGGACCATTAAGCCATCAAATGTGGGTCCAAGGACTTCTTCAGGGCTTCTTCATCAAGCAAGGGGCTTCATAGGCTTCTTCAACCACCTCAACCACACCAGGAGACCTACAAGGGTCAAGATCCATCATGACATCACCTATGGGGTTGCTAGACCTTCTCCTGGGCTACCATGACCTCAATAAACACAAATGACCACTAAAAGGTTCATTTGGACTCTTGCAACTTCTTCAACACTTTTGTAGCATACTGGGGCATAAGTTGTAGTACTAGGGAAACAAAGAAACAATTGGGGAAACGCAAAACATCTTTGGGGTACTTAAAAACTCTATAGGGTGTTTAGGGCTTTTGTCATTGTCCCAAGGGCTCCAAGGGCTTCAAACTTGGGCTTGGACAAGATCAAAAGGTCTCCTTAGACACTGACAATTACTTAACCCTCAGGGGCTCCTCAAGGGGCACCAAGACATGTTGGCATCAATGACAACTTAATCAACAATTGCAAAACCATGAAGTAATCAAATCACTAATCTGATTTCGAGATCTGCATTAACAGGGTGGATTAGTGATTTGATCTTAGGGAATCCAGCCTAAAGTGAGGAGGACAACCATCGAGATGAAAATGGGTGGTGTACTCAAGTTGCCCTAGGATTCGTGCTTGGTAATTGGACTTATCTTTTGTGCAGATCTTGAAGGTAACGCCATTCATGAATTTCAAATTTGGAAATAAAGCCAAATTTAGAGTTATCATTAAGAGAGGCCCGCACTCTTTAATTATAACCTGATATGTAAAAAGTTTGTGTTGGCATGTTTTCAAATAAAAATTGATGTAAATTTCGTTATAGTGACCTAGCCATCAGCTGAAAACAATCTATACTATACACGGGCCATAACATCTTTAACCTCCACTGAAACAACCAAAATGCTTGCTGAAATGGCTGATACAACATTTCAAAAATACAAAATGCCACTGAAACATTTCAGCCATATTTCAGAGGTATTTCATACAAGGAAACATTACTGAAATGCCGAAATCACCTCAGGGTGGATTTTTCAATATCATGACAATGCATGCCCATGCTAACCCTGCATACGTGTCCGTGCTAACCCTCAACTTTTAAACTATTCCATCATACATGTCATGCATTAATTTCCTCAATACAGTTAATACAGCAATGAAATCAGTGAAAGAATCCTAGAACAAACCTTTGGTAGGTACTTCTCCTTCTGAGCAGCAGTGCCATGCCTCACCTAAATAATACATATGATGAAATGGAAAAGAAAAACAACCGAGTCAAAAACGAAATTATATTAATGTCCACTCATAACCAAAACAATTCACTGGGGCTCAAAAGTACAGCAAGTAATAATGACAAATAACGAGTGCCTACAACAGTTCAGTGCCAACAGACTACAAGTGGAAACATTATGTTAATAAATACCAATTGATTGATACATAGATTTGAATGAGCTCCATACGAAAGGCCAACAGACCCAGAAGCACGACTGATTTCTTCCATTGCAAGACAATGATACAAATAACCCAATCCAAGTCCTCCATATTCCACTGCCAAACAATATATAGGTGAATTAGAAATCACTACAGACATCTCTTTTCAGTTTTCCTTCTGATTTCTGGAAGAAAAGCAGAAAGCAGATACAATTTTGTTTGAATCAAAAGAGGATATTAGCTAAAAGCTTAAAACTAGCCATCACAGAACACATACAAAAATTCATGGAGAGAATTTGAATCAGGTAACAGAAGGACATAATTCAATAAGAAATTGTCATAAACCAATCATGCACTTATAGAAAGAATTCTTACAGATATACGAGGGAAACTGTAAATCTAAAAAGATTGTAGAATGAGCTGATATTATCCATTGTTAACATAAGGACCAAACCCATGGACATAGATATCACATCAACAAAAACTCTTTGCAACTCAGTACAACTATTTGCACCTAGTAATCCTTGAAAATTCTTGTAAACACTACTCGACCAAATGTTCAAGCGTAAAATGCACTGTGCCTAAATTCCACTTTTCTGCATTCTGGAGGTGGTGTTGGAGCCTAGGTAGCTGTCCCCAAAAATCCACTTGCAAAGGATCAAGGAGCCTTTAAAGTATTTAATTTAGTTAATGAACTTGGATATAAATAAAAGAGGAAACGTTAGCATAAGAAGGCAACCCTCACTTAGCAACTATCAAAAGTTGCTCACTACATCAAGTATTTTACTGCTTTTTACTGCATCTCAACTAACTTTCTTCCCTATTTTAAAATTTTTTGACTGGTATAATTTCTCTTCCCTTTAATCAATTTCCAGGCTTAAATGGTCTTAATCCTTGTCTATTATCATGCCAATTTTCTTGTAATTTTATGGCAGTAATGGTGACAAGGGTACATTTGGCATTTTTCATTGAATCAATATGATATGCATGTGGTAGTTTTTAAAATTGCATGCATATTTTCATCATCATAAGCAAAAAGATATAATGCCACAGGATAATATACTAAATTGGAAAGTAGAATGTACATGTACCACGTTAGAAAATAGTATACATGACACAATCGTAGTAAGGGGCATGCTGGTCACATGGACACCAAGCTGGTGCACATGGTAGCTACCTAATTATGTATAACTTATTACAACTATGATTGGCTAGGCCTGTGCCAAAGTTTATTAATTATTAATTTCATTACCCTGATTGGCAACATGCTGAGATAAAAGTAAATCAACCTGGGTTGAGGGAGGAGCTCTGCCTATGAGCACAATCATAAATTTATTGTCCTATATGACAAGGGGCTAGAAGGCACTAAGGACAGTCATCTTGTGCCTGTAATTATATCATTCCACCTGTGGTTATATGGTTATGGTATAGAGACACATGCAAGAGATCTTTAGGTAGAAAGGGTATAGGTGTTGACCATGTTACACTCTCTATTGGATGACTCTGTGGAAGGTTTGAGTTGGACATATCACCTTCCGTACAAGATAATGTGGTGATTGGACATTACATACCTAAAGTTGCTTGTGGATGCTTTAAATGCTTGTGTAAGACCCCTCTTTTTGGTCCCTTGTTCATGATGTAAACTTCTGTAAATAATACACTATGCAAGTTTTGTAATATGGCATCTCCCTGAATCCCAAGAACTTAGTGTTTGGAGTAAATGAAGAAAAACTACTTGGTGACATTGTGTCTAAAGAAGGTGTTGGAATTGATCGAGCAAGAATAGAAGGAATTCAGCAAGTACCATTACCTACAAATAAGCAAGCAACGCAAGCCTTCTTTGGCCAAATCAATTTCATCAAAAAGTCCATACCTAACTTCATTGAGATTATTAAGCCCACTTCAATGATGTTAAAGAAGGACAAGGTGTACAAATGGAGTAAGGAGAGTAAAAGGCCATTCCATGAAATCGCAAAAAACCATTGCACCAGCGCCAATGCTGGTAAGTCCTAATTATTCGAAAGAATGATGTTTATTTTTTTGATATTCATGTGCATAAATGGACTATGGTTGGTAATCTAAGATTGCATGGCATGTCAACTACACTCAGCAGGAGCCGCTCGTCCACCTGAGACCTAGCCGTCTGTCTGCCAGTGACCTAGCCACCTGTGATTATGGGTTGCGCTCTCTCGTCTTGTCGGCCCATCGTTGGTCGTTTCCTAGTCGATCGTTGGTTAATTCTCATTATCCCGATTCCCTCCCTCCACAATTCTCGTCGACCGTCCCCGTTGGAGAGATTCTTGACAACTCTCACCTTCGATGGCTCGTAATTATATGATCAAGTGATAATCGGTTGTGTGAGGAAAGTCACATGAGGGTTTTGGGATTCCCATAGGGGATCGAACCATAAGGCTCTAATCCGTTCTTCAGTGTGGCAATGACCAACTCCAGTAGACAGAGATCGTGGGGCCGTTCTTCATCACATGGTCGCTCGTCATTCTTCATCACATGGTTGCTCGCCCATACAAACCAATAGACAAGTATATGTGAGAAGAAATTGCTCAAGAGAAAGGTCGCATTTGGAATAGGTGCCTCTAGACTATCACGATTTAAAGGGTACTCAAGATATTGTTGTTTCTCTTGATCAGAAATTTGTTGCCACTGCTACTACGACTCGGGTTCCATGAGCCATCCAAAATGAAGAATGGCTGCCACTTCCTTAGCTCAATTCGACCGGTTCCATTCCTCTTAAGCCCAAGTTGGTGGTAAGCCTGGAAGATGATTCTGATTTGCAAATGATCGAAGAAAACCCTAATTCGTTGAATGATGGATCTTCCTTTGGGTCAACTTCCTCCGTTTTCCAGTCAACTATTCAATTTTTGAAGCTAAGCAGGACACAATTAAAATAATTGGGAAGCTTTGGATTGAAAATGGTGAGGCCCCTGCATTGAATCAACCTGATTCTTCTGCCCCAACTGTTGAAAACCCTACCCTTGAGAACAGTGTCTAAGTCAGTGAAAGGGATTTCAAGTTTTTGGCTAGTAACAAAGAGAATGAAGAAGGACAACAGAACTTGGAATGTCGAGGAGTGATCTTATTTGTCGAATGTCAGATGAGGTAGCCTTCAACAAGGTTTTGTTGAACTGGGAAGCGCAAAGAGTCTCGTTGAACTCATATTGGGGTTTGGGATATAAATATGTTTGACTTATGTTTAACACTGAAGTGGCAGCTCGACAATTTCTTCAATATGGTACATGACATATCGCGGGCTCCTTGGCTTATGTTGAATTATGGAGAGTTGATTTCAATCCAAATGGTAGAGGGTGTTACCCGCCAAGTTGCACTTGGATGGACTTGCAGTTGAGCCACCAAGAGATTGAACATTTACCTATTCAAGTTCAAAAGTTCAGAAGTCCAACCAGGCCATTTTGGTCCTGTTTTTTTCACGCATGTTCCATACCCCCATGGCGAAATTGTAATAAAATGACGTAGTGTGACAACCTTTTGTAAAAGGCTTGGCCTACTAAGACTTGGTCACTAGGCCAATTACTCTAGACTGCTTTTTCAATTGTTAATTATATCTGGCTTTTTAGCAATTTATAGTTTTCAAGTTTTTTCACTCAATCCTCCAAAGCTAGAGTAATTGTCTTAGTGGTTAGGTTTTGGTGGGTTATTAAATCCTAGTGTCCGATGTATACTACCATGCTAGTCATTATTCTAGAGTCTTATGGACATGCGTTAAGTCCCCCTTAGGTTTTTTTAAGTTTTCGTTAATAAAAAATTTACCACAAAAACGGAACATTTTAATTGTAAAAGTTGAATAAGTTATAAAAGTGGTAATAGGAGGCATAATAAGCTATGGGGGTGCTTGTTTTCTTACTCAAATCACCCACTTTACCTTCATACCCACTTTGAGAGTGAAATTAGTGATTTTTAGTCACTTAATTTCATTTTCTCTCGAAAAAGTGAATAAAAAGTCAAATAAATGGGAAAAATCAGCATCCCATGAATCAAGGAAACTTGTCTGGGACATGTTTCAATCCTCTACAGTGGTGGCAAACTGTTTGGGAGTTAAAGCAGAGTTGGAAAAGAGCTGAAACTTGTAATTGATTTGTGATTGAGATCTCTTTTGAGAGGTGGTGCATTTCCTCATGAAGGAGGGTGCATTCTTTGAAAGGGGGCGCACTTATGGAGTAGAGTTGGCGCATGATGAAGAGGGGGCCGACCAACCTCTTGAGAGGTGGCACCTACCACCTCCAGTTAACTTACAATCAACTCCAATGCACCCTCATATCACTCAACCTCTTCCTCCACTTGGAAAATTCGCCCCACTTGGGGTTTGAGCTCATTGTCTCTATTTAAGCAAGGTTTTCTCTCATTATCTAGATGGTTGGAGTGTGGAACCTCTGTTAAAACTCTGAGCTTATTGTAATATTGGTGTTGATTAATAGAAAGACTTTGGAGGTCCACGCGTATAGCTTCCTTGTGTGTGGATGCATTGTCTTGGTATGAGGTAACTATGTTGTTATTTTACTTTGCTTCTTGTGGTTATTAATTTGGCCTTTTGGAAAGTTGTTATCAACTCGTAAATGATTTGAGTTCAATTTCATTTATTTATTTTTCTATGCTTAGAGATTTAGAAATTACATGTTATATTTGGTTGTATTGCATGTTTTTCTAACCTCTTGTGTAAGAAGTACTAGATCTAATCCCCTTTTTGCAAGTCTTATTAGCTGTACAGGTTTCCCAGTTTGAAGAGGTGGTTGAGCTCAGTTGCTTCCTCCATGTTCTTCAACATTTTTAAGAGGGCATAGTCCATCCGCTTCCCACCAATAGACTCCATAGATCCGAACATTCAAGCTTGTGCTCTTTCTTCTATCTCTCCCTCCACTTTTATTCAATCTTTCTTGGTTACCATTTTGCATACTTAAGCAAAGTAGATTCATTTTCAAGAATATCAAAAGCTAGTTGTTTTAAGTATGCTTTCATTTTTCAAAGACTAGATCTAGATCCTTAAAAGATCATTTTTTTAGGTAGATCTAGCTTCCTAATCACTACTTGTAACTTACTTAAAGTTCTATCTTTCAGTACTCGATATTAAGAATTTTTTCTAAGCTTCTAAACGCTTCGTTACCGGATGAACTAGCAAGGCTAGTGTCCGATGAACAAATGTAAGGAAAGTGTGACCATTGTCACCTTAGTCACACACCCAACTGCTTTGGAGTGTCGTAACCTCCAAGGGGAGAGCCCTTCAATGATCTGCAAGACACTTATGACAAAGAAAACTATGCCTCCTAGAAGACCAAGTTAGTGACCAGTGCCTTTAACCAATTAATCCTACAAATGAAGAAGACATACTATGTTGATATAGTGCTTGTAGATGCAAGTGTAAATGATACCACATCGGTGTATTCAATCCAAAGACATGCAAATTAGTGATGGATAGCATTCAATAACATTCTACCACATATGTGATCTTTCACCAATAGTAATCAAATACTAACCCTAGATCGCCCAATATAAGTGCAATGGAACAAGTGCATGATCAACCAATCAATTAGTGATAAAAAAGAGGATTGTTGTAATTAATAGCAAAATTAGTATGACAGTCCTAGCAGTATGCAACACTTGGGAGCAGCAATAGGTTAGCCCTTGGAAAGAGGTGTAACAAATGTGGTTGAAGCATTCAATGTAAACAATAACACGTTAACTCTTGACCACTTCTCCTTAGGAGTATATGACAGTATATCAGTCCCTTTATGACAATTTAACAGGAGCAATTAGGAAAGATGTATTAGATTAGTTTTATGCAATTGAGACACACCACACCTTATCCCAACTACTAGCAATGTATGTATGGAATAATCACAAGTTTCAGGAATGTATGTAATGATATTATAGTATAACAATATGTTAGTCCTTTATGGCAATTAGGGCAGCACTTAAGAAACCAAAAGAAGTGGTAAGACAAATAACCTACACAATTCAAATTTCAACGTAATCACACTACTTCGAACTTTTATCACCAATCTCAACAATCATATGACAGTCATGAAATGTATGTCTCAGATTGGCATATCAACAAAAATAAATGTGATTTTCAGACCTTTAAACAGTAAACAAATTGTAAATAATGACCAACTTGTTTGTTGTCTTTTGTGTAGGTTAATGTCGCAGGTGAAGAAGGAAGGACTGTCACATGTGACAGTCTGCAGTTTTTGCAAACTTATGACAGCAGCAGTGTTAGGGCTATTAGGGGGCCGTCTCAACCTTAAATTGGACAATCAATGGAGGACAAGCCAAGGAGGTGCCCTTGTGGACAAGGCCGAGGGTCTTGGAGAAGAGGAAAGGGAAGAGAAAGGAGGAAAAGGGATGAAGAGGAAAGGAAAAGAAGAAGGGGAGGAAGAAAGGAGAGGATAGGAAGGAGAAGAAGATGGGAAGAGGAAGGGAGAGGAGAGAATGAAAGCAAAGGAGGAAGAAAAGGCACGTCGCTAGGATTTTTAGGGGAAAACCTAGGTCTGATTTTAGGTTTAGGGTTTAGTTTTAGGATTTTTTAAATTTTTTTTATATTTTTAGGGCTTCCTAAAATTCCGCCGTAGGGTTTTTAGGGCTTCCTAAAATTTCGCCGTAGGGTTTTTAAGGCTTTAAATGGCAGGCCGAATTTGTAGGAGGGAGGGCCGAAATTTTAGGGAAGCCAAAAAAAAAATTTAAAATGAAATTTTTTATTTTTAGGATTTTTGACATAAAATTGCAGACCTAATTCTAACCCTAATTCTACCATGAAAATGCAAGTGAAATTAGGTAAAAAGATGACAACTTAGGGTTTTTATGGATATTACCCTTAAACCCTAGCCTTAGAAGAAGGTGACCAGCCTTCCTCTTCAAGGTCTTTCTCCTTGTCTACTAAATTAGGGCTTCTTGTAACAACCTCTAGGGTTCGTTACAAGAGCCTAATCTAGGGCAAAGTTGGAGATCCAAGGCTAAACTTCGTAAAAAAACCTCCTCTAGGGAGCGTTTTCCCTATGCTAAGAGGATAGAAGGTAGATAAAGGGCCCTATTCAGAAAAAATGAAGCCCTAGGGCCACCATTCAATCATTCAAAAGCAAAAATTCACCTACCATTCACCAAGCAAGACTAAAAATGGACTAGACATATTTGAGCATGTGTTCTTCCAACAATTCTAGCATCCACCAAGCATTAGCAAAGCAAAGAAGACCAACTTTCATCCAAAAGAGCAAGAAGACATCCCTCCAAGAGGTGCGCATCACTTCATAAGGCTATCTTGGGTCAAAAAGTAACATTATGAATTTTGTCCCATGAGTTGTGATTTGAAAATGAAATGAGGAGATCTTATTTATATGTTCCCACACTCACTTTTTACAAAATAACCAGGCCGACATGCCTTTAAAATGTCAATTCAAATTATAACATGTCAACTTAAAATTATAACATAAAATAATATAAAATAATCAAATATGTGGGTAACTTGGGGCATTCTCCCCAGAGTCACCCAAAAATGACTAAAATAGCTAAAAATGAGCAAAATACTCCAAAATGAAGGATGCAGTAGGCAGGGGGGGACGTCATGCCCCATCTACCCCAACGGCGCTAATAATCCCTCAACGCCCCCCCCAAAACAAGCAGTACGGCCTGGTGAAGATGATGGCGTCATCAATGGAGGAGGCCCAAGGAGAGAAAGCGCTAGGCTGCAGAGGGATCGGGAGGATGCCTGAGGTGACCTGGAAGAGAGGCAAGAGCCTCACAGCTGAGAGAAATGTTACCGGAGTAATGAAACAAGTGGGGGGTCATGTGACCCAGTGACCCACCCCTAGGAGCCCTAGACACCAACCTCATGGCTACAAGCCCTATAATGAGGCAATCAGCAATGCCACTAAGCCATAGTACTCCTAAGAGAAGGACCAAAGGGTCGGGACATGACCAGCACTGAAAATGATGGATAACACCCCTCATTCGCCCCCCCTCTAGAGTTGATCTCTTCCATCGATTTGGGCACTGAGATAATCAATCTCAGCCCTTGATTTTGGAGGGAGAGTTAGGGTTGAGAGTAGTCATTCTCTATAAGAGAAGACTCTCACCCATTTTGTAGCGGCTCTTGGGGAATTTTTTGTAAAGACTTAAACTGAAATAGAGAAGAGATTCTTGAGAGTTCTTGAGACATTGTTGCTTGGATGAATGTTGTGATGGTTGATAGCCATTTGCTGATGTATTGATGAGTTTTCTAGTGCATTTATCCATCTTCTAAAGCTGAAACGAATTGCAGGTTGGAAGGCCACTTGAAGAGGGGCACATTTTTTTGGAGCAGGAGCTCCACACTTGGGTTTTTCTTCAAGGATTTTCAAAGAAGGAGTTGAATTTATTGTTTATCATTCAATTTCTCAAATATTTGCCTTTCATTTTGCTATGTTAACTATCTATTTGTTGCAGATTTCTAACTTTCCATTTCTTGTGGCAGATAGCTAGGGCGCACTTGCTCTCCGGCTGGCTCAAACGCTTAGGGAAAAGCGCTGGTTGCTCATCACTTGGATTCGGCAAGTGGTCTTCACACAAAAATTCAGCCATTCATCTTTGTTTCAAGTATTTCTCTCATGCTCAATTCTCTAGTTATATTTCTGATGTGTTTGCTAAGCTGACACTGCATGTAAAACCAAGAGAAAATAAAAAACTAAAAATTTGACCGTAGGAACTTAAATTTCTCTCCAAACCCGCTTATGATTTGTTCTTAAATGCTTAAATACAAAGTTTCATAGCTTTTTGACTCCATTAACCCATAGATCTAACACCGGTCCTTTGGTAAAAAACGACGCTCTAGGGCATTTTTCTCCTTCAGCTGGTTTGGGTCACTTTGGGGTTCTGGGTAGTTTGGTTTTGGGTTTATTTCATCATTTAATCATAAAAAACCAAGCTACCGCTGATTGGAAGTGATTTAAAACACTAATTATTCTCTGCCCTAGGTCCATTAATCTACTACTTAACCCTTTCCTTGGGCAGTTTACTTCACCATCTCACTTCCAATTCACTTTGCATCCTTAGACTATTTTCAACCATTTGATCTTTAATCTAATCTATTTTATTCATCACATTCGATCGCTGGTCACATTTTATTTAATTGCCTATTGCATCCGTGTGTCCAACCGGTAGCTGAAACCAGACTTAGGATCTAATTTACACTCATCTCTTGTCTTTACCTCTTTATCTTTCCTGGGATTTGGGTGTACTTTTGTCTCTCAACCTTCATCGGTTGAGCGGGGTCTCCCCCCTGACTTGGCTATGTGCCTTGTCTGAAGTGACAGTAGCCTTGTCCGGTGTGACTTCCGTTCCTTGAATGGAGGACCTGGCTATTGCCGGTTACACCTTCCTAGTTGTCCATCCTCTACCATCCCTGTTGGGACACCTTACTTCAGTAGCTAGAGTTTGTGTGATAACAGGATCCTCCCCGTGGCAGGTTTTGATGCGGCACAAATTGCTTTCGACTTCTCATGTTGGCAAAATCAAGGGTCGAATAGGTTTATGCAATATCATTTATGCTCCTCATAATTTCCAAATTGCAAGATCTTTCAGCTATAGGAGTATTTGCGTAGCTTGGAGGAGGGTGCCAGGTGGTATGTCTAGTTCGTTCGCGGATGTCAAGTAGTGGATCAGGTTGGGATTTGGACAAGAGGTCAAGTTGGAAGCAAGAAGGTACTTGCATCTCTTGCCTTGGTTTTAAGAAAGGAGGCTTAGGAGAAAGAGCATTTTCCTTTGGAGGGATTTTTGGGATACCAACACTCGTTTTTGGAAGAACTGGTGTTCAGGGGCTCGAGAGTTTGCTTTGTCTTCAACGGAGAGTTTGCTTTGTCTTCAACGGACCGGCCCACCTTTATGGAGATCAATGGACTTATTCCTCAAGAGGATCTTTTTAAGATGAATATTGATATGACAAGTCCCTTTTGGAGAAAATGGGAGTGGAGTTTCAAGTGACCTTTGAACCAGTATGATTCTCACAAGCTCTCCTCCACCTTGCATCAACGGCATGAATTAGGTCTTGTCCTTGATGCCCGATGGATTTTTGCGGATGTTGAAAACCGATGCATTCAACAACTACACTGGTCAATTAGAGTTTCCTATAAAATCCAGGTCTTTGCTTGGTTGGTGATCTATCAAGGTCTTCCCTCCAAAGCTTGGTTGGCCAAAAGCGGTCTTTTTGATGACCATTCCCTTTTTTGCTCGAGGTCAGAGCCAATGAAGCATATTCTATGGGAATGTTCCTTTACTCGATCTTGTTGGGCCCAGGTTCAATCTTTACTGGCAAGCATTCTATAGGGACATTTGCATTGGTAGGCAGTTTTGACGCGCGATTCCAGATCAATGATTCAGGATTCCTTCTCTGGTATTTGGCACTATTTAAGAGTCTCTACCTTATACACCATTTGGGAGCTATGCTGCAAATATGTTTTTGATAACGAGGTTAGTTTTCGGATGTTTTTTGTCAATTGCGGCGTGATGAGGTACGTATGCAACTCTAAGCCAAAGGATCTTTGTTGGTTAAAGATGCCACGTTGTTAAATCCAATCTTTTATTTAGACTTTATAGTTGTTTTAGTTGCTCTCGAGAAGAGGATATGAGGTTCACTGTATATATCCTTCCTTTTTTCTTTTAATTTCAATGGTTGATGTAAATAATTTATGTATACATAATAAATATCTTTTACAAAAAACATATTCCAAAAAATTTTAGATGTTTTCCTTTGCTTCAAAAGACACAATAGCAGGTGTACTCCTTACCAAAAAGAAGAAGAATTTGAAGTAGCCCATAGTCCTTATGAGTAAAGAACTTACGAGGGCTGAAATGAACTATTCTATAATGGAGAAACAAGCTTTATGCTACATTTGAGCACCCCCCCCACCCTTGCTCTTGAAGCTCACTTCTGAGCAAAGCGTTGAGGAAGCGCTCAAAACATGCACACCCAAAACAATCCCATATGCAATCGTTTTAGGGAAGCGCACTCTCGGGCAATTATTTTCGCTCCCTGCCACTGTACAAGAGCCCTAAGAGAGCGATGTAATCACTCCCATCACTCCCGAAAATGCCCATAGCAAACCCGCAAATTAAAGATGGCCATCTCATTTTTCTCTTTTGGGGGGAGTTTGCTTGGGCTATAGAGCACTCCCCACTTCTTTTTTCATCATTCTTGATATTTCATTCATCCTTGTAAGGGTTTGACGATCTTGGAGTGGATTTGGAGATTTGGTGAGGAGCTTGGAGAGTTGGGAAGGGAGATTAAAGGCTGCCATTTGTGAGAGCTTGGAAGGGAGATTGAAGGCTACCATAGGGTTCAACCACCATTGAAGAGCCAAAGAGGCAAGCTCTAAACTCATTCTTGTTTTTCCCCATATAAACTTGTATATTTTTATGGCTTGAATGCTTGTATGTTTTCTTCTTCTACTCTTTCTTATTCCTTCTCCCTCATTCCATTGCAGGCAAAGGGTTATTCTCTACAAGCAAGATGGGTATGTCAATGTGGCTTGTCCTTTTGGTTCCATTTTTTATTATGATGGTGGTGTTTGGAAACCGAAGGAAAAGTGATGAAGAGGATGAGTGGGTAGTGGCACATATCATGGAGAGGAGGGAGAGGAAGAGGAGGAGGAAAATGATAGTGATGGTGGTGATGGAAGAAAACCAAAGAGAACCCAACGCCATGGTGGAAATACATCACAAACCTTGGAGGAGAGAAGGGGGGTGGAACCACTAAATTTGTATGCCCCCATTGTAGAATAACTTACACAGGTTCATATACCTGTGTGAGTAAACATTTATGTGGGATTATGCCATGGGACGAATGTGATAAACAAGATATATCAAATATCAAATAATAATAAACATATAAACATATATATATAATAATTAATTAGTAAATTTTGGAAGGGACACATTCTTTTGAATGGTCACCATAAGTGCCTCTAGATTATGTATATATATTCCACACTCTCTTATTGTATATCATCTCTTATCTATTACATATTCATTTATATACTTATTCATGGATTATTTATCCTATTTACATTGGGTATTTACTCAGTAAACAGTAAACGAATTATATTCATTTCATTTGGTATCAAAGTCGTTCTTTTCGGCTGACCTATGGTTAATTTATTTAATTTTTTTTTCTAGTGGAAAAAATAATAAGCAATGGGCTTGTGGTTCCATTCAATTATTAAATATTTGAAGAAAGGAAGGAAGCTCCTAGTGGGAGAGAAGAAAAAAATAAATAAATAAAGAAGATTGATAAAAAAAGGAAAAAGAGAAGTTCCATCCAACAAATCAATTAACAAAATGACCCAATGAAGGTTAACTTGGGATGGACCATTTCACAAATGATGAGACATTTTTACTCAATATTTAAAAGAACATATCATCTCGTTTCGTCGCATATCGCAGCTACTAGCACAGAAGATCACAAGAAGTCATTACGAACAAGAACAAGGGATAAAGTCTTCCCTAATTATGCTTTGAAGACAAAGCATTTCTAAGGGGGAGGAAATGTAATAAACAAAATATATAAAATATCAAATAATAATAAACATATAAACATATATATAATAATTAATTAGTAAAGTTTGGAAGGGACACATTCTTTCGAATGGTCACCATAAGTGCCTCTAGATTATGTATATATATTTGACACTCTCTTATTGTATATCATCTCTTATCTATTACATATTCATTTATATACTTATTCATGGATTATTTATCCTATTTACATTGGGAATTTACTCTGTAAATAGTAAACGAATTATATTTGTTTCAACGAAAAGAAGACTATAGGAGTCAAAACCTATACATAAGAGTGAAGAGGAGGAAGCACAATACATATCCAAAAAACCAAAGGTTGAACATGAGACCTCAAGCTCACATAGAATATTTAATGGTTGATCCCCATCCACACATGGTAGTGGATTCTCCCCCCGCATTCAGGGCATAGAACATCATCAGTTTTCATTGACCAAGGTTGTAGGGATGACGTGGATACAAAAGTGTTCCGGTTTCTCTACGCATGTGACATACCATTCAATGTTCTTCGCTCACCCTATTGGCATGAAATGGTAGAAGGCATCTATTGTGCCCCTTAAGGATACAAGAGCCTCAAGTATGACAAATCTAGAACCATGGGACTTGACAAGATAAGATAAGATAATGTTATTAATGTCCACGAATGAGCACAAAAATAGGTCAATGGGACTAAAAGGATACAATCAGTATAAGTGCAATGTGGGAGTGCAAATGCAACTCCTAGAAAAAAACCAAAACTATATCTATGATAAACTCAAATAAAATAAAAAGAAAAATTACAAGTAGTAAGACCGCCTCCAAAACATGTATATAACCGTATCCAAGGCACGGTGATGAAGAGTGAACATGAAGCCAATGAAGTCAAGAACATATGAGTCTGATAGTCGATGGAGATAGGAGCAAACTAGGCATTGCCCTCGCTATCAGAGTCCTCTAGAACTCTCGAGATGTCCAGTTGTATGATCCTGGGGGGATGTAGGAGTGAGGGATACTCCTAACATCTGAGGTCGAAAGAAGGAAACTCCGGATAGATATCTGACTGTTCTACTGGGGCTAAGGAAGGATCCTCCGTGCAAGGGATGCCCTGTTCTAGATCTGTGGGGAACTGTTCATCCTAGTGCTCTGGGTGTGTGTGAATTGATGTGCTCGTCCCCTCTGGACCAATCTCAAAGATGTTTGTCGATCTCTCAAACAGGAGGGTTGAGAGGAGATCCGAGGTCTCACTACTCTGTTGTCTGAAGTACTATGGAGCGCAACCCTTCGCTTGTTGCTCTGATCAGAGGGATCAACATGAAAGTATGAAGTGATCTTCCTGGTCATCTCAAGGTGGAGTGAGGTGTGTAAGAACTAAGATCTGTGGCTAAATACCTCCTTTATGAAGAGGGATAGGCATTGTTGATCTGGTATTTGAAGAAAGTAGAGAGGGAGCCCCTGAATCTTTATAGAGGCAGTGGTAACATCCTTTGAAAAAAATCCAAGATCCAAAATGCTTTGGGACAATTCACAAATGCTTGGAGCAAATATGGGGTATCCATTGTATCTGATGGTCGGACAAATGTAAAGTACAAGCCATTGATAAACGTTCTTGGAGTGTCTGTTAATGGTGCAATCTTCCATTCATCCCATGACTACTCAGATCGACTCAAGACCGACATCAATATTACAGAACCCTTAATTAAAACTATTGAATCTATTGGGCCATATAATGTCATCCCAGTCATTACAGATAATGATGCTAATTGTAAGGCAGCAGGAGCAATCATTAAGAAAAGATACCGCAACATATTTTGGTCTAAGTGTTTGGTTCACACAATGAACCATTTGAAGCATGACATTATCAAGATGAAGGACCATGATTATAGATGGATTGGTTCATTGTACAAGAAAGGCAAGCACCTGATAAGATTTATTACCAATCATAGTAATGCCCACCACATTTTTCGCAGTCACTCAAGGTTGGTGCTATTGAAGATTGCAAACACTAGATTTGTTATCTATTACCTCACCTTCAAGCACCTTTTGAAGATAAGAGAGGGATTGGCTAGAATGGTATCAAGTGAATCATGGAATATTTTAAAAGACGTGGTTACATCCGCATTTCACGGGCATGATTTTCAAGAGGTGGATGACATTGTTCTTGATGGTCAATTTTGGGCATGTGTTAGGTATGTGTTGCAATTCACCAAACCTAACATGATTTGGTTTGTAAATACTTATCAGTCGGTAATTGGGGAGGTGTATGAGCAACTGAATAGCATGCTAGGCCAAATAAAAGATATTGTGCAGCCAAAAGATGCCATCTTGTATGATCATATTCACAAGCATGTGGTCAAAAGGTGGTATAATCTTAATGTTCCACTCCAAGCCTTAGCATACGTCCTTACACCAAAATACTATCATCCATCTTGGTTGGCCAAACTAGCACCTGGGGGTGGGATCAAGAAAAAACCCCACACAGATCCAGAGGTACAGAATCGGTACATGCTAGCAATAGACAAGTTGGCTTGGTCCCTGAAGAAGAGAAGTGTGCCATATTACATGGTGAATTGAGCAAATACCTTAGTCAACATCGAGTGTTTGCTAATTTGCATGCAAACAAAAATCGAGATAGGTTGGCTCCTATTGAGTGGTGGAACATGTATGGCTCCTCCACCATACAGTTGCATAAATTGGCCATTAGAGTGCTTTTATAGGTGGTTAACAGTTCTTCTGCAGAGAGGTGTTGGATCACCTATAGCTACATCCATCGTGTGAAAAGAACCAACCCTTGGTTTTTGTACACTACAACTTGAGGTTATTGTCTCATTATTGTGAGCAGGCCAAAAGTGATAGAACATACACATCACTTGGGACAACCCGGAGGAGAATAATTTGGAGGATGGAACCTTGGCTTTAGAGCGCTTGGAGGCTGAACTTTTGGGCGATGATGATGGTGAACATGCAGCAAGAGAGATGCCACCCCCATCCACTCGCAATGTTCCAAATGCACCAACTTTGCCTCTAGCTTCACAACCTCCATCGTTGTGTGCGGGTTATGTAGTTGTTGGACGTGGTTCACAACCACTTCCACCAACTCAGGATCAAGAGACTCCTACTCCTAGTGCTCATATATCACAGGAAAAGAAATTAGAAGTTTCTCGTGGCAAGAGAAAATTTTAGTACTTGCCTTTTTCTAGTTTTAAATACTTTGCAAATTGTAACTATTGACTCTCTAATATTTTTATGGCTTATTTTGAAAGCATTATATGGCAATTTAAGTTTGATATTTGAAGTTGAACCTACCTTTGAAGTTCATTGCATGCAACTTTGCACTTTTGACTGCATAATAACATATTATTGTTGATGTTTCTCCATGGATTGCAGCATTGGGCAAACATTCTATAGATCATCCTCCTAGAGTGGTCATGTGTATTGACCAATGGTTGGTAGAGAAAGGCCCCATCGTAGCCCTTATTAGTCATATGTATTGACTATGTGTATTGAGGCTTGGATGCTTAGTCTTGTCTAGTCATGTGGATTGACTAAGAGTGAAGTAAGGCTACGGTCACATTACATACACTATGTGGGAGTACTCGTGATGGAGTGATCTATTCTAATTAGAGTAAGTTGACTTGTCTATGTTATAGGGGATCTCATCCCCTTGTGTAATAGACAAAGTCTAATCTAATGTTGAATTTGGCATTGGCTCTAAGAAGTGTCTGGGACTTCTTAGAGTATGGTCAAATCAACATTAGAGCTCTATGTATGAATTTGATCTGCATGTGAGGAGATGGACATCAACAAGGATAACTTTTCTATGATAAAGAAATATCAAAGAAGTTAAGACAAAGCATTGATGAAGTCCCAGATAGCATTGAAGAAGTTCCAGATGAAAATGAAGACAAGAAGACAAGTCGACTTGAAGATAAATAAAAGATGAAGACCAAAAGAACAAGTCAGCCACAGAGGAGAAAGACAAGTTGACCCCATTGAGAAATCTTCTAGTGAAAAGAAGAATATAAATAAAGTGCTTCCACACTTCATTTTCACTTTCACTCATCACACAATCTTCTCTCTCCACTTGTGTGCACCTCCTAGGAAGGCCTAGCTAAGGCAAGAAGTAAATTTTGGGTTCTCTTATTCTCTTGGAATATTTGCTACCCTTGCTAGGGTTTCTTGTGAAGGAGGGCGAACCTTTCTTGTGCTAAGGTTCATCTTCATGATTGGTATTGTACTTGTATTGGATTGATTTCTTCTGAGAAATCAATCCAATGCATGACTCTCTCTCTCCAGCTCATTGCACTAAAATGCACGACTCTCTCTCTCTCTCTCCAGAGTCATGCAATAAAATGCATGACTCTCTCCCTCCAACTCATTGCCACTCAACTCAAAGATACTCCGAGAAATACTAGTTCGCATGAATTTTTGGACTACACTCTCAACTAGTCTAACTAAAGTGCATCCTTGGTTCACTTTCCACTTCACATCGGTTCAGTTCAAGTTCAACTCCACTCCGTCAATGTGCATGGCATCTCCACCTCACTCCTTCATTAAGTTAACCAAAGCGCATGAGGAAAGACTTCACATGGACTAAGCAGATGGTTTACTTCACTCAACCTCTCACCCAGTCAACATACCTGTCATCACTCTACTCCATCATTACTTCACTCCGGTGTACCTCTAGAGGATCGAGGCGCATGGTCTCTTCACAGCAGTTCGTCGGCAGTCAAATCACAGGTCTCTCCACTTGACTCCTGCACATTGGATTACTCTTTAAAAGGAAGGGGTCGCTATGGTTTGAAGGGTTGGATTTTCTTCAGCAGGAGCATACTCTCTCACGTTTATCTACTTCTCTTCTAGCTTCTATACTTTTGTGTAGAAAACATCATTGTACTGATTCTATATCTATCTCTTTGGTGCAATCAACCTTTTGATTTATGCAAAATAAAGCTTCGCTGTGCTTGTATCCGGCTCTCATAGTTTGATGGTAACTAGATGGGGTTTTGTGCAATGATTTAGAAGTTTTCAGCCTTTTATCTGGGTAGAATCTACCATTTAAAAGTGCTTTCAATCTATGTTCTTTCCATTTCTTTGAAGCTAACGTTGAAGAGAATTCCACCGCAGTTTTATAAAATCAATTATAGTAACCCCTTTGGCTTAATCGCAGACCAAAGATCTTTTCTTGTTGCTGTTTTATTGTGTTTGATTGCAGATTTACAAGTTGAAGGCAGTGAAGAAAGAATTAGGGATGCCCCCCCAAAGTCGACATGCACCACCCCAAATGGAGAGGATATCTACTAGTGACATTGGGCAGTCTTCTCCTAAAAGTTACACATATTTCTGATTGTTGATCCATAGAGTTATTCACATTTACATGTGTGGAAATAATAAATTTGTGCTAACAGTGATATAGTAGAGATATTCCCATACCAAGGAAGAGTATAGTTGTTTCTAGGTTTCTTGCGGTAGGTCATGTGTATTATTTTTCTTTCCACTTTCTCAATGCCTCCAACTTTGCTAAAATCTCTTACTTGCAAAGTCTTTGTGGGAAAAGCAAGAGGTAAATGAGGATTGCCTTTATCCTCTTGGGATATTTGCAATCTCTAGAAGGATGAAGGGGACTTGGACATGATAGATATTTGCACACAAGGTCTTGTTTTGGCTGCCGAATGGATTGTAAGAGCATTACAAGGAAAGCCTTGTTGGCAAATTCATCTTATGGAAGGACAATCTCCCTTCATTTCTCCTCTCAATTTTTTAACCCTTACCAATGGAGGGCTGTTCTTCTTGGCGATTCAACCTTGTTCATAGCAGTCCACTCAAATTGACAAATCTCCCTTCTATGGTCTAGTTGTAAATATACTTTTTAAGGTAGCAAGAGTACTTCCATGGGTTCTTGGATGAACTAGTGTTTCAAATAATCGCAAAAGTTCATATTCTTAGAAAGCATAGTAGGGACAAGATCATAGGTCCCAGTCTAATATGTTAACTCTTCTGGCCTAGGTAGGAAGAGCGATAAAATATTTGATCTGTACATGAGGTATTTTTGTAATTTAGTAATAATAGTAATATAAGGCATAGATTTTTCATTAAAATAAAAAGATATTGAACTTGTACCTGTGCAAAAAATGCATGACATGATTACATGTAAAATTCTAAAAATTGTTAGATTTATAAACACAAACCTAACCACCAACTAGATCTCATTTCAAAATATAAATAAAGGAAAACCATGGAGGACTAAAACTATTCAAAAAATATGTAACATAATAGGTTACCTGGGGCAGTGATCCCATGGAGGTTGAAGTCTCCCATAAGCTTCCACAAATTTACTTCCTGCCAATGAATAAGAAAAAATCCCTAATGTCAAAACATGGACGGTGTTGAAAACTCCAATCAAATTATCAAACGTATAAATGGAATAGTTACCTTAGGAAAATAATTTGTGGCATCCAGTGTAGCAGCATGGGGAGCAATATTCTCTTGTGCAAATTGTGCAACACTTTCTTTGAACTAGAAAATAAGCATGTCAACACATTAAAATTTAAATCTCATATTAACTATCAAAGAACAACATATATTTGACTTTGTTGAAGAAAATTAACCCATGATAAATAAGTTCAATATTCATAGGTGGGAAATATAATACTGCCTACTGAAGCATGAAGACTTAATACCTTATTGAACAACAAAGCGAATCAAGATATCACAAGTAGACTAAAGAACAATTTACATTATGAGAAAAGAGCATTCATCCAACATTTATGATATATACCATAGAGTATGTTAACTCCTAACCTCCCAGACATACACTCAAAGATATTCAAGTCCCTGAACGGAGTGCAACCTTAGAGACACATAGAAAGGTTACCTGTTGTCACTACAACAATTCTTCCTCTCACTTTAGAACAGTTCTCATCCAGTACAAAGGGGGGAACCCTAGAAATAGATGTTTATGACATTTTTAGAATTGAAGGGATAGTGGATTGCCAAGACCAGTGCCTATCCAATGGGTGATGGGAGTCAACATCAACAATCAAGAAGATAAGAACTTGTATGGAAGAAGACATAGCTAGGCTGTTATAAACATGCTCTAACGAACCACATGGATTCATTTCAATATGCAGAAAATTAAAGGAAGGCTCTTCCAAAGATGCTACTCACAACCACTACAAAATCAGTCAAGTGATAATGTGCAATTGTAAATAATTAAAGGGCAACACATGAAACCTTAAAAGAAGTAGGCAAGAGTAGGAAGCTTCTTTATATAATGAACAACCAACAATAAATCATGCTTCAAGTATAATTTCACCCAAAGATCAAGACAATAATAAACCTGCCACATTTAACTTTCAGATTTCAACCCTAGCTAGGACAGCCCTCAAAAAGGAGTTAACAGCCCTAACCGGAATGTTACAGCAGCGAATACCCTTCCACAAACACAATGATTGCAGCAAGACAAAGCGAGGGATTCACCTCAACTCTAACGTCCTCTTATTGGAGCAAAAATTGCCCTCCTACAAAGACTATTCTGGCAGATCTGTACTAGTTTTTTCCAGACATCATATTGGCACAAGTAGACAAAAGAAATATGGAGAACCTCACATTGAAATGCCGTTTTTCTTCTTCCTCCCAATAGATCTTCAACTAAGTTTGGAGGGGATCTCACACAACTCCAACCATGCCCTTTGAAAATGAATCTTTCCTCTATTTCTACCTTCCAAATCAAGTCAAGGCCCAATGAATAAAATAGAGCTAGAAACTCTAGAAGTAGGGCTCTCCTCTTACGGTGCCTTTTAGGGTTTCTTTTAACCACAAAATGGCATGTGTCATCTTCTCCTTTGAGGTAAATCCTCCAGATATGTGTAAATACACCTCGAATCATGTGAAATGCCTTATAAACCCCCTTCAACATGTTTTATGTCCCCTTTTGAGGAGAATGTCACATTTTGAAGGGTTGATTCATGATCAAGCAAGCTAAAACATAACTCCTTTCACTTTTGTGGTTGAACACTCCTCTTCAAGGGACCTTGTTTGACCATTGAAGCACTTATGTTGTTAGGTGGCACCATTTTGAAATAGGGTGTTGTTCCTTTATCCTTATCCTTTGCCATGTGTCATGTTCGAGGGTACTTTCATGAGGGATGTTTTGCTCCTTTGGCCTTTGAATGCATGAAAAGGGTCCATAATGCCACTTGGTACCTCCTAGTGCAAAGGGTTTGCCTCCAAATATGTACAATAGGCCTTAAACAAAGTATCATCACCCCCAAATACCCCAAATAAAATAGTCCAATTTTCAGGTCACAGCTTAGACAAACACCAAATTGGTGTATGAGACACCCTTGTTGTGGGACAAGTGACCCCCTCCCTGTAGTGATTTGACTACTAAAGTCTATAGAGATGTACATAGCCTACCCCCCTCTAGATTTGAACCTCTGACATCCTAGGAAGAAGCACATGTTCTTAACTGTTAGGCCCACTCAAGTTGTAAAAATATGCCTCAAAAATGGGTGGAAACTCCTCTATTAGGTCTTCTTCCTGTCTTCAACATGCTTTAACCACATCCTTGAAGAGGGAATTCAAGATTTGATACTCAATAATGCTTTTTCCTACCTTGTGTCATGCTTAGGATCCCAAATAAGGTAGGGCATTCATGTTCTAGGGCTCCCTTTCTGTTCATATCATCCATCAATGTGGTCCCGAAAAAGCCTCCATCAAGCTATAATTGCTACTAAACTCCAAGGGTATTCAGTTGTGCTTAGTGAGAGAAGAAAGGCCCATGAAAATGCAAAAATGAACCATGCATTTTCAAGGGGTTTGTTAGAGTTTGCACGTTAATTCAATTATGTTGGATCTTAAACCTGAAAGATGGACAAGCACAGCAAAACACAAAAGACACAAGAAATTTCCTCGAGGAAACCGTAAAGGAGAAAACCCCGCAACTTCCTCAGAAATAGATTCGTCACTAGTACAATATCAAGCAAGATGGAAAAACCAAATTATAAGATGTCTTTTGCAGCTCTCTCTCTTCTCCTCCAGCGAACTTGTCTTCTCTCTCACTTGGTGCGAACTCGCTTTAGTGAGTGTGATGTCAAAATGAGAGATTGATCCTCTCTATTTATACTTTAAGTGTGAGTGACCTAATTCCTCATTGGGGCCGACTTCCCTAACTGACTGGACCGACCCGTCCTAGGGAAACTCAAAAATACAATTTACATTTATCTTTTGGGGAGCTATTGCCCCAACATACAATGGAGGTTTTACCTCGATATTCTTGCATGACCAAATACAATAATGACATCCCTGAACGGAGAAAAAACATCTCCGACGGAGGTACAATAAAAGTACAATAATAATGTAATAATAATATACAAAGAATATCTTCTGAAGTTACATTTACAACAACACTCCCTCTTAACTAGGAAGGTATTCACTCGCCACAGTCATCATCACAGTTGGACATAAACTCTGGACAACGCCATCATCGTTGGATCATCATCATCGTTGGAAAATCATCAACGTCGCTACTGCAGCAATCCTCATCACGCTGATCATTGAATAGTGACATCTCTTGAATCTATCCGTCATGGGAAGTTCTACAGAGCCAACCCTTTTTCATGTTGGATGTAGGCCTAGCTCTAATCTAGGTCTTTATCATCTCTATGAGCAAGCCATCAAGTAGGTACAGCCCAGGACCATATATTACATTGCCTCAGCAATCACCTGCATCTCCTACTATCATCTCATCGTATCCAAATCATCTCATCATCTCGCACGAAGAGCATCCCAGGTGCATACACCATGTCCATCAGACAACCTACGTCTTCCACCCAGTGGATACAGCCCAGATGTATTACGTCTCTCTTTCAGTCAACATACGTCTCCCACCCAGTGGGTACAGCCCAGGGACATCTGCGTCTTCCACCCGTGGATACACCCCAGATGTATTACGACTCTCTCGATCAACCTGTGTCTTCAAACATGTGGATACAACCCAAGAGCATCCCAGATGCCTTACGTTCTTGCAGACCACCTGCGTCTTCCATCATGTAAGATACAGCCCAAGAGCATCCCAGATGCATTACATCCACGTCTTTCACCATGTAAGATACATCCCTAGTGCACCTGCGTCTTCCGGTCACATCACTCCCTCTTTCGAGGAACCTCGATCTGGATAACACCAAGCTTCTCTCTAAAGTACTCGAACTTCACTCTCACTAACGGCTTGGTCAACACATCAGCTATATGCTCGTCTATCGCCACATACTAGAGCTTCACTGCTCCTCTCTGCACCATATCCTAGATATAGTGGTACTTGATCTCAATATGCTTCAACTTGTCATGGAACACCGGGTTCTTAGACAACTTCACACAACTCTGGTTGTCACAAAAGATACAAGTCGCCTCTAACTCGAGATCAAACAAATCTGACAGTAGCTTCCAAAGCCATACCGCCTCACAACTAGCCAAACAGGCTACAACATACTTTGCTTCGGCTGTACTCAGTGCCACACATGATTGCTTCCTGCTAAACCAAGAGATCATACTGGATCCCAAACTGAAGCAGCATCCTGAAGTGCTCTTCCTGTCTGTGGCACTGCCTGCCCAATCCGAATCAACATAACCATGCAGGTTAATCTTTTGATTCATCTCATATTTGAGCCCATACTCAACTGTACCCTTCAAGTACCTCAATATATGCTTTGCAGCAATCACGTGAACATGTCTCGAATCCATCAGGAACTGGCTCAAGGTGTTCAAAGCAAAGCATATGTCTGGTCTCGTGTTCGTCAAGTACATCAACGAACCAATCATCTGCCTCTACATCGTGGAATCAACTGTCTCTGATGAAGCATCACATAGTAGCTTCAAGTTCGATGCCATTGGTGTGGCCATTGCCTTGCAGTCCATCATTCCTAACCTCTTCAAAATCTCTACTACATACTTTCCTTGAAGTAGTGCATCATACCCAGGTCATTCATCTCGAACTTTGCGGCAAGCCTTCTCTTCGTATCTGCAATGAGCTCATCCTCTCTTGTTACAAACAAGTCGTCTACATATAGTAGTAGTATCACTGGTCTTCCGCCCTCAACATTGAAGTAAAGGTTGGAATCTGCTTTACTCTCGGTAAAGCCTAAGCTCATCAAAAAGTTGTCCATCCTATCGTACCATGTCCTGGGTGCCTGCTTCAAGCCATACAAGGCTTTCTTTAACTTGCACACATGAGTCTGTCTGTCATGTGTCTCGAATCCCAATGGCTGCTCCACATACACTTCCTCTTCGACTACACCATTCAAGAATGATGTCTCGACGTCCATCTGGTTTACCTTCATTACTGTCGCCAATGCAAGTATAGATCCGATGGAAGTGTATCTAGCTACAGGTGCAAATGTCTCCTCGTAGTCTATGCCTTCTTTCTAGGAGAAGCCACTTGCCTTGTGTTTTTCGATGCTACCATCTGCAGCATTCTTGATTTCACTTTGAAGTCACAACAAACTTCCCTACTGGTCTTGGAACTATCTCCCGGACATCATTCTTCATAATCGATTGGTACTCCTCGATCATGGCATCCTTCCATTCTTTTCTGATGCTTCCTCGTAGTTGGAAGGTTCTTTATCAATCATGTCACATAGTAGGGCCACATAGTTGGAGTATGGTTTGGGTCTCTTGCTTTCTCTATGTATTCCATTTGGAGCACCATACTTCTCAGCATCTTGTATTGCTTCACGTGCCCATGCCGGTCTTCTCTTGTGGGAGTTCTCACGAGGTGGATCTACAGGTTCTTGTGATTCTATCATGTCACAGTCTTCATGATCTTTTTGAATTTTCTCCTCCATAACTGTATCTCTAGTTCTGGTATCTTCAGGTTCTTCAGTTTCTTCAATAGGTAATTTTCTTGATTTGTTGTATGCTGAATCTTCATCAAAAGTTACGTCTCTGCTGATCTCGATCTTCTTGAATCCTGGGAACTATATTCGGTAAGCTTTTGATGTATCACGGTATCCCACGAATATGCCCTTTTTTCCTAAAGGGTCTAGCTTTGTTCTCTTTTCTTTCGGGATGTGTATGTACACAGGGCAGCCAAATATTCTGAGATGGCTGACTTCTGGTTTCTCTCCTGAGAAAGCTTCTTCGGGAGTCTTATTGTTCAATACACGGTGAGGTGTATGGTTTTGTACATACACAGTTGTTCTTGTTGCTTCTGCCCATAAGTGCATTGGAAGATCTTGATCATGTAGCATTGCCTTCGTTGCTTCCATTATTGTTCTATTCTTACGTTCTGCAATGCCATTCTGTTGAGGATTGTAAGGAGTGCTCAACTCCCTCTTAATCCCTGATTCCTAGCAAAGATCCTTGAATTCTTTGAGGTGAATTCTCCGCAATTGTCCGATCGTAGGGTCTTGATCTTCCTTTCAGTATGATTTTCAACCAAGGCTTTGAATTCCTTGAATTTGCTAAATACTTCATCTTTGCCCTTCAAGAAGTAAATCCATGTCTTACGGGAAAAGTTATCTATAAAGGAAACATAGTATATGTTGTCCGCCAGATTGCACACTAGCAGCAGAAATCTTTTGAAAGTTGTCTCCCTCACTGGAAGTGGGGAGAGGTGTGGCCTTGGGAGCAAGCAATGAGCCAGGTACTGTCACCTGAATCCCAGCTCCTCCGTTTAGGCTAACTCCTAACGAAGCCAAGGGGGGTAGTCCCTACAAAGAGTTTCACTAAGGCTCTTGTATTTTATATGTTTTAAGTGTGGGGTGATGCAGATGGATGTTATTTAGGAGTTTTTGTATGATGATGGGAACACAATTAAACACGCAATCCACGTTGCAAATTCTACAAGATACAATTTAGAAGATGAACAATATACTTTGACTTAGAATTAAAACAAAGCATCCACAAGATAAAAATCAAACAAATGACAAGGACATATGGTCCAGATTCAGAAGTTACATAAGAGTTTTTAAAGATTAGTGCCAAATGGAGTCAAAAGAAATGCTTGGGATGCTGGAAAATATAAGTCAAAAGTAGTTGTTTGCGAGATCGTTTTGAAATTGTTCTTGGTAAATTTTAAGTGTTTTAGGTGTTATTGATTATTAGGCTAAAACCAAGGATATCAAAAGAGTAGAACCTTAACCGGGAAAAAATACTGGCAATCTCTTAGATGATAGGTCGGGAGCACCCAGATTGCAGAGGATAAGTGTACAATGGCTTGACCACCCTTGAGTCTGACAGTGGATTCCCGGCACCACCTGTTTCAGGAAGCAACCTCAGTGATTTGATGTTGATTTTGGTTTTCGGTAAAGTTTTAATTATGTTATCACTTGTAAGTTTAGCAAGTCCTTCACCTTTCTGAGTACTAGCCCAGCCTTTTCAGGTTGGCAGAGCATACGGGTGTTAGATAATCAGCCAAAAATAAATTAATTAAGGGGGATGTGAGTTGAAATGTTTTATTTTTAAGAGCACCGTTCAACTCTCTGATAGAGAGCGCTCTTGACTTAGTCTTAAGACCAACATTCAAGAGACTTTTCTAATCTAATATGCCTAATGCAAGGGGAAAATGCAAGTCTAAAAAATGCTCTCCGACAAAGAGTGCTCTTGACTTGGATTTGGCCAAGTTCAAGAGGCTTTGTTTATTTTATTGCAAGTAAAAGAAGTTGTGAAAATAAATCATGTGATAGCTCAACAGATACAAAAGACAACTAGCATGCTACTTGCAAAATGAAATTCAAAAAGAGACTTAGTGTTCTACCAAACAATTTTACTCTAAGGTGGGGTCTTCCTCCAAACAAGGTTGACCACTAAGAACCGCTAGCACTTGAGAACTTTCTAGCTAGCTGAAATTTCGACCAAGGAAACTAACAGGGAAAGAGGAGTAACCACAAAGTTATGTGGTCCTGCCCTTGGGATGATTTCATCCCAAGGATAATGCCTCAAGTCAAAACTTGGAAGAGAGTTATACTAAGTACAAAATTTGAAAGATATATCTAGAAAAATGAAACAAGTCTAACTAAAGCATGCATGAAACAGTCTTCCCCAAATGGGGAAGAAGGAACCAAAGTGTGGAAGGCCTTATCCCACCTAGCCTTTTTATTAATCAATTTACAAGTGCCTTGGGAATTTAACCCTTGTAAGGTCTTTTATGAAAGATAAGATAAACTGAAACGAAACTAAGAAGCTCTTGATAGCTTTTACAAAGGATAAATAATATTTTCTTGGTTTGAATCGTCCTTTTGGTTTCTTGATAATCTTCTTGGTCTAAACCTTTTTTTCTTCTACTTGCTTCAAAGAATTCTTGAGTTTCTCTTTCTCAAAAGCCTATCACAATGGTGAACTCAATAAACCATTAGCATTAGTCAAAATAAAACAAATTTCAAAACTAACAGGCCTAAAAACCAAATATTAGATCTAAAGCTATATGCATGAAACTAGATGGTTTGAAATACATGCAAGTTTAATCCTTTGATGAGATCTAAAACAAAACTAACAATGGACTAACTTCTAACTACTTAAGCTCTAAACTTAAACAAAGAAAGGAGCAAGCCAAAGCAAAGAATGGAATGGGAAGAAGAAGAAAACGAAGGGAGAAGGAGAGCTACAGATCTAGAAGAAGAAGGGATAGAATGGGAGGAAGGAAAGAAAAACAAAATGGACGAAGAGAATAGGGTAGAAGAGAAAGTAGAAAACAAAGGTAGGAAACCAAGAAATGAGAGAAGATTAAAAGCAAAGAAGAGACGCCAAATAGAGGAGAAAGAACAAGTTGGAAATAGACCAAAAACTGCAAAAAAAATCAAACCTTATCAAAGGCTAGAAATGCACAAAAAAGTGCAAAAAATCAAACCTTAACAAAGGCTGGAAATGCACAAAAAAGTGCAAAAAATCAGACCTAAACAAAGGCTGAAAATGCACACAAATTTTACACCTTTTAAAGGCTAAAATTGACAAAAAAATCAGACCTTTAAAAGGCTGAAAATGACTCAAAAAACAAAACAAGAAAAATCAGACCTCTAAATGAGCTAAAAGAATGGCTCAAAACAAAGAGAAAAAATGAGAAAAGAGCATAAAAGAAAGAGAGGATATGAGCACAACAAGAAATGAAAAGAGCTTGGAGAAGAAGAAAAGTTGAGATAAAAAAAAAAAAAAAGATTCAATGGAGAAAGGAGAGAGCTTGAAGAAGTAAGAGGAAAAGATTGAGAAGAGAAATCAATACAAAGAGAGGATCAAAAGAGCAAACAAGAGTGCTAGAAAACGAAAGCACTTAGTGACCAAATAACCAAGAAGTTGATTTTGATTTTAGGTGCTGGAAGAAGTTTTTTGCAAGTCTCTTTAGATCTTGAATCTTGTTGAGTGCCCTGTAAAATCCAATGCACATTCAAAGCCACAAATTTCTTGAAGTTTTTTGGAGAAGGGGGAGATGCAAACTAGCTCATCCCTTACTCCAATGTATGAACCCTTGATCTTGAAGAAGGGGGAGATGCAACTTAGCTCATCCCTTACTAGAAGATGAAGATCCTGAAACTTATACACACACTTAAACAAGAGAGCTTAGATCTAAGACATTAGTACAAAAATAAATCAAAGAGCATGTATTATAACTGACTAAAGCATGCTACTTCAATATCATTTAAATACCAAGCATCAACAAGTAAACTGAAGACAACAATTACTTGCCCTATGTGCTTGAATAAAGCCCTCTAAGCTAGATCCGATACTCAAATAGATAAGCATGCATAAACAATGAACAATATTACCTCATTTAGAAATCATGAACCATGCATGCACCAATTTGACCTTCGGAGTCTCAAGCTTTATTCCAATGTTGCACAAAAGCAAACTACTTTACAAATATCCAACAGAGGTTCTCTGCAAAATTCTCCACACTTAAGAGAGCTCCAAGAGCTTATACAATACAAGAGCATCAATCAATCCTAAATTCGAAATGGGCATGAAGAGAGCCAAAAACTCCAACAAAATCCAATCAAAACCATGTTAACTCCCCTCCAAACAAGCTCGGAGCCTGATCCACTCAATCAACACCGAGTTCTGGGATGATGTGGCCTCCACATGGGTAATGGCGTCAACCATCAAGCATAAGAACCATCACTTATCAAATGAAGAACTTCCATGTGAGTTTGGCGTGAATGAGCTCAATGGAGGAGATTGGGGTTGGTGGAGGTGAGGTGGAGTCCAAAACGCTCACTCTTGGCATTAGTCGCCCATCCCAATCCGCGAGCTTTGACGTGGAGAGAGGCCACGTGAGAGGTGCTCACATCATCCTTCCAAATCATTTCGTAAATCAAAGTTTTAATATAACATATTTCATTCCTTTATGATGGTCGCCCTTCATCATAGTATATTCGCCCACCAACTAGCTTCAAAGCTTGGAGAATTCGCAAATGTGAAGAGGCACATGCTTTCCATGCTTATGTCATCTCCATAAATCAAAATTTAATGCAAAATTTGGATATGACATGTGCTTTATATCTTCAACATGGTCGTACACATCATAAAAATATAACCCATGCTTTTCCAAACTTTAATATAATGTATTTTGACTTTTTTTATTTTTGGATTTATGTGCTTTTGTCATTTTATGGCCACTAAATGCCAAAAAAATGAAAAAATGCCTCCAGAGGTGATCTAATCGCCCGAAACCTTAGAAAAGATGGCGCTAGGGTAAAGTGGACGCTCTGAGCATCAAAACGAGCCTCCCCACGCCCAATTCTGCCTCCGGATGAGGCCTTTATCATTTTTTGAAAAAGTTTTAATTAAACCATTAAGAAAATGGTCTAACTTATGGAAAGAAAATATTTTTGCTGGAATCAAACGAAACTCCTAGGGGACCTAGTGCATGTTCATACGACTCAATCGAGATGGCTAACACGTAAAAAATCCTAGACACAAGACTCTAATAACTACCTTAGGTTTTGACCACCATGGGAAATACTCCAGCTTTGGAGGTTTGAGTGAAAAACTCGGGGATTATACGCCACTGATGAGTAGCGCATAATTCCTAAGGAAAAAACACTCTAGAGGATCCCCCAAATGGCCAAACCTATGAATAGCCGAGTCTTTTATAAAAGGATTCCGTTTAGACCAACTTTTTACATTTTCCCCATGGGGGTATGAACATGCAGTTATTACAACTGGGGCAAAATTGCCCTGAAAATGTCTTCTGAACTTCTGAACACTGACGATGAACATGAATCATGTTCATGGAACTGACGGCTCATAAGAAATTCAGCTATTGTACAAAATAGCTGATAACATCTGGCTCCAACTGCGGGACGTGTGCTCGATCTGGAAATCATGCAAGGAGAGGATACGAGAACACCAGAATCTCTGGTTTTATATATATAACCTGTAAAAACATCTCAACTTGACAGAAAACCTTCAGTAGCACATTTGTTATGAAAAAACCAAAATGAAATACCAACTATATTTTTATTGTTTGAAAATAAATTCTAAGAAGTCTAAATGCAGGCAAATACTTTATTCTTTCCTATTCTAACATAATACAAAAAAGAACATGTTAAGTATAATCAAAAATCCAATGTATCCATTTAAGCATGTAATCAATGTAAAAACAACAATTTTTTACCTTGTCTCTGGTTACCAGCGAGGACAAGGGCATGCTCATCAGAAAGTGCAAACCTGCTTGAATCTTCTGAATGGGGGGGCTGGATGGGGAATCATAAGTATGTAATAAATATTTGAAGTGCTCCCCAATATAGTAAGAAATCTTTCTGTAGGCACACTCTATCCAGAATAGGATAGGGTGATGAAATTCAGGATGATAAGGCAATTCTGGTACCTTATCATATTCCTCCAAGAGGCTCTTCTGAAAATAATTTTCCATGAAAGTGCATGCCTCAAATTGTTCTAATATACAAGGGGTTTCCGATGGCTGAGATATATGCTCAATTGATTTCTCATATGAAATAATTTCCTTCTCTTCCTCTACACTCAACTGTTCAAAATCCATACTTCTGCCGAAAATGGGGAAGTCTTCATGAATTTTACCATACTCCTGGCCACATGTATCCTCATGCTCATAAATGGAATTGTTAACAAAATTTCCAAGGGGATTTTGTTCATCATTAACTTCTTCAGACATGGCATAGATAGGGTTCTCAAAAAGGGTCCCTTCATCATTGCCAATATCTATGTCATCCATGATGGACTCATCATCACTTATGTCATCCTTTAAGCTATGCCTATCCTCCTCAACTTCATAATAATCTTCCTCAAACAGATGTGTTTCAAAAATATCACAAGGGAGGTTTCAAGGGTTTGATTATGTTAGCAATACTACATGGTATCTCCTCATGCAAAGAGCTTGCCTCCAAATATATAGGAAAGGCCTCAAACAATGTGTCCTTAACACCCAAATACCTCTAAAGGCTAAATATGCCTCCAAATATGTGAAAATGCATCAAAGTATGTGTCGTTACCCCAAAAGGTTTCCCCAAAGGAGAAATATGCCTCCAAATATGCGACATACACCTCAAATAATGTGCAATGCCCCAAAGGACCTTCTAGACCACCCCAAGCACCGTGTTGAAGAGGGTGTTCCCATTAGGAAGGTGGATTCATGATCAAGCAACAAAAATTTCATCCTTCGAATGGAACGCTCTTCATCAAATGTGCCACTTTGACCATGCAAATGTATTTCAGTGCCATATGGCATCTCTTCAAGGTGGGTGTTTCTCCCTTGGGCCTTATTTGACCTATGCTTTGCCATAAATAATGCCTTGGACATTTCCCCAAGTAGGGCGTTCTTCATCTAGGTCTCTTCAAACTTACATCCTCTATCCATGTGGTCATGGGACCCTAGGTACCATCCATGTGTAGGGCGCTCCATTAATGATGTAACAAAATGGTAATCTAGGCCATCCGAACATACATGTGTTAATGTGGCCAAATGGAAAGCCCATTGTGAAATATGTCTCTGAAAGAGACTCCATCAAGCCAACAATACCCCTCTACACCTTTGTTCTAACCCCGCATGATGAATAGTGCTCAAGCTGCATGAAACATGGCCTAAAGGTTCATACCATGTACAAAAACAACCTAAAACATAGGAACATGTGTGGTATGGACTTGAAACGCATGTGATACAACTTGAAACACATTTCACGATTTCGGAAGGCATACAAAAATGCCAACTCGCATTTCCTCATCCAAATTGTATAATTTTGACTAGGATTGACCAAAAGGAAAAAATGCTAATAATTATTTGTAATCTTAAATTCTAAAGTAAAAGTTGGCATTCTCCTTTTACTTAAATTTACATTACCATTAATTGTTCCAAGATGTTTGAGTGTGGTTCCAACTGTTAGAATTTTACTTAAGAGCAATTATGTTAGGCTTTCATTCAATTCATCATATCACATCATAGTAATTGCATGCATAAGGATCAATGAAAGAAATACATTCAACAATAGACAAAAAGATTTATCCTGGGAAAACCCTTTCACTGTTAAAACCTAGTAGAACTTCTTCCGTATAGATTCGTCAACAAAGTACAATGTCAAAACAATGAAGAGCTAAAGCTCTCTCATACAAAGATGGCCCAAGAATAGAAGATACAAAGACAATATAAGATAGAACCCGAAATATAAGTCTTCATCCAGCTGCAACTACTCTCTCTTGCACACTTGTGGAGCAGATCTTGCTTCACTTGCTTGTTGTCCAAATGAGGAGGCACCACACCTTATTTATACTTGTCCTATGTGACCCTTTTCACTGTTGGGTCGACCTGTCTGCTTGACTAGGCCGACTTGTCTAGGGAGCAACATAATATTGTTTATTTATTATTTCTTCTGGAATCTTCTTGAGCCGACATTACATGTTTTATAAGTACAATATAACATTGTGTTGAAATATTGTAACTTCTAAGAATATTCTATGTTTACTTTATTATCCGGAGATGTTTCATTCCTCTGTCGGGACATTATTATATATCCAGAGATGTTTATTCCTCCGTCAGGATGTTATAACTAGGGTTATTAGACTTCCCTAGTGGGATCGGCGTTGAGTTAAGTTATTAGGGGTTATTAGACTCTCCTAGGAGAAGTCGGCCCAGTTAGGGTTAAAAGTCAAGTGAAGTAAAGTATAAATAGAGGAGGTGTGTTCCTCATTTAAACACACACTCACTCACTTGTGATTTGCGCATAGGAGAGAGAGAGATCTGCGAAGGAGGAGAAGGAGCTCTTATTTGGGAATTACATCTTTGTAATTGTTGGTCATCTATATTGAGGAAGTTTTGTTGGGTTTTCTACCCCATGAGGGTTTCCCAAGATAAATCTGTGTCTATCTTGTGATTGTGTGTCTTTTAGTGATCCTTATTATGCTCTTGTTGTGAATTTTATGCTAAACTTAACATGGTATCAGAGCTAGCCTGAATAGGACATCTTTCACAAGGTAAAAATCTCTCTCTTCCTTCTCTGGTGAAAAATTTGGGTTTCTGCGAAAGTTGGAATTTTTGGAATCTGATTGCATGGTTGGATACTCCTCCTCAAAAGCGAAATTTTGAGCCCTAGATCGAAGTTTTTGAGTGGGTAGAACCCCGGGATAAGTCAAACCCTAGTTTGACTTTTGGACCAGAAAACTGCGAACCAGAATTCTACTGCAGTTCCGAATTTCGCAGGTCAAGTTTGAAGGGTGAAAAGTTGGAGTTTCCAGAAACCAAGTGTACCAGTCAACTCGCTTCAGTCAAGCACATCTCCTGGTAAGGTCAATTTTTCATTTTGAGAATTTTCAATTTTTGGTGACCTCCTGGATGAGATGGCCCCAAACACTAAGCTTGAGGATAAGCTAGAAGGCATGGAGAATTTCCGAGCATAGAAATATAGGATTGGTCTCATTCTTGAAGAGAATGATCTTGCCCAATACATCAAAGATGAAGTTGCAAAACCTGCGGAAAGATGAAGCTAAAGAGAAGCACAAGAAGGACCTGATTAGGCCAAAGAGAATCATTGTTGATTCTATCAAAAACCGCTTGATCCCTCAAGTGTCATCAAAGAAGACCCCAAAAGAAATGTATGATGTCCTAGCCAGAATGTATGAAGGGAGGAACATCAACAGGAAGATGAACTTGAGAACTCAATTGAAAAGCACCAAGATGAGTCAAGGAGAATCTATTCAAGATTACTTCACAAGGGTCTCCCAGTTCAAGGAACAACTAGAAGCCATTGGAGACACCCTTGATGAAGATGAACTAGTCATGACTGATCTCAATGGTCTCACTAGACCTTGGGATTCATTCATCCAGACCATGTGTGCCAAAAAGGAAAGCATGAAGTTTGATGTTGTATGGGAGGATTGCATTCAAGAAGAGGCTAGAGTAGCCAATAGAGAAGCCTTACTCAAAGAAGATAATCAAGCATTAGCCACCCATACCAAGAGAAGAAGGAGTCAGTCCAACTTCAAGAAGGAAAGCCACAAGGAGTCTCAACCTCCACAAAGGTTTCAAAAGAGAAGAGGAGCTAATCCAGAAAGAGATCACTCTTCATTCCAATGTTTCAATTGTCACAAAATAGGACACATTGCTAGAAATTGTCCTTCAAAGAAGAAGAAGGGTTTCCACCACAAAAGACATCAAACACATCTAGCAGAAGATGATAGTGAAGAAGAAGAGGAGGAAAGACCTCAAAGAAAAAGAGCTAAGGTAGAAGAAGAAGATGCAGAAGAATATGTTCTATTCTCTGCACTCTCTGGGTCCATAACACCTGGAGAAGATACATGGCTTATTGATAATGGTGCTTCCAAGCACATGACGGGACAAAAGAAAACTTTGTCAAGACTTGAAGAAAGATCCTCTCCACAAAAGGTATCATTAGGAGATGACTATCAATATCCCATCAAGGAAATTGGTGAAGCAAGCTACAAGCTTGATTCTGGAACCCCCATGAAGATGAAGGAAGTCTTATATGTACCAGGTTTGAAGAAGAACTTACTTTCTATCTCAGCATTAGATAAGAAAGTTATAGTGTTGCATTCATAGATGGACAAGTACTCATGTGGCCCAAAGGAAAATCAATTGAGGATGCAGTTGTCATTGGTGAAGAAGAAGAAGGCCTATATAAACTCAAAGGACATTCAGAAGCAACCCTTGTCCATGAATCCATTAGCCCAAGTGAGCTATGGCATAGAAGGCTTGCTCACATCAACTACAAGGCACTACCCTATGTGAGCAAAGTAGTAACAAGATTACCAGATTTGAAGATTGATCATGAAGGCACTTGCAAAGGATGTGCTAAAGGGAAGAGTATCAAGAATCCATTTCCAAAGAGTGAAACAAAGACTAAAAGTACTTTGGAATTGATCCATTCAGATGTATGTGGTCCAATGCCCTCCATATCTTTGAGTGGATATGAATATTACCTTACATTTATTGATGACTATTCAAGAAAGACTTGGATATATTTCCTAAAAGGAAAAGATGAAGTATTTGGAAAATTCAAGGAATTCAAAGCCTTGATAGAAAATCATTCAGAAAGAAGAATCAAGACACTCAAGACAGATAATGGTGGAGAATATACTTCAAATGATTTTGAAGTCTTTTGTAAAGAAGCTGGAATCAAGAGGGAACTAACCACTCCCTACAATCCTCAACAAAAAAGTGTTGCGGAAAGAAAGAATAGAACCATTATGGAAGCAGTGAAGACAATGATACATGACCAAGATCTTCCTATGCATCTATGGGCTGAAGCAGCAAAGACGACAGTCTATGTCCAAAATAGATTGTCTCGTAGTGCCCTTGGATTCAAGACTCCAAAAGAAATGTTCATAGAGAAGAAACCCGAGGTAAGCCACCTCAAGATATTTGGGTGCCCTCTATATGTTCACATACCAAAAGAGAAGAGAACTAAGCTGGACCCTTCCGGAAAGAAGGGAATATTTGTTGGGTATTGTGAAGCATCCAAAGCATTCAGAATATACATCCCAGTTTTCCATCACATGGAAATTAGTAGAGATATAACATTTGATGAAGAAGCTGCTCTCAAAAGATCTAGAAAGGGCCAGTGTGAAGAAGTATATGAAGAAGATATACCTCCTAGAAATACAGAAGTTATTTCCTTTCCTGAAAAGGAAACACCAAAAGACCTCAAGAACCCCCACCTGTGAACATATCACGGAAGATAAAGCCAGCATGGGCAAGAGAAATTATACAAGAAGTAGAAAGATATGGAGCTCCAAAAGGTTCGACTAGAGCAAGCAAGAAACCAAAGCCATTTTCCAACTATGTGGCTTTGATGTGTGATCTTGTAGATCAAGAACCTACCAATTATGAAGAAGCAGTTCATAAGAAAGAATGGGTAGAGGCAATGACGGAGGAGTACCAATCAATAATGAAGAATGATGTTTGGGATGTAGTTCCCAAACCAAAAGACAAGAGTGTGGTATCATCCAAATGGATATACAAGATAAAACATGTTGCGGATGGTAGCATTGAAAAGTATAAGGCAAGGTTTGTGGCCAGAGGATTCTCTTAGAAAGAGGGAATTGACTATGAAGAAACATTTGCACCAGTTGCAAGATACACTTCCATTAGAACCATCATGGCACTTGCATCCATGATGAAGTGGAGATTACACCAGATGGATGTGAAGACAGCCTCCCTGAATGGTGTAATTAAGGAAGAAGTGTACATAGAACAACCACAAGGATTTGAGGTTGAAGATAGAAGAACTCACGTATGCAAGTTGAAGAAAGCTCTGTATGGATTGAAACAAGCTCCTGGAGCTTGGTATGGGAGAATTGATAGCTTCTTGACAAGCTTGGGCTTTACCAAAAGTAAAGCTGACCCTAACCTTTACCTTAAGTTTATGGATGATGAACCTGTCATACTATTACTGTATGTGGATGATCTCTTTCTGACAGGGAATGAGAAACAGATCATGGAAAGCAAGAAGAAGCTAGCTACAGAATTTGAGATGAAAGATCTCGGATTGATGCATTACTTCTAAGAATATTCTATTTGTACTTTATTATCCGGAGATGTTTCATTCCTCCGTCGGGACATTATTATATATCCGGAGATGTTTATTCCTCCGTCAGGATGTTATAACTAGGGTTATGAGACTTCCCTAGTGGGGTCGGCCCTGAGTTAAGTTATTAAGGGTTATTAGACTCTCCTAGGAGAAGTCGGCCCAGTTAGGGTTAAAAGTCAAGTGAAGTAAAGTATAAATAGAGGAGGTGTGTTCCTCATTTAAACACACACTCACTCACTTGTGATTTGCGCATAGGAGAGAGAGAGATCTACGAAGGAGGAGAAGGAGCTCTTGTTTGGGGATTACATCTTTGTAATTGTTGGTCATCTATATTGAGGAAGCTTTGCTGGGTTTTCTACCCCATGAGGGTTTCCCAGGATGAATCTGTCTATCTTGTGATTGTGTTTCTTTCAGTGATCCTTATTATGCTCTTGTTGTGAATTTTATGCTAAACTTAACACATTGTTCTTTTAGGGTTTTTACATGATCAAATATAAGACAAATACAATAAGAATATCTTTCGCAACTGCATATTATTTCAACACTCCCTCTTAGCAAGGAAGGTATTCTTCCGACATAATCTTCAACACTGCTTCTACTAACTTGTACTTGACCATTTACTCTTGACCTTTCACGAATCTCTCTATCACTAGAATTTCTATACATGTTACGTGGCACCAGTACCAGCGCACCTTCAGATGTTTTCCCAAGGCACACCTTCAGATGTTTGCCCAAGGAGAGAGGTTGTATTTTTTTCAGGGCCATGATGTGGTGCTATCAATACTTTCTAAGACGGTGGTTATGGCCGGACCCTTTGGTCCTTCCTTTAGCAGTACTATGGCTTAGTGGCATTGTTGACTGCCTCATTCTAGGGCTTGTAGCCCTGAGGTTGGTGTCTAAGGCTCCTAGGGATGGGTCACTGGGTAACATCACCCCCTGCTTATTTTCTACATCGGTGACTGTATTCCAACTCTGAGGCTCTTGCCTCTCCTTCAAGTCACCTTATGCACGCATCCTAGTCCCTTTCTAGCAGAGCGCCCTCTCTCCTTGGTGCAGTTTCCTTGATGACATCATCCTTGGTCACCAAGCTCACAAAGGGGGACATTGAGGGATTTTCAACATTATTGGGGTTAGATGGGGCATGACAACCCCCCCTACTCACTCCACCTTTCGGAGTGGAGCTTTCTGCTCAATTTTAGTCATTTTTAGCAGTTTTTAGGCACCTAGGGGGAAAATACCCTAGGTAGACTACTTAAAGCCTACATTAGGCCATCTTTAGATTATTTTATATTATTTCATGTTATATTTTTACATTGACATTTATTTAGCCTGTCGAATTGGTTATTTTGTAAAGGTGAGTTGAGAATCATATAAATACAACTCCTCACCTCATTTGAAAATCATAACGTATGGGACAAAACTCAATTATGTTACTTTTTTACCCTAGATAGCTCCTTTTGGAGTGATGCGCACCTCTTGGAGTGATCTTTCTTTGCTCTTGTGGAAGAAGTTTGATTTTTCCTTGGTTTGCACATGCTTGGTGGATGCTAGAATTGTTGGAAGAACACATGCTCAAGTAAGTCTAGTCCCTTTAGCCTTGCTCGGTGAATGGTAGGTGAAATTTTTGCTTCTTAAATGATTGAATGGTGGCCCTAGGGCTACATTTTTTCTGAATAGGTCATTTTATCTACCTTCTATCCTCTTTGCATGTTGGAAACGCTCCATAGAGAAGGTTTTCACAAAATTTAACCTTGGATCTCCAACTTTGCACTAGATTAGGCTCTTGTAATGAACCCTAGAGGTTGTTACAAGAAGCCCTAATTCAGTAGACAAGGAGAAATAACTCCAAGAGGGAGGCTAGTCACCTTCCTCTATGGCTAGAGTGTAAGGGTATCATCCAAGAAAACCCTAACTTGTCACCTTTTTGCCTAAATACTTCAATTTGTACATGTGTAAATATCAATTTGTATATTAGATTTGGACTTGTAATTTGTTTATTTTTTGTAATTAGTTTTATTTTTCCTATTTTTGTACATAGAAAAACCCTAATCTAAAACCCTAAAACCAAAAATCAATCCTAAAGGCTGCCCTAAAAACCCTACCGGCCTCCCTTTTATCCCTCCTTCACCTTCGCTCTCCTCTCATATCTCCTCGGCCTTCCCTCTTCTACCTCTTCCCACCCTCTCTCTCCCTTTTTTTCTCACCTCGGTCACCCCTCTTCTCTCTTCTTCTCCCTTCCTTCTTCCCTTTCTCTCCTCTTCCCTTTCCTTACTTCCTTCCTTTCTCCTTCTCTCCTTCCCTCACCCTTGGTCTGCTCCTACACCACTCGGCCTCCCAAATAACACCCTCGGCCTTGCTCTTTGGGGCTCAGTCCTCCCTCCTAAGACCTCCCTTTGGCTCGGTCCCATATTTCAAGGTCTGCCCAAGGCTGCAACAGCCCTAGACAGCCCTCTCCTCACTGCTACTAAAGTCTGCAAAATATAGCAAACTATCAAATTTTGACAATTCACCTTACCTACAACATCAACACAAAACAGAACATCAAACTTAGTCATTAATTGAAATTTGGTATTGTTTAAAGGAAGTAATATCAAGGTCTAAAATTACACATCATACTACTTGCATACAAGTTTGAAACATCTATTTGGTGACTGCCCTATATTGCTGAGAAGTAGTGGTTGAAGGTTGAAGTTGTATTGTTTACATTAAATAGATCATATCTCATACACACCTTTTTATTTCTTAAGTGCTCCTCTAACAGTCATAACTAGGACTATCACAATGTACTACTGCTGCTATCATTATGTCAGTTCTCTACTTGTTATTGGAAAAGTGACTAAAGTGGTTGGTGAATAATTTCTTTTCTGCAAAAGTGTTCTTGAATGCCTTTATTACTAATTCCATACACCTTGAATTAAATACTTGGAAGAATACTGTAATTTGGTATCATTTACATCAGCATCTACACACACTTTATCCATTTAGTATGTCTTCTTCATTCATAAAAATCGATCGATTAAAGCATTGGTCACTAACATCGTCATCTAGAAGACATAGTCTTTTGTCCTAAGTGTCTTACAGAACAAGAAAAATGGCTCTCCCCTTGGAGGTTACGACACTCCAAAGAAGTTGGAGGTGTGACTGAGGTGACAGTGGTCACATCTTCCCTACATTTGTTTATCGGACACTAGCCCTGCTAGTTTGTCTGGTAACAAAAAGCAAGCCCTTGATCACACCATGCATTCAGGATCTCAGTATAGCATCTCACTAGTGGGTGCAGCCTCATCGTCCTTTCGGACCTTATGGGTCTCGACATCCTGTCGGACCTTGTGTCATTACGCAACTTCACCTAGCTCACACAGAATCTAGGAAACTAGTCCATGAATGACCACCCGCTGCTGCCACACTCAGTGTGCTACTGCCTCCTGAAATCGCATATGTAACTCATCACTCCCTCTCATGAGGGAAGTCCATTTGGACCACTCCAAGCTTGTCCCTGAAGTATTCAAACTTTACCCTTGACAGAGGCTTTGTCAACACATCGGCTATTTGCTCGTCTGTCGCAACATACTGGAGCTTCACAGCTCCCTTTTGCACCATATCTCGAATATAATGGTACTTGATCTCGACGTGCTTGGACTTGTCATGAAACACAGGGTTCTCTAACAACTTTATGCAACTTTGGTTGTCACAAAAGATACAAGTCACCTCTAACTTGAGATCAAACAACCCTGCAAGCAACTTTTGAAGCCACACAACTTCGTTATTGGTTGAACATGCTGCAATATACTCTGCCTCGACCGTACTGAGTGCCACACTAGTCTGCTTGCTGCTAAGCCACAAAATCATAGCTGACCCCAGACTGAAGCAACATCCTGATGTACTCTTCCAATCTGTGACACTACCGGCCCAATCTGAATCAGCATAGCCATGCAGTCTTATCTCACAATCTAAAACACATCTAAGTCCATAATCCAATGTATCTTTCAGATACCTCATCACATGCTTTGTCGCAACCAAGTGAACACATCTCGGCTCAACCATATACTAACTCAATGTGTTCACCGCAAAGCATATATCTAGCCTCGTGTTCGTCAAATACATCAACGAACCAATCATTTGTCTATACATGGTGGCATCCACTGTCTCTGAAGAAGTATCACTCAATAACTTCAGATTCGTCACCATCGGTGTAGGCATGGATTTACAATCCATCATCCCGAATCTCCTCAGGATCTCTACAGCATATTTTCCTTGGTTAAGGAAAATCTCGTCCGGTTTCTGCCACACCTCTAGACACAAGAAATAATGCATCATACCTAGGTCTTTCATCTCGAACTCCGCAGCAAGCTCCCTCTTACACTGAGCGATGAGCTTCTCATCCACTGTTAGAAACAGGTCATCCACATATAACAGCAATATCACTGGTCTACTGTCCACAACCTTATAGTAAAGGTTGGAATCTGCTTTACTCTTAGTAAAGCCCAAGCTCATCAGAAAACTGTAAACTCTGTGTTGTACTCACTCCCTAGACATCTCTAAGGATAGATCACCTAGATCTATCATCATACTTCAAACGAAAGAAAGATTGACGAAGTCTCCAGTCAAGCACTGAATTTAAAGGCAGATTATGCACATGACTGTGGGCCATCGGAGCACTAGTGGCCAGAGGGGCGCACTTCCCTGGAAACCTGAGTACAAGGACGTCTTTGATTAAGCAGCAGCCTCATTGGAAGGAGGGCGCATTATACATATAGAGGAGCAGCATCTTCCTTATTCAATCTGTGTGGAACAGTGGGTAAATCGTGAGCAGCTAGGGCAGTCTCCATTCCTCACGTGAGAGCAACAACTCCTTGTTTATTGGCAGTGGTTTCACAAATACAACCGCTCTCTGTTGTGGTTGTCATATAGCACGTTGATTTCTGGCAGATCATTGTAAGGGCGTGTTTGAACAGAGTTTAGGGCAGCAGCATCCCTTCCACTCCAGCGTGGGTTCTCCTTGAATATTGGGCACTAGAACTCAACCAAGAATGCGTGTTCTTCATTAAATAAGGAGCATCATTATATCAGATTCAAGACAGCCCGTGGGTTCTTCCTTTCAGGGGCAGCCATATTCACGTGACTCCTTCAGCGTGAAGGAGATTAAGGGCAGCAATACATTATCAATCTTATACAGTCCTGTGGCGTCTCATTGTTGCATAGATCCCAGCCATTATCACTGCTGGGCGGATCCATACCAGCCAAGACTGATATATACCTTGCATGCGTGTTGGAGAGCCTTCCTTACCTTTATAAGAGCAGTTATGTTAAGCATGATTGTCATTGATGTCAAAGAAAGCCATTAATGACAAAGGCTGTGGTTGTTGATGGTCGTTGATGACATGGAAAACTCAGTGATTGACTAGGACAAAGACTTAATAACAAAGGACATGGTAGGTTGGGCATTGGAACCAATTCACAGTTGGTGTGTGCCTTGGAGCACTAGGAGGAACAAATGACCCATTCTGTGGTCATTTGTTGAAGATGTTATGACTTGATGATGATGCCATGAAACCCACACATATGTGGTCTCTAGAATGATTAACTTTTGATGATGGAACCCACATTGAAGCCCAAGATGCCCATGACTTATTAATGGGGTATTTGCCATGAAAAAGCTTTTGAAGTCCGTGGTAGGTTCCTTGATGACATGATGCGTTGAAGAAGTTCTTAGAGCCATTGCTTGCACTTGATGGTCCTTGAGTTCTTGTGGTGACCCTAGGCCCACACGTTTGGTATGGCTCATGTTCCCTTGCATATGAAAACTTGCAACCCACTCTTGAACCTTGGGAAGAAGTCCCTTTGCAAATATTCAAAAGAAATTTTAATTTTAAAAATGTTATGCTAAATCTTGTGAAGTCGGCCCAGCTTTGAAAAACAATTTTAAAATTAAAAACTTAATTAATACTCAAGTCGGCTCAGTAAAGTTTTTTGGAAATGTGTATAAAATTATAAATAGCCACCCATTGACCTCATTTGGTGGTAGTAGCTTGAAGAAGAGCTCTGAAATTCGGATTTAACTGAGGCAAATTTCGGTATCACCACTGAGGCAACCACAGAAGAAGAGGAAGTGTTTCAGATGTCTACTGATGCAGTTTGATTGAACTTATGAAGGATTTCAAAAGCAGTAATAAGCATCTCTGCAGCAGCGAAGAAGAGGAGACTGGAGGTCTGATTTCGGATTAGCTACTGAGGAAATTCAGGTATGACAGAGGCAGCCGCAGTCAAGAAGAGGAGGATGCTGCAGAGGTTTAAGACTGCTTTTTTGATTGACTGTCAGCTCAAATTTTTTGGTGTATAATCTACTAAGGCAGCCGCAGGAGAATGCACAAAGGCAATCAGATCTGAATTGGAGAAGAACAGCTGTAGGTAACACAAATTCTGAATTAAAGGTATCATTTATTCAGTTTATGAAGACCTTATAACAGTACTACTCAGAGTTCATAGATGAAGTTATGAAGACAAAGATAGTAAATGTTGATTGACACTACAACATTCAAAAGTATCTTGACAGCTAAAAGTCTTCACATATTAGTTACTTGACATTGAGCAGAATTTTGAGTTGATTTACAGTCATGACAAGCCTTGACTAGACATGAAGTGACAGCCAAGTGAAAGTAATAAGCATAGATAACTTGATATTGTCCTTTGACAGTTTGAATTAATTTGACATGACAGTACAGCAGTTAATGACAAGTTCAGCAGGGTGATGACACATGACAATTTGATGACAAGTTGATGGATTAAGTTGATGACAGTGATAAGTATGTGATTACAAGCTAGGCTTACATTTGAGGTTTGGATACCTAAGCTATTCTTAGTTGGTGCTAAGAAAACCAGGCTAGGCCTTGGAATAGGAGTTGGTGCTCTTTGATTAGTTGGTGCTGATGTAATCGCGAAAATTGAAGTCTTCCATTGTACTTCATATACAATTATAAATAAAGTTTACTTTATATGTGACGTGTGATGTGTCTCTTATGATTTATGTTGATGACATGTTAATTAATGAATGTTGATGTAGCTTAATGCAAATGATAAACTCTGTCTAAGTTTTTGAGAAGTGAAAATTGCTAGAAGTACTAGCACACCGATTCACCCCCCCCCCCCCTCAGTGTGCCATTGTGTCTAACAAGTTACCCATCCACAAGTCCACTGTTACAGGTCAGAATTGATTTACATCTGAGATTCAAGTATTAGTTGACAGTTTGAAGCAAGTCCAATTTCCAAGGAGTGTATGCCCTAGAGAAGAGAGTTTTGGGCAAGTGTTGCAGTCATCAAGTGGCAGTTACTATTTTTCAGTGAACGCACCCTTTTGGAGGAGGTTCTAATTCATGCAGCTGTTATTTTATCACAGAAGGAGCACCATACATGGATTTTCTATCATTGTTTCTCCTACGTTCTTATCCATTATGTCATATTCCCATTCTCGCCTTTCTCTATATATCGTACAAGCATGGAGGAGGAAAGGGGCTAGTATTCTTTTGAACTATTGAGTGCTAGAGCTTGTGACCTTGTTCCCTTTTCTCCATTGCTTATTCTTTCTTGAGAGAGTGAGGTTGAGAGCTAGCATAGAGTACCTGTGATAGTGGATTTTGCTTTGTTGGATCATGATTGTACCTGTCCCATCTACTAATGTTGGATTGTATCTTGGAGTGCTTGTTGTCCAACTTATCAAGGCTTTATTCATCCTACAACCGTTGGCAATAAAGACATTGAGTATTCTTTGGTGACTATTACATGTGTTTTTTTTGTGTAGGATTTATATACTCCTTAGACTTTTACATGCTTTCAATCTTAGTTTCAATAGAACTTGAGTGGTAGGATTTGGATTGTTCTTTGGCCCTATTTGCTTTATTCTTCTTTCCATTTTTTTCAATTCCATTAAAGGATAATACTCAATTCCCCATAATTCCCCATATAAAAGAGAACTATCGTATATACATCATAAATTGTGCATGTTAGGCATTCTGTGCATATATTAGGCATTTTAGATCACTTTAATTCAGTTCTTTTGTTAAATTACAGCAAGTTAACACTAGTTCATTGATTAATAGTACTTACTTCCCCATATAACAGTGAACTATCATATCTACATCAAAAATTGTGCATCTAGACCTACGCTGCTGGGAATCGCTCTGCACCCCCACGAATCGATCCCAATTCGCGATCCGGAAGGAATCGATGAGGAATCAATTCCGGAAACGCGATTCCTCATCGATTCCTCTTGGAATCGATTTCGTAATTCGCACTTCCTTGGAGAAAATAAACGCTCCCTGGAATTTTAGGAATCGATTCCTGAGCGATCCCGGGCAAAAAAAATTGCTCCCAAAAATGCTTCCTGAGCGATTCCTTAATTTTTTTTTTATTTTTTTTTTAATCTCCGGGATTGGCTAGGGTTAATTTGGGCAAATAAAGTCTATTGGACTCATTCTATGCACTCAGTGGTAAACAGTTTGATGTGCCCCCCATGGTAAACAATTTAAAACTTTGATGTGCTCCAAGTTGGCAAAGAGTAGTTTCACAGATGATAAATGCATTTTCTGCCCCAAGATGAAGTTGTCAAATGCATTCTTTGGGAGTGTCGGTTTTCTTGTCATGTTGGAAATTAGCACAGCAGAGGTTCTCTGAAATGATCCAGGGTACCATTCATTGGAGAGCAGCTGTTCTTGGGGACTAACTCTTTCATCAGTCACCTTATCAAGGCTTGTGGCATTGTATCCATATTGCTGTTATGTTCTCTTTATGGAAATTGGGCTGTAAGTGTGTTTTTGAGGACTCTAGTGGCTCTGTTCTTCCTTTCAAGGGCTGTGGATGGATGAGCTTTGTGCCCAACTCAAGGGTGAAGGGTTTTTGCTCATTAGAGATGAAAAAAGTGAATTGATAACTCCATATTCAGAATTTATTGTGATTGTAACTGCAATAAGATAGCGGCTACAATGTCTGTATATTCTTATCTTTTCTTGTACATATTTTGTTCTCCTTGTACATAACTGTTTTATGAGTAAAATAAGAAGTATATTTGAAAAAAACACTTTTATAGGATTTTCAAAAAGGTTTATCCCATTGTCTGTCAACCCTGGCCTTGGGTTTACCTTCACATCATATATCAGACAATGACACTATAGAAATTGGACGAATAAATAAGGAAAATTTGGCAGTACACTGGTAAAGGGGCCTTTTCAGAAGCACCTTTGCAATATCAATAAAGTTCATATTCTATTCAGAAGGGATAAAAGTATAAAATAGAAAACCGTCTGCATGTTAATTTTAATCAAATTCTAATCAATACAGTTTGGTTATATGAGAAAAATGGTATTGACATATGAGGGTCAAATACATGCAGCATTGTCTTAAAGTCGATGCCATCAGCTACACATTTGTACTTCCCTTACAAAAATTCAACTTCTATTACAAAAATTCAATCATAGAGTTTGTTTGATAAAGTAAATCTTAACAACAACTTAATATCTTTGCAAGTTTGATATTGGATTTAAAGACATCACTTGCAAATGGTCATTGCCATAGCTATGTCATTCCAGAAAATCTTCTGAGATGTCCTAGATGATTGATGTTATATCAATGTGTACTAAATGGTTATATCAATATCTACGTTTTCATTTTTTCTATAGCTAATTTGGCATAATACATGTTTTTTTTAATATATATGCATCAAAATATATTAAAATATATATTGTATAAAAAACGCTCCCAAAACGGAAGCTTTTGAAAATTTCGCTTTTCGCTCCCCGCTCCCAACAGCGTAGATCTAGACATTCTGTGCATATAAATAGGCATTTTAGATCACTTTAATTTAGTTCTTTTGTTAAATTACAGCAAGATTAACTTGCTATAATTTCGTTTTTAGAACAGAAATAGGGAGAAACTAAATGTCTCTCTCAATTAATCTTGCTGTAATTTCGTTTTTAGCACAGAGATAAAGAGAAACTCTACATCTCTCTCGATTTTTGTGCATTTAAAAAGTTAAAAAAACAACATTTAAAACTACTAAATTAGTTTAGACTGCATAGAAACAGCCATTACAACCTGTTGTACTTGCTGTTTTCTGCACTTTACTTCAGCGTTTGTTAGTTTAGAATTGCATTGAATTGCATGCCCGACAATTTAATAAAATTCCTCATCGTTTTACATGCATTTATTTGTTATTTTTTTCATATCTATTAGCAGAATTATTCAAGGCATGAGGTTTTTACTTCGATTTAAGTGTTACTGATTGTTGTTTTTTTAATTGTTAGTCGACTCCTAAAGTCACCGAGGGATTCCCCTGTGGTTAACAGGGACTATAACCAGGAAGTGTAGGGAAATAGTAAGTGGTGACAGTGTCTATATATATATATATATATATATATACTGTTTTTAACTCGAGTTTCAAGACCGGTCTGGTTGCCTAACGATTGGCGGACCATCAAGAAAAACAGCCATCTTTTACTACTATAATTAAAAAAAAGATGAGGAATGCATCCCAATAACTCAAACCCAACTAAACATGAACCAAGAAAAACAATTTAAAAATATTTGGCAACCCTAACGCCATTATAGATACAAAATTAAAAATGGAAATGCGACAAACCTGCTTTTGGGTTTCGTCGGTGAGCAAAGAGGTTGAAAATCTTGATCGACTAATCCGAATTGGATTGCTGGACCTCGTCACTGCGCTGGCCAAAGCCTTGCAAGCAAAGAATCGATGCATTCTGTATCGCCTCTTCAATGCGGATACAGTTTGGTTCAATATTGTCACTAATGGAGTTCTGTCAGATAAATTGTAATTTAATATGAACAAGCTAGCCAATCCGGATCCAGACCCTCTACCACCCTCAACCGGTTTTGGATGTGCACAAAGCAGGTGCGGCTCAATCCTGGTTGATAGTCATCTACGGGGATTCACCGAATCGATTCTCGTGCATTCCCTAAGCTATCGAAACACGTCCCAAGATATGGATATGTTGTTACAAAGAGAGTGTCCTTGCCCGTTCAGTACTATTTGGGTCTGTCATATGTAATGAGGTTCTGGAATGTTCTGAACTTTTCTCATATGTATCAGTATAGGCTTTTTTTGGAAATGTTCTGAAATTTTCTGATATATATATTTATATCCTAATTTGCCAAATACAATAAATATTATTTTTTTGAAAAAATAAAATAAAATAATAATAATGGTGTTTTGGTATTTAAGAAGAGATTCTAGAATCGAATATTAATTTTTTCGATAAAATAATAATAATTGTGTTTTGGTATTTAAGAAGAGATTGTAGAATTGAATAAAATAACAGTTAAATCACATGATTTTAATAATAAATAATGTGTTTTATATATTTTATATTATTTATTATTATTATTAGTTGTAGGTTTTATTTTCTAATGATATATTGAGTTAATAATAAGAATATTATTATAAAAAAATTAGAATTTCAAAAATATATTTTTTTTTTAAATGGATTGAAAAAATAATATTAATAAATTAAATTGAAAAAAATATAATTTTTAAAATATATATTAAAAATTCATAATAATTATTAAAAAAAATAATAAATAAATAAATCATTTTAATTTCAAATCTTTTAAATATTAATAAACTAGCACATCTACCTATCTACCTAACTTGTAATTAGTAAACATAGTAGGTCACAAGTTAAATACATAAACAAGTTATAGTAATAAGTTAAGTTAAATACATAAACAAGTACATCAACATTACCCACCTGTTGTCAGCATTAAAACGCTGTTTACAGCACGAAGTCATGAATTCAGAGTTTGAACCGTTTACTTCCAACCCTGCAATTTAGGTAACCTCCTGATATGAACTCTGAGCGTGGTGTTAACACTCACGATCACATCCACTGAACAATTAGTTCATTGCCTATTCGCCCTGACTGAAGGGATTCGACGAGAGCCAACACCGCCGAAACTCTGGCGAACTGTTGCGTGACGTGTGATCGCAGTGTTAGTTAGGTGTAAGTTTATTTATGTGCAGTTATTTAATGAATAGGTATGTTAAATTCTGAACTTGGATTCCGTTACCCAATTGATGAAGGAATTGATGAATATAAGAGGTTTTAATCTCAAATGCATAAACCTTGGTCGGAGTGTATACATATTCCACTATGTTAAGTGTTGGTGACAGCTCATCCTGTTGTAGCTATAACTCCAGTAAGTGATAGGGGTTCGTATTTGCTTGATACTTTTTGCTTGATTATTATACTTTCTGAAGGCAGAGTATATAGCATTTCTTTCGAATTTTTTATTTTTTATTTTCTTTTCATAAAAAAAAATTTATAGTTTTATAAATTTGTAAATTAACTTAAATATTTGAAAATCAAAAAATATTTTTTATAATTTTAAAATATAATATTATTAATTTTTTATTGGACAATACATATATTACTAATTTTTGATTGGATAAAACTTATGACAAGAGTAATTTGCTTTGATGTGAGGTTTATTTATCAGAATTTTAAAATATATTAAAAATTTTAAAATAAATATTATTCTACTTAGTGTTGAAATAAATGAATGGAAAATATAGCTATTAAGCCTTAAAGTTATATGCTCTTGAAAATACAACCCAGCCGACCAAACAATACGTACCTTGCAGCAAGGACTACTCACCTTGGTTTGGTATAATGAAGGCGATTGGTTCACAATCTTTGTATTTTTCTACATCTATCAGTCCTCGGAAAGCTTTTGCTGCCTGAACGAGGGAGGAAATCTAATAAAATAACACTGTGCGATTAATTATTTCAGTTATGATCGGCCAAACATCATTAAAAGAAACATAGAAGAGGCTACCGGGCCACCGGCCTACCGCTCAGGCTTCAAATTTGAAGCCTCCAGGGCCCTTCAGAGGCCATTTTACACGTCATAGAAGGCCATATCAAATTTTACCATGCAAAAAAAAAAAAAATTCATGGTAAGCCCTTCAATAACTAAATTAACCACTACTTTTTAAAATTGCAACAGAAGGGTAGCTTCAAATTTCACCCATCAACAGTTTTCAGTGGAAAATTGGGAATGCAGCTACTAGCTAGGTGACTTGGGAGTGAGACTCAGTTACTCTCCAATATCCACGTGTTCAATCATCGATGGATCATGAACCATTGGGCCTCTAATAATATCATTGACCAGCTTACGTGGATGGGCTTACACTGTGCATCCCATGGCTTGAACGCTTCTAAGTTCTCATGTTTGCACCGAGCACTTATGTGTTTAACACATTTAATGGCAGCAACAACTTTATTAAACTTGGTTGGTGGCTCATACGTGTTGTTGGCAGTTTCGTGAATTTTGACTCTGTGAGTTAATTGAGTATTCAATGTATAATATATTATGTTAATGTGCCCCGAATTTGGCATTTCGAACAAAATCCACAATCCAGAAACTTCTTGTAATGTTGCAAGCTGCTGCTCCTGCCCGTGGCCCCTACCCACAACCCTGTGTTTTCTTTGTTGTATCAAGTTAATCCTACCGTCTACGGCTCCCATCCTCAAACCATGTGTTTTCTTTGTTGTATCAAGCCAATCCTGTAGCTCCCGAGTCCCACCTTGTGTTTTCTTTGTTGTATCAAGTCAATGCTCAAATTCCATGCTTCTATGGCTCCGGCCATCAATATATAATATTACAGGAATATAAACAAGCTTTTTATTATACCCCTACTCCATTGTGGTCGAGCTACTTCCAAGTTCCACCTACCCTATCTCCTCAAGTCCTCTAGGAGAGTTTTCAGAGCGAAGCTGCCAATGTCAGCCTGCCATAAACATATATAAAGAAATTTGTTTTCTTTGAGGAGCTCAACTTCAAGGCTGACTGGATTGCTAACATCCTATGAATTTATAGGTACGTACATCATTTTATCCATTCATGATCCCATCAATTATTTAAAAATTTTGTTATTTGATTAAAATTATGTAACTTCAAAGTTCAAACACAATATTATTATTTGACTGAAATTTTGATACTTCAAATGGGCCTTGAAGGCTTCAAATTTAAAGCCTGGACCTGAGAGTGGGTTTGTCACAAATCTCAGTCAGAGGCTGTTTAGAACGACATTTATCAACTCCCAACTGTAGCAACAACAACAATTGCTTCTTTCCTCATATGTTCTGTGTATACGCATATGATTCCATGTGCTCCTTGCCTTGCCCTATTTTCCATTGTCGCCTGATCGAAGCTGTTGAGAATTTAGCTGCCCTTTAACTTTACTGAAATGGAGGGGACAAGGAAGACCATTGTTTTCACTCTGAAACCGAGTGCTTCCCCATGCAACTGCCACTGGCCACGGTTGCATCCCTATGGGAAACAGGTGTGCGCACTGCGCCCCCCATCTTTACCAAAAATCCTGGGGATTTGGGGAAGCTCCCAGTCTTCCAACCTCCATGCATCTAGTTAATGAATCAGATCAAGAATCCAGACGTTGTATCTAAAACTATATTGCATGAGCTATTTTCCCCAATTGCTCAGTTGTCGAATCGACACCTTCCTCTAGTACACGGTTTAAGATTCTTGGTATTTATTAATACAAAGACCATTGATGCTACTACACTTACAATCCCAACTAGCTATCGAATTTTAATATGATTGAGAATATGCAACAACATTTGGTGAAGGACAATGCCGAAAGCTGGCAATCTTCTTAGAATGCCCAGTGCCCACTCCTGCGTTCGACTGTACGAACTGGGAAAAAAATGATTTTGTAATCTTGATTTTTAGAACGACAGTGCTACTTTACCTTTTGATTTTGTTGCCCTTATCGGCTAGTCTGGAATAGAACAGGAACTTCAACCATATAACAAGAACTTCAACCATCTATGCATCTCCTCTCTACTTGGTCTACATACGTTTTACTTATGCTTCACAACCCAGCCTCTACTCCATCATACCACAGAGTTAGTATGTATAATGAGATCTAGGGTGAGAGCTATAGAGAAGAAGCATCCAGGGTCCTTAATCAGCTATTGAGAACAAAAGTTTCCTAGAGTCGGATAGTTCTCTTTGCTCAAACAATAACATACCATGTAACATGTAAGGAGCGCTTAAACTTATTCTATCCCAAGTATGTGTGGCATTCATAGTGTTGAATGAAAAATTAAAACATATATTGTTGCCATTGGCATTCAATTTTGTCGTAAGGTACACAATTAGAGTGACAAAGAAACTTGATATTAGTTTTCAATCGAATCCAACTTCTTTGTTGAATTGTTCTCTCTAATAGACTTGTGTGAATGAGGATTATAAATGGCACAGGCAACGCAGTTGTTTGATAGAGGTGCATGAAAGTGAATTATGGTCCTCAATTCAACAAAGTAAAAAAAAGTTACCATTCAGATTCTTTCCCTTCACCTTTTTACTGCCTTTCTGCATACATCTCTACTGTTCACTAATTTAGCAACAAATACAGACCAGACTCAACATCCAATGTTTTTGGCTCCTGAAACAATTTCTTTCTTTTTTTGCTTACATTATTTTGAAGAATGCTAGTGATTTACAAAGATTGAACTTTTCCAAGAATAAGCATCACATTGCTTTTAGAAGAGTTGAAGAACCCAATTTTTCATGGAGCTTGTACTGTTCGAAACAACCTAGGAACCCATTTCAAGAGGTAATAAATATTAGTATATTGGTTAAAAGTTGGATTGGAATTGGGCTAGCAAGCTAATTGTAGCTAATGCAGAAAAATAATCTATAAAATTAGTTATGGCAATTCACACTGAACATCTGGAAAGTGGATTTTCTATGTGTCCTAAGCTATGTTTCACTAATAAATTCCTCATGTTCAAGCACATCATGAAAGAGTAAAATAGTATTAATTTTGGCTGTAAGGATGAAAGTTGGATTGGAATGGGGTTAGCAAGTTAGCTTCATTATTATACTGGTTAAAAGTTTAAGAGGCGAGATCAATTTGGGAAACTACTAAGATGGAAAAGGTGGCATAGTGGCCTAGAGACCGAGCCGCTAGATCGGGGCCAAATATGGTTTTGTTATATGACATATATAACATTCAATGCTGCCATATCCAGTGCAAAATAAAGCCTCTAGACTTTACTACGTAAGTAAACAATGAAATTTTGATATATTAGTACATTTTCAAATGAAAAAAATGACTTATTTTTACATGACAGCATTGAAGGGTTCAATATCTTATAGCCCTTCAAAGTGAAATGGAACCCCACCCTTCAAATTTGATCCATGCTACCACTGTTACCCGTAAAAGCCGAGTACAAGGATGACACGTGCCTCTCTTTTAAGAGCTGTCAATCACATCATACTACATATGGGTGCAGAAAAATGGTGTAATTATTAGTTGTTTCTCTTAACCCTAGTACGTGGATGTCATGTGGTGTTCCGTGGTTAGTGCAAGCCACGACTTTTGAAGACGGTTTTATTGCCACCTGGGATTATTCGTACTTATTGGACGGAGTTTTTCCATGACAACTAGCGACTTATTTAAGGAGGATGTTCAAGTCAATGGTTTGGGAACCCCTCAACTAGAAATTGTGATATAAAATTTTCTCACCTTGAATTGTATTACTACGTTCTTTGCCATTTTTAAGTCTCAATTTTTTACTTTTTGTAAGAGCAAATAAGTTCGAATATTTGGAAGAGGAGTAACTTAAAAATGATTTATTCATATGAAATTAAAATTAAGTGTTTTTTTTAAGAGATAGCATAGTTGGTTGGATGGAATAATGTTTTAGTGATCATTAAAGTTCGATTTTCTGATCATCCTTTAATTTTAATATAAAAATATAAATATTAAAACTTGATTTATTTAAAATCATTTTTATATTACAAATTAAAATTATATCAATTTAATTTTGTGAATTTTTTTAATAGGTATGATTTTTTTATTAAAGATGGTAATTTCAAAGTTTTTTACTACAAAATTTGTTGTTTATTTTGAAAAGAATAAAAATTATTTAAATTTAAAATATAAAAAATATTTTTTCATTTTGAAAAGATTAAAATTATTTAAATTTAAAATATGAAAAAATATTTTTAAATAAAATTTTGAAAAAATTCAATTTTATCAAGCTTTATCTTATTGCTTTATAAAATTGAATATGCAATTATGAAGATTTTTCTTATCATCTTTATCAATTGAGTTGGAGAATAAGTTAATAATAACAATATAAAAACCTTTGGTGGAATTTCTTTTTCATAAAATTAGAATTTTTAAAATAATTTTCAAAAATTGCTCATTTTAAAACTTAAAATAATTTTCAAAAATTGCTCATTTTAAAACTCAATAATTTTGAATTTGAAGAAAATGAGCAAATGAAGTGGAGGATACTTTATTTTATAAAAAAGATGATTATGATTTCATATTAAATATTAAATAGTAACTATGTCTATATGGTATTCTGCTGGAAAAAACTATGTCTATATGGTGAGTTATTATTTTATTTTCTTCGTCACAGTGAATTGGAATTTAACGGGCGCCGTTTTTTACGGCTCATAATTGTATATACAAGTCAAGTGAAACGCCTTGTTAAAACGTATTTTTGAAATTTAGTTTATTTTTAATGACTTCATTAATTTTTGTTCGTAATTCCAATTATCTCTAGAAGGGATTGAATTCAACTTCTCTCATAAGATTTGAGTTCAAGATTTAATGAGGACCAACACACAAATCAGTTAAATTAAATCTCATAAATAGTTTTGGAGTTTATCATCATCATAAAAATAAAAGCTATATGAATTGATCCTATATAGTTTCTTGCAACTTTATGAGAAGCTATAACTTCTTCTTCTTATTATTTTCCGTTGAAAAAATACTATTATTATTATTTTTAAAAATTACTTTCAAAATTATTATTTTTGGCATCATGTTGATTGGTTTTTGGATTGATTTGGAGGTTTTCAACCATTTCAACTTAATTTAAGGTTAGAAAAACAAATATACATATTAGCCTAAACTTATTTTTTGGAAATTAAGTTAATTATTATGATTTTAAATTTCAATTTTTGAAACTTTAATTTATTCTAAAATGAATTTATCCTTAAAAATATATATTTTTGTTTTAAAGAAAGTAAAATCTATTATAATTTAGTTGTGAAAAGAATTATCATTAATTATTAAGAACTCCCAAAAATATAGTTATTTTAATTTATAAATAATGTTTATATGTATTATTTTCTAATTAAATAATGATATTTACAAATTACTAACTTGATTATGTGATGGTATTGGTAAAATAATTTATAATCTTGAGCTATATATTTTTAGCATACAACAAAACATTTTTTATTTTACTAATTATTTTTATTATCAAATGCAAAATTTATTTATTTATTTTTAAATTAAAATTTATTATTATTTTTTTCTTTTCTTAAAAGACAGGTATAAACAGCTTTACTGCTATTTTTACTTGTTTAATTAAGGTTTTATGGAGTTAGATTTACACTTGTGTAATGAATTTCATTAACCATTTGTCAGGCATTGTGAAATTGGGAGATTTCTATAAGTATGTACCAGAATATAACCCATTCCATTATTATGTCCCCGACATATAGTTTTCAGTCGGGGGGTATTAGTTGTGGTGGCAAAAATGGTGGATATGAAATTGCAAAGTGTTTTGTAAAGTTTATATTTATTTGTATTTTTTGTTTTTTTTTAAAGTTCATTTTATGTGGTTGTTGTTTGTTTCGTTCGTAGTGACGTTGGCCTGGGGCTGTGTGCCCCAGGCCCCGGCGGCGGGGTGACGTTTTCCGGTTTAAATGAGGTTGGTGGTCTCGGGACTGAAGACTCCTGTGCGATTTATTCACCAGTCTTGTCGATTTATCGTCTCTTTCGTCGAGCTCTGTTGTGCGCCTGCTAGCGTCGGGTTGAGGTGTTCCAGGGGTTTAAACGGTGTTGTAGTTGGCGTATTGATGCGGTATGGTCCAGGGTTTCATGGTGTTAATGCAGTATGGCGTGGGGTGACGGTGGTCTCGGGACTCAAGACTCCTATGCGATTTATTCACCAGTCTTGTCGATTTATCGTCGCTTTCGTTGAGCTATGTTGTGCGCCCGCTAGCGTCGAGTTGAGGTGTTCCAGGGGTTTAAACGGTGTTGCAGTTGGCGTATTGATGCGGTATGGTGCAGGGTTTCGTGGTGTTAATGCAGTATGGCGTGGGGTGATGTTTGCCGGTTTAAATGAGGTTGGTGGTCTCGGGACTCAAGACTTCTGTGCGATTTATTCACCAGTCTTGTCGATTTATCGTCCCTTTCATCGAGCTCTGTTGTGTGCCTGCTAGCGTCGGGTTGAGGTGTTCTAGGGGTTTAAACGGTGTTGCAGTTGGCGTATTGATGCGGTATGGTGCAGGGTTTCGTGGTGTTAATGCAGTATGGCGTTTTTGATGTGATTCAAGACTCCTGTCCGAGTTTTACCTTGGCGAATGTGTTATCCTTACCCTTTCGTTGAGCTCTGTTCTGTGCTCCCCACCTGTGCGGCCGCTAGTGTCGAGTTGAGGTGTTGTTTTAGGGGTCTTAATGCAGTATGTCGTTTTTTCTGGCTGTTGCGGGGGTGAAGGACGAGTGTAGGGTTGAGGTGTGGTTGATTGAATGGGGTTTTAATGCTGTATGGTGTGGCTGTTTTTTGGCTTCTTTGCGGTGGCGTGGTTGTTTGTGGCTTATTTGCGGCGGTTCAACGAACGTGGGGTGGTTTCTGGTGGTGGGTGTTGCTGTCTGAATGCGCTTCATTCATCCAGTCATTTGCATTCGCTAGTGGTCGGAAGTGCTCCTTTTGCCTGGACGTAGTCGTTGTTGCGGCATTGTATCGACCATTGAGAAGGTTAGTTCTCTTTCAAGATAATCCTTATCAAATGCGATAAAAGATAATCCTTCCTCTGTTCATTTTATTCGTCGGTTTGGCACTTGCATGGTCTCAAAAATCCTGCAACATTAGGAATCCCTCTCCTCTGCCCCGGCCACGCTCCAGATTTACAAACTGAGGAAAGCAAAGTAAACGAATTTTCCAACCAAAATTAGAATTAGAAAGTCGCTGCTCTAATTCCCGTCTCCGTACTCGCTGTCAAAAGCCCATTTCGCCTTCCTTTAAAACAATTTCCAATGCTACAGCAGAATTGAACCGGTGGCTATTTGTTTGAACCCTAGACTAATCCCTACCTAAGTCGCCGGTGGCCGGAATTCATTAATTCTCTTGAGTTTAGCATTTAGAAAACAGAAAAAAGGATACAATTCATAACATTTTTGCTGCAATACTAAGAAATCCATGTCATTTTCATATAGCTCTGTTGGAAAGATACGGAAATTGCATCTCAGAACCAAGAGATAGGCACCCCATATACTCTAAGTCTGAACCAATAAAACATATCTGATTGTTGGAATCAAGTTCAGCAGAGGGTTGCAATCATGTTGCAAGGTGTCTTGCATTGGAAAGCTGCTATTTTGGGGAATTCTAGTTCACTTATTCTCTTGCTTAATGAGAGGCTTTGGAAAATAGTTCCTCCAGAGATTATAACATGATGATGAAATGATAAGTGGTTAAAGGACCTTATCCTAGTATGCCCTCAAGTCAGCACTCTCATTCACTAAGTTCTCCTGTGAAAGGTTGAAGATTAGAGAAGCAAGTGCACAATCAACCTCAAAATTATAAAAAACCAAACAAATGATATGCACAGCTAGTTGCATACGCTGATGTTGAACAACATGAAAATTGAAATTAAAGATTTATGGTAGTCAATCAAAAGAAATCAGGGATCATGCTGCATACTAAAACTGTTGAGAAAATTTTATGTTGGCAACCTTTTTACTCTCTACAACATGACGATGTGTTTGTGTGTGCCTTCGGTAGTTAAATGAAGAGAAGAAATGCCGAGAGCATTTCTCACATGTCAGCATCTGTATGTCAAAGGGTCCCAACAAAGGCCATTCAGCAAGACCTGTAATAACAGGAAAAATATTAAAAATTAAATTGAAGGAGGATAATATAACTTTAGAAGAGGCATATGATGATACATAGACACAGGAAGAGAGATATCTGGCTTACAATTATACTTTGCAGCAGCAGATGCATACGCAGCTACACCTTGTGCAATCATAAGAGAGTGGCTGCCATCAATTGGACTAGGGCCCTCAATATCAGAATCTGAAGAGGAATGATCAACAGCTGTATTTGTTTCCTGTACACTCGCATCTGTAAGAATTTCTTCTTCATTCACATCTTTGCAGAATCTTTTCAGATTCTCGTCATCTAAAACATCGAGCCAGTGACCCCACTCCACGGGATGCTTTCCAAATCTTGAAAATGCAATAAGAAGCTTGTTTCCAACTGCATCTGCAACAAACTTCAACAGAGAGTCCTGGACTTTTCTATCTGACTTACTTTGCTCCATCGACTCAAAATCAGAATCAAATAAAACATCTTTACTTCCCGGTGGCTCCATGTTTGTCACTCGAATTGACTGTGCAAGTGCTGTTCAGAGACACTAAGGTATCGGCTACACATAACATGATACATAATCAAGGATGGCTTCAAGTTTCTACCATTTCAAAATAGTATTCGTATGTAGGGAAGTATTCAAATATCAATTTTGGATTTTCTAATACAATAAAAAATACAATTAAATCTGTTGTTTTATGCAGAAAATATATAGAAAATTACATTTCCAGAAACACATATTAATTAATATTCAATCTAATGTTGAATTATGTAGTCTGAAAACTCTAATATGACCATGGCCACCAAAATCTGATATGCAATAGCTTGCTTCATCCTTTTAAGAGATTCAATAAGTTTGATGTCTTATTTTCACTCCAGCATAAAGCATGACTGTAGCTTCCGGGAAAATTAAAAAACCTGAAAGAAGTTAGATGCTTGAATCTGGGGATTGCTGACTCAAGTAAAATCACTATAGTTTAGATACCATTTTGCACTGATGAATTATTTAGATCCTTCTCGTTTTCTATTGCAAGGGTAAAAGTGCTCATTTAGATGTTATTTCATAAATTTCATCAACATTAGTTTAACAAAATAAAAGAATTTAATGGAGAAACTTTGTCATGTTAGTGGAAAAGAATCCGTTTAAGTTGACTTTCATTATATATATATATATATATATATATATGAAACAATTTTTCGAGAACGATTTGACCTTCTTTTGAAAATAGCTGATCTACTGGAAACTAAATTAAAGTACTGGCTCCAGTTAGAACTCATAACCAGCAACGGATAATATTTTGTTCTAAGAATTTTGACATAAAAGTCATGCACATTAAGAATTATCTAGTATCTAAGTGGTGCCTCGGTTTAAAACAAAATAAAGTTGAATAAAGATGGAAGATCCAATAAAAAATTGTAGACAAATGGAATTGACAAATGAGTTGAGGGCTGCACATGCTCGCAAAATATGGAGCACTATTGTGGCAATGAAATTTTTTTCAAGAAGGAAGCTACAGTACTGTTGAAAGTTTGAAACTATGCAATCTGATTCGCCTGCTATAATGAATGGTTGATCGAGCACAAATTTGTAGCGATTGATGTTCAAGAAGTACCATGTTCCTGAACATCATGTTGATTATGCTACCTTTTATTTACTGTTTTTGTTAGACCATTTTCTAAAACATTTCTAATTTTCTATTCACATATATGCTATGATATTGGAAAAAAGAGAGAAAATAATCTGGTCTCATCAATGTATATGCCTATCACCTTTGACAGATTGTAAGTCTTTGTTTCTAGTAACTTCAAATCTTATGATGGAAAATGTCCTGAATCTTATTTCTGTAAACTTCTCAATATTAATGTCCTAATTTGGGGCATATTTACTCATGATTTCTATGTAGGGGTAAATTTTGTTACTGTCTGACCACATAAGAGCACTGCATTGAATATATGTCTTACCATCGAATATCTCTCTTTGATTATTGGAGCATCTGTTGATCAATGATACTACTATTGTGATTACTACTTTCATTCATCTTTTTGGTCAGAGGAATGCCATACCTGAGGTGATTGTTGTTCTATGTTTTTGGTTATGAAGCAGTATTGTTGTTTTTCTGATTTCATGGCAGGAGCAAGAACAAGGCCAGATTAGGGTTTGTTGAACTACCTTTTCATAAAGACATGAAAGAAAACATTGTTGGCCTTTGTTGCCTAAATTAAACAATTCCAAAATTCATCCTTAAGTTGGATGCAACTGAACTGAACTAAGCATCTAACCATTTTTCATAGTAGATTAGATCAAGAGAGCTTATTTCATACGAGCGTTTGAACTGGGACACACTAGAATCCACTGCCAAACTGTGAACCTTCCTGTTGTGTCACAGTAGCTGCTCAAATTCTAGAGCACAAGTCTTTTGAAAACCATATAGAAAATACATGTGTTTAGTAGTGGAGCTAATGGATTCAGCACTCTGTATCTTGATCCAGTGCATAACTGCCAGCTATACTGTTGAAAGTATATTGCTGCTTGCATTACCTTAATTAGAATATGACATAAAACTAGATTTTAACTCCAAGATACCATGTCAAAGGTATTTTCTACTTTGTGCTTAGTCTAAGGCAAGCTGACCTAGTTTGAAAGGCTTGCAAAGCAGTGCTTCTCTAATGCTTCCAAAGTTTCAGTATCAACTGTCTCACACAATAAGACATAGAATCAGCCTATCAGTACAAAGGGTCAATATCTTAAGCTAAAATAATATAATTTCAGTTTGAGTAAATTATGTCGTGTCTATGTTAAATATGAATTTAGGATTTATGTTCTATAACCAGCCTATACCTGACTGAATTTAAAACTAGCATTCACAGCATATTTCAGAAGATTATGCCTAACCCTTTTTCAAGGGTTCCTATTCCATGATTTTCTGAGGGCTACTTCCTCCTTAGAACCTAGCTTCAAAACAGTTATTATCTCAATGAAATCTGAAGCCTCTCATCAAAATGTTTCTTGGTTTTCTGGAGAAGCCATACAATTATTTGAAGCGAATTCTATGCAAGGCAATTCACTATATTGCTTGCTTGCTTACATTATATACAAAAAGAATTCAACTCATAAGGTTTTGGGTGTCCAATCTTTGGCATGAGTACAAATACGGAACATAGCAAGCTCTATAAAATGCATTGTGTCCAATAAACTAGTTTGGATGGATAGTTGAAATTCATGGTTTTCTTTAAATCGAATCTCATCAATATCGCCAGCATAAGATCTTGATTTAGTGTTAGATGAAATGTTAAAATGAAAAAAACAGAGACCTAAAAAAAAAACTAGCCACTAAATGGAAGCGAACAGCACATGCTCCAATGACAATGAATAGCAAGGAATAACCATAGAAATAGTAATAAGCATAAACACAGAAATAGTAATAAGCATGATACCCACATGCATCCAACACCCTGCACAGAAATAGATTTTTCTAAGTTTTTGTTGTTGTCATGTACTTTAATTGTTTTAATATCTCCACTCATATTATAGGGAAGGGTGGCTAGCATACTCAATGATTGGGCCTCATGATGCATGCAACAGAGATTTGCCCTGATAATGCAACTTTTATGGTGTTCATAGATGTAACTTTTATGGTGCTCATATCTGAATAGAGTAAAATGTTTATAGGGTTAAGGGTTAAAGGCTCATGTTTTAGTACTGAAGATAATTATTAGATGTGTTTCGAGGGGTTTCATATTTACCAACTACTATTTGGAATCTGAGGTCTAGGTTTCGTGTTTAAGGATTCACTAGTCATGATGGCAGGGATGGTGCAGAGTTTATGATTCATTATTAATGATGGCTGTAACCAGTGCAATGTTTTCGCATAGTTACAGTTGTAGGTCTAAGGGTAATACATCGATCTTCAAATGTTGTAAGTAGGTTGAGATCACAATGTAACACTGCTTCGGTGTTAGATTTCAGGGAGCTGGGCTTCAGTACAATGCTTATGCATTTTGTTCATTTGTAATTGCTGTGTTCTTTTTAATTAGGCCTAACAGAGATGAAAGCCCCAGCCAAATTGAGCAGTCAAAAAAGAGAAGAGAAGATAGAAGGGAGAAATTCAAAGTAGAAATTGCCTTCGCTGCAAAGATCTCAATGAAAACTCTGCAAGCTGTTATTCAAGGGGAGGTTTCTGATAAAGCCCAAGATGCATTAACGGTTTTAGACATAGTTTTGAGACAACATGCCTCTATGAAGTATGTACTTGTACATCTTCATTTGCTAAATGAATTGAAAACTTTGCTCTTTTGTAATTCATTTTTATTGGTTGCTTTAACATGTTTTTGAATTACTCTCGGTCTTTGTTTTCACAGAGGCTATTTATTGATGGGGCAAAGTTTCTTTCATTGAAGTTTTGCTCCTTTGGTTGAACTAGGAGGAGAAGTTACCGGATGCAGGGGCTATCATATCAGCTTCAGGCCTACACAGACTGGAATTTCCCTTAATATGGGTAACTTTATAATATCTTTTTGTCTGTTTGTTTTTTTCGTGGTGTCAATTTGTTGTGTATGCTATCATTCATTTGTAACAAAGATATAAATGTCACTTGAATTAGCATAATTGTTTCTTGCCATGATTATCATTTTGAAATGATAATGATGGACTTGGATATTGATTTTTAATTGTTTATTTACATATAAGATACTAGAGCACAAATCTTGACATATGTTATACATACATGCACATACCTGCGTAGGTTTATAAATTATATATATATATATATATATATATATATGACACAACCCAAGTTTGAAGCAAATCACTAGAACTTCCTGTTCTACATGCTACCCTTGTAGGTTTACATACTAAAAATAATTTCAATCCAAATTAAAAAAAACTCTATATTCTACATCTAAACTTGCTTTAAGTTACAAATAAATCTAGCAAGTGCATTGAAAAATTTCTTGAAAATTTTGGAGTTATAACATACTCAAGCATCGAATTCACGACTTCTGAAATATATGTATAACCCATGGTGTTATATACATTTCAGGATCAGGAGCACTGCTAGTCCATTTTTAATTTCTTGTCATGTTGATTCTAGTTTCTCTATAAGATCAAGGTGATCTAGTGTGTCTAATCCCCAACACACTCTTGGTATTTAAAATGATACCGGTCTCTAAATAGTACATTCAAGCATATACCCTAGCTTCTCTGAGAGATGATAAGCTTCTCTTCATACTGATTTTAAACGCTAAATGATACTTAATCAACTTAGTCGACCTTTAAGAAAATCCATAATCCTTAAAAGCTATATCCTTCTGGAGAAGTAATCCCACGTTTTTATTTATCATTTATCTCGTCCTTGCTTGAATAATTTCTGCATAATAATGTGGTTTCTATTCAATGCACTTAAGGATGAAAAAAAAGACAAGAGCATGGAATTAAAGATGTTATTTTGTATTGACTTGTCCCTTTTTTATAGCCAAAACGTGGGCCTTTTGGAAGTTGTTAAGTGTAAGATTTAGTAATCAATTTTATTAAATTTGAAATTATAAACTATAATTTGTATTTATATTTAATATACATTGCATTTAAGATAAATTCCCATGCAAATGAAAATATCCCATTGGCCAGTAAGATTTGGAGCAATTAGGATATTAATTATGTTTCATTGGATGATGACAACTATATAGGTTTTGAGCTTCACTCAAGGTTACCTTATCTGTTAGTTTACATTACATAGCTTTTCAGTCTTGATATTGTTGTCCAGTATGTTCATAGTTCCTCTGTAGTTTTAAAGGAGTTTATATGCAAGGATATGTTCAGTTTTGTTCTTTTTCTTTTAACTCTATCCACAAGTAAACATATCCAAATTTGCACAGTCCCTTTTGTTAATATTCTCATCAGAGAAATGTGGAGGCTTGGTTTCAGTAATAGGGGTTCAAAATTCAAAGCAGCTGTACGAATTTGATATTCTCATCAGAGGAATGTAGAGACTTGGTTTCAGTAGTAGGGTTTTCAAATGTAGCTGTAGGAATTAGTTTGGAATTACACATTTTTGCTCTTTTAAAATGTCAATGCATCATAAAACTATTAATGATATCCATGTTTGCTAAGTTTCATTATCAATTTTCATGTTTTAATCAGTAGACATACACAGTCAAATCTGGCCAACAAGGAAAGAACTAGTGGCTAAAATATTCTGTTAAATATTTTGGCTTTTCAGTTTTGTTCAAAAATAAAGTTGAGTTGTAAGTCTTCTTTGAATGTAATTTGTTTCTGCCATATGCTGAGCAGGTTAGTTTTCTAAATGATAGTTAGCAATGGTTTTAACCTGTCGTGCATTCAATCATGATCGATATGATTTCTTATGTTTTACGCCTTTTACAGTTACTGCAGGAATTGTATTTGAAGTTTTACTGCCTTGTTGCCATTTTGTGCAGAGCTGTCAACAACAATGCTCATCAAACAAAGTGTTGTCATTGATTTTTTGTTGCCGAATCAAGGTGTTGACAATCCATGGAATATTAATTGGGCTAAGGTAAAACCGTAAAATGTAACTCGAGACATGCCTACCTTGGATTTATGTCATGCAACTTTTATTTTTATTTTTTAACAGTTGGAATGTCAAATTCTGTTGCCTTCTTTCAGACAAAACAAGTGCTGAAAGGAGTCCGCATTGTAACAGTACACACTAATATGGAGTTTAAGATCCTTGGTTTTAGTGAAAAACCATGCAAAGACAATTTCTGCAGGTATGATCGTAGCTGACAACAATTCAAGACAGGCAGAAGAAGATGATGCAGAGTTGGCAACATCTATTTTTGTGAACTACAATGGTCTGCTGCATGGTGAGAGGAAAACAAGGCATTCAAAAAATGAGAACCTCACTATTAAATTCTTGAAGAAGTACATTCATTATTTTAAAGGCAGACATCAACCTGTGCTCAAAGATAAGGTCATTTTCTATCTCAAACTTGTACCTATACATTTATTTATGTCTTGTAATTGTGTTCTTATATTTTCAATGGCAAGTGGAATCAGATAATCTTACTGAATGACAGTGTTTGTATGGTGATAACCTACAGCCATCAGAACATATTGCATCTACATATGCTGAGATGCGTAATGCAGGTGCAGAAGCAAAGCTGAGCAGGGCCCTGCATTGCTAGTTTAATATTTAACATATGAAGCAGTTTATCATTTGTCTCGGTTACTTGGTAACCTTACAGGAATTCGCATGACTTAACGCTTCAGCATTATACAACCAGTTGTGACTATTCGACTTCCTTAAGACTTGTTCAGGTAAAAAAGTCTTTGTCAGTTCACTCTACTTATTATTTATAATTTTGTATTTGTTATTCATTATGTAACTCGAATGCTAAATTCCTTTCGATGACTTTGAAGGTAGTGGTCACCCATTGGAACAGAAGCCAAGGGTACTCTATGTTTACCCAGGAGGAGGTCATCATCACTTTTAGGTCATCTCTTGAATATTTGTATACTTCCAGGTATGCCAAATTCACTTGGTTACTTCATGAAGCTAGGATTCTGTACACTGATGATCTCCACGTTTTCAATTATTTCTTTTGAGAATATATAAATTTCTTGTTGAACGTTTTGATTATGATAAGCCATGATTACATACTTTTTTAAATGAGCATACCAATGTTTGAGACAGAATGTGTTTTTGAATCAAAAGAGATAAGCTTCCTTGCAAATTCAGTTTACGGTCAATTGCAAAAACCATGCAAACATAGTTGCTCATTATCTTTTTGCAATGTGCAGGAAAGAAACATTGCCAATTCTGCCGTAGCACCGATTATGCCACTGCAAAATGCAATTTTGAATATGGCTGGCATTTTTGGGTGTTCAAATACAAAGCAAAACTATCGTTCTTGCTTTTTGCAAACAAGCTTCTGCAGTTTGACACTTTCTTTGCATACAACAACATGCTTTAAGATTGTTGAAGTCATCGCAGCCACAGTCTCTTGCTGATTTAGTTTATTTAGCTTTATCAGCAAAGAAAACTGAACCAAATTATTGTTAATGTTATGTCATATTTGAATAGCTCTTTCTTACATGTACTCGATCTCTGAAACGATAACAACCCAACTTTTGTCATTGGTCTCTTTGTACATCATCTTAAAACTATGCCACACCATTGTGTTAATATGAACAAACTTTCAAATTTCAAGAATATATGCTCTTTCAATTAGCAAAGTCTTCTTTTATTACATGATAACTTTATTTTTCCTTAGAATTTAGAATTTACATGTTAAATTTCTCTTGCATCAAACTACAGCAACTATATATATGCAAATGCTTGTAAATTTCTGTTGTCAATGGCTGCAATGTACTTGTTTTATCATATGTTAATTGATAATGTTCATAGCCCAATTACTTACTACAAAAAATATAGATATGAATATTGTTTGTTTAAATATCCTCTTCTTGCTCTGCAGACTATACATGGATATAGATTTTTTTCTTTTTGCAAATCGGAAACCTACTTTCTTTTGTCTGTGAATTTCCATAATGCACAAATTGAACAAACCACAAAATCCATGCTCTTGCTATTTTTCAAACAAGCCGGTGGAACTTATTTTTGTTAGTTAATTAAAAAAATCTTCAAAAATTGAATTTATTATGTTTTAAAATATGTTTTCTGAAAATTTGATTATATATGTATTTATGCTCTCTCACCAAATTACTAATAGATTAATTGTTTTATTGAATTAAATTATTCTTGATCTCTATCAATTGTCCATGTCTAAACACAAATAGCTCATCCCTACAACTTTCTGCGAGCAGAGCATGTGGCAATGTGAAAGACATTGCCACTACATGGCTCTTGTTCAACATATTAACTGATGCACTTGAAATGTAAAGCACATAGACTATAGACTTGAAATGTTGTTACATAAATATTGATGCTTCATTATGCTACTACAAATAACATACCATAATGTGATGTTGTATTGAACATAATCCTTAATGTCCTTCAAATATAAACTGCACTAGACATGGACACATTATGAAATAATATAGTTCGTTATATTATAAATTTCAAAAAAAAAAAATGGTATGCTTATGTAAACATCGCCACCTCGATGTGCAATAAAGATAGATGCACCAATAATTGGTGCATTACTATGTCACACGCCTCGATGCATGTTATATATTAAGCACACCTACAATGAACTCTACATTACACTATAAATTACAATTTCTATTAAAATTTTCAAACACATAACTAGTGTGTTTAGTAGAAAAAGTAACCTATACCATTAATAGAAACCAATTGAGTGGTTATCCACTACAAATGGAGCGGTTTGAATGTGTTGGCATTTAAATGTCTTTGTAACACACCCAATATACACACATATCTACTCTTTGTTTTTAATAAATTTTATTGTATGCGTATTGAAAACCATATTCAAATGAGTATATTTGAAAAAGCCAAAGTTCATTGCACCATGTATCTATTCTCATTAATGATACCTAGCCCAATCTAGGGAACAAAAACTCCAAGAAAAATCTTGAGAAACCCAATATCGTTGATTATACCATTTTTACTATAAATCCAATAGTCCAAAGGCCTTATGACTACAATCAATGTACACAGAATTGCAATTGCAATGTTCTATTTAAAAATTGCAGAACCTCCACAGCTGCTGCTACATTTCTCAGGCATTGATTTATGCAACAATGGCCCCTTCATGTCATCTATGGCATTGTCCAAATTCTTCACATACTTCACTGTCTTGGCTCAAGCCAAAGAAATGTGACAACCTAGTATGAAAAAAGAAAAAAGAATTAAAGATGGTTGGTCTGCAATGCCAAAACGCAGAATTCTACAAATGGGAACCATAGTAGATGAAAATGCATCCATATTCCAAACATTGAAAATGACCATGTTAAAAAGTTCTTGCTATTGTCGATGATAACTCTTTGAATTGTAAACATAAAAAATATTGTACACATATACTATTGAATAAAATGACTTTTATTGCCAGATTGATGTTCCATTCAAACTAGCAAATTACAACTCGTCAACAGATTCAATCTTTCAGCCTTTGCCAATGTACAATTACAACTCATTGTTATCTAATAGACTTCTGTCAAATGCTAGATTTATTGTTCCTTATTTTTTTGTAGAGGACACACATAGCAGTTATTTCTGCACTGTCCATGATCTTGATTATCTTGTTTCCTGGAGTCATTCTTCTCATCTTTCTTGCTTTTCTTTGAATAATACCTACATGCATAGTCCTCTTGACTTTTCCACTGACATGAACTGCCCAACTATCTATAGCAATAAGAATATATTGCAACACTTTCCTTTTATTTAAGAAATAGATGCTTCATTTTTTAAATCAATTTCAGACATCACATATATTACAATGCACATCTGCCATAATCCAAATACTTTTTCAATTTTAACCATGAATATATAATCCATCTAATTGGTAGATTCTTATGAAATATTGTTAGTCGTGATGCTATAAATAAAGTACCAGCTAGAACCACTTCATTACTTGTATTTGGATGTTTATTTGGCTTATTCATGATGCCCTCAATAAAGTAGCAAGTAAAAACACTTCATTACTTATACTTGAAAATTTATTTGGCTTATACAAATGCCTTAAATTTAAGCTCCTTTAATGCTCTTGCTCATTCAAATCTTGTAGCCTTTTCAGTAAGGTGCTTCTCCTACTCGAAGTTTCAAAAAATATTCATTTAATACCTGTCTACATGCATAACACTAACCTGCGCTTACTACCACACAAGCTTTCTGTTTTTTAGCTTCTATTTAATGCACATTCACATCATAATTGCTCTAATGAAAAAAAGATTATGCGATGCATCTACAATCATTTAAGATGCAAATGCTATTGTCTATAAAGTTTAAACTACCTTACTCGTAAAATGCATCTCAAATATTAATTACAAAATCTATACATGTAAATGTTCCTGCAATCCTTATTAAATGGTTCTGCAAAACACAAGTGAAGCAATCATTGAGTAACTTCACATAGCTTTTTTTTAATATGAAACTATCCTGCCAATTTGACAATTTTCAAAGAATAGTTTCTGTGGCAAATTAGCTTGAACACATGCATGCCTATTTCGCCTCGTTGTTCTCATTTTTTTTTTTGCTTGCCTGCCTTTGCTCAATTCTATTCCTCCATGATTTCATCAATATGTGAACGATGTTGCTCTAGCATTATTTGATCTATATTAAATACGTCTTTCTTGTTGGCTTCTATCTTTTCTTCATGACCTCTCAACAATATCTGTCAAACCATAACTATGCTTCTATGTTTTTGCTACCTACAAGTTATATACACTTTTCCTCCAACTGCACCTGCATATGTTCTTACAACATGCTCCGACCACCTGGATGCAACATTTGTTTCTGCAATCAACCATCACTACTAGCCATTTTCAAAGTCGGGGACATTGCCACCTTGTGGCTCTTGTTATGTTATTTCGCTGGTCAATTATTTAATTATGATAATTCCGATGAAATAGGAAGAATGATAAATACATAGGAAAAGTTATGTTCTCATTATTATAAATTAATTATTTAATGTATGATAATTGTGATGAAATAGGAAACATGAAAATGACAAGAATATATGAGGAGTTATGTTCTCGTTATTTTAATTTATTGTTTAAATTATAATAATCTTCATGAGTGGAAAATGAAAAGAAAAGTATATATAAATGAAATATTAGGTTCTCATTATCATAACCTATTGTATCAAGTAGGTAATTGTAATGATTGAAGAAATATGAAAAGATAGATATTTAAGTTGTTAAGTAGTTGCTTTTGTATGTTTATCTTATACATGGTCAAGTTGTGTTCTTATTAGAGTATAATAAGTTAATATGTTTTCTAATTCGAGTTATGTGAGTTGTTAGAGAAGAGACCCTTCACCTCTAGAATTATTAATTCATTCAGTGGGGAAGTGGTACAATAAACACATGTTAACTTCTATGATACATATAATTTGAGGAAAGTAGAATGAAAGGTTGTATCCTAGTTTAAATACTTGTTTGTATATTTTATTGTCATATTTAAAAGGATGTTTTAATAATTCCAATTAAAGTGCATACTAAAGAAATCCCTGTCCTGCCCCAAAATAGGCGGAGGAACCAACTCCTCCTTCCTAGCCCTCATCCCCAAAGAAAAAGGAGCCACTTCCTACTCTTGCTTTCGTCCTATCTCCCTATGTAATATCGGCTATAAGGTAATCACCAAAGTCATTGCTAATAGAATGAAAGTTGTCCTCCCACTTATTATCCCCGAGAACCAAGGAGGCTTCATCAAAGGCAGACAAATTTCTGATAATATCATCTTAGTTCAAGAGGCCATCCACTCCAGTGTGACAAGGAAAGAAAAAGGAATGGTTATCAAACTGGACCTTTCCAATGCCTTTGACAGAGTCCGACATAGCTTCCTGTTTCAGGTAATGACAAGGTTTGGGTTTGCGCCAAGGCTGATCTCCTGGGTCAAAGCCTGCATCAGCACTCCCTGGATCGCCCCCCTGGTAAACGGGAGAGCAGCTGACTTCTTCCAGGCTTCAAGGGGCCTCAGGCAGGGATGTCCTCTGTCCCCCCTACTCTATGCCATCCAAGCGGCCTCTCTCAGCTTTATTCTGGATCATTTTAGAACTCATGAAGACCTCCTGGGGCTAAAAATTGTGCGTGGAGTTAAAGAAGTAAATCATACTCAATTTGCTGATGATACTCTCCTCATGAGCGGAGCAAGCCCAACTACAGCCAGAAAGTTCAAAGAAGTACTTGACATTTATCAAGATGTTTCTGGCAGCAAAATCAATTATACCAAGAGCCAAATCTATAGCTGGAACTGCCCTCCAATTGAGCTACAAGCTATATCCCGAATCCTTATGATAGAAGGGAAATACCATTGGACTGACTTCAAATATCTTGGAGTACCAATATTCAAGGATAAGCCAAGAGTCTCAAGTTGGGAACCGCTGATTGAGAAATTGAGTCTGAAAATCAAAGCCTGGGGAGCTTCGTGGCTAAATCTTGCTGGGAAATCGGTTCTCATCAAATCTGTTCTGGCCAGTATGCCTGTCTTTCAATGCTCCTTGCTATTGGCTCCCATATCTGTCCTAAAAAAGATCGAGGTCCTTCTTCGAAGATTTCTGTGGAAAGGGGGGAAGCAAAACGAGAACCGTCTACCCCTGGTTAAATGGGGAAAAATCACTGCCTCTTATTTGGAAGGCGGATTGCATATGCGAGATCTTAGAGCCCAAAATTTTGCCCTTGGAGCCAAGCTACTATGGAATCTTGTGTCAGGAAACTCCTCATGGAGTAAACAGGTGTTATGGAAAAAATACTTTTCAGGAACGAGACTAAGATGCCTAGATCAGGGCCCGAAGGTGGTGAAAGGCTCCCCCCTGTTTGCTCTTTGCTCCAAAGCTTACCCATTCTTTGTTGAAGAACTGACGTGGATTCCTGGAAACGGGAAAAAAATCAGAATATGGGAAGACTCCATCCACGGCAACCCTCCAATTGGAACCATAGAGGGGATGGGAGAAATTCGGAAGTTCCTATCAAGCCTTAGGATCTCTAAACTCTGGGATATATCAAAATGGCATCCGGATGGTCAAAAGAGATGGATTGGATGGGACATCCCCGAATGTCCTCCAACACTTGCTGCTGAAAAAAGCATCCTTATTCGGTGCCTGGATGGAAAGTCACCAGTTGCTAAAAGATATAAGGATGTAAGGGGCTGGGGATCCAAATCCGGCCACTACTCTGTCGCCGAAGGTTACAGAAGCATCAAAGCCGTTCCCAATGCCCCCAGGAACCCTGCAATCTGGAAGTAGATTTGGTCTAACAAATCTCTCCCCAAAATAGACCATTTTATATGGACTCTAGCTCATAACAGTGTCCTTACCACCTAAGTTCTGCGTAGGAAAGGATGGGAAGGCCCATCTCGTTGCCCCTTATGCCTCGCTGCTGAAGAGACGTCCACTCATTTGTTTATCTCGTGCCCTTTCTCCACCTTTGTCTGGAACTTGATGACCCTCCCATGGCATATTCCCCTGATTTTTGACGATGTCCCCTCCCTTATCTATCGATGGTCCTTGTCCTCGCCTGTCAGAACCCATCCTAAGGACCCTCTGGCTACCGCCTGGTTAACCCTCCCCAAGTTCATCTGCTGGAAGCTTTGGCTAGAACGAAATAATCGAATCTTCCGAGGGACCAGATCCTCTCCTGTACAGGTGGTGGTTAAAACAAAAGCCATGCTAGGGGACTTCATTAGCTCACGAACCTCTCTCTGTCTTCACTCTCCCCTCTCTATTGAGGAAACTCAATGGCTTCAGAGTATTCCCGGTACTGTTGCAAGCCTCCCTTACAAAGCACAGGTGCTGCAGAAATGGGAAATCAGGTTCGAGGGGGAAGAGTATGACCAGTGGTGTAAAAATCTTGGAAACAACATATTGTACTTTGATGGAGCTTCAAAAGGAAATCCAGGGGATGCAGGAGGGGGAGGGGTGCTCTTTGGCCCCGATGGAGAAATGATATTCACTTATTCCTGGAATTTGGGAGTAGAAACCAACAACATGGCGGAAGCTCTGGCCTTATGGCAAGGCTTAAACCAAGCTCTTTCCTATGGTGCTCATGAAGTAACTGTAGTGGGGGACTCCAGGTTGATCATCCATAGCATCAATACTATGAATTTACCCGCGTCCATTTGCCTCCGGCAAGTTCTACGAAGAATTGCACTGCTCATTCCTCTCTTCCGGGACATCAAATTCTACCATGTTCTCCGAAGGAACAATGAACAGGCGCATAAAGCAACAAATGTAGCTATTAGCTTAGGGAAAGGAGTTCTAAAAATCAACGATGATATTAATCGGGTGGCTATCCCGTAACCTTTTGGTCCCAACCTCGAACATGGATGGTATGGATTTCGGGCATATTGACTTCACGGCACGTGTCCGGCGCCTTCACTGCCGGATGGTCATCACTCCGGGACGTGGCGGGTCTTCTCCACCTGAAGACACCTCATACTCCTCTTCCACGCATTATTTCAAACTAATGTTCACATGCCTTCTTTCTGCAAGTATGATGGCACTCCTACCACAGATGATGAAGGCTCGTACAAGGATTTGTACCAGGGACCAGGACGAATTACGGAGAAAGATCTCCTCAAGCGTCTCCAGGCGTGCGGATTTGCTCTTCTATGTTCAGTTCCGTCGGCACTTAGATATTGCTTGCGTCACAGAGCTCTCCGAAGCCAATTCCATTTATGGTGACATGCTTGGTCATGATCCACAGATAATTATCCCCAGCGGCAGGCAGAGCCGTTATTCAATAAGCGGTACGAATAAGGATATTGGAGCCACGCCAAGAATGAAGGTTAATCTTGCGGCATGCGTCGAACTCGGAGCAATTATGCCGTATTTATTTCCCGGAATAGACGCCAGCAATAAGAAAGATAAGCCCCTCCGGCTCGGACTTAAAAAAGTCACTTCGCCTGCTAAGAAGGAGAGATCTCCAGGGAGACGAAAGCTCTTGCAGTTATCTGTGGCGTTCCCCTTTTTCTACTGTGGGAATATCTGGTACATGTTCAGTGCAATGGCCGACACGGGAGACTCAGTGGCTTCCTCCCCAGACCCATTACTGGAACTGGAAGCCGAAATTCATGTTCTGCGGCGACGGGTAAGAAGACAGGGAGAGCTCGTGAACCGGATGGACGCGCAAGGTGGTCGCAGGCTTGACAGCTTGGATGAAGAAATAGGTAATACCAGGGAGGAATTTGCTGCAGCACTGGAAGCTTTGGAATTGAAGGTAACGGACGCCATTGAGAACATGGAACGCAGACTCCAGAACCTAGAAAATGCTATGGAGAATCTTCGAGGGGCTGAGAAGCCAAGTTCGAGCAAGAAGCCAACTACTGCAAATTCTTCAGCAGGGGCACGTTATCGTTAACTTCTGTTTAGGTCCTGTTTTACTCTACTTTACCTTACCGCTTTAGTTTTAAAAGTTAGCTCTGTTTAGACACAGGCTTCTGTAATTAACGGATGGAGAACTGATAGACTCTCTATTTTTGGATATGTACTCATTTGGGTGGCTTGCCACTGCTTTTAATATATAAAATAGTTGTTTTTGTCAAAAAAAACTATTATGTTTAAATACAATATAAATTTTAATATGTAATTAGTTTTTCCAGGAAAATGGAGAAACACCATCGTGGAAGCGATTTTTTGGACCAGGCGTGCATGAAACCGATTTTGCTTGAGCCTTAGCTCTGCGTGCTCCCTCATGCAGGGACCTGCTACTCGCCCTCGAGTTCTTTCTTGGCCCTCCTGGCCTCGGGCCTCCAGCCCCTCTGACTCCTCCTACCCTCTGCTCCCCTCTGACTCCTCCTATCCTTTGCTCGCTTAGCCTTTCTCTCTAAGCCTCACCCTTGGCCATTTTTTGGACCTTCTCCTTCTGCCCTCATGGCTTCGAGACCTGACAACCCCCCCGATCTCATTAGTTTCATGAATCTTTTATCATCCACAGGCAAAAAGTCCCTCTCCTCTGCCCAACAAAAGTTTGTGAAGAAACTTGACGAAATCCCAACTGTCACATTGCCAATGAATTTGCCCTGTAAGACTGCCCTAAATATTTCTGAGCGTGCTTTGATCTTCCACGAGTAGACCATGGACATTCACATGCAATAAAATTTGTGTGATACCAGATGACAAGGTATCTCTTATCACGATCTGTTTGACTTCTCACCCAATAAGCATGGGTTGTGCTCTCGTGTAGGCAATAATCACTATCTGGAATTCTACTTGCTTTTTCCACTGATGATTCAAGTTTCTTCTCTTTCTTGTAGTTGTTTATAAATCCTTCCTTTTTCAAAATTTCCTTGAATCGATAACAAGGTTCAACAACTGTTATGAGAATATACAACAACCAGTCCATTCTACGAGCACATTTATTCCTTCATTCAGATAGAAATTTGGTCATCAAGTAACAATGGTATGACTCCACCACATTATTGGTTTCTTGACTTTCATGAGGAAACTCTCAGCAACCTTTCACCCACATCCCTAAATGCAAAGAACCAGGCTAGCCCCAATATGTCATCTTAATGAAAACAAAAACAGAAACAATAGTATGGGTTTGCGCACATACGAATCTTATCATCGGCAACCCAAATCTTGTGGAAATAGTCTAAGAACTTCTTTTCATCTGCAAATTTGCTTTAAAAAAAATTGACTGCATCATCCACTTCAACATTGAGTGTGTCTTTCATGATGCAACCTAATGATGGGCCTGGCCCAAGTAAGGAATTTTTGACAAAACAGTTTTGGAACTGCGAAGTTGAGCACAGTTCAGATGAAGACTTTTTCTCAAGACAGTTTTTGAGGAGCTGCGATGTGAGTGCAGCGCGATGGCAACCACGCAGCTGAGGACCGGTTCCGCGAAGTAATGGTGCCGCGATGTGCCAGTAGGGCACCTGTTTTGGGTAAAGAATGAAGGTAAGGTCGGCTGGGTGAAAGCGACCTATTTTTGGTTAAGATACTCCATGATTACCAAGCAGGCGGGTAAGGAGTAAGGAGAAAGGAAAGCGACCGGTCACACGCGCAGAGGAATCACGATGTGAACCAACCGCATAAGGTCATTAGAGAAGGAACGGTCGGGTGAAGGCGACAGTCGGCATGCGGTAGACAGGGCAGGCTGAAAGCGACGTGGCCATGCGCAGAGGATGGCCACGACGGAAGATTCACTACCAGAATCCAACAAGTCTGGTTAAGGGAAAACCAGGATAGTTTTGGGAAACCTTAGGGTTTTTGCCTATGCATTGTAGAGACATGACCTACGGGCATGATCTATAAAAATGCACAATTTTGTAAGGGAAATGGTTAATGTTAAAATGTAATTGTTGAATTTGAGTGATACTGTGTTGTATTGTTGAAAGCCATTGTAAAGGCTCTGCAAGCTGCGTGCACAGAGGCCTATTGAGAGACAAGAGAGTCTGCAGCTGAGTGCGCAGACTATAACTGTTGTATCCTTCCCAAGATAATATAACAACAATTCCTGTGGACGTAGCTCACATCCTGGGGGTGAACCATGTTAAATACTGTGTTGCGTGACTGTTTATGTGTTTGAATCTGCGTATCTACTTACAATGAATGCTTAATATCTTGCCTATCAGTTTATGTGTTTTACTTTTATATGTATTCGCTATAAGGAATGAAGATGGAAATAATATGTTAAGTATTGCACATGTGATTGAATGTTAGATGCACAAGTATTTCTAAGTTTGTGAATGCATAAGTCAGTTGGATAATCACTTAAGTGAGTGGAGTTCGCGTCGTGCGATTCCCTGGAAGCGCAGCACCGGAAGTGCGCAATATTTTGTGTTATGTCATATAGCATAAACCATAAGATAAATAACCTAAGACAATTGATGAATGGATAGGGAATCCTAAGTAGAGTCACTGAAATTGGTTAAGTCTGCATAGTAAGCATAGTTATCAGTTGCGTTGTCCTGTCGACGAAAGTCCATCCAACATCGCGCAGTCCTTGGATGCGCGATAGAGTAAGTGTTGACCGCAAAGGAGATAAGCTTCACGCAGTCTTCAGTTCACAGTGCGAGTCCCGCAGTGCGCTGTTCATTAGATCTGCTTACGCACTCATCACCTGGTTGTGGAAACTAGATTTCGTATCCCCCCCATAACTTCGCCTCGGGTGAGACCTCAGTCTGTTCGCAGATTGTTGCCGAAAGGGCTGGTGAAAAGGGGTTTTGTTGGTTCCTTGAACCGCGAAGAACCTGGGTCTTTATAGAAAACCTCAAGATAGTTATGTAAGCCAACAAATGGTTCTGTTGCCACGCTAAGAATCCATGATGAGTTTCCGCGCTTGAAATAGTGATGTGCTCAGAAGAAAAGGTTTCGTTGATTGCAGAAATTTGGCATCCACACAAGAAAGATATCTGGGCTTGGTGTAAAATTGACATCCGCATCTGTCTGGCATAGATTGGTTGAACAAATACCTGTGTAAATATATTCACGAGATTTTTTGGGCATCCTTTGGAAATGAGTTGCACGAGTGGTTGTCGAGGCTCGCAGAGTGAAAGAACTGTTTCCCGCCAGAAGTACCAATTGAGTGGACCCCGGAGCTCATTGTGAGGCTCAAAGCAATAGATAGCCCATTTTCGAGAGTAGTCGACTTTCTGGTTGACAGTATACTAGAAGGATTAGTAACAGAGTTTGTTGTGGACACGCTGAAGTACTATAGCGCAGCTAAATCACATTTTTTCAAAGGTTTCATAGGTAAGTACCTGAACAATTTGAGTTTATACATTAAAATGCTTTTAGCTGAGAAAGGCGTTTTAAGAATGTAGTAAAAGTTTATAGAAATTTTTTGAATCTGTAATGGTCAATAGCATCTATAGTGATTATGACGAAGAGACACATAATTTGAGAAGTGGAAAAAGATATAAGTAGACCACTAAGAATACCTCCGGTGAACCTGGACTCTGCGTAGACATTGATTTACAAATCGCGCCTAATAGCCAAACCGCACCTCTATTAGCCACCTATCATCCTATTACTTCGCAAAACCTGCCGGTTGCAAGTACCACACCTCCTATTTCTCAGAATCCGTCAGTTCAGAACCCCCCAATTTCTAATATTCCCAATCCTCAGAGCGTTAATACCAGTAACACCGTAGGAGTGAGTACTCAGACCATCCCGACTCAGACCATTCTGAATCCGACTATCCCATCTCAGAATATTCCACTTTAGAACATTCTGCGCAATACAAACTTTACTTTTGCCGCTCAAACCCTGTGCAGAACCCTATACCACCTAGGAGAAGGATGACTGATGATATTAAGCTGCCGATATTCAAAGGAACAAGTCTAGAAGACCCTGAGCAACATTGGTTTCTATGTGAAGTCGTATGGAGTGTTAAGCAAGTTCAGGATGATGCTGTGAAGCAAGCGCAGCTCATCACTACATTTAGAGATAGAACCTTGAATTGGTTCATGAATTATTCTGTTGGACATAATAGAACCTTAGCAAAGATTAAGGCTGCACTATTGAGTGAGTTCAAGAAACCGAAGTTAGAATCCCAATGTATAACAGAACTAAAGGAAATTAAGCAAAAACCTAATGAGACAGTTTGGGAATTTGACTAGAAGTTTAAGACACTATTGGACCAAGTAAGTTTTGTCATAGCACCGCAACAGCACCAAGAATGGTTTATAGCCGCGTTGTTGCCCCAGATTAGACTGTCGTTGATGCAGCAGAAAGTAGCTTCACAGGCAGAAGCCTTGGAGATTGCAATGAAGTTAGAAGCTTCACCTATAGGAGAGAGTAGCACTGGAATGTCTCGGATCCATACACAGTTAGCTACCCTGACACTACAACTACAGGATATGAAGAAGGGAAAAGAACAGAGACAAGAAGTCTGGTGTACATGATGTAAGGGAGAAGGACACACCAAAGAGCACTGCCCTTTATTTTAGGAGTACCTTAACAATGGAGCACCGAATCCACTGAATCAAAATCAAGCACCGTGGTGTGAAATCTGTAAAACGCGAGGACACCAGCATGAAGCCTGTTATCTGATACAGAAGTATGTGCACACTCCTAAGAACCTATATTGCAACTTCTGTAAGTCAGTTAGACATGATGAATCCAACTGTAGAGCATATGAGCTTATGTAGGAAATAAAGCGAGGCATGGAGCATATGCCTGATAGTGGAGTGTACAGAGTCCAGGAAGCAACTCCGCAGAAGCAAGATAATGCGCAGTCTGACCAAGGCACATACAGAGGCCATGGAGGATTCCGCGGAAGAGGTAGAAATACTGGCCCAGGACAAGGAAGGGGAAGAGGCTAGATGATCTGTTACAACTATTGCCAGGAAGGTCACTTATCGAGAGACTGTACCAATGAATGTACTATTTGTAATTATTGTAAATATTTCGACCATGTTATTGAGGACTGCCTAGTGTTAGCGGCAGAAATGCAGAAAAGAAATCAAGATGCACCTAACCCAAACATTCAGTTGATCGCAGCAGAGAGAAGGGCTGTGGATCCAAGTATCAATGCAGAGACGCAAAGTGGCGCTGCCACAGGGAGAGATAGGCAAGTAGAAGCTTCAACTTCTGGATGCTTTGAAACTAAGCAGACCCCTATTGAAACAATCTGGATCAGAAAAGCTACTGGGAAAACACCTACCTTCAACTTGGAGAAAAACAAAGAAGTATTTGAAGAAGCACGGGATATCTTCAAGGAGTCAGCACCTAGGTCACCAAGAATCCCATTGCACAGTGAAATACCGCATATAGAGGATATGTCGGCCGCTTATGACAAAACGTGCCACGCAGCAGAGACAGGCACCTTTGTCGCACAATTCCTATGGAGTTGCATGAAATTACTGAAGAGCGCAAATGCTGTAGCGGAATTACAAAATTCATTAAACCAACATGAGCCACGCAATGAGAAGGAGAATGCCGAGAGTGCAGTCCATCAGATTAAGAACCATAAAAGAACCGGCAGAGAAATGAGGCTCAGTGTGCAGATAGGAGACTATGAGATGGATGAGATCATCCTTGATCTGGGATCTGAAGTAAATGTCTTGACTAAGCAGACATGGCAGTAGATGGGGAGACCAAGGTTGTTATGGTCACCCATACAATTGAGAATGGACAACCAGGAGAAATTCATACCTTTTTGAAGGTTAGCCAATGTTATTGTTGACATTGATGGAGTGCGAAGTCATGCAAACTTCAAGGTTATCGAGATTGTGGATGATAGTCAGCCGTATCCAGCACTATTGGGTATATACTGGGCAATGGATAACCTCGCCATCATAAACTTGAAAACAAAGAAGATGATCTTTGAAGGACAACATCTCAGGGTCATCGCACCATTGGACCCTTCAGATGGAGAAAGATACAGTGAGCCAATTCAGGAAGAATCCAAAGCATATGATCTTGATCGCCTTTACAAGATGACTACGAATCAAGATGACTATGTTAATCCTATGGCAGATGGAACATTCAGTTGGCGATGTGACAATTCTTGCATCTCAGACTCTGACGCAGGACTGGAGAACTGGCAAGGCCATATGCATGAAGTATTTGCAAGAAGATGCACGCAGATTACAAAGTCACTGCGTTGGATTGGAAAAGAGGTAAGTCCAATCCCCACCTATGATGGTTCATCTAATGTTTATTCATTTATCCAAGAATATACTGTATCAGTTATAGACGAACATCGCATACCAGCACTAGATATGGCACTGTGCGAGACACCTGCCAGATGGTGGGATGCGCATAAGCAGACATTGACCACATGGGATCAGTGCAGATGCATGATGCAGATCAGGTTCGTTCAGAAGGTTGTACTTCCCTTTGAAAAATATAATGGACAGACGGATCCAAGGTATCATATTGAAATCTGTTCACAAGCATGGGAGGAGAGACCACAAATAGAATGGGTGCATCTATTTGTGCATACATTGGAGGAGCACACTCCAAAGAACTGGTACCTAGACACGGAGTTGCGCAGAGTAACTACAGATTGGCCTACCCTGACTGTGAACTTCCAGAGAAGCTTCGGTTTTGAAGATGACAGCTCGAGTATAAATGAATCATTGTAGGTCATCAAGGAAAGAATATTCAGAGCAGAATTCCCAAGTATAAACTAGGCATTGGAGGAACTCAAAGAGAGAGTGTTTGAAGATGTAAAAGTACCTGTGAACCTTCAGCCAGAATGGGAAAGAATGATATAACATGCCCTTGAATGTTATAACCTTGCTGAAAATGGCGAAGAAGAAGAAGAAAGCGATGAGGAGGATCCGCGCAATGTCAATATACCTGAGTCAGAAGGTGCGCGCGATGCAGAGGGACCTACATTGGAAATTCTAGACATGAGTGGACATGTGAAGACGAGAAAAGTGAACATTGGCACAAGAGAAGAGACGAAGTTCGCATCTATTGGAGACTACTGGGATGATGCCACAGTTGCAGAGATCGCAGATCTTCTCCATGAATATCAAGATTTATTTCCGATGAAGTTTACAGAAATGAAAGGTATTCTGGGTGACTTAGGGGTTATGAAGATACCTCTTAAGCCAAATGTGAAGCCTGTTAAGCAAATTCCCTATAGACTGAATCCTCGATATAAAGAAAGAGTCAAGGCAAAACTTGATAATATGCTCAATGCGGGGATCATTGAGCCGATTGAAGAATCAGAGTGGATAATCCCGATGGTTATCCAGGAAAAGCAAACTAAGGGTGAGATCAAGATCTGCGTGGATCTAAGGTTGCTAAATGATGCTTCGCTACATGACCCATTTCCCACTCCTTTTATAGATGAAGTCTTAGACAATGTTGGAGGAAATGAGGCATACTCTTTTACTGATGGATTTTCTAGATACCATCAGATAAGAATTGATCCAGCAGACAGGCATAAGACCACTTTTGCCACTAAATGGGGGTCGTTCCAGTATACAATAATGCCCTTTGGTCTGAAGAACGCACCTGCCATCTTTTCAAGAGTTGTTGTTGTATCATTTAAAGATTTCATGCATAAATTTTTAGAAGCATATTTTGATGATTGGACTATCTTTGGTTTGCTAAAGAACCACTGTGAGAACCTCAAAATGATGTTAGCTAAGTGCAGGCAACATCAAATTTCATTGAATTTAAAGAAGTGTGTTTTTTGTGTACCTTATGGTATTCTTTTAGGACACATAGTGTGCAGACAAGGTTTGATGGTGGATCTTGTGAAGATCGCAGTGATTGTAAATCTACCTGCACCAACATCAATAAAGCAGCTTCGCACCACGTTGAGGCATACGGGTTACTACAGGAAATTCATCAAAGGTTATGTGCCGATAACGGCACCAATGGAGAATATGTGGAAAAAAGACGCGCAGTTCATTTGGAACGCGGAATGTGAGTAAGCCTTCGACACATTAAAAGAGAGAATGGTAACTGCGCCGATCCTAGTTTTCCCAGACTGGGAGAAGCCATTTCATGTACATGTTGATGCTTCATGTATAGCATTGGGTGTTGTACTAGCACAACTAGGAGAGGGAGGTATTTACCATCCCATTGCATTTTTGAGCAGGAAGATCTCATCTGCAGAAAAGAATTACACGACCACTGAAAGAGAGGGTCTAGATATGGTCTACGCACTGCAGAAATTCATGAACTATTTGCTCAGTGCGCACTTCTCTATGTACACTGACCATTCCACTTTGAAGTACCTGGTCAATAAACCAATGTTAGGGGGGAGAATATGTAGATGGTTGTTACTCTTTCACGAGTATGAATTTGAAATCGTATTCAAGCCAGGCAGATTGAACTTAGGACCTGACCATCTCTCAATGATTGAGTCAGGAAAGGAATCCACCAATCTTGAGGACAATCTACCTGACGCACAGTTATTTGTTGTGCAGATCGCAGATGACTAATACAAAGACATTGTTGATTTCTTGACTATTGGATTGGCACCAACGGAGTTTACTACACAGCAGAAGAAGCAGCTGGTAGTACGAGCAGCAGACTTCACCATAATTGCGAGACAACTATACAAATTGGGACCGGATGAAGTGCTACGCAGATGTGTACTAGAGCATGAGAAACCATTCATATTGGCTTATGCACATTCAGGTGTATCGGGAGGTCACTACGCAAGAAGAGCCACTACGCAGAAGATATTGCGAGCAGGGCTATGGTGGCCTACTATTCACAAAGATGCAAAGGAACATTGCCAGAGCTGTGATATTTTCCAAAGAACGGGAATGTTGTTGCGAAGAAATGAAATGCCTTTGAATCCGTAGTTGATACTTCAGGAATTTGAGAAATGGGCCATTGATTTCGTGGGACCTATTAGCCCACCAGGAAAAAGGACTGGTGCGAGATATATTATCACTGCTACTGATCATCTCACCAGATGGGCATAAGCGAAGCTAGTGAAGGACTGTAGCACATTCACTGCCGTACAGTTAATTTTTGAGAACATCCTTACTAGGTTTGGATGTCCGAAGATCTTGATGAGTGATCAAGGCACTCATTTTATGAATAGAACTATTGAGGCCCTGACTGAAGAGTTCCACATTCATCATCAGAGGAGTACGCCATATCATCTGCAAGCAAATGGAACCGTGGAAGCTTTCAATAAGGTATCGGAGCATGCGCTCACAAAGATATGCAATGTGAATAGGGATGACTGGGATCTGCGCATTCAAGCTGACTTATGGGCGTACATAACTACTTGCAAGAAATTGACTGGCCATACACCTTTTAGGTTTGCCTATGGACAGGAAGCAGTGATGCTTATGGAGTACATTGATCCCAGCTTGAGAATAGCTGCATTTACAGGGATGGAAGATCAAGAGGCACTAGAGGAAAGGCTTCTACACTTGGTTGGGTTGGAGGAAAATTGTTTCATCGCAGGCTTTCACCAGCAAGTGCAGAAAGATAGAGAAAAAGCATGGCATGATCACCATATCAAAAACAATTCCTTTCAGGTAGGTGATCTAGTCCTCTTGTATGATAGCAAGTTTATGAAATTTCTTGGAAAGTTTAAGATGCATTGGCCTGGTCCATATACTGTTGTACATGTTACTAACAGTGGCGCAGTTCAGTTAGCCATGTTAGTTGGAGACAATCTACCTGGATTAGTTAATGGAAGTAGGCTAAAAACCTATCAGGGTAGTCCTACTTCACAGAACCCTTTGTAGAGTGAAGCCGCGAAGTTTAAAAAAAAAAGAGAAAAGAAAAAGAAAAAGAAAAGAAGAACCGCGCAGCTCGAAGCTCAAAAAGGTAGCTACGTAGATCCAATGAAGCAGAGAAGATGCAATGTTCAAAACCAAGAAGCTCGACTTGGAAAAGTAACTGCACTGGAATAGAGACAGTCTGTCACACAGTTCGACGCAATACTCCAAGAAATTAGTCGTTAGAATGTCGGTCGGAAAACTAGCCGTTATACAGTGATTTTGCCAACGACCGCTTGAGCATTTAATGCAGAAATAACCGTTCTAACGTAGTTAATGAAGGAAAGGACCCAAATCCGCAAAGGATTTGGCCAACGGAAATGTCATTTAATGATTTTCTAGTTGTTGAGGGGCACGGCTGGGCCTCCCTGCGCCTATAAATATCGTTTCATTTGGACTCACGGGCGTCACCGTAACTCTAAAAGTTTCCTACGAGCCATACTTTCAAGTTGTTTACAGGAAGCCCTAACTCATCCTGTTAGTTTGTTGAGAAATTACCCAGTGAATGTCCGAAATTTCATCCATTGAGGAATAATTCACAGTTAAGGAGACTGTGAAGGTGTTTAAATACGGAGGGATTGAAGCATTGATGAGAACCCCTGCTAAGAAAGTTGTTACTGAGCAAGGATAGGGTTCAAGATGATCACCAAGACATACTATAGTTATGCAAGATAAAGGCAAAGGACCAGCAGCGGAGAAATCGAAACCAAAGATGATGAGCTCCACAGAACCAGAACTCCTGCTGGGCCATAAGGAAATACCACTAAAGTTGACCCCTCAGTATATCTCGTCGGGTGCAGAGGATGCACTGGCCATCAAGCTGTTAAAGAATGCGAAGTATGAGATTTCGCTCTCACCTATCTTGAAGCATGTAAAGATAGAAGGGAATCTGTTGAGAAATCTTGCAAAATGTAAGTTTGAGGACTTCGACCTGCTACAGATGCAGAAGGACCCGGCTAAGCCAAAGTTCCCGAAATTTTAGCCAGATCAGTACATGTGTTGGAGGAAGGATGTAAAAGGCAATTTTGTGCTGGTCGCGCAGAACTGGTTATCTGGAGTAGTTGAATTGGGATTGCTCAATCGGTTGAGGCTCCCGCACTTCGACCGAACCCCAAATCTAAATGTGGTGGTGCACACTCTGATGTCGCGCAACCACCAAGGATAACTATGGTTGGATCGCAACGTCAACTTGATCCACCGCATCACGGGGCTAAGAAAGCGAGGCGAGGACCCCAAGCAGTTTTTTCAAGGCAAGAACTGGGACAAGGAGGTCGCCGCGAAGATGAAAAAATCACATACCATCATGAAAGGAAAGAGAGGCTTCATCATAGACGACATTGATGATGAGGCTATGTGGTTCGTAACACAACTGTTAGCAAGAAAGATTCTGTGAAAAGAAAGACCTACTAAAGTACCCGTTGGCGCAGTGCTCCTTGGGGTAAAGGCCACGACGGGAGGAATATTTAACTGGTGTAAGTACTTGTTAAATGAGTTTCTGGAAGAATTGAGTGATACACAGACACGTGGTAGTAATTTCCACTATACCCAGTTGATAGTTTTGATTGCATTTATAGGTTGGAAGGACCCAAAGCATTATGTTGGATTGGTCACAGACAACAATGATTGCAGAGGAGCCCGCTATGCCAACCTCTGGGTGAACTTGATAGCAGAAAGATAGCACGCGTCAGCTGAAGTATTCTACACATACTACGAGCAGCTCTACGAAGTCATTATTGCCAAGCCACAGATATCAAAGGAGGTAACAGCTAAGTATATTCGCACTGTCAATTTTTACGCTGATATGCACTCTATCTTCATTTCAGCAAAAGCACAGAAGAAGAACCCAGAATGGTTCCAAGGGAACTAACACATGGGTGAAGAAGACATCGGCACCATTATGAAGGAATGGATCCCGAAATTCAAAGTCGAAGGAATCGTGGAAATCGAGAGAGACTCCGAGGAGAGTAATCCCATAACCACACCTATTGTCGAAGAGTCATGGTCGGGAAAGAGAAAGGAAACTCGGAGTTCTTCGCAGGAGAAGCCCCAGAAAAAGAAGCAGAAAGTTGTTAAGGCACAATCAGAAGCCAAGCTACACTATGACGATTATGAGATGATCGCATCCACAATAATAGTGTAGATGGAAGACCTGATGGCCGCCAAAGATAAAAAGGACAAGGCGATTCAAGAGACTTTGCAAAATAACCTCACCATGCTGCAAGGTATAACAGAAAAGTTTGAGCAAGTATAGCAAAGCTTACCCTTGCCGTGAGATTTAGAATCAGAAGGAAAGTCAGGGGGCACTTTGCAGCCAAAGACAACGCCTCTAGCCCAGACCTTTCCATCGAAACCGCGCATAGTCCAACTCGACCCGCTAAGCGTAAGGTTACTGTGCAAACTGCTAGCTTCAGATGACATACAACATGTGGACATTGACATCTCAGTGCTGCCAATGGAGGGTCTACATAATCTGCACCTACAAGTTGTGGAGGAGATCCATGAGAGAGATGTAGTCGCTCAGAACCAACACCATGAGTTGGTTTCAAACTATAAGTAGTTGCAAGAATCAATCTTAAGGAGGCCCATGCAACTTCAAGACGAGCACAATCGCCGAATGAGATTAGAGCATACAATCGCTTCGGTATCCGCAGAGATATCGAAATGCGACTGTTGGATTTTGTGCAACTTCTATTATTCATTGTATTTTATTGTACTTGATTGTACCTCCTAAGGGAGATGAACTAGATGTAAATATTTATGTGATCACATGAAAGAGTCAATGTAAACCTTGGGGTGCAAATAAACAAAAGAAAATTATTAAAAATAAATTATTTATTGCCCCCAGGTGAAGTCGGCCCAGTTAGGGAATTTCTGGTTTTTGCACTTGTATAAATAAGAGGCTAGTGCACCTCATTATCTCATTCTCACACTTTCCTTTTGTCCATCACTTGGAGAGAGTTGATTTCGCATCACTTAGAGGAGGTAGATGTTTTGGGGCTTCTACTTGTGGAAGACATTTCCACAATTTTCTCTTTTCTTATTTGTACTATGATCTCGGGATTATCATCTCTATGCGAAGGTTGCTGGGTTTTTCCCAATTGGGTTTCCCAAGGTAAACTCTGTGTTGTTGTTTTGTGCTTTGTCTTGCTTCTAGTGATCTTGGTTATGCATTTATATTATTATGCTATGAATGTATGAAATATAATAGTGATGAGCAACCAGAGCCTGCGGACACTATCCTTAAGATCGGTGAGGGGGTCAGCGATCTTAAGGCAGAGATGAAAGATATGGAGATCAATTACCAAGTGAAGATTGCTGCGTTGGAAGCACAGAATCATCCAAAGACACCACCTGATCAGCAACAGCTCAGAGCAAAGGAGGTGAAAGCTGCAGCAGAGAGTATAGCTAGTGAAGTGGCTAAGTGCCAAACTCTGCTGGATGAGGCGACAAAAACGTTTACTGCGCTAGAAGAGGACCCAGAGTTACTGGAACTTGAGAACACTTCAAGGAAAAGCAGACCGCATTAGAGGCCCTGGATGCGGAGGTGAAGGCACTCCAGACACGAGATAGACTAAAAAGATATCCTGAAGTCAGAGAATTGAAAAAATAAGTTCAAGTGTTGAGAGAGAGGGAGACTGAAGTCGGAGATAAATCGTAGCCCCTGCAAGAGGAATCCCATGAACTAACACAGAAAATTGAAGAAGCATTGAGGGAACTCCACGAAGGACAGGATTTAGTACAAGAGCAAGTGGAGGATGAAATAACATTTTATGTGTTGGAGACCATCAAGCAAATTGAGCAGGACACCAAGGAAATGGTTGCAAAGTTGAGTGCAAAATATCAAGAGTTCGTTGCGAAGTTAACCCCGTAGGAGGACGAGCAGCTCGGTGAAGCAGAAGTTGAAAGTGGCTCGGGGACGAGCCACATATAAGTGTTAGGGGACTGTTGGGCCTGGCCAAAGTAAGGCATTTTTTACAAAACAGTTTTGGAACTTCGAAGTTGAGCGCAGTTCAGATGAAGACTTTTTGGCCAGATAGTTTTTGAGGAGCTGCGATGTGAGCACAGCGCAGTATCGGCAGGATGGGAACCGCATAGCTGAAGATCGGTTCCGTGAAGTAGTGGCGCTACGATGTGCCAGCAGGGCACCTATTTTGGGTAAAGAATGAAGGTGAGTTCGACTGGGTGAAAGCGACCTATTTTTTGTTAAGATACTCCATGATTACCAAGCAAGCGGGTAAGGAGTAAGGAGAAAGGAAAGCGACCAGTCACATGCGCAGAGGAAGCACCACGTGAACCAGCCGCATAAGTTCGTTAGAGAAGGAACGACCGGGTGAAAGCGACAGTCGGCATGTGGTCGACAGGGAAGGATGAAAGCGATGTGACCACGCGCAGAGGATGGCCACGACGGAAGATTCTCTACCAAAATCCAGCAAGTCCGGTTAAGGGAAAACCGTGACAGTTTTGGGAAACCTTAGGGTTTTTGCCTATGCATTGTAAAGACATGACCTCCGGGCATGATCTATAAAAAGGAACAATTTTTTAAGGGAAAGGGTGAATGTTAAAATGTAATTGCTGAATCTAAGTGATACTGTGTTGTATTGCTGAAAGCCATTGTAAAGGCTCTGCAAGCTGCTTGTGCAAAGGCCTATTGAGAGAGAAGAGAGTTTGCAGCTGAGTGCGTAGACTGGAACTGTTGTACCCTTCCCAAGATAATATAACAACAATTCTTGTGGACGCTGTTAATTTTTTAGAATTTACTTCAATCTGATCTAGGATCTTAACTGAGAGAACAACATGTACAGCATATCTACAGCATATCAATCATGGACACAATAATTCAAGCACACAAGAGACACATAGTTTACTTGGGGAAAACCATAAAGGTGAAAAACCCCAATAACTTCCTCAGAGATATATAGAGCAATGATACAACCCAAGCATAAGAGATAGACATCTCCTAGCAGCAGCTTCTCCTCCTCCACAAGTGCACCACTCTCCAAAGAGTGTTAGATAGAATAGAATGATGAAATAGAGTGCCTCCTGCACTCTATTTATACTTGACTTGACTTGCCTAATAACCTTTACTAGGTCGGCCTTAACTTAACCACATAACATAATGCTGACTGGGCCGACACCCAATAGGGTGGTCTAATAACCCTTTGACCCACATGGCCGACCCCCAATAGGGTGGTCTAATAACCCTTCGACCCACATGACTTATACAGGGCCGACCCCAACAAGGTGGTCTAATAACCCATCAAGTATAAGTTACGACACTTACAATATAAATGATGACACTTCCATATAGAGGAATAATAACATCTCTATAGGAATACAATATACATATATGAAATACATTCTGAAGTTACATATACATCAACACTCCCTCTTAACTAGGAAGGTATTTCTCGACACAGGTCTTCTTAGCAAAAGTCTTCATCTCTCGATCATCGTCACTAGATAATCGTCATCAAGTCATCGTCATCATCACTGCTGTTGCTATCTCAATCAATCTCTGAATCTACTCGTCATAGGAAGTTCTACAGAGCCAGTCCTTTTTCATACTGGATGTAGGCCCACCACCTGCAGGTCTTCACCATCAATGGCCATACTGTGGATCCCAGGACTGATTACGTGCGTCAACAAAACCTAGTGCAGACTATAGGTTATTTTACATGTTGAGCTTCACAAAACCTACTCAGAGCATCCCAGGATGTTACGAGCACACAACTCTACCTGTCTGGATCTCGATAGAGCATCCCAGGATGTTAGGAGCACACCGCTCTACTTGTCCAGATTTTAAAGGATCTTTTCTATGTGAACTTTCGCAAAACCTACTCAGAGCATCCTAGCGCAGACTATAGGATATCGATAGAGCAACTCAGGATGTTACGAGCACATTGCTCTACCTGTCTGATTTTTAAAGGATCTTTTCTATGCGAAACTGTAGCAAAACCTACTTAGAGCATCCTAGCGCAGACTATAGGATCTCGATAGAGAAACCCAGGATGTTATGAGCACACTGCTCTACCTGTCTGGTTTTTAAAGGATCTTTTATAGGCTACCTGTAGCAAAACCTCGAAAGAGCATCCTAGCACAGACTATAGGATCTCCCGGGATATTTTCTATTCTACCTGCACAACCTATCCATGGCCACAGAGTATCAAATCGATACTCACCATACATCGTCCTGATGTACATCATCACATGATCAACCTGGTCATCATCATAGCATCATTGTGATGCGTATCATCTGGAGCGATATCCTGAAGCTCATCATCTGTGATCATCCCAATCATCATAGCATCAACCTGATGCATATCATCTTAAGCAACATCCTGAAGCTCGTCATCTGTGATCATCCCGATCATCATAGAATCAACCTGATGCATATCATCTGGAGCAACATCCTGAAGCTCGTCATTTGTGATCACCCTGATCAAACAATATATCCATTTGATACATACACAGTATCTACTTGATACATATCATACATGATCCACCTGATCATACAATGCTTCAGATGGAGCATCACACAGAAGCTTCAAGTTCGATTCCATAGGTGTGGCCATGGCCTTACAGTCCATCATCCCGAACCTCTTCAGGATCTCTACTGCATACTTCTCTTGTCCAAGGAAGATTTGATCTGTACTTTGCCACACCTCCATGCCTAGAAAATAGTGCATCATCCCCAAGTCCTTCATCTCGAATTCGGCAGCAAGCTTCCACTGCGTGTCGGCAATCAATCTATCCTCTCCTGTTACAAACAAGTCATCCACATACAATAAGAGTATCACGGGATTGCCTTCCTCAACCTTGTAGTAAAGGTTGGAATCCGCTTTACTCTTAGTAAAGCCCAAACTGGATAGAAAGTTGTCCATCCTACCATACCAAGTTATTCACATATATAACTTTCCGTCATGTGTCTCAAAACTAAGTGGCTGCTCCACATACACTTCTTCTTCAACTACACCATTCAAGAAAGATGTCTTGACATCCATCTGGTGTATCTTCCATTTCATCACTGCAGACAGAGCAAGTACTGATCTAATGGAAGTGTACCTAGCTACAGGAGCAAAAGTTTCTTCATAGTCGATTCCTTCTTTCTGGGAGAAGCCACGAGCTACAAATCTCGCTTTGTATTTTTCTATGCTGCCATCTGTAGCATGCTTGATCTTATAGATCCATTTGGAAGTCGCAGCAAACTTCCCTTCAGGTCTTGGGACTGCATCCCAAACATCATTCTTCATGATCGACTGGTACTCCTCGATCATGGCATTCTTCCCAAATCCTGGGAACTTCAATATATTCAATATCTTCAATAGATAACTTTGTTGCTGAAACAAATGTTGTAGTCCTTCTTTTGTAGGTGCTCGTATATGATCTTTCCTACAAAACAAGTTAAATTGCATGATTAGAAACTTCTCATAGTTTTCAAAACAAATTTTTACGCATAAAGAAATATGTCATACAGTCATGCAATTTATTTTAGCCAATGCTTCAATACAACATTCATCCATATCTTGTAACTTTCTAGATGCCTTCCAATCTCTACCAGAACATTGTTAAGAGTTTGCACTACTCCCAACATGTCAGCAAAGTTTGCACTACTCCCAACAGGTTAAGAGGTTTCATAGGCCACTTACCCATCACATGCATATTAGTAGTATACTGTTCATCAATGCAACTATTCTAATATGCATAATACACAACCTAATTCTAGGGACATCAGTATATACATCATTGAACAGTATTTATTTAAACAATCAAATATGCAAGAAATGATAATTCAAATACTTATCTTTGTTTGTTTGTTGGGTTGACTCCCTCTTAGTCTTTGCTTCCTTTCTGCAACTCTATTCCAATGTGGATTGTGAGAAGTGGTCGACTCCTTCTGAATATCTGCATCCTTACAGAAACTACTGGAGTGTGCTCCCTCTTGATCTTTGCTTCCTGGATTACCTGTCCTTGAACTTATATCCATCCTCAATCACTATGCATGCTTACAAGTATCATTATTGTGATATCCTTGAGATCTCATACATAATCATACATTTATTAGTATAATCTCAATATTATAAGAAACACAATAATATTAAACATGTATAGTAATGATCATTTCAAACAGAAATAATAAGCATTAGTATTCAAGGACTCTTATGGTTAGTCATATCATAAATTAAAGTAAGAAACATAATATGCCTAAACCCGTGATTACTCAAACCTATACTTTCATGACTCTTCTGGTTAGTCATATCATCAATTAAGGTAAGAAACATAATATGCATAAACCCTTGATTACTTACATTTCTAACTTTATGAATAATCATAACCAATAATACCAAGTATACTTATATGAGGGATCCTAACACAAGGTAAGATTCTAACTTGATATAGGAAAAACATACCTGGATTACTATGTTAACTAGTTATGTCTAACATACCCACATGATGTCTTATGGTTCTCTTCAACGACTTGTGCTAGTAACCTGCATGTCTCATAAGTTAACCATTGTAGAACTAAGTTATACATACCTCGTAAGTAGATCTTCTATGTGATTCATGACAATGGATGAATCTTTGTCTTCATGTCACCATGATCATATGTTCTTGAACTAGAACATGATTTGTCTTTCTTGGTGTACCTTTCATGTTAGCGGACAACATAAACCTCATACAACACCATAATGCGTTAGTACAATCATAAGTGTCAACACCCTAATCAATGAATATCTTCTATTATGCATTCATAATTTTATTAAGGTGATATGACAAGTCTAAATTTAATCAAGATTGTACTAACCGTAATGATATGAAGACAAACCTATCATAAACTTAACCATGAACAGAATTCGAAACATACCTGTAAGCCATACCTATCAAGATTGCTTGTAATCTTCTTATGTAAGGCCTTAGCCTCATCTCCCTCTGAAACAGGAACTTCTTCACTTATGTAGGTGACTAATCCATTCTCTTCTAGGATTAACCCAATCCACTTGATTTGCAGGAACTAGATCTGGAGCTGGATTAGGGTTTATCAGAGAAACCCTAAAAATTCAAACTTTGAATTTCAAGCTTCTGAAAGGATATAAAGATGCGCCTTGATGAGTTGATCAAGACGGTATACTCAGAATTTGAAAATTGCAAAGTTTCACCCCTCAAAATTGCTTTTGAACCTTTCGGGATCACTGGACATGACCCCGAACTAAGGTTTGATAAAGCCCACCCTTCTTCCCAATCAAAAGTTTCGATCCAAAGCTCTAAGCTTCTATTTTTCTGAGGATCTTCCAGCCGTGGTCACAAATTTCAAAATTTTCCATTTTTGCAGAAGCCCTAATTTTCCACTTTTTCGATCAAAGTCTCGAACTAGGGTCTGATCAAGCCCGACCTTATGCCCAATCAAAAATTTTGATATTGGTCTCTAAATTTCAATTTCGATGAGTATCATTCAGCCATAGTCTCTGATTACAACAATTCCAACTTTCTCCGAAACCCTAAATTCCGGAAGCCATGAATGAAGGTGCTAAAAAATAATTCTGTTTTGACAGAAATATGTACCTGATTGTTTCTGGTGTAACTATGAACGTTTCGATCCACAAGGTCTGAAATTTTTTCTTGTGATAGCCCGACCTGTCATCTTTCCAACCCCACAGGTCTGACCTCAAATGGATTCGCTGAGAGAGAGTTATGCCAAGTGTCACAACGTGACCTGTTTATGGGATAAATCAGGAGAGCGAACTTGTACGGCATACCACATGTCATTGGTTTAGTTTCGGCCTCTAAAAAAAGTTACCTGAGAAAGTACAGGCCGTGCACTACCTGTCACTTTTTGCGAAATTTAATTTGGAGCTTCCTATCCCAAGTTATGACCTTTTTTCCAAGGTCACCTGTTTATGATTGAGATCTGGAAGAGGCAGAAACCCTATATTGTACAGCTCATAAATCACAAAGTACAACGAATTAGAAGTTGTCCTTTGGATACAAGGTACATGGGGATCTTATCTTCGACCTGTAAAAGTTTCAGATCCGAAAAATTCACCAAAATGGATTTATAGCGAAAGTGCTACAATGACTGGTTTGTTTTCTATATCAAGCCCTAGCATCGCAAGTGCAACAAGTGTCATACATGCCATACCATGGCTTCTTTCAGGCTAGCTCTGATACCATGTTAATTTTTCAGAATTTACTTCAATATGATCTAAGATCTTAACTGAGAGAACAACATGTACAACATATCTACAGCATATCAATCATGGACACAATAATGCAAGCACACAAGAGACACAGAGTTTACTTGGGGAAAACCATAAAGGTGAAAAACCCCAATAACTTCCTCAAAGATACATAGAGAAATGATACATCCTAAGCATAAGAGATAGAAATATCCTAGAAGTAGCTTCTCCTCCTCCACAAGTGCGCCACTCTCCAAAGAGTGTGAGAGAGAATAGAATGATGAAATAGAGTGCCTCCCGCACTCTATTTATACTTGACTTGAATTGCCTAATAACCTTTACTAGGTCGGCCTTAACTTAACCACATAACATAATGCTGACTGGGCCGAAACCCAATAGGGTGGTCTAATAACCCTTTGACCCACATGGCCGACCCCCAATAGGGTGGTATAATAACCCTTCGACCCACATGACTTATACAGGGCCAACCCCAACAAGGTGGTCTAATAACCCATCAAGTATAAGTTACGACACTTACAATATAAATGACGACACTTCCGTATAGAGGAATAATAACATCTCTATACGAATACAATATACATATATGAAATACATTCCGAAGTTACATATACATCAATAGACATAGCTCCCATCCTGGGAGTGAACCACGTTAAATATTGTGTTGTGTAACTGTTTATGTGTTTGAATCTGCGTATTTGCTTATAATGAATTCTTAAGACCTTGCCTATCAGTTTATGTGTTTTACTTTTATATGTATTCGCTATAAGGAATGAAGATGGGAATAATATGTTAAGTATCACACATGTTATTGAATGTTAGATGCACAAGTATTTCTAAGGCTGTGAATGCATAAGTCAGTTGGACAATCACTTAAGTGAGTGGAGTTCGCGCCATGTGATTCCCTGGAAGCGCAGCACCGGAAGTGCGCAGTATTTTGTGTTCTGTCATATAGCATAAACCATAAGATAAATAACCTGAGACAAATGATGAATGGATAGGGAATCCTCAGTAGAGTCACCGAAATTGGTTAAGTCTGCATAGGAAGCGTAGTTATCAGTTGCGTTGTCCAGTCGATGAAAGTCCATCCGACATCGCCCAGTCCTTGGATGCGCGATATAGTAAGTGTTGACCGCAAAGGAGCTAAGCTTCACGCAGTCTTCTGTTCACAACGCGAGTCCTGCAGCGCGTTGTTCATAAGATCTATTTACGCACTCATCACTTGGTTGTGGAAACCAGATTCCGCAGCCCCCCCATAACTTCGCCTCAGGTGAGACCTCTGTTTGTTCGCAGATTAATGCCGAAAGGGCCAGTGAAAATGGGTTTTGTTAGTTCCTTGAACCACGAAGAACCTGGTTCTTTATAGAAAACCTCAAGACAGTTATGTAAGCCAACACCTAACTCACTGAACATCTCATTCGCTTTACTTGCATTTGTAGCCAACCGATTCACATTTTTTAACCACGCCCTCCGAACATGCCAAATACACAATATCACAGCACACCCTGTGATCCTCCTTCCATAATAAGTGTAATTTAGTGACACATTCTTATAATAAACGCAAGTCTCAAATTAAAACATAATAATAGTGAAGTTACCTCAATGCATTGATTTCAGCCAATGCATCATCAACCATGAAGGCATTGACTTTCCAATCATAACACCTGTGCATGAGCTGCTCCAACCATAGTGCAATATCCTCTGATGTATTTCGTGATTCCACCACCCATGTAACTGGCACACCACTTTTTTGTTCATCAAATGCCACCAGTGTATACAGTTGGTACTGTCAAATTCAAAGAACATGTAAAGTCAAAAATACGTCATCAATCATATTGAATGGTTCCAACTTAAAATTGTATATTGAAACAATCATCGGAAACCAACTTACCCCGTACTTATTTGTACTAAATGTAGTATCCATGACTATTAAGCTATTATGGGATAGCTTCACCATTGTCTCTAACATCCACTTTGTTTGAATTCCTATTATAAAAGGGAGCTCTGCACCATTAGGATTTTGGTAAAAGAAAAAATCCTCACGATGCTTTTGATACCAAATATTGACACTCATTTCATCCTTTTGGTGGAGTTGGTAATTTCCCTTTGAAAACCATTTGTATATGTTGACAATATCTTTCCTGGACAGGAAGAAATCCCTATCCCGAGCTTCTGCATCCATGTCAACATGCCTCTGGATGTGGATTTTATAAACTGTATCAATGGGCACTCCCAAAGAGAAACAACTCTCTACATATGCAACAATGTCCCTTGAAATTTTTGGCCTATGTAAGGCCCTAGTGTCACCTAAACTATCATGTTGGCCATGACAAGGCCATCCTTCCCCATCCTCGTGCTTGTACATGTTGTAATTCAATATTGCTAAATCAGGATAATCAACCATCACCTTCACAATGAAATGTAACTGGCAACCGTCTTCTGCACAAATGAGGCCCTTCGTTTAGTCGACTGCTCTCATCTTTTGTCCTCTGGTCGAAATGAACAATAATAACTACACCAAAAACTTGGAAACATTAATACATATGAGTGATAAATGAAATCTCAATGGAAACATATACACGATGCAATTTTGAAATACTTACAGTTCATATCGCAAGGCAGCACTGGCCCTTTTTCCTAGTTTTTTGTTTTGTTTCTGTAAGAAATTACATGGAGCATCGGGGTTTGCTTCCTCCCCTTTTATAAAGTAAGGAAATATACGTGAAGGGACGAAATCCACGCGATTAGCGCTCATGTTTTCACGATGAATTTCAGTCCAAACTAAGTCTTTACTAGAAAACATGGTCATGTCTTTGATGTCTTGAACCTCAAGATCGATGATCATCTCCCATTTACAACGCTTGGCCATTTTGTACCGGTGCCTACAAAATCTTCCCATGGTTGAAAGTTATTTTTCTTTGATGTTTACAAATATGAAATTCATCGACAAAGCAAGAAATTAGAAGGTCAATTATGCTCAAACATAACCATTACTGGAAATAATGGATTGGATCTCACCATCTAACTTCATCATTATCATAATGCCTACTTTGGTGGTCAATCTAAAAATCACATTACCAGATTGATTTTTCTACAACCTAAGATTTCTATCATGTCATCATAATTCATGACCCATACAATGATTTATAAATTATCGATTTGTCCAATTTGTATATCCCACTCTCCTAAAAAGGTTCTTGAGCCAAATCAAAGTACATAGCCCAAGAAAACCTTGTTGCACATGATTTTGTTGGTACATTAGTATCATAGCTCTTCATTCTTTTAATTGTTCCATTTTTTTGTTTCAAGTTCTCCAAGAGTCCAACATCATTCTTTAGCACGAGATGGGGGACTTGAAGAGGCAAATGAGCTAGATTTGATGTAACCAGTTGAGTCTTCACATTGGTTTAACCAAAGTTCTTCTACATTTTAGTTTGTGAGAATTGCAACAACAAAAGCTTTATGTCTCGTTTATATTACTTCATATTACTTTTAGTTGTTCAAGAAAATTTATGTTACTATAATATTATATATGTGTAATCATGTTCAAGATGATAATGGATATTTGTGGATTGCAAATCTACCTTTGTTTTAATGTGCTAATATCCATGCAGTAAGCTTTAGATTCATGTAATATCAATTGCAACTACATGATTCAAAGTCTGTAGGATGTTGCAAAACAAGCTAATATTTCAAAGGGTCAATAGCATAGTTGACTTGAAAGCCAACTATTTTTGGACTTATAAACACAATAATGGAATGATTGAAGACAAGCTCTAGTTAGTTAGTATCATTTGTGGCTATCAAAAAGTTTCGATATCATACTAATGGTGGATATAATACTAAATCCAGCTTACAGTTGACAACTCCTTATAAGTTATTATTGGCACATAAGGGATTTAATTTTTATTTCATATTTTATCTCAAAGATTAAATGAAGAAGGCGTAAGACTTTGTTGCAAGGTATGAGTTATGCATCACGAAGACACTAAAATTTATATTGGCCTCTACCATATGACTCTTCTTCCTCTTAGTGGTTCTTCACATGGTCTCACTAACCGCACCCTCCCCCTCTTTTTCTTTGAATTGATGTGTCTTACCAATTAAATGTACAATATTTCCTTGTTTACGGGTTATGGTTGTAAAAAAATTAGTTATAGATTGAAATAATTGGGTGTGGTTGAATGCATATCATCATGTTACAACCTTGTTGCATAAAATTCATAATTTCCCTTTCAACATCACAGGCTTGTACGGTTTCTTTATTCCTAGCAAATCAGGGTTCTGTCCCAATCATAGTGTAATTGGCATAACTAGCTACAACTGATGAACTGTTGGATTTCATTGTCACAATCATTATTATCATTTAGGGAGCATCAACGTGAATATCGATATTTGCTAGTACTGTTGACTTGTTAAGTTTCATAGTAAATAGTTTAGTTTGAAGATCCATTTATGGATCAAAATTATGATTTCTTTCTTAGAGCTACTCTTGCCTTAACTTGCTTATGTCGGAGTTCTCTAGTATGCACATGACTTTAATAGAAAAATATGAGCTCTCATTTTTCCTGTGTCACTATTTCCCTGTATGCTACCAATGTGATTGGCATTTTCCTATTGACAGCAGTGGACCTAAGTGTTGTGTTTGTTATGTAACTAGTTACCATTGGCTTGTGGTGAGGCCTTTGATGTGTTTCATACTTGCAAATGGCATTTACCTAGTAAGCAATGGCCTATATGAAAACACTTGTAAATGGCATTTACCTTGAAACAATGGTCTTTTTGCAAACACGGATTATTTCTTGTTACTTCTAGCTTCTTTCTTGTAATAAAAAAGGGGTGATTTAGAAGGCAGTAATCAACTGCATTGTGCACACTCATTTCAGTCCATATTTCCTGATCAATAAATTTTCAGTGGTGTTTCTGGCATTTGATGGGCTAGATTATATAAATGCATTACATCCTCAAAATGGGGAACCATATACAACACACTCGTCTTCCATAGAAGCAATTGTCCAAACATCGGATTTGTAGAACATTTGTCTAAATGAATGTTCAACGTGCTATTGGGATCATGTTGTTTTTCATCATCAAAGTTGGTAGGAGATAATTGATATCTTAATATTGATAGTTGTTATGAGTTTATCCTCAATTTTGTTGATGGGATGGTGTATAAATATCAAGAGGATATAATCCACTAGCAAGTCTGTTGCACTAAAGATTTTACCTCATATCTGCAACCAAACTGGATAACTTTGTGTCCCTACTTAAATTGTTTTATTAGATCCATAATTCCCTTTGGAACCTTGTTGTTCTTCTCAATGTAATTATCAGTCTCAAAATTCATTTTGCCTCTTCATTCTTGGCAGTGTTATCTCCCCAATTCCTCAATTTATCTGGGACATATAATCTTATTTTGGTTTCTTGAATCCTGTAGGATGTAGACATATTAATGTGGCCTCCTTTTATCTTCTGGCCTTTGGTAGAGAATTTAGCACCTGCATCGGTGGCTTAACTGCAATACACCTACTTAACAATCCTATGTGTAAGATGCTCTGCTCACTCTGCTTTGATATGGTTTTCATTGTCCTCCATATTCAGTTAGCTAATGTCATTCGAGAGTATTCCCATAAATCTATTTGTGTTGCCTTTTCCATTCCCAATGGATCTTCAATCAAACTAAAGTATGGCCATATTTGTCCATAAATGGGCCATTTTTTCTAGTGTTTGAGCTATAATATTCTAGGGACCACACAGTGCCAACGAAAATGCCTTGAACATAGTTTTTAGCATCAAAGAAGATTTCCCTTAAGGAAGATTCTTCAAAGGAAGAGCTTATCTCACAGCTGCAAGATGCCTATGTTTGAGCTCAGGGAGAGTACGCAAAGGCTAGAGAAAAATATGAGGAAGCTATAAGGATCAAGCCAGACTTTTATGAAGGCTTCCTTGCGCTAGGGAAGCAACGGTTTGAGAGTGCCAAACTTGGTTGGTCTTTGGCCATTCCAAGCAATATTGATTTGGAGACATGGGACCATTCAGAAACATTAAATCTTTTCATCACTGCAGATGAGAATATGCAGATGGGCACTGAAATATGGGAGAAGTTGGAAGAGGAACGTTTGAATGAGTCAATGAATGCTAATCATACTTACAGATGGAGATCATGCTGGTGGATTGCAGAAGAGTAGCTTGCCAATGGAGTTGAGCACCCCACCCAGGCGTCAGTTGGTATCAAATGCAGAGATCCAACGATCCAGTTTGACAGCAAGTTATCCAGTTTGATTCAGTAAGGGAAAACATAGAGTTTGACTTTGTGCAATGTGTTCGATGGGATCGACACAATCCAGTTTGATTCAGCAAGTTATCCACTTTGATTCGACAAGGGAAAAAACAGAATTTGACTCTATGCAATAGCCAAACATGGGCTCGATTAAGCTTTGAATGCGGGTGCCATGCATTCAATGCAGGAAGGTGGCATAGAAGGAGGACTCGTTCAGGTCCACTGCATGCACGAGAGGTCATTTTCGGTGATCGAGAGCCAGGAAAAATCGTCAGGGTGATACGTCAGTCGGAAGGGCGACTTGGCCGGAAATCGGCGACGGTGACCATCTTCCGGGCCAAATCGTCGATGTAATAGACTACTCCATAATTTATTGTGTGTACAAGAATCTAAACCTTTCATTATTATTTTCAACCCTCATCTCTTAACTCTACAGCCCAACATGCTTGTCAACTATCATTAATGAGATACTATAGGTTGTCCTTCACTAGATAACACCTTTAACTTAGTGTTGCATGACATATCTGTAGTGTGACGTGGCTTTTTTTTATTTTTCTTAGAAGGTTGTAATATCCGTATCCAGATATTCTCATGTTGCGATTGTGTCCGAATCACAATAAGACTATTCAAGTGAATAGTCAACCAATAGAAAATAATTCCATTTGGATATAATAAATAATATTGAATATATATTGATGAGAGATGATTACATTACAATTTGATAGACCATTTAAATATAGTCTTATGTGCCTTTTCTATGGAAAGGTACGTCTCTATCTATTCAATTAATTACATATCAATCTTATTTAATATTTGTTTAATTAATTTTCTTTTATTATTTAATTATTTGTTTATTGATATGTTTATATATTATTTTATTTGTTACATGGCCTTCCTCTTCATAATGTTTATTTTATGCTTTGCTTAAAATGGACCTAGAGAAAGCTTATGATCGTGTCAATTGGAATTTCTTGAGATTAATTTTGATAAGGATTGGTATTCCTCCTCAGGTGATTAGGTGGATCATGGCTTGCATCACCTCGATGAATATTGCAGTGTTAGTTAATGGTTCTCCTTCGTCTTTCTTCACCTGTTTGAGAGGCATCTGCCAGGGATGTCCTCTATCCCCTCTTCTTTTCATTCTAGTTATGGATGGTTTTAGTAGGCTAGTTAATCAAGCTGTGGAAAATGGTTGGATCACGGGTATTAAGCTGGCCAAGGACTGTGTGAGCACTCACATTCTGTTTGCGGATGATGTTTTGGTAGGGGGTATGGAGACAGTGGCAGAATGGCAAGTTTACAAAAACATTATTCAGACATTCTGCAATGCGTCTGGTAGGTGAGTTCTGCCAAGTCCAGCTTCTATCATCTTAACTCAAATGATCTACTTCTGAGAAGTATTACCTCCTTCCTTCCCTTCTAGTGTTTCCCTCTGGAGGATGGTTTCAAATATATGGGGTTCCTATTGACACCTAATAATTATCTCATGAAAGATTGGCTTTGGCTTTTGAGGAAAATTGAGAATCGGATTAAACATTGGTCTTTTAGACTTCTGTCCATTGGAGGGAAACTTATTCTAGTCAAGACAGTGCTTACTAGCATTCCTGTCTACTGGTTTTCTTTGCTCGAAGTGCCAACCTTCATCATTTCTGCTATAAGAAAATGCTTATTTAACTTTCTCTGGACAGGGAAATCTGATTCTGCAAAAATGTCAATGGTTGCTTGGCAAGCCATTTCAAGGCCTGAGAGATTTGGGGGCTGGGGAATCAAGGATTTGGAAGTTTTCAGCGCAGCTCTTAGACTCAAAAATCTTTGGAGGTGTATTTTCGGGTCAACCCTGTGGTCCAAGGTTATGCAACATAAATATATAAAGCTGGATTTGATAACCTGGATTAGAAACCCGTTGATGAAGGGATGGAACTTCTCTCCAGTCTGGAGGGGTTTCACGAAAGTCTTCAAATGGATAGAGCAAGATCTCTTTTGGCAAGTGGGATCGGGCATTAATATCAGAGCTGGGCTGGATTAGGTCTTAGGCTTGGAAGACTCTTATCTACTTTCCACTTCTTTAGTCAATTACCTTCAGGTGCTCGGGTTGAATACTCTTAACATAATCTCTATTAATAGGAATGGCGATAGCTCTGCTGCGTGGTTGAATTCCAATGAACTTGGACTATCTGGCTGTTACGCAATTGAATGAGAAAGATACATCAAAGCCTTAAACTCTGCTGGTGTAAAAATCAACTTCGATCCTGATCGTTTGGTATGGAGTGGGAATGCTATTTCTGGAACAGTCACTGCTAAATCTGCATACTTAAGAATAATTCAAGGCAATTATATCTTTCCTCAGGACCGGTGGTACAAGAGACTTTGGAAATGGTCTATCCCTTTGAAATTAAAATGTTTCTTGTGGTTAGCTATACAAGATCAACTTAAGACCTGGGAGAATTTGCTTAAGCATGGATGGATTGGTCCAAGTAGGTGCAGTCTTTGCTTGGCTGCAACAGAGACTTCTCAACATCTCTTTGTCAAATGTAGTTTCACCACCAAAGTTTGGGCTTATGTCGCAAATCTGAATATTAACCGCCCTTGGGATGTGGGTGATTTCAATCTTTGTTTATTAAACTGGTTCAAAAATTGTAAGCCTTGCTTCAGCATTGCAATCTGTATTTCTTGGGCTATATGGTACACTAGGAATTGTGCCATTTTCCAGAACATACAACCAGATGAAAAGGTTTGTGGATTGACTGCTCTGAAGATGTTTTTAGCCTATAAGAATGATGACCACAGCTTGAAGGTTGACAGAGTTCATTGTTTCTCTTTCAAAGTAAATCAACCTGTTTTATTTTTTGATGGGGCATCTCAATTTGGGATTTGTGCAGTAGGAGTCATCTTCATGAATGAGGATCATCACTTTTCTGTTCGCCTCAATTGTAGAGTGGGTTCGAATGTGAAAGCAGAACTTTTGGCCCTTTGGTGTGTCCTAAAATTGGCAAACATTTTTGGTTTAGTGAATCTTAAAGTTTATGGAGATTTGCGGGTAACAATTAAGTGGGCAATGGGGCATTTCAAGCTCAATGTCACTAGTCTTCGTCACTGGTGCATTCGCACTCAAAGAGAGATCGCTTTACAACATAATATCTCTTTTGAGCATATTTATAGAGAAAACAACTCGTTGGCGGACAAACTTTCAAAACAGGCTTTGGAGGGCTTGGAAGGTCAGCTTATTTGGGAAGAATGGTTGGAAAATGCCATTGTGGATAGTGGTGATATCTACTTTTTTTATTAAGATGTTGGATCTTCTTTTCATTTTGTAGAGGCTTGTAGCCTATCAGTTTTGGTATTTTTTGAGAAGATTGTATTGATGTAGTCTGTTTAAGCTCAAACTAGTGATCAGATTGTAGTTGAATGATTCAAATCTTGAATCAAAACTTTCATTGTACTATTTGATTCTCCTGGAATATCAATAGTAGATTTTTTTGCTGAAAAAAAAAATGCTTTGTCCTCAAAGCATTAGTGATGAAAACCATATGTGGTTTCATAAAACCATGTGCAGTTTTATGAATGTTATTCTTTATTTTTATTTTATTCTTTCTTTTTTTTCTTTATCTTGTGGATAATTCTTTTTCTCTTTTTTTATTTCCATTATTGTATTTTTGGATTCCTTGATTTACGGTTGTTTTTGAATTTTGCAGCAGAATAATTTTTTTTTTTTTTTAACTTGATTTGCTTCAACGTTGTGATTGGGTCTTTTTTGGGCCAAAAGCCTACTTTTGGACAACATCCTAGATTTTTGGGAAACCCAAAAAATGATGGCCAAAAGCCAATGTGGATCGAAGATCCTTAATCAGAGAAGCTCTGAGAATGGTTTGTGGCCAATGGCCGGAATCAAGCCCAAGAAGGGGCTCTAATACCGATGTAATATCCGTATCCAGATATTCTGATGTTGTGATAGTGTCTAAATTACAATAAGGCTATTCAAGTTAATAGTCAATCAATAAAAAATAATTCCATTTGGATATAACAAATAATATTGAATATATATTGATGAGAGATGATTACATTACAATTTGATGGACCATTTAAATATGGTCTTATGTGCATTTTCAATGGAAATGTACATCTCTATCTATTCAATTAATTACATATCAATTTTATTTAATATTTGTTTAATTAATTTTCTTTTATTATTTAATTATTTGTTTATTGATATGTTTATATATTATTTTATTTGTTATATGGCCATTTTAGACCCCAAATTTCCTCTAATTCAGATGTTGGCACTAGCTCCTCTAGGGCCTATTCTAGGTGTTTTACTTCTCGTAGTCATGTATGAGACTTGGGATTGCGCTTGAAGACATTGTCTATTTTGATTTTATGTAGTTGAACTTGGTACTATTTGTGAATTTGTTCAAGGAATTGACGTTTGGTTCACTATTTTGCATATAAATATGGAGTGTCAACGGTTGTATTATCATTTTTTATGAGATGATACAATGAATTTCTGCATAGAATGCGGTTTTATAACTTATGTGGATTAGAAATGTCATTAGTATATTATTTTGTGCACAAAATTTTCTATATTTTGAGTTTTTTTTTCTGTGTCGAACCTTTGTCAAGTCTTATCTGGGTCCCAAGCCAGCTGAGTCCAAGTCTGACAACATTGATAAAAACATTTAAACGTTGCATTTAGTAAATTAAGTCAACAAAAACAAGTTGTTTAATATGCTAAAACCAAGCTTTCAATAGCTGCAAATTACAATCATGAACAAGTTTTGGTGTAAGGATTATGTCAAACAAACACCATTGTGAGAGCATACATCAAATAGTCCTTACAACCCAAGAGGTTAACTCAACCACTTCTTGTCATCATTGTGGGGCATTTTGCCAATTTCATGTCAATAGGTCCTTGCTTCAAATCTCCCTGGTGAGGCACACAAGTCTACATCAATGAGTTTACTCAAGATTCCACTACAAGGCCCTCCTTGGAAAAAAATTATCAGATATTCCTTACAAATCAAACAGTTCTCGTAGAAGATTTTCAAATACTTGAACAATCCAAAAGAAGATTCGTTACAAAACAAACAGTTCCCGTAGAAGGTTTTCAAATACTTGAACAATCCAAAAGAAGATTCCTTACAAAACAAACAGTTCCCGTAGAAGGTTTTCAAATACTTGAACAATCCAAAAGAAGATTCCCACTAAGTAATAACTAATAAGCAATACTTACAAAAGATTCTCAATTTTGTAAAATGTTGTGAAGATAAGCATTGCTTACAAATTTCCTTGTCAAGGGGTTGGTCAAATTTGAAATTATTATTTTTCAATGTGTAGTCTTCTTGTTTAGTAAGCTCAACGAAAATCAAAACATTACTCTTCTTGTTTAGGAAGCTCAACGACAAACAAAACATTATCATCCATGATGGTTACGGCAAAGTATTTCTGCAAACGTTGTCTATATTCATTACAACAAAGAGATCCATAAATATATATAACAAATACAGATCCATAAATATATATAACAAATACAATAGATTGAGGTAGCTACCTTATAAAATGAGGTAGCTATCTTCCCCTCTTTCATTTAATTTTATAATAAGATAGAATTTCTAGAGAACTACCAATTGTATTTTCCTAATCATTCCACATCACAGAATGTTCCAAGGTGTTCAACATCCAAAATTGTCTCGAATCAAATGCCATCTAAAGTGGAAAGTGATTCCTTAAGCAACCCACGAGCCTCCTCCCTTCTCCTGAAATGAAATAATTTATGTCAGAATCATCTATACAAAAAGGCTCAAGTCCTTACGAGGGGAAACACCTTATGTAATTACAATGGCAAAACATAGATGCTGACAGCAGCAAAAAAATAATCAAAATTAAAATTGCTGGTTAGTAAAAACAATTACCAACCATTCAATCCACTTATCCAAACAAGAATTTCGGACATATAATGTGATCACATGACAGTTGGATGAAGGAAATATATAAAATAATCTAAGTACACACAACTCTTATATTTTCTATGCCAAATCATACAAATTATTCGAGCATAAAAGAGAAGTGGAAAATAACATGATTGCATAATTTTGAGCATACTTATTAAGTTATTATCTAAGAACTGAAAATAAGAAATGTTTAAAAGAGAAAAACTTTTGTGAACTTCCTCCTCGTCCTGTCCGAAGGGAGGCTAAAAGGACACGAGATGCCAAAGGCTGAAAGAGAGACCATTTTTCTATTTGGCATATCAACAAAATTTCTTCACAATTATACTCAGAGTACAAGGAACTCCATTCCGAATTTTGGTGTTATTGATGTATGGGCATTGTTGTTTACGCAAACTTATAAATCATGCACTTGATATTGTGCCTTCCTTAAGATGCTCAAAATATCTTATGTCGCACCAACTCCAACCCCCATTTACCTCATTGTCTTGATACTATCTAGATCTGAAACTTAGAGCTCTATACTCAAAAATGAAAACCCAAACCCTCCATTTACACAATAAAAAATAAATGTTTGTTCTGACAATAATCATAATCAATGGAAAAAATATCCATGATCAAATCAATTCACAAGGTAAGACTATTTTGCTGAACAATTTAGTAGTACCTATGTGAGATAAATTGCATGATTATGAGATATAAATTGTAAGAGGTGAGAAACAATGGTGTTGTCATTTCTGTTAGCTTTTGGTTGCTCCAGAAGTGTTTTCACCTAGCTAGAGGAGCATTGCATGTGATGTGAGAGCTTGTGGTCCCCTAGCACCTTTGTTGTATTTTGATTGAGTTACATTTGGAGAGCTTAATAAGTGTATGCTTACCATGGGATCAATGCTAGAGAGGTGCAATTCTTGATGTGGTACTTGGCACAATGTCACGATACATCTTCCACAAGGGTGCACTTGTTGAGGAAGATGGGAGATGTTGAGTGACCACCTCGAAGGAGGACATTATGCACCTTCAAGATGGGTGCATGGGACATGTCAAGTGACCACCTCGAAGGAGGACATTATGCACCTTGAGGTTGGGCACACAGCCTTAGTGGCATTGGAGCCACCTTCCACATATGTGGAGGAGGAACAATTGAGTCAAGGATTAATTGTTGGAGGGTGCACCATCTGGTTTAGAGAAGTGCTTGACATCTGGACACGTAAACATGGAGGGCACACCACCTTATACAAATCCTATTGTCCCATGTGGCATTCATGCTCAGTGTAGCTCTCCACTTGGGGCTCCAATGTTGACTTAGCCTAAGGCTTATCCGATGTTGACTTAGCCTAAGGCTTACTTGTGGACTTTAGTCCATGTTCTGTTCTTGCCCTCCCTCACCTACTCTATATATTAAGGGAGGAGAGTGTCTTTCTAATGAATCACTCTTGTAGAGTATTGTGTCTTAAAGATTGTTAGTTGGTGTGATGCTAGCTATGTGAAGGATCTTGGAAAAACATCTATTTATTCTTGTAACAAGGATAGTGTTTGTGGGATCCATGCGCTAAGGTTCCTTGGTTTGTGAGATGCAAGTGAAGAATGTGTGAAATCTGTGTGATGCAAGTTAATGTGATGCTAGCGTGTTGTTGAGTTCCTTGGAGAGGTTTGTCTAGCTTGGTGGGATACCTTGCTAGACCTTGTTATCACTGGTTAGGGTTTGCAGCAATTGTGGACGCACTAGCTAGGGTTTGGGAAGCTTTGAAGAAGTCCTTGCTTGAGAGAAAATGGAAGGACTTGGTGTACCAGCTTTGGCAAAGCTAAGGTATTGACTTCATTGTTATGATTTGGAGTTGTATCATTGCTGCCCTATATTATCTTATTGCAGATCTACTTTTCATGTGATTTGAACAAGTTTCATGGTTGTTTTGATGTTGATTTATTGGGACAGCAAGGCTAAAATGTCGAGTGATTTGGCATGTGTTACATGAAACTTCAAATCAGAAATGTGCTATAATATTCCCATTGTTAATGAATGTAATCTTCAGATCTGCATACTCGATTAGATAATGCTAATAAGGTGGTTGTATTGATCTAGTGGTGAAATATTTTATGGTGTTTATCTACTTGAACTTGCCTAGACTAATATTGCACAAATTTGATACATTTGTGGGCGTATTTCTGAATATTTTAGTCCATCCCCAAGTCTGAAAGTTCTATGGGATAAATCTGTGACCTCATTGAAATGAGGTGGAACATTCAGATTGGACAGATTTTTGAACTTTCTACAACTTCCTATTCCCGAGATTTATTTTTGACATTTCAAAAGAAAATAATATTGAGAATGAGAGACAAAGCTCCTGTCAAACATCTCAAAGATACTGTGTACTACAGTGCTACTACATTACAAACAATTGTTCTCTAGCAAAAAGGAAAAAAAACATAATTTTGGGAAAGCTAGTGGTTGGAAGGAAGAAAAATATTAACATAGAGTGCACATAACTCACAACAATAGAAAAATCAAGTACAAATGGACATGCTTGGCTTCATTGAAAACAACATCCTTATGCTAAGATCTTAGACCATGTTTGTTTAAGAAGGGAAGAATTTAAGAGAAGATATTTTTCTTGAAGCTAAATTCAAATCAAACATGAACAAGTCAATCTTCAAAGAGGCAACAGAATGAAAAGATTGAGCCAGATGTTGCATTGGGAGTTGGATTCTACAGCCCAGTCAATGTCTAACATGTGTCACAAAATAATAAAAACAATAAAGTAAAAGTTTAAAATACATTAATATACTAGCTTAGATCCATCTTAACTATAGAGTCATAGACCTATCAAATGCCGAGAGGGATCAACTCCGTTGAGGTGCAAACCTCAAGTCTTTACACCCTCAATAAGGTTGACAAATCAAGGAATTTGATCTCTCTTGGCACTTGATAGATCTAGGGTAAATATGGATCTAAGCTAGTGCTACCTATCATGACTCCTACAGCACAGGAATGTGTGTGATTTGTCACATCATCGTACTAACAAGTTCGTGGCTATATTTGGAGAAAATTCCCCACAAATATAGACAGTGGTCCACAAGAGAATATTTGGCTCACAATTAGGCACTGGTTTAGCTTTGTTGTGAACTTGGTTATAAATGGTTTGATCAAATATTTGAATTTTGGACCCAAAGAATCACAATAAAAATAGGCTAATATGATGCCACAAAAGGATAACAAGATACACCCCTAATAGACACGTCAATCAAGCCCTTTTACGGGGCATTATAAACATGGCTCCTTGTCAACAAGGCCCCATGCAGTGGGGGATATTATAGTTGCACATTGTTAAGGGTCCACGACATGAAACTAGTATATATGCCCCTTAGTTTATTAGTTCATTATCTGTTATCTCATGTATGACCGTTTATAGTGTCCTTGGACACAAATGAGAGTATCATTTTTCATCCCTATACATTTATGATGTACATATGAGTAGAACATATGCATTTATATAAAAACTATTTGCATTCATATGATGGTACCCATAGCCTATTGGCTGTGTCACAGAACACGTTGAGCATTTCAGGCTAGGCACACCTGTCTTTTTGGCACTCTTTTCTCATGATGAATGGTTGGACAATGAAATTTTAGGGTTTTGCTATCTCTCAAGGTTGATTCAAAGAATGGTTGCTATAAGTCATGGATAAGGAAGACCTAAGAACTCTCTCTTGCTCTTTCCTTGGTGGATGTTGGTAAGATCTTTCAATTTTCTTCTTTGACGTTGCTTTTGCACCTTAAGCAAGCTAAATTAGGATTTTGTTGCCATCCTACCAATCTTGTTTGAGGAGACTTTCCTCTTGAATGAGCTCTCCACAGGGGGGCCTTGGAGTTCATTGTTTGCCCTAGTTAGGGTTAGGCTACTTTGACCCATCTAGGGTTACTAGTCTATGCCCTAATGGGTAAATCTTGAATAGCCAAATTGAGTAGGGACGTTGACCTCGATCTCTTATTGCCCTAGGGTTGAGGACTAAGGTCTAACCCCTTCTCTTCTTTATTTTTATCAAATTTCTGTTGTACAAATTATCAAAATACAAAAAAATATAATATTTTGGAAAAACCCTAAAAATAGAGAAAATTCATACTAAAAAAATATCGTGAAATTGGAAATTGTGCTCCATTGGAAAAGTGCAACATAGGGGATTTCATGGTGGATTTTCAAGGGCACCTTTTTCCCATGGTTGAATTGAGTGTTTTACCACGATTTGTGTTATCTAGGGTCTTTTTCAAATCAACCAAGTTTGAAGGCCTAAAAAGCAAGGAATTAGGCCTAGGCTGACCCCTATGTGGTTGGACATCTGTTGGTAAATGTTTTAAGTGGGTCCACCATCTATTTGAAGGCTAATTAGAGCATAAACCAGATTTGATTATGCACTTTCAGATTTGATTTAGGGCTTCCCTTCACCCACTGGAGGCACGTCACTTGCCCTAGCTTACAAGGTACACCATATATGGTAAGTTGGCACTGTTTGGGTTGATTTTCATCAATTTTCTCAAGCGTTATTGACTGCTGCAAATTTATAACAACAGTAAGATTCTAGATTTATCTTTCTTGAAATTAGTGATAAAGTGTTATAACTCCTATCCCTCTCTTAGTGCTATTACGCTTCATTGTTTTGACTCCACAAGGCACTGGTCTTAGTTGACAGGTTGCTTGTTAAGGGTATTTGTGTGTTGTTGAAGTGAGTGCAGATATCTCTCATCAATATTAGGGACTCCCCCTTGGTCTTAGGAGATGACCTTAAGTGTTAAGATGCTAGGTTCTGGTGACATTGGGCACTAGCTTCTCCCGTGCTTACCTCTCATTGCATCGTAATATGTGACCTTGGTCAAGGATGCTAATTTGAGCAATAACACACAACATATTCTATCATTCATGGATTTTGTTGTAAACCTCAACATTGTTGGTGATGATGTCTTGATGATGGCATTTGCACTTTCAATGCTTGGGTGTGGTGCATGGAAATGGTATTGCAGGTTGAAGCCAAAGGAGGTCTACTTGATCAAAAGGTTTTGCAAATGTGGTCATGAGAAAGATCACAGCACCATGTATGCATTTAAAGGAGACCCTTCAAAATTTCTCTCGGATGAATTGAATAAAAGAGCTAATTCCTATGTGTATTTATGTGGGTATGTCAAAAAGAGGTATGGTGATCTTCCCCCATAAAGCATTGATCTTAAATTATGGTGTGATATTTGGGTGTATAATCTCAAAAGCTTGTCATCAAACCAAAGGAAATCCTTGAGCTTGATATTGCAGATTTTGAAAATCAAAGAGTTGTTGAAAATGTCCTGTTTGTTGGATACATGAAAACTCCCACCTCATTGCCCATGGAAAACCAAGAGCAAATCATTGAAGTCTTTTTGGAAGGCATAGATCAAGAAAAAGACAAAGAAGAGGATGTTGTTGAAGGTCAAGCCCATGATGAAGTCTTTGAAGGGCATATTGAAGATCAAATCCACGAAGAGGTCCCTCATCCCTTTTATATAGAATAGGTGAGGAAGTTCAACAATAGTAAAGTGGACCAAGTCCACAAGTATCCTAATCTAGGTCTCCAAGTGAAGCGCTATCTACCCAAGGTGTACACAAGTCGAGACAAAGTTTCTAAAATGGTGTGCTCTCCAAGCATGGGCTCCAAGTGTCAAGCACTCCTCATCACAAGGCTCCTCACTCTCAAAGGCAAGCATCCAATGCTCCAACAATCCTCCTCAACATATGTATCCCTAGTCCACAAACAACCCTTAGTGCCCAGCACAACTCCTCCAAGGTAGATCCAACACCTAGGAAAGCAACCATCCTCCTTAACATATGCACTATGTAAGATAGCAAGGCCACACAAGATAACCACCTCACCAAAGAGTTTGCCACATCTCGCACTGAAACCAAGGTCAGGCAACCACCTATAAAAAAACTCTCCAAATGTCATCAACCAAAAAGTCTAAGAAACAACTAAGGGACTAGGGTTTCAATCACCCCACATCACATGAAGGAAACCCTAACATGGTATAAACACTTTCAAAGCAACCTAAAAGCTAATAGGTGGGGGAGGAGGAGTTTGAGAGTGCCTCGCGACCACTATCTACACAAACGCAAGCAAAAAGAAAAAGACATTTCACTAGCACCTATACCTACTTGGGGGTACAGTTCATAGGGCCTTGTTTCAGTTTATGGCATGCCCTTCAACCCCGAGTCAACAAAGGACATAGATCCTTAGCCCTTCTCGAGAAACAGTGTTTCAGACACCATTTTTAGGACATCTCATCCAAGATGTCTCTCATGGACACTCTCATTCAACCCACAGTCCTCTAAGGTTTAGAGGTTTGGAGACCTTGTCTACTAGATGTTGATTGGGTCTCAACAAAGAGTGCAAATCCTACTCCTTCATCGCATCATCAGATGCAAGCAAACAGTACCTCAACCCATCATACTGGCCAAGTTTGGTGCCTGCCCCTTTCGGCTTGAGACAATGTTCCGCCTTGTCTAACTCTTACATCGTCTTCAGAGCTTCGTTGACTCGACGGCAAGGCGTAAGCGTGATCGGTACGAGTATTTGGCCTATCTCTCATTGCAATCCATTGCCTTAGCTAGTCCTTCAAGCCACACTAGTTCTTGGTATACGAGGGTTACGGAGCTCTTGGCATCTGATAGTATTGTGATGGACAAACTTCCTCCATTTAGATATTCCTTGGATGCGTTGTGTCGCCTATTACCTACCAGGCATGAGTTTAATAGAATCATCTGAGATGACATTTATAGGCAGTTCATGCAAGTCACTTGGATCAACCCTCAGGGAGGGTTACATCCAAAGATGGACACATGCTATTCATATTCCTTTATGCCAGTTTAGAGTGGGTTCTCATCGTCTCAGAGAGGAGATAGATCACCATATTGATTGATCAGACAGGATCTGCCAAGTGTGTCATCTTCATGAGGTTGAGATCGAGGAGCACTTTATCTTTCGATGTCCTATCTACTACAAGATTCATGGGTGGTTATTGTCTCTTTAGCGACCTTCTCATAGAAATTCAAACTCTAACAAGCCTCTTCAGATATCCCAATCAGACATGTCTGGCCTTATACTTGCAGGAGGCCCTCCGGCTTTCCTCCCTTATCCTCCAGCGACATTCGTAGTCGAGACCAACCTCCACTCAGTAGATCACTTCCTTCTTCCCGGTGCTCCCTTTCTCTAGGGGCACGAAGAGGTCGACAGAGGATGACATTGTTTCTGACCACATATTGGTTAGGACACAAAGGACCACATTCATTCAGCCCGACAGCAGCAACGACGACGGCATGGCCAGTCACGACCCCATCACAACAACCAAACGACCTCATCCAGATCACAACAGTAGGCTCTCCACTCTATGTGGCATCACACTACCTATTATAGCTCTTCCAGTTCTTCCTCCAGTCAGAGTACTATTTTGAGATTCTTTCCTTCGGTTTCAGCTTCAAATGTTAGGAGAGATGCTTCCAGTACCTCCACTGCACCATGAAATACTCTACTTTTTATACCACAAATTCCAAATCCATTACCCTTGTACATTTCTCTTTTGTATCGAATCTCTCTGTACATCTCTTCTCTAGATCGACTCCCCATCTTTGGAGTTAGCTCTTCCTCAGTTTTTGGTTTTTATGTTAGAGATTTACCTCTTACTTTTATAGGAGTCGCTTTAGCACTCCCACTTTGTATTGACATCGTGGTACCTCACAATCCCATTGACCTACTTTTGTGGTCATTTTTTGGACATTGATAAAATATCTTATCTTATCTTATCTTATCTTATCTAGCTTCCACCTCAACACTAGTGCCTACTACTTCTAGAGGGAAAGCAATTGCCTTTGCTCATACAGATAGAGGGAATAAATGATTGCACAATATATTCATCATTGTAGAATCTAGATGGCTCGTAATGATGAATCATGACATACATTTATTATTTTTTAAAGTGACTTTGTTTCAGTCTATCAGGACATAGGACAGCTATCAAGATTCCGTATCAATGTGTGAATCTGTGATATATCACTTGACATCTTATACATCTTAGATATTAGTTTTGTTTTCATATTTATGTGGCAATGTGTCTATTTCATGTTGTTGTTGCTTTAGATGTTTTAAACAATATATTTGCCAACTCCATATTTTCAACACTAAATCTAAGAGTGCAGCAAAGGAATTGCCTATGCATCATAAGTAAGATTTCAATCAAAATAAAAATAAAATTATTAGATTCAAAACTAAATATGCCAAAAAAGCACAATTTCACATACTTGTGATTCAATAATAAAAAATATGATTTTATTTCTATTGGTTGTTCTAATTTAAGAGTGTGGTAAACGACTTGTCCATGGATCATACCTCCGAATATCTTCAATTGCTTGCTTTCGTCTCTGTATTTGTAGCTCCAAAATGTGAATCAAAGTAGCTCTTGCCTAAATACAACCAACGAATAAAACTTATGATGAAAGGAGGATGGGATTATAAATACATGCATGCATACGAACTACAACTAAATTTTTTACCTGTGTGTATATGGCTATTTGCATATGACATAGTTAGCAAGCTATCTCAACTAATCACTGAATATAAGTGCCACAGACAAACAATTACAAGATCCAATCACCTGATAAGGACGCAAAGAGTTGAGAAGGTGATACATATTCTTGAATATTAAAGACAAGTCCTCCACTCTGCGTGCATATTGGGAAGGCCTCTCGACTAGAATATCTGCAAGCTCTAACATTTGGAATAATAACTCCCGATTAAGTGATTTCAATTCCTTTTTGTAATCTGCATAAGAGGATAAAATTGATATCACAAACAGTGAGTTATATGCCAAAAGAGCAATTATTCAAAATCTGCTTCACTAGATAGTAGAGATACGTGAAAAACAATGTGGAATTTGTAGCTTCTTAACAAAATGTTCACGCAAGGGTCTTCTCTGGAAGGCAAGAATAAAAAAATTTAAATAATATTGTACAAAGACAATCTAACTAGGTAAAAAAGGTGAGCAAGTAAACCCACACCAATTAGAAGGGAGGAAGAAAGGAATAAAATGAGAAGTCTTATGCAGCTGGAAAATCATAGAGCAATCCCAAAATAAGGAAAAGAGTAGAAGCTAGGATTAGGATTAGATTATCCAATGGAAGTAGCAATAAAGATTCAAGGGTTCAATGTTCACAAAGATATTCAACTGTAGAAAATTAAACTCAAAAAATATAACCATCTAAAGTTTTATCTGTAAACATAAAAGATTCTATCTAGATGATCAGAGTTCTACTAGTAGGTTTTCATTTCAGAATAGTAAACCTTGATTTAACCATAACATATGAAAAGGCTAGTATGGTAATGCCCTTATTGTGATTAGAAAACAGAAATGGAGAATCCCTTGATTGCATTAAGGATCTTCTCCATTAACTTCATCACAGATTATGATTCTAATTTCTTATAATGTTCATATCACTAAGCTCCCAAAGTTTAGCCCATCCCTTCTATTGGGCAAGAAGAAACTTTTTCATCGCCACCTTGATAAAGACCAACTTAGTTTCCCAAGATTATCATTATTCCACATGTTTACTAATGTTATGCTACCTCAGAATACATATTGTTTCCAGCCTTGGAGAATGTCATTATCAAGCTCGTTAGTGTAAAATTTAAGTTTGGACACCTAGCATAAATGGGCAATGCATTGATAAACGACAATTTAGCCTTATAATAGGATAGCTTTGTTAAAATTGATAGCAAACTAAGATCACCCACCCAACTACCCATTTTGACAAATATTTTATATATTTTTGCTGACAAGCTTTGTTCACCAAGTACATGGTTATGGAACCCTTGTTTAGACCCAAAGACAGATTTTGTAATAATGGTTTATTGTATACTTTTTTCTATTCATAGTCGTGAGAATGAGGGTTTGGAGAGTTTTGGTCTTGCATGTATTGCATAGGACACTAAGTTGTGTCAACAGCAGCATCCACCCTGACTTAGATAATTAATTAGATACGGGTGACTTGGATAATTAATTAGTTATGGGCCTCAGTTGGCATCCATACCTTCTCAAGAGAGTATCTTAGTGTTATTGAGACCCACTACTAATTATGTTGTGCCTAAATTTTGTATCTGCTCAATATGCTTCCCCTATCCATCATTATGGATTAATTTAAAGAAATATGCCATTGGTAACAATTTTAAAATGATGCACAACCAGCTCAATGTTTGCATTATGAGGAAACATATTTATACATAAATGAGAATTTCCTTGTTAAACAACCAAACCCTAAAATATCTCAACAAGAATTATCTCCAACTCTAATTAGTGTTAAAATTTCACCCATGATTGTTAACTTTTGGAGTTACTTCAAAAGAGTTTTCACCTTGCTAGGAGAGAGCTATGTCACCTAGCCCATTGGTGATGTTTCATGGACATATGGATGGCACAATTTGGGTGGGGTGCTTAACCTCGGTTACAATGCTAGCATGGCAACCATACCTATGAGGTTGTTACCCTGATTGGCATGATGACTAACCCATTGGGTGCGCATAATGCAAGAGTTGGTTGTTAAATCAAGGGAGGTACCTACCTAAGAGGATGAACATTAGGAACTTGGAGGAGGCACTTAAGCCTTAGAGCTTAGGACCATGTGATAGATACCTTGAAGGTTGGACACTTGACTTGAAGACTCTTGGGTTGAGGAGCATATACTTCGTGGAGGTGGGCGATGGACCTGGACACCTATATTGAGGAGGAGCATTGGAACTTTGTGATCACATTAGCACACGAGAGTAGCCTCGGGCACATAAGAAGACATGTGGCACACATTTAGAGGAAAAGCACCTTGTATAAGGGCACTTGGATGGCAGACCACCATGGAAGAAAAAGCATTGGACTAACAACTTGTTGGAGAGCACACTATCTTGGACTAGCAATGATGAGCCTATTACCCCTCATTCTATGAGCCCTACATTTGTGATTTTCATCAAAAAGCTTGTTGAAAAGCTTATGCAGTTGTTGGATGCCTTAGGTGCATGATGCTAGAGTTATGATCCATGTTGTTTTAATGCATAGTTGGTGATTGGTTGATGGACCTTCATGGTATATTGGTGCTAGTAGCTATTGCATATGATCTCTCCATGGTCTTTGATATTGATATGCCCTCATTTTGGTGATATTGGCATGCTTGGAGTATCTTTGCTTAGCATTTATCTAACACTTTGTGCTTTTATGGAAAGGGAACCCATCAACTTAAAGTCTCCCTAAGTTTTGAATTGTTAATAATTGTTCCTTAATGAAGTATTGCCAACGGGATATTTGAAACCAAATTTATTGATGCAATTAACTGGGTTTAAGGTCTCCTAGTAGAAATGCTCCAAGGGATAGTAGTGATTTCACTCATATACCACTTGCTCATGGCATATTGGTCACCCCTTGTTGGTGCACCCTAGGATTGTTGGTTTGATTTGGCACCTTGATGACATGGGCTATCCCTTTTGATGGAGCACTTGGCTTGTATGTATGACGTGGTAGCACGTGGAGGCTTTCTATTGGAGCGCTCTAGCTCATTTGATGTGGTTCACACTTGGAGATGATTTATTATTGGAGCGCCCTCCCCTCTAGCACATGTTTGGTGGAGTAACACACACCTTTTGATAGGGTGCCCTTGCTCCTTGACACTTGGTTAGCATCTTGGCATGGTTAGCTATCTTTGCTAGTGGAACGCTCCCTTGATTTTCTTTTGTTGGTACATATTTTGAGACATGGTCATGCGATATCGCATCCTTGATTGATGGGGTTGTCCCCTAGTTTTATGGATCTAGGTGATTAACTTGGTGATTTGGGCACATGAGATTCCATGCCCTATTTTGAGGAGGCATCCTACTTTAAAGGACCAATTGCACACTTCTGAATGAATTTGAGGGAGACATTTTGGCATTGGGGAAGATCTAGGGGAATCAAACCCTAGATCTAGGGTTCATTCACCATCTTGAGTGCACCTTGGGTCTATTCTATTGGAGCACTACACTTGGAGAGCCTTTGGAGGCTAGGCATTAGGGATTAATTGTTATTTTCCCTCACTTGATGAAGGCATCACACTCTCTCATTATTGGAGGCTTGTACATGTGGCTTTGACCACCCCATCTTCTAGAGTTTGTTGAAGTAGTTGGAGTATTTTGGTTTGTTTACTCCTCCCTAGGCTAGATATAGGTATTGATATTTTATTATAGATGGAAGATGAGCTGAAACCTACAAGGGTATTCTCTCTCCTTCATTTGGCATGGTGTATTGTGGGAGAAATCCCTTAGAGCTTAATTGAATATCTTTTGGTTTCTTATGGATGGATGATTAAAGCGCTCCATTGGATCGTTTGTTTGTGTTCATGTTTAATTGATGGATGTGATCTTCATGTTAATGGTTTTGAGAACTAATGGAGTAAGTCCTTTCTCTTTCATGTGGTGATTGTCAATTGGAAGTGTTGAGTTGTGGCATGTCTCTCAAATCTTGGTTGTATGCTCTCTTATCCCTTGCATGACAAATATCCCTTCAAGACTATTGAAAACATCTAATCTAGGGTTTTCCTTTTATTAGATTTTTTAAATTGGTGAAGTAATTACTAATTAGAGAGTGACTAGGGTATGTAACTTTCAGCCCTAATCCTTTCTAATCATTCTTTTAAGCGACATTAGAGCCTTTGTTGACCCCATTTTGTCCAATGGGTAAACACTAGTCTCCCATCCATTCATCCATATTCCTTAAAGTAAATCATATTGTTTTGCTAGAGCCATCTCTTCATTTCACCTTGGATTTTATTGCAATGTTTTAAAACTCGGACATGGAATCGGAATCAGTTGATGGTGAACTTGGACTCGGACTTGGACTCAGAATCGGTAATGAATAGGTAATGACTCGACCGATTTGAATTTAATGACTTGACCGATTTGAATTAAATGACTCGGTTACTCAAAAATACATAAAATATTTAAATTTTAAAGAAAACAATATTTTAAAAATTATAATCCATGATTACAAAGCATTAGAGACAAAATATCCAAACTCTCCTCATGTATATACCATATAAGGGTGAATATATCAAAATGGCACGAAGTGTACTTTGCAACATTGCAATACATATCTAGAACAAAATACATAGTCAATGAGGCCTAAATGTCTTGTAGAGTCCAAGAAACAACATGTTATGATGCCATTGCATCATAAATCAATGACCAATAATCATACATGTCATTGATCAACATGATCAATCATCAAACTCATCACCACTGCTAGAAGTAGAACTAGATCTAGAATCAAGACTAGCGATGGCATCATCATCTAGCTCAAGCTCGGCCTCCTCAAGGTCATCTACAACTACAGCAGCAGCAGTAGTACTAGTTGAACGCCTGGAAGCACAAAGTTAGGGTTCATCTTATAGCTTTAGGGTTAAGGTTAGATTCTAAGTTGCACGAAACAAGGAAATGGGGACGAGTTTCCAAAACGAGGATGCGTTGGAAATGTGACCCCCAAAATTTTGGAAAAGGGAAATGCAACATATATAGATAGATAGATAGATAGATAGATCCTCCAAGGACATTAGTCAGTGTCTCAACACCCTACAATTCTGATGAAACTTCCTAATCCAATTGTTAAAATAAGGTAGAAAAAACTTCCCATGATTAATAAGTGATTTTGCTTGAGTGAACAGTACAATTTTATTAAGGTTATGATAGAGGAGTTCAACAATCAATGCCATACCCTCGTACATGATAGAATTTGGTGGAAACTTTGCAATCCTGAAATCCTGAAAAACTATTAAGTCAGTTTTATTCTGAATGGGATCTAAAATTCTACTTTTTGCATATGAAGTCCGATGTGGTTGGAACTACTGTCAAACGTATAAGATGAATGTCACTTTTACTTTAAGAATTTAACATTACCATTTAGCATTTCCAAATCTACTAAGTAACTGAACAGATCACTTTTTTTTTTGCAGAGAATTCGGTCAGTTTAGGTCGGGACTCGACCAAATTGACCGGTTCGATACGGAATCGGCCGACTCGGACACCAACTTGGCCGATTCCATACTGAATAGGTCACCCGATCCGGTTTGAAGGTCGATTCAGCTCGGTGGAGGGTCAACTCGATCAAGTTCAAGTCCGAGTTGACCAATTTCTAAAATAGTACTTTATTGCAAGCTCTAGTAATCCTAATCTAGGGAATCCTCCCTTGAGTTGGAGAAGAGCCAACCTAAAGTAAAAAAAAAGGGTCTAGTGTGGTGACATTGGCCTCCCTCGTAGTTTCATCAAAACCATACCTCAAATTGACATTAACCTCAATTAAATTCTAAAAATAAATTAACCTTAATTGGCATTTTATTAAATTAACCTCAATTAATTCTAAAAAGACATTCACTTTAATAATCAACTTAATAAAGTGAATTTACAAAGTTCTGAGAGGTATTAATGACAATTTCCATAGGTTAGACACAAACCCATGTGGAAATACATGTCTGAGCTACAAACGCCAACACTGATATGTGAAGGAATATCGTCCATGCCATTTTATTTAGAAAGCAATCGAGGTATTTCTAACTTCTTAGACATAAGTTCATAACTAACTGTCATGGGTATTACTTTATCCAACATTGGACCACTTTGACTGTTGTTACAATTTGGTTTTACATATATGAAACGTAAGTACAAAAGAAAAGATACAGTCATGGAGGTTAACAACCAATACGTAACTACTTGAATCAAACTATGGGATTGTGATGTTGAAATCTTTTTGTTGCCAGTTTTTAATATTTTATTGATAGCCAGTAAACACTTCTTGCTAGGACTGTAGTTTCAAATAATTGCTTGAAAATTGAAACCCTTTTCTCCAAGCAAATATCATGCAATTTCTGACTGCAAGTTTTGGGATGGTATCAGATTATGCCTTGATGGATGTCAGGGAACACAATTAATCATTAAGTTACAGACATCAATATGTTTTCTGACCATTATACAGGAGACATGTCCATGTGAACAAGTTATCCCACAGCATGCATAAGGACTTACAGTCTTACACTGCTCTAATTTGAAGTCTGGAACAATGTAAAATACACAATTGTCTTTTGGGATCTAATATTAGTAACAAATAGTTATGTTTGCACCAAACAATTAGTAAATCAAAGATTTTTTGTGACTTTTGTCATTCCCATGTAAATCCATGCATTCTAAATCTCTATTTTTTTGGCTGATAGTTACTGTTATGATCCGAATTACAGATTACTTCAACCAGCACAATAATTTGCTTTGCAGACTTCAATTTAATTTACTAATATAACTCCCCGGATGGGGTGATTGACGGCACATCAAGGCATATTAATGACGATGGGATGGCAAGGGGAACGCGGCACGGCCGCACGCAGTGGCGGTTAAAGCAATGGCTGAGCATATGCCAAGGGAGCCTGCCATCAATGCGATACCTAGCAACCTGTTACGACATGATGGTTTGGCTTAACTCCTTCATCACGTTCAAGGTCTCCTATTTAATGGCGTTGAGGTGGGAGAGGGAACTCATTTCTTCACTGAGCTTGTGGCTCTGCTCCTCCAGACGCTGCAGAACCCTGAGCCTTCGTTTGTGCTAGACGCACTGTTCTGTAGCAGTTTCTGTCGTGGAGGCTTTCTTCATGGCGAGTCATTGACGTAGGGGTAGGAGAGGTGGCAGCACCACTCAACCGCACCAGGACAACTCCAACTCTGAACTCCCCCGGCAACTCGAGAGGATGACCAACGATGTTCTTCTCCTGCGCAATGATCTTATTGAGGCCGACGAAGATCGACAAGCGCGTATTTTGGAGCTAAGGGATAGAGTCCAAGTGCTTGTGGACTAGTGTGCGGAGGTGGCCACTCTTTATCGTTTACCTTCACCGCTCCTCCAGACCGTTGCAGCGGACGACACTGTCCACAGGCTCTTTGAAGGAACCGACAGGTTTCAGGCTGATAATGCGGGCAAGGAACCAAAAGTCAAGGTCGAATTGGAGAATCTGACGACCGAGGCAAAGGACAAATCGCTCAACGAGACCATTGGCAAAAAGCGCTACAACCCTAACGCTGCCCAGAGTGAGGATGTGTCAAAAGCATCCACATCACAGCCATGCACCGATCCACCTGTTAAGTAGTTCTCTCTGCTGGTATGCTTTCATTTTTTTTAGTTTTGTTGTAGGCTAGCTATGGCCGCTAAGCATCTTGTCTCTATTTTAGTTTTCTAGTTGATAGTTCTGATAAAAAATGATCCTCACCCAAAGACATATATGGCTGGTTATGTATGGTTGTTTTCTCCTATGGAGAGGCCTACACATTGGTATAATGGGTTGTTTTCTCCCTGTAGGAGGCCCAGAAACTCTGTATCTTTTTGTACTTTTATCTCATTGAATTAATGTGAATACTAGCTTACAAAAACAAATTACTAACATACCTGTTCATTTACAACTCATTCAACTGTGTTCATAAAACCAGATTATTGATTACATGTCAACTTCAATTTAATTTACAAATTTATTCAATAACATGTTGTGATGTTAGTAGTTAGTTGCTGACTCTTTTAAAGTTTGTGAATAATATTACTAAAAACAAGAAAAAGAATAGTGGGGGTTGTGAAGAATGGATGTGCACATTGTGCAACCATGTGTTTCAGGGAAGCTACACTAGAGTTTGGCATCATCTTCTATCTCTACCTGGTGATGGGGTTAATGTTTAAATTACGGTTGGGTTAGCGTTTTAAGCATAAAATTAAATTTGTACTTTAATACAAAATTAGTACTGAAAACAAAATGGTACAGCAAACAAGTTTAGATCTGATAAATTAAAATATAATTTTCATCTCTTTCAACTTTAACACTCCCAAAGATCACTGTGTTAAAGTTGAAGCACACAACAATTTCAGATATATAACCAGCAGGGCAGCAGCAGTAGTAAGACTAATTAGACAACATTATAACAGCAGTAAGAGCTCTAATTAACAATACAAAATGAGCAAGTTGGGACCTTCCTTATACTCAAAAATTTAGCTTTCAAAACAGACTTTGCCTCTCAGAGGCAAGTCAACAACTGGAACAAAATTGACCCTTACCTGAGGGTATGTACAAACCTGAGAGAGACAGATAGTGTTGTAGGAAAGGGTTAGACAGTTACAGTAGAGGCCCAAGACAGTCAACAGGTACACAGCAGTTGAATGACAATCACAAAGTCCTCACAATAGAGTAAGGCAGCCACATAACAAACACTAACAGCCTCGGATTAACTTCAGCAGTAAAAGGCAACCTTTAAACAGTGAATGGTAGCCCCAAGCAACCCTCAATAGGCAGTAGCACCCTCAAGAAGTTAACACAAACCCAAACAAACCTCAACAAGGCATGTGACAGCCTTCAACCAGTCATCTACAGGCAGCGACAGCCCTAGAAGAGACTCTACAATGGATGAGGGCTTTAATAAAGCAGACGGCAGCCTTCAACAAGTAGATCGCAGCCCTAGTTAAAATATTAACAACAGGAGGCAGCCCTAAAACTTTCAATCAGACCCAAACAAAGTCCAAGCAGGCAGCGGCTACCCTAGCAACCCTTAAACAAGGTCTCGATGGTCACATAGAGGACACAACAATCCTCAAACCAGCAGTGGCCTCCTTAAAACAGTCCACGGTGGCAGCAGGCAGCCCAACACAGGCAGCGACCTCCTTAAAACAGTCCACGGTGGCAGCAGGAAGCCCAACACAGGCAGCGGCCTCCTCAAAACAGTCCACGGTGGCAGCAGGCAGCCCAACACAGGCAACGGCCTCCTCAAAACAGTCCACGGTGGCAGCAGGCAGCCCTAGGAAGGTAAGACAGACTTCATCAAGGTGGAGGCAGCCCTAAGACAGTCACCACCAGCAAAAACAGCAGCCCTAGACAGTCACCAACAACTTGAAACCCTTGACGCCACCCTCAAACAAAGCATTAAACCCTAGGACAGTCACAAGTAATCAGATCTTAATTTTCCACCACAAGATGATGCTCACAATGAAGAATTAGATTTGTATTTATAACCTCTTAAAGACTTCTAGAAGGATCCCCCTTCTAATTCTTCATTAACTTAGGGTTACTTAACAAAGTCAAGACATCCTACCTTTTAGGAGGGTTACAAAACATAATGTTATAATTTAATGCTATGTTGTCTTTAGGAGTGGGTAACATAGGAAAACATACAAGGGGAGGCGCTAGCACCTAGGACCAACAAGGAAGGGTCAACATAAAGCTAACACAAAACTAATCTCCATAAATCGAGGAAGGATAAACACCCCTCAAACCACAAGACCAAGGATGTAATAACAAGGTGGGAAGACAACCCATAAGACCAAAGGTGTAACATAAAGGTGGGAAGACAACCCATAAGACCAAAGGTGTAACATAAAGGTGGGAAGACAACCCCTTTATCTCTCTCTCAAATGTACAAGTGTTCCATACAATAACTGAAAGTTCATCATCACCATATAAGGAAGGTCCACACTGGATGATGTGATCCTGTGATCCTCCTGACTGCTCCTGAGGTCAAGTGCTAGTGACTTCATCAAGGGGTGGCCAGTCCCTAGATGAAACAACCTAGCTCAACCATCTCGAAGACCTAGGATAGGAGGGCATCACACATCATTATCTTGGTTAACTGACCAAGATCTACCTGGTTAACTGACCAGGAATGTACCTGCAGGAACTGCTTGGTCCTAGACCAAGAATCTACCTGGTCCCAGACTAGGATGTATTTGTCTATGCTTGCAGGTTCTACTTGGTCCTCGTGACCAAGAAACTGTCTGGTCCCAGACTAGAATACCCTAGAGACAAATAGGGCCCCTAGCCACATGCCAAGGACTTTTCCATGGATCCAACCGGCTTGGTCCCAAACCAAGAACCCCAGTAGACTATTGGGGGCCCTAGGATACCTACTAGGGACTTACTATGTCTAGTTCACTGACTAGGGTGCCATCCTCCCAAAGAATGGCTCTCACAGCTGCATTAACTTTAACAGTTAAGGGTTGCTCATGCGGGGTTGGAAAAAGGATGGAGTTGACCAAGCTTCATATGGTTGTCACAGGTGTTAGTGAGACAAATTTGGATAGTGGTCGTCCTTTTAAGGTAACTAGACTTGTACCATCCTCCACTGACAGGTAAGATTCAGTGAATCAAAGTCAATTAAACCAACTTGAATATGAGGGGGGTTCTACCTCCGAGAGGAGTAAGAGGTCTCCTAGTGTTGTTGCTGAACAAATTCGTAAAATCTACAATGTGGTGCATAGGGATGAGGCTAATAATGTTGTTGTTGATTTTTTATGGCAAATGGAATTTCATTTAATGCTACCCGTTCACCATATTACAAATAAATGGTGAAAAATATCATAGTTGCTAGGCCAAGTTACACACCCCCAGGTTACAACAAAATGAGATCATTGTTAGATAAGGGGGTGACAAGAATGCAGGGGGGCGACCTCAAACAATCTTGGCTTCATTCAAGGTGTTCAATAGTCATGGATGGTTGGACAGACAAACAAAGGCCATTGTTTAATATTATTGTCACATCTCCAGCAGAGCCCTACTTTTTGAGAGCAACTGATTGCAGTGGAAAATTGAAGGATGCTACCTTCATGTTTGAAATGTTGAAGGATGAAATTGAATAGGTTGGTCCCTCAAATGTAGTACACGTAATCACAAATGCGGCACATGTTTGTAGAGCAACGGGATTGATGATCCAAAGTCGATATAAGCATATCTTTTGTACTTCTTGTTGTGTTCATGACCTTAACAATGTCCTCAAAGATATTAACAAAATATCTTGGATTTCAAAACTCATTTCAGATGCAAGAGGCACAGATGTTCATTTGCAATTGTTAGTTTTTCAATAATTTCATTCAAACATTATCTTAGGATCCTACTAAGAGAATAACATGCACAGCATAACAATCATAAACACAAGAGACACAGAGTTTCCTCGAGGAAAACCAAGAAGGTGAAAAACCCCACAACTTCCTCAGAGATAGAATAAGCCACAATACAAGATCACAATGATCAAACCCAAGATAGATAACTCCAGCAGCTACTCCTCCTCCACTTGTGCGCACTCCTCTCTCAACTAATGAGAGTTGGATGAGTGAATGAATGAATAGAATGAGACACACTCACTCTCTATTTATACTTTACTTCACTTGACTTTTAACTTCTAACTAGGTTGGCCCCAACTTAACCACTTAACATAAACTGACTCTGGCCGACCCCACTAGGGTGGTCTAATAACCCTTTGACCCACACAACTCATACAGGGTCGACCCCAGCAAGGTGGTCTAATAACCCATCAAATATAAGTTACGACACTTACAATAATACTTGCGACACTTGCAAATACAAATGACGACACTTCCAATCGGAGGAATAATACATCTCCGTTGGGGATACAATAAAGTACAAACGTAATACATAGAAGAATATCTTCCGAAGTTACAAATACATCAACACTCCCTCTTAAATAGGAAGGTATTCTCTAGACACAGGTCATCAATACATATAGGCACAAGTCTTCAATACTGGAGCTTGATCATTGTCACTGCTGCTGTACTCGTCATCTCAATCACTGGTGTTATCTCTCAATTCTTCTCATCATAGGAAGTTCTACGGAGCCAACCCTTTTTCATGTAGGATGTAGGCCTAGCTTCCTTTACGTCTTCATCATCTCTGGAAGCGAGCCATCTAGTATGTACATCTCAGGACCTGTGTACCATACTGTCATCATCAGAAATCATCCTCTTGTTGGAACATCATCTACTGGAACAACATCTTCGTCAACTAGAACTTCTTCTGCTGGAACATCCTCATCAGCAAAATCATCAGTTGGAACATCTTCTGCTGTCAGCAACCTCGTCAGCTGGAACACCATCTGCTGGAACATCCTCATCAGCAACACCATCACCTGGAACAACATCATTGTCAGCTGGAATACCATCTGTTGGAACATCCTCATCAGCAACACCATCAACTGGAACACCTACAACAATAATCAATAACTAAGTACTGATACTATCAGTCAGCCAGTACTGATCTTCCCTCACCCTTGTTGAGGCATCAGCTTGTGAGAGTTGGAACCATCAGTCAGCCAGTACCGATCTTCCCTCACCCTTGGAGAGGCATCCCTCCCTACGGACAGGCATCAGCTCGTGAGAGTTGGAACCATCAATCAGCCAGTACTGATCTTCCCTCACCCTTGGAGAGGCATCCATCGCTACAGATAGGCATCAGTTCGTGAGAACTGGAACTATCAGTCAGCCAGTACTGATCTTCCCTCACCCTTGGAGAGGCATCCATCCCTATGGATAGGCATCAGTTCGTGAGAACTGGAACTATCAGTCAGCCAGTACTGATCTTCCCTCACCCTTGGAGAGGCATCCATCCCTACAGATAGGCATCGGTTCGTGAGAACTGGAACTATCAATCAGCCAGTATTGATCTTCCCTCACCCTTGGAGAGGCATCCATCCCTACGGATAGGCATCATTTCGTGAGAACTGGAACTATCAGTCAGCCAGTACTGATCTTCCCTCACCCTTGGAGAGGCATCCATCCCTACGGATAGGCATCAGTTCGTGAGAACTGGAACTATCAGTCAGCCAGTACTGATCTTCCCTCACCCTTGGAGAGGCATCCATCCCTACGGACATTCGTGAGAACTGGAACTATCAGTCAGCCAGTACTGATCTTCCCTCACCCTTGGAGAGGCATCTATCCTTTCGGATAGGATCTCTATCAGTCAGCCAGTACTGATCTTCCGTCCCTCCTGGACAGGCATTTATCCTTTTGGATAGGCATCATCAATCTCTCTTCCTAGAGAGGTCCCTCTGGACCACACCAAGCTTGTCTCGAAAGTACTCAAACTTCACACGAGCCAGAGGCTTAGTCAGCACATTAGCAACTTGTTCCTCTGTAGGAACGTACTCAAGCTTCACAGCTTCCCTCTGCACCATATCCCGGATATATTGGAACTTAATCTCGATGTGTTCGATCTATCATGAAACACAATATTTTCTGTCAACTTGATGCAACTCTAGTTATCACAGAGTATCTCCGTAGCATCAATCTCTGCATCAAACAGTCCTGTCAATATCTTGCGAAGCCACACTGCTTCACCATAAGTTGAACAAGCTGCTACATATTCAACTTCGGCTGTACTCAATGCCACATAGGACTGCTTCCTGCTAAACCAAGGGATCACCCTTGATCCCATACTGAAGCAGCACCCTAAAGTGATCTTCCTATCTGCAGCACCGTCTGCACCCTGAATCCCGATTTAGGGTTTGATGAAGCTCGGCCTTCTGCCCAACCAAAAAATTCGATCTTGGTCTCTAAACTTCGATTTTCTTGAGGGGCATCCAGCCGTGGTCTCGGATTCCAAAAATTCTAACTTTCTCTGAAACCCTAATTTCTCGCAGCAGTGACAGGCCAAAAACTGAAAGTGCTCAGAATTGAATTCTGCCTCGATAGAAAGATGCGCCCTTCCAAGGAGAGTCATCCTAGCCTCCTGCCTTTGATGATCTGAGGAGAGAAACCCAAAAATTAAGAAGCCCTAGCTTCCACAGCTGCATAGTGTCTTCTTCTTAGCACAGCTTTGATACCATGTTAGTTTTTCGATAATTTCATTCAAACATTATCTTAGGATCCTACTAAGAGAATAACATGCACAGCATAACAATCATAAACACAAGAGACACAGAGTTTCCTCGGGGAAAACCAAGAAGGTGAAAAACCCTGCAACTTCCTTAGAGATAGAATAAGCCACAATACAAGATCACAATGATCAAACCCAAGATAGATAACTCTAGCAGCTACTCCTCCTCCACTTGTGTGCACTCTTCTCTCAACTAATGCGAGTTGGATGAGTGAGTGAATGAATAGAATGAGACACACTCACTCTATATTTATACTTTACTTCACTTGACTTTTAACTTCTAACTAGGTCGGCCCCAACTTAACCACTTAACATAAACTGACTCTGGCCGACCCCACTAGGGTGGTCTAATAACCCTTTGACCCACACAACTCATACAGGGCCGACCCCAACAAGGTGGTCTAATAACCCATCAAATATAAGTTGCGACACTTACAATAATACTTGCGACACTTGCAAATAGGAAGGTATGATACAAATGATGACACTTCCAATCGGAGGAATAATACATCTCCGTTGGGGATACAATAAAGTACAAATGTAATACATAGAAGAATATCTTCCAAAGTTACAAATACATCAACAGCAACCACCATGCCTCATTAGCAATCTACATGATGAAATCAAGGAAACATTTTTTAAAACCTCCAAAAACAAGATATGCCACATACTTCATTCTTCTAGAATGTATGATTGAGATGCATGCATCCTTGCAAGCCATTATCGTTGCTCAAGAGTGGAATGCATGGTCCGAGTCTAAATCAACTCAAACAAAAAAGATAAGAGATATGCTTCTTAATGAAGATTGGTGGTCTGAGTGTAGATATGTTGTTTCTTCACATCCCCAATTTTGAAGTTGATTAGGTATGCAAATTATGATTCCCCTAGTCTTTGGGAAATATTTGAATGTGTGGATTGGTGGGCAAGGTAAGGCACATAATTGTTAGAGAAACCCCTCTTTGGAGTTTCTTGAGGAAATACATAAGATAATAGAGAAGAGATGGAGCAAACTCAATACCTCTCTTCACATTGCTGCATATGCCATTAATCCAAAGTAGTATATGGACAAACCAAATAGTTCTACCCATCGATGATAAAATATGGATTTCTTGATATCATAAGCAAGATGTATACCCTTGATGAAGCAAATGTGATGTGGGAACAACTTATTGATTTTGGTACTTTAAGTCCCACTGCTTTCACTCAACATGCAAAGCAAGACATCAAGATTTATGCGCAAATGAATCCCATTGGATGGTGGAGAATGTATGGGGGGGTTGGGGGGGAGTCCAAGAGATTTGGCATCTTGCCTCACATTGCTATCTCAAGTTGCTAGTTCCTCAGCAATTGAAAGCAATCAATCCACTTATAGTTTCATCCACTCTGTTAAGAGGAATATGCTTACCTCTAGAGCAAAGAAATTGGTTTATGTGCAAAGTAGTCTTCGACTTTGTTTGTTTAAGGAAGCTATCTGCGTATTTAGTAGGCCCTACAACACAATGGGATGTAGATGTTGCTCAAATTGATGAAGATGAGGATAATCCTTCACCAAATGCAGGCTTGGTTGGCATACCCTTAGATGACATTGCATCTAATCTTGGTGGTGGTGGTGGTGGTGATGATGATGATTGTGGTGGTGACAATGGAGGTGCAGAGCCTAGTGAGGCACAAGCCTATATGGATAGCCTTGCCTTGTCCTTTGGGCATTTTTGGACTATGTACTACTTTAGTCATTTTGCCAACTTTTGGACTATGTATATTTTGGGCATTTTCCCAAGTTGTGGACTATGTATTACTTTGGGAAATTTTAATTATATCAATATGAATATCAATGTGACGTGGATGATAGTGACAATGGAGGTGCAAACCTTAGTGAGGCTCAAGCATATATGGATAGCCTTGTCGCTAAATATCACACTTTATGATCACCTTAAAAGTTAATGATATATTTTGGCCCTTGTCCTTTGGGCATTTTTGGACTATGTACTACTTTAGTCATTTTGCCAACTTTTGGACTATGTATACTTTGGGCATTTTGCCAAGTTGTGGACTATGTATTACTTTGGGCATTTTCATTTTATCAATATGAATATCAATGTGATGTGGATGATGATGGTGACAATGGAGGTGTAGATCCTAGTGAGGCTTAAGCCTGTATGGATAGCCTTGTCACTGAAGATCACACTTTATGATCACCTTAAATGTTAATAATATATTTTGGCCCTTGTCCTTTGGGCATTTTTGGACTATGTACTACTTTAGTCATTTTGCCAACTTTTAGACTATGTAGTACTTTGGGCATTTTGCCAAGTTGTGAACTATGTATTACTTTGGGCATTTTGCCAACTTTTGGACTATGTATACTTTGGGCATTTTGCCAAGTTGTGGACTATTTATTACTTTGGGCACTTTAATTTTACCAATATGAATATCAATGCGATGTGGATGATGATGGTGACAATGGAGGTCTAGAGCCTAGTGAGGCTTAAGCCTGTATGGATAGCCTTGTCACTGAAGATCACACTTTATGATTACCTTAAAGTTAATGATATATTTTGGCCCTTGTCCTTTGGGAATTTTTGGACTATGTACTACTTTAGTCATTTTGCCAACTTTTAGACTATGTAGTACTTTGGGCATTTTGCCAAGTTGTGAACTATGTATTACTTTGGGCATTTTGATTCTACCAATATAAATATCCATGTGATGTGGATGATGTCAATTTGTGTTTTTTAAATTTAAAAATTCTCTTCAATCAAATTTATCAATGACAAATATGTTAATATATAAGGCTAAAAATGTAATAAAGTCACCTTAGTAATTTTCGGTTAAATAATTAGGGTTTTCATATCAAGGTTTTAATCATTTAGGGTTTTGATCCCTCAAGCTCTTTATAAGAGCGAGGACCCTCAACGTAATGTTGTACCGTCTCATAATAATACTGTAATGTGCTTTATTAAGCTCATGTGTTTGGTGACGTAACCCTATCTAGGGTTTCTCGTTTATTGGTTCTCGAAATAAATCAATACTTATACGTAAGGCTTAGTTTTAGTTTATTTTTAATATTTTATTTTTTATATTTTTTATTGTCGTTTCCTGCAAATTTGGAGGAAACCTCACAAATACAATAAAGTCACCCTATCACCTTAGTGATTTTGGGTTAAATAATTAGGGTTTTTGTATTAGGGTTTTAATCATTTAGGGTTTAGGTCTCTCAAGCTCTTTATAAGAGTGAGAACCCTCACTGTAATGTTGTACCGTCTCATATTAATATTGTGTTATGCTTTATTAAGCTCATGTGTTCGGTGATGTAACCCTATCTAGGGTTTCTCGTTTATTCGTTCTCGGAATAAATCAGTACTTATATGTAAGGCTTAGTTTTAGTTTTTTTTAATATTTTATTTTTATATTTTTTATTGTCGTTTTCTGCGAATTTGGGGGAAACCTCAAGACGTATCTGACACTCGTACCCACGTTCCAGAAACTCGTGCAACATAGCAAAATAGAGATTAAAGAATTGTAAAAGAATTATTGTCATAGGGTTGATAGTACCTAATCAAAGTCCAAGGGCTTCCCCAAAAACTAAATCCTGGTAAAAGAGACTGATCTTTTAAAATGTGCCCAGACTATCAAGTGTTAAATGTAGTCAGTAAAAAAGATCCCCAATCTCAAAGCATATTTTCAAATGTGCCTAAACTGATTTATAAGTAGGTGTAAAGGAAGTCTGTCTCAGAAGCACATTTTCATGAACATGACTAAACAATACAAATAAAATAAGGAATGTATTACTAGGCATTGTCTTTTCATTAAAAGTATAAAAGGAACATAATATTATTCATGAATAAATTAACGTACTCAAAAATTGAGAGCAACTGAAAAGCCATACCAATATTGGAATCCTCAGGATATAATTGGCGTACACCTAGCTCCTCCAAGCTTGGGAGCTTATCATTAGTCTGGCAAATATATAACTCATCAGAAAAAGTAATAGCTCCCCTAAATGCTAATTTAATATAATAGCATCGCATTTGACTTCCAATTTAACAAGCTAGTAAAAATGTATTATCTATTCATCAAAGATAATCAAAGGAATCACACAAAGTTAAAAAGTTTGACACAATCTAAACCCTCGATAAATTTAAATACATAAAGAAAATTAAATTGCCAAAGGAGAAGAAAGATTTATGCCAACATTAGCAACTTAAACTTACAGTGTAACTAGCACCATACAATATGTAAGACCCCTCAATAGGTGGAGGTGGTGCTGGTGCTGAATCTGGATTATCTAGGTAATCTTTATAAAGCCTATAAAAAGGAGGTGGAGGTGGGTATGTTGAAGCCATGTTACCTGCAAACAAACACCTAAGGTTATTTACCAAGATATGAGAAAAAAATGCTGCAAAAGGATTCTTTGATGGCAATTTAGATATATTTTCAGCATGTAGGAGTCATAGGAATTGTCCCAAGAATTCCTTCCTGGATTTGCAGTTTCAAAATTTCAAGAAAATAAAACCAGGATCAACCCTTAAAATCATGATACTAGTAGCTTTAAGCAAACTCGAGCAACAGTCTTAGATACCACTTGGGCAAAGTACTATGCCCCTATGCTGGTATATAAAAAAAGCAATGAAATCACTCAAAACCCATAGAATTGGCAAATCAGGAAAAGGTGCCCAAGTATTGAACATGTGTGATTGGTAATTCTGTGTACATGAGGAGAAAAAAGTGGTATACATACCCAGAATAATTTCCCGATTTGACAAACAACTTCCGAATATAATTTGTTGGGGTGCTATTCTAGTTTCTCATTGCATTTCAACTCGTGCATTCAATTTATATCGATAATATTCAATAGAATCTGTAAACAACGTAATCCTATAGATAACAGTTTACCAATATGGAAGATGGTTGACAAACTCCTAATTCCATGTTGAAATATATAGCTTTGGAAATTATTTTTTGTTGTAATTAAACTATATACATAAAAAGCTTTTTCATGCCAAGTGTCAAAACTTATGTCAAGTGTCAAAAGGCTGATGCCAAGTGTTAACTTTAGGACCAAGTGTCAAAAGGCTCATGCCAAGCGTTAACTTTAGTACCAAGTGTCAAAAGGCTCATGCAAGTGTCAAACTGATGCCAAGTGTCAAAAGGCTCATGCAAGTGTCAAACTGGTGCCAAGTGTCAAAAGGCTCATGCCAAGTGTCAAACTCAGTCCTAGGGGGCTGCTTAGGCATCCAAGCCCAAGTATAAAAGGGGCTGACCCCTATCACTTGGACACACAATTTTGGAAAAAGACTTCTGCTGTTAGGCTGCCACTAATCAAGGTTGCTACTGCTGTTACTAACAGCTACAAGGAGGCAGATAAGGCTGCTACAGTGTCTACCATAAGTCTGCTACAGCAAGAGGTCATTACAGGCAATTTTGGGATCATTATCAGCCTGTTACTATAAGTGTGTTATTAGCTGTCAGTGGAGTTTATAAGTGCTGAAACAGAGGTATTGTTTCAGCACTACTTAGTTAGTTCAAAATCTTGTACTGGTATTGAGGAATCTAAAGAGAAGTTTTGGCTGGGTTTTCTACCACGAGAGGGTTTCCCAGGGTAATCTTGTGTTCTCTCTGTGATTTTCTTACCTTCAGTGATCCTTACTTATGAAGGTGTATGTTAATGACTGATATATGTTGCAAAAATTTTAAAATTTATACATACATCTAGTTTTTCCAACATGGTATTAGAGCTTCCCTGAAGGAAGCCATTTCTGCAGAGAGGTATTAGATTTGTGGAGGTTACAGTATTTCAGTTTTGAAGGAAGTCGGAATCAAAGACAAGATGTTGTCAAGCAGTAAGCTTGATGAGAAACTCGAGGGACCTGATAACTACAGAGCATGCAAGTACAGAATATCCCTTGTGCTGGAAGAAAATGACCTTTCAGATTATGTCCAAGAAGAGTTTGCAGAACCTGAGGATGAAGAAGCTAAAGTCAAGTACAAGAAGAATATGGTAAGGGCAAAAAGAATAATTGCAGATTCTATAAAAGATCATCTTATTCCTCATATCTCATCCTTGAAGACTCCCAAGGAGATGTTCGATGCTTTATCTCGCTTATATGAAGGAAGGAACATAAACCGAAAGATGACTTTGAGGACCCAACTCAAAAATGCAAAGATGCAGAAATCTAAATCTATTCATGCCTTCGTTACAAGAATTTCTCAGATTAATGAACAAATTGTGGCTATTGGTGACTCAGTTGAAGAAGCTGAGATAGTAATGACTACTCTCAATGGACTTCCAAAGTCATGGGACCCTTTCATAATAAGTATCTGTTCGAGAAGAAAATTAATAAAGTTCAGTAGGCTGTGGGAAGATTGTGCCCAAGAAGAAGCAAGATTGGGAGCTAGAGAAGAAAAACTAAGTGATGATGAGGATCAAGCTCTAGCAGCCCAGTTCAGAAAAGGAAAGAAGGAAAATCATCCTCCAAAGAAGAAGTTTCAAAATTTTGATAAAGGTAAGAGAGACTATTCTAAACTGAGACATTACTGTTGTGAAAAGCCAGGACAACTTGCTAGAGATTGTCCTCTCATAAAAGATGTCAAAGAAAGAAAGAAAAACAAGAGACATCATGCTCATATTGCTGAAGATGATGAACCTGTCTTCAAGAGAGAAAAAGAAGAAGATTCAAATGAAGAGTATGTGTTGGTAGCAGCTCTTACAAATTCAGTAAATTATGGTGATGAAACCTGGCTGGTAGATAGTGGTGCCTCCAGGCACATGACTGGTTTTAAAGACTCTCTTTCAAGTCTGACTACAAAAGATTCTCCTCATTAGGTAAGATTGGGTGATAACTCTTCCTACCCTATGAAGGGTGTTGGGAATGCTTTTTATAGCTCAGATTCAGGAAAACATTTGAAAATGGAAAATGTCTTATATGTACCTGGTCTGCAAAAGAACCTCCCATCTATATTAGGACGGAATAGAAAGGATTCAAAGTAGCTTTTGTCGATGGCCAAGTTCTTATGTGGCCGAAAAGTAAGAATATTGATGATGCTGTTATGATTGGCATTCATGAAGATGGAATGTACAAGTTAAGAGGAAAGGCAGATCAAGCCTTAGTCCACAATACTTCTATAAATCCAGGTGAACTTTGGCATAGAAGGTTTGCGCATACTCACTATAAAGCCTTACCAATTGTTAGCAAGATGGTGAAAGGCATTCCAGAGATTCAAGTGTTCCATGATGGAGTGTGCAAAGGTTGTGCCCAAGGAAAGAACGTGAAAAATCCTTTTTCCAAGTAGTGACAGTAAAGCAAAAGGAGTTATGGATCTAATTCATTCAGATGTATGTGGACCTATGTCAGCTACTTCGCTCAGCAGGTATGTTTACTATGTTTCATTAATTGATGATTTTTCTCGCAAAACTTGGATTTATTTCTTAAAGAATAAAGATGAAGTGTTTAGTAAGTTTAAATAATTTAAAGCTGTTGAAAATCCTTTTGAGAAAAATATAAAGATTTTAAGATCCAATAATGGAGGAGAATTCACATCGGGTGAATTCAAGGCATTTTGTAAAGAAGTTGGGATTAAGAGGGAGCTTTCTACTCCTTACAATCCTCAGCAAAATGGTGTTGCCGAAAAAAAGAACTGATAAATTATGGAAGTAGTTAAAGCCATGATTGATGATCAGGACTTATCAATGTACCTTTGGGCAAAAGCAGCAAGGACTGTTGTATATGTACAAACTAGAAGTCCTCATAAAGTACTTCAAAATAAAACTCCAAAAGAAGTGTTTTCAAGTGAAGTTCCAGATGTCAGTCATCTAAGGATATTTGGTTGTCCTGTGTATATACATATTCACAAGGACAAAAGGACAAAATTGGATCCTTCAAGTAAGAAGGGTATTTTTGTTGGATATAGCGAAATATCAAAGGCATATAGAGTATATGTCCCTGGATACAAAAAGATTGAGATCAGTCAAGATGTTATCTTTGATGAAGATGCAACTTTCTACAAATCAAAAAGAAATCATTTCAATGAGATACATGATGAGGAACCAGCAGCTCCAAGAGTATCAGAAACAGAAAAAGAAGAGCATGTACCTTAAAAAGATTGAGTCCAAGTCCGAGTTGAACTTCAACCGATTCCAAGTCCAAGTCCGAGTTGAACTTCAACCGATTCCAAGTCCAAGTCCAAGTTTTAAAACATTGGGTGAGAAATTCCTCTTAAAGGATCTCTTTTGTTTTGGGCATTGACATCTTGTTTGCTCTAATTAAGTCAAGTGCTAACATAACCTAGGGTTTCTTAGCCTTTCCCTAATTCATTCAAATATTGAATTGCCAATTCTTGGGAGAAAACGCTAGCCCTGATTTTTCTCATTTCCCTAAGGAATAAGACCTAGGTCTATTTCCCTCATCTTATCTTTTCCAAATTTCCATATTTTATATTTTATGTATTTAAAAATACAACAACAAAAAAAATCAAATATATGAAAAACCCTAAAAAATCAAAAAATACAAAAATATTGTCGTATTGAAGAATCTATTCCATCAAAGTAGTGCATACTCCTTGATTTTATTTATGGTAGATCTTCAAGGGCGTCCTCTTCTTGTGGCTGGTTTTAGAGATTAACAATTATGTGAAGTGCTATGTATGTTTTTTCAGATTTGATTTGACAGGTACAGCCATAAATTGCAGCAAGTATTACCAATCTAAGTGATCCGAAGAGGCTACAAGTTCAACATTAGTTGGTGGAGAGGTAAGAGGTATTTGTTGGTGATCTTTCAAAGGTTTGATTCAAGTTTCATACAAGTTATTGGTGTTGATTTTACACCATAGTCCATTGGTATATCTTAGTGATAAAATAGTACCAAATCATATTGCTCCTAATCATTGAGTATTTTAAGGCATTGGTTCACTAATATGGTAGGAGGGTTTGTTAGAAGTAGAGTGGTTCTCGTTGTTACGTTTTACTGGACTACTTCTATCTTATTTTGGGAAGCATCCTCTCGCCAAAAGAGCAGGCCCAAAGAGAGGAGAGTGCATTGTGGTAACAGTGGATGCATCTCCTAATTGATTGCCAATCTTAGCACCGACCTTCGGAAGGGTGCTAATCTATGCAGTAACAAGAAACATGGGATGAGTATACCTCTGTGGCAGTTGTAAGTCATTCCTTCTATGGTCAAAATTTATGGCAGTTGTCTTTTCACCATCCTCTCATCTACTTTGGAGTCTACTAGTCATTCTCATGAAGATTTCACACTATGTAGAGTTTTTCTCTTAATGTTCATTTTTGTTGCCATTCACTATTTACCAAATTGTAAAATAACTAGAAATTCAAATTGTGAAGAGAATTGCAAACATTAGAAAAAAGTGATGGATGTAGGTGAGCATAGAGGTTGAGCAAGATAGGAACCTTGGTCCTTTACCCATCGCGTTTTGCTACTTTTGAATGCTTGAGAAGCCATAAATTAGATATATCTAATTTTTGGAATTAACTATGCAAATTTTTGAGTCCGACATTTCGAGTGGACACTCCACCCATCTTCAGGGAGCATGAGAGCTCAAGAATAGATAGACAGATTGCGGATCTTGTGATGAATAAATACTAAAGGATTATGACCGTTAGAAATAAGAAGGGTAAGAAGTCAACGTTTATTAGGGTTTGGTTGATGAACCAAAAAAATAAGGGAGTAATAAAATAGAAAATAAGGTTAATAGTTAATTTATAATTAATTAAGTAAATAATAGCTAATTCAACTTAATAATTAATTTGTAAACAAATGAGAAAAATAAGGAATAATGGAATATATAAGGAATGGGGTAACTTTTCGGTTATTCATTAAGAAAATAACTAACATAATTAATAGTGAATGGTAAAAAATAATTTAAAAATTAACAAGGACAAGAGAAATATTAATATACATATAACAATATAATGGGTAACTTTAGTAATAAAAATAATAATAAATTAATTAGTAGTAGGTAAACAATTTATAGCCGAAAGAGAAAGAAAATGAAAATATAAATATAATTCAAATGTAAATAAAATATAATTAAAAATAACGAATGGGTTGATTTTGGGAAATTATCCACCCGTTCCTGCAATCTTGAGCCTACAACACGTGAAGCCGCTGACTATAGCCATGGCCCAGATCTACCTCTATCATGGGTTGCAGCCTGATCCAACTCCAACACGTCACCACCAGCTGAAACCTTCACTCGAGTTTCCTCTCCTTTCGCGGGTGCAAGTCTCAATCCAATCCCATGTGCAGAATGGCAACCATATGGCTATACAACGACAATACGGACCATTAAAAAAAATTATTAGCTCGTAAACTCGTCAAAGATAACTTCCCACTCAAAGCGAGACTGGCTTTGATACCATGTTAGTATTTACTTGATCCCGGATCCGACCTTCAATCATGAATAATTTACAACAATTATTAATTGAAAACACATTGAAATCCTAACTAATTACACAACAGAAAAACACAAGAAATCATACACATTTGACACTCAAATTTACCCTTGAAAACCTCAACTGGGGAAAAACCAACAACAAATTGATTTTTATTAAGATAAAAGTCCTAGGCTCCCTTCTTGGGAAGAAGGCCCACTGAATCATTATAATGACAAAATGCTAGCCTTCACACCTCAAGATCAATCCTTCGATCTTGTTGGTTGCTAACCCTTGGCTGCCCCTTGCTCCTTTCCTCTAACCCTGCCCCTGCACATGCACACTTGGCTGAAAGTCCTTCTCCAACCACTCAATGAGATCCCACTCACTCTGTGTGACTATGTGTCACCTCCTCTCACCCAGGTTGCCTTTTATAACATTACAATATGCAAATACCTTGGGCCAATACCATGGGGCCTCTAGATTGCATTACACAAAGTAATCACAAAGGTACATTCACTTTAATAGTTCACTTTACTAAAGTGAATCTCCTAAGTCTGAGAGTCATTAATGACGACTTCCAACTGTTAGACACAACCTGTGGAAATACATGTTCGATGCTACAAAAACCAACAAAACCAACAAAAACGGCCTAAAGGATGACTCCAACACTCCCAAACTATTAGGGATCTAGATGAGCATTCTATACCTTTGGAAAGGCCTTTGAAAGAGCTTTCCAACCATATATGACACTTCCCAAACAGAGCTAGGATGAGTGAGATCTACCCTCTGGAAGACAAGGTACCAAACTGCTAAAAAATGGCCCAAATATCAGCAAAAAATATAATAATAAGAAATGACTTGATTACTCGAACACCCTGAGAACTAGGTTGAGTGTTTAGCACCATGAGATAGCCCTCTGAAAGAAATTTCCATCCATAAATCATAAGCCCCCATTTGAGCTAGGGCGTTGGAGAAACAAACTCGACCTAGGGGGATCTTGAGTGAGCGTATCCACTATCGTAGCATATAAGCAACTCAAACAATAAGGATATCTCTCAACAACGAGATGTGCTCTACGTAGAATGCCATCTTGGGCCTTGGTACCTCAGGTGGGTAGAGCCAAGTGACCTAAATATACTGCTTTTAAATGTCATCTATGATAATCTTGGTCATCACTTGCTAGTTTGATCATTAATGTCCAGGGATTCAAAGAATACCTAAAAGGAGGAAAGGAATCCACTAAGATGCCAACTGAAATGGAGAAGGCACAAGACCTCTAAAAACCAACAACCCTGTGCATGCCTTGTACAAAGCAATAGCCTCTAAAGAGCAATAAGCAAGGTATGAATAATGATCTTTACTGTTAATCAAGTCAACAAACCCCCAAATATGGTGTAGAAGCGAGACAAGTCGAAATATGGTCTCGAGCCAAAATGGGCGGGCTGCAAACCCAACCTAAATAATGGCATGGGGGATTTTTATCTTGCTCTTGATGATACGATGAAGCATGAAGGTTTATACACTCTCCGTCTTGGCCCAATCTGACTCAAGCAAGCCAAGCCCCCATACCACTGAGCCATACAAAATTGTGGGTCGAATGACAGAGTACATGAGATCCAACTTAGGCAACATGTCCTAGAATTGGTTCTAGAAACATCTTCTCTCTAGGAAAGCAAGGGACCCTTATCACTTATTAATCCAACATTGGAATGCCCTCTGTTACCCCTCACATTGTATGAGGGTTACACTTGTGATTTTGATCACAAAGATCATGCTTGCAAGATGATTCATTGGATGGATTGGGGGTACATGTGAGCTTTGGCTTAAAGTTGTTGCTCTCCTCTTATTGATTTGATGTTGGGTTGTTGCTAGTAGCTATTTGATGAGATCTTTTCATGGTGTTTTATTGATTCCTTGATGATGATATGCTCCCCTTCTTGGTGATATTAGCATGCTTGGAGTATTTTTGCTTAGCAAAAATGCAATTATCTAACATTGTACATTTATGGAGTGGCTTAGGGGCTCCCTAAGTTTTTCAGTGTTAATAATTGTTCCTCAATGAAATGTTGCATATGGTTTGTACTTTGGGACATTTGGCACTACTCGCTTAGAAGTTGCTTTGCATGGTTCCATCAAAATAGTTGATGCAATTCATATTTTTGGAGACCTCTAGCTAGAATGCTCTAGAAGATATAAGGTGAATACACACATGTATCACTTGCTTATGACATGCTTAATCCCCTTTGGTTGAGCACTCCCCTTTTGCACACATGTTGATGATGATATTTAGAGGCTTTCTATAAGAGCACCCTAGCCAATTGGATGATTTTCACACTTGGAGATGGTCTATTACAAGATCGTCTTTGGTTTTCCTTGGATCGCCCTCTCTTCTAGCACAAATATTGAGGCATGCACACATTTTATTGCTCGTAAGGGTGGCATGTGTCTCTACGATGCACACTTCTTGTGCTTAATGCTTGAACACCCTTGATTGTATGGAGACACTTGGCACTTGAATGGCATATTGGCATGGTTGGCTATCATTCCTAGAACACCCTTGATTCTCTCTTCCTAGCACACATTTTGATGCATCGTTATACTTTATTGCTTGAAGGGGTTTTCGCCTTCCTTCATGTGGTTAGTTGAGTGTTGTGTGGACCTTGTACTTGGATTTATGCTTATATCTTCATTAGTGGACTCTTTATTCCATGGATCTAGCATTTGCAAATTCTTTCATGAGTTGGCACTTCAAATATTGAGCCATTTAAAGGTAACGTCCTAGCTTGAAGAACTATGGTACTTTTGGCAATGCATGCTAGCTTATCAACAAATATCTTTTGGTAGAGTGCTATGCTTGTCATTAGATCAACACCATTAAATGCAAATTGGCCATGGAATTTAAGAAAAGTGTTTATAATAGAAAATTCGATAAGTATTGAGGGATTTGGTGATTTCAAGACTGGCGTTTAAAAAACCCATGCAACATTTTGACCACACTTGCCACTTGGATGGTGCGCTTTGGCTAGATGAGCCACACATCCCATCTTAAGGAGGTATCTTTTGTTTTATTCCTTTGAAGAAGAAGATATCCACCTTGGAGAAAACTCATATAACTTGACAACCATATTAATTTATTCAATAATTGACTGCACAACATGAATTGGTTACTAGCATAGATTCATCTTAAACCCAGATCTATTAAGCACCAAGAGGGATCAAATTTTTTGAAGTGTAAATTTTTTTCTTGATGTGTTAAAAATTTACGTTAACAAATTTACAACTCAAGAAATTTGATCCCTCTCAATGCTTGATAGATCCAAGTTAAAGATAGATCAATGTTGGTTTTGATTTTTTTAGCTTTTGTGGAAAATTTAAACTTGAGAGGACATATGCTACCAATAAGATTTATTAAATGTGTTATTGTTGTTAGGTATGTTACATTATGTACGTGACAACATCTCCCCTCGACTAAGTTGTAGAGCACCTCGCTACTCTTGGTGAAGTTTAAAAAATTTTACACCTCAAGAAATTTGATGATGATCCCTCTCAGTGCTTGATAGATCCGAACTTAAGATGGATCCATGTCGGTTTTAATTTTTTAGCTTTTGTGCAAAATTTAAAATTGAGTCAACATATGATACCAATTAGATTTATTAAACTTTTTGTTGTTGTCACATATGTTACATTATGTACGTGGCATATCCCCCATACTAAGTTGTAGATCACCTCTCTACTCTCGATGCAATGATCTAACATGTTTTATTGTTTTGCTTAGAGAGAAAAGAGGATCCCAACAAATATATGTTATTGTTGGAGAGTTTGTTGAGTGAAAAGTGGATCTCACAAAGCTAACCATTATTTTGTTGTAAAGGAAGCCAAGCTACACTCTATATAAAGAGTAACCCTTCCTCATCCATTTTCATGGTTAATTTGTGAGGATTTCTCTCCTCTTGGAGCTTCATTGAATATCTAATGGATGGCTTGTGGAAATTCTTGGGGTTATTTCTTTTGAAGTGAAGCTAATGTTTGTCATATTTCATTGTTGTCGGTGTATGCTAGAGAGCACTTACAAAGAACATGCTTGATAGGCCAAGTTTCAAGGGTTGAACTACCATCTTGGAAGGGTTTAATGTGAGGGTTTTCCCCCTTTAAATTTTCTTTGATGTCTTAATTTTGAATGTGTTTTCTATCATCTATCATCTATTAAGAGTTGTTGTTGGGTGAACAATTCATGGTAAGACACACCTTGTCATAGCATTGTTTGAATGTAGCACCTTTTGGGCCCCTCCAAGTTATTTTTTCATTGTTTAACAACATATTAACACATATGGTGGCATGGCTCTATGTGTTTTAATCATATACAAATTGCTCTCTTGGAGAAGCCCCTTGACTCCATTTGACCTATAATGGACAGGGACTAGTCCCTTATCTTCCATCATTCCATATTTCTATACTACAAAAAGACACATGTTTTGCTAAGCCATCTCTTCACGTCGCCTTGAGCCTTCCTTGTCATGGTCTTAGCAATCTTATCTTAGAGGTAACCCCCTTGTGTTGGAGAAGAGTCAACCTAAAGTTGGAAACAGAGTTACCGAAGTGTCGGTGGGTAGCTCATCTTAGTTACCCTTGGGTTTGCATTTTGTGCTTGGGACTTTTACACATTTAAAGTGCGAATACGGGAGGTAATATTTTTGCGTCGTTGCCAAGGATAAAGTCCATTTCTTGAAAATTTTAAATAACTATGCTTCAAGATATTTGATGAGGATTTTATGTTGAAAATCTTGTCCTCGTCTGGTGACTCCATAAGGATTGAAGCCATTTTCATTGCAGATTTTGAAGACTTGTTGTTGTAGAGGTAAAGCATTCAGCATCTTATAAATTATGCAGCCCTCTTTAAAAATATAGAAGATGAAATCAAAAAAGCAATTTGGGGGTTTTCTCCTAATAAAACTCTATGACTTAATGGATTCTCCATTGACTTCTTCCAGGCATGCTCATTCATTCGCAGAAGAAGACCAAGTTGGGGGGATGCACCAACTCCTTCTTAGCCCTAATTTCCAAGGAAGTCAATCCCTCATTCTTCTAAAGATTCTACCCAATATCCTTGTGCACCTCCTCATATAAAATATCGACCAAAATTAAGGCAAAGAGTCTCAAAAAGATTCTCCCCAAGATTATCTTTGACAATCAAGGAGGGTTTATGTAGAAGAGACAGATCATTGACGACAAAATATTGGTGCAAGAGGCAATCCACTCCAGTTGAGCAAACAAAGAAAAAGGGATGATAATCAAAATGGACATGGGCAACGCATTTGACCGAGTAAGAAATTCATATTTGTTGTCCTTCGTAAATTTGACTTTAATGAATCTTTTATCTCTTCAATGAAAGCTTGTATCAGTTCACCTTGGATTGTTACCTTAATGAATGGGATCCCCACTGCATTCTTCAAATTAATAGGGGTCAAAGGTAGGGTGGTATGTTCTCTCCCTTATTTTATATCATAATGGCAGATTCTCTAAGTAGAAGACTTGACTTTGAAAGAGTCTTAGGCAACCTTCATGGAATTAGCTTCACTAGAGGAATAAAAGGGATCAACCATTCACAATTTGTTGCGATACACTCCTTATGGGAGGAGCATCCACAGTAATAGTTGAGCAGTTCAAAACTATATTGGATCAATTTCTAAATGCATCTCTAGGGGTACAATAAATAGTTGCAAATGCCAAATATACAATTGGAACATAAGCACCCTTCAACTGCAAGTCAATTCCAGGATTCTTGAATTTCTTTTTGTAGTATCATGGACCTCTTTCAAATACCTAAGGATGTTGATTTCTCTAGGCAATCCCACCTTTGTTGTCTTGCAAGGCATAATAAGTAAAATCAAAGGTAAGCTACGACAATGGGGCTAACAATGGTTGAATCCAATGGATAGAATTGTCCTCATCAAATCTATCTTACTGTTGAGATTTGAATCTCGAGATGTCCTTCATGTGATTATGCCTAGCATGAAGGGACATTAACAAAGTAGGCATTAATGTATTGTGTGAGAAACACTTTACCAGGCTGCATGGCTTCAGTGATGGAAGCATGCAGAGATTTCTGAGACTTTTACCTTTTGCATGCGGGGAATTTTTTAATGCGGAAGTGTGAATTTGCATGCAAAGAAAATTAGGGATCTAGAACCTAATTAGGAACCAAAGCTTATAAAAGAGAGCAGAGGGTTAAAGGTAGACATCCCAGACAAATCTTTAGAGGTTGAGGAGTCACAGAGAGGGGGCGCACTTCTGAGAGAGGGGGCGCACTTCTTGAAGCCAAGAGGGCAAAGAGAAGTAGAGGTACTTTCTTCATAGATTGAGGAGGGCACATTGAGATCTCATCAGTGATTGATTGAGAGAGAGAGAGAGGAACGCACTTCAAAGGACAGAGAGGGCACACTTCTGAGACAGAGAGGGGCGCATTCTTCCAAGCAGGGCAAAGGCAAAGGGCGCACTTCTACGGTTGTGAGGATAGTAGAGGCAGAGGGTGCACTTCTTCGGGGAGAGAGAGGGAGTCACTTCTTCCAGAGATTAGCAGAGGCAATCCATCAGACATTTCAGAGAAGAGTAGAGCAGAGAGCGCATTCCTCAAAGCATCAGTTGCAGTTGTTGTAGAGCTTGGGTTTGTCCCACAGATCTGGAACACCTTCCAAGGCATCAGGTTTCTCTTCTTGTGTAAATTTCTGATTGTAAAACATCTATGTTGCACGGGGACCTTTGGGGATCCCCATGAAGTCCCTAGGAGACAGAGAGGGGCGCATTCTTCCGAGCAGAGCAAAGGCAAAGGGCGCACTTCTACTGTTGTGAGGATAGTAGAGGCAGAGGGTGCACTTCTTCAGGGAGAGAGAGGGAGTCACTTCTTCCAGAGATTAGCAGAGGCAATCCATCAGACATTTCAAAGAAGAGTAGAGCAGAGGGCGCATTCCTCAAAGCATCAATTGCAGTTGTTGTAGAGCTTGGGTTTGTCCCACAGATCTGGAACACCTTCCAAGGCATCAGGTTTCTCTTCTTGTGTAGATTTCTAATTGTAAAACATCTATGTTGCACGGGGACCTTTGGGGATCCCCATGAAGTCCCTAGGAAACGTCCCTAATGAAGTCCCCGTACATGTCAATATCCTTCTTAATCTAAAATATGAATCTAATCTCCTTACAGAATGCAAGCATGTATATCCCAAAGTGTTTTGTAGTGGTTTTCAACATAGCTGTAAAAATCTGCAAAACCTATTGAGAAGAGAATGCTTTTTAACCCAATCATCATAAACAAGAAATATAAGGAAGAAGAGTTGTTATAGAGACAAGCATTATTCTCATAGACCCTTCATGGACTTTAATGCAAATTGAAAATAGTTAAACTTAAGTTTCCTAAAGCTAAACGACATTTTGCTCATGTTCAAGTGCCAATAATAGTCACTCGGACCACTTCTTATTTGCCTAAGCTTTTTCAGAACTAGCAAGTGTAAGGGATGTGCATAATATTATATAGTATAGAGTCTAGACTATTGTGATTACAAGCAACTACAAATGTTTATGGTGAATTCTAACTTGTAAAAGTTTTTTAATGGTGAATTCTAACTTGTAAAAGTTTTATGGTGAATTCTAACTCATCACCAGCACTCCAGCCCAGTCGCAACAAGACGCAACTTCCACTTCGATTAACAGAGGTATTAACATTGTTACTTCGTTAGTTAACCCTCTTTGTTTAATTAATAAAGAAGTAACTAAAAACCGTTCAGCTAAAGGGAATAAGACCCCGCTATGTACCTCTCCGACCCGAAAATCGGTATTGCCAGCTCCAAAAACCGTAACTGTACAAAGAAAGGAATATAATCTAAGATCCAAAACTTCCCAATTGGAAGAAGAGGAATGTGTCTCTACGGGGGGTCTAGCTCTCAACACTCCTCAAAAGTCACAACCTGGAAGGAAATCACTATTCTCAAAGGCTAAAAAACAAGCAGTTTTGGTAGTCAAACAGGGACGTCAATCCTTAACAACTCGGGCTCTCAGAGTGGAAGCGGCCCCAAGTGGGGGTCCCTAATGTTAATTCTCTCTCTCAATGTAAGGGGGTTAGGCGGGGCCTCCAAAAAATCGCCCTGAAAAGGCTAATTGCTAACCTAAACCCGTCGGTCCTCTTGCTCCAAGAAACAATGATGGAGGGGAAAAGGGTTGAGGAAGTAATTAGTGGTTGTGTCAAGGATTGGAAAATGGAAAGTATAGATTCGGATGGACATTCTGGAGGTATTTTAACGGCCTAGAGCCCGAATTGACGTTGGTCTCAGCAACACATTATGGTCAAGTCCTAGGGACACTCTTGGAAGATTCAGAAACAGGACTAAGTTACACGGTTTTAAACGTCTGCGGACCCTTTTATGATAGGAAATTGTTTTGGGAATCAGTTGGAAACTCTAGGGCTCTGGATCAGACAGACGTAATTTTGGGGGGCGACTTAAACCTAACCCTATCCCTAAATGAGGTATGGGGGAAAAATGTGAGAAGCGACGCATTAAGCTCATACTTTGGCTATTTTTTAGAGCAAAAAGGTCTGGTGGACATAGCCCCAACAAAGATGGAGCCTACTTGGAAAAATAAACGTGGCAGAGATCAGGCAATATCCAAGAGATTAGATCACTTCTTAGTTTCAGAAAAACTAGTTAATGAATATTTGATCATGCAATCAACGATTGAAACAGGAGGAAACTCGGACCATCGGCCGATACTTTTAAAAATAAGGATTCCTGAAAAAAGGCCTCCATCACTGTTCAAATTTAATCCCCAATGGTTGAATGAGGAAAGTTATAAAACCCTAATTCCAGAAGCTTGGCAACCCCTGAGAGAGGTCCCGAATTACTCCCTAATGCAACAGTTCGCTGACAATATGGCTAGGATGAAGAAGATCTCTAAAGACTGGGACAAGAAACTCAGAACTTCTCAACAAGAAAAGATCTCGGGGATAGAAGAAAAAATTGAAGAGCTTTACGATAAAAACAAGGAAGGTGTTTTCACCACAGAGGAAATTGGATTTTTGAAGCATTTGGAAGGAAAGAAGGACGAACTGTTGCTGAAAGAGGAACAGAAGTGGAGATTGAAAAGTAGGGCTCTTTGGTTAAAAGAAGGAGATCAAAACACTAAATTCTTTCACAGATTTGCAACCCATCGAAAGAACATAAATACAATACATGAGATCAGGACAGGGCAGGGGTCTCTAGCTAAGTCCTTCTTAGAAAAATCCAAAGCCATTGTTGATCACTTTCAAAACATTTTTACTGAACCTGAAGGTTGTCCAATCACAAAAATACTGGAGGTGATAAACCTATTCCCCAAGTTAATTACAAATGATATGAACGAAGATTTAACCAAAGACATCTCAGAAGAAGAGATCCAACTAGTCTTGCATTCCTTCCAAAAAGGAAAAAGCCCTGGTCTAGATGGTTTTACCCTGGAATTCTTCATTGGCTTTTATGACAATTTTAAAGAGGATTTGTTGGTTGTGGTCAAGGAATCCCAGAGATCAGGGAAGGTACTGGGAAGCATTAATTCTACCTTCATAACCTTGATCCCAAAGAAACATAAATCCGAAACTTTTGATGACTTTAGGCCAATTTCTTGCCGCAATATGATATATAAGGTGATAGCCAAAGTCATTGCTCTAAGATTAAAACCCATTCTGAGCGAAGTTGTAACAGAAGAACAATTTGGATTCCTTCACAACAGACAAATCCACGATGCAGTTTCTCTGACTCAAGAAACAATCCATAGCATCAAGACCGAAAAGCATTGTGCCTTTGCTCTTAAACTAGACCTCTCAAAGGCGCATATGTAAATTGGACTTTTGTAAGGTTGCTTTTGATCCAAATCTAAATGGCGGTAGAAATGGTTGACTAGACCATGGGCTGTATTCAATCTACCTCATTCGCAGTATTGATCAACGGTTCACCCTCCAACTTCTTTCGTCCCACAAGAGGCCTCAGGCAAGGCTGCCCCCTCTCTCCCTTTATTTTCCTTTCGGTTGCTCATGCTCTGAGCCGTTTAATACACAATGCAAAAACTGACGGAAGGGTCGAAGGGGTTAAAGTATCTAGCTCAGAAGTAATCACTCATACCTTGTTTGTGGATGATGTTCTACTGTTTGGCATGGGCTGTTTGGCATGGGATCGAAGGAAAACCTCAGTGTCTATGCCTCTCTACTTGACATATACAAGAAGGCAACAGGGATGATGGTAAATGTAGGAAAATCCAGCTTGAACCATAATGAATTCTTAGCAGCTTTGGCCGAGCAGGCAAAAGTCATAATTCCTTTCCCAGCCACAGCATTATCTGAAGGTTTCAAATATTTAGGCTTCTTTCTCAAACCAAACAACTATGCTTTCCAAGATTGGATCTGGTTGTACAAGAAAGTTGAAGACCGCATTTCATCCTAGACCAATCGTTTCCTTTCCAAAGGTGGCAGACTGGTTTTACTTAAAGCTGTCCTGCAAAGTATCCCTGTTTATCGGGCTTCCATTGCCTACATACCAAAAGGAATCCTAACTAAATTAAGAAAGAAGTGCCTTTCCTTCCTCTGGACAACCAGTAAACAATCAAAAGGTATTGCCCTGGCAAAATGGACTACCGTCTCTCTCCCAAAAGAGCTTGGTGGATGGGGAATAAAAAATCTACCTTTATTTTGCAAAGCCCTGGCAGCAAAGTCGTTATGGCGTCTATCACAAAACTCTGACACCTTATGGGGCAAGGTATTGACCTCCAAATACTGTCCAAACTCCTCTCTTATTGAATGGTTCAGGAATCCCATCAAATCTCACAAAAATGGATCGGTAGGATGGAAAGCTTTGGTTTTGGCCTTCCCGCTAGTGGGCAATTGGACAGCCTGGAGAGTAGGAAATGGAAAAAGTTTAAGAATAGGTGAGGACTCGTGGGCAGGAGCTGGAGAAAACTATAAGCTATCAGGGACTCTTCTCACACGACTAAGAGCACAAAGGCTACATAAGTTAGCAGATGTACAAGCCCAACACCCTCAACTAAAAGGCAGAGCGGGGTGGAAAGATGTGCAGGATCTAAGACTAAGTGGGGAAGTGGCAGCAGAATGGAGCAACTATGTGAACATGTTGGTTACAAGTTTTGTACAGTTAGATGAGAATGAACAGGACAAACTGATATGGACTAAATATGCAGTGAATGGAGAGTTCACAGCCAAAAGGGGTTATGAAGCTTTCATCATTGAACAATTCGCTAGTGAGAAAAAATGGTGGTGGAGCAAGGTGTGGGGAATTCACAGCCCCATGAAGACCATTTTAACCTTCTAGTTAGCGATGAACAACAAATTACTGACATGGGAAAATCCGAGGAAACGTGGATTTCAAGGACCAAGTGTCTGTATACTGTGCAAATCAAGCGAAGAACAGTCCACTCATTTATTTAACTCTTGCCCCTATGCAGGTTTCATATGGACAACAACAACAAAGTCTTTTACACAAGACAGGGCGATCATGACCTGCGAAACTACTCTAGAACAACACGCACAGAGTTGGTGGCGTAACTCAGGGGTATGTTCTTACGATGCCTTCCCTGCTCTCTTTGTTTATAGCATATGCGAAGCTCAAAATACAGCAATCTTTAAAAACCTGTGGACTCCCACTGATATAACATCCACGCTGCTAGTGCAGAAAGCACTGGAACTTAAAACAGTTCCCAAACCAAGTAAAATCCAAGTGTCTTCTACGTTAGAAATAAATAAGAGTCAGCCCTAGGACTTCTTCGAATGCGCAAGTCAAGGGGATCCGCCAATAGGTGGAGCAGGAGGTGTCATCTATCTGTCTGATACCAGGAAAATTTCCATCAAATTTGCCTTGGGTCAAGCTACCAACAACAAAGCTGAGCTATCAGCATTATGGACGGTTCTGAAGATAGCCAAGGACAAGCAGATCCCAAGACTACATATCTATGGAGATTCAAAAACGGTGATCGACTGGGTAAACGGAAATTGTAACATCAAAGACCCTCATCTACACTATCTACTTAAAGAAATCCAAGCTCTGAAGCCAGACTTCGAGTCAATTTCCTTCTCTCATATCTATAGAGAGCTAAACGCAGAAGCAGACATTCTTTCAAAGTTAGCTCTAGCAATCCAACCTGGAATCATGGAAGAGGAGGAACAAATCGACGGGCTAGTCACCATATTCACCATACAGCCCTAAATTCTGTTAGGAGAAATGAGATGACAACAGCTAGCGGATCAGCACCTTTTTGAACAAAATGATCAAACCCTAAAGAGTTAAATAGGCCACAGACAAGCAAGAATTGTAACAGAATGGTCAATTTTAGTGTTGAATGCACAATTTTCCTTTTTGTAAAAGTTATAAAGTTGATGAACTACTGAACTGCTCTGATGAGCAGGATGCTCTATGAGCTATGATGTAAGTCCCTCGGGACAGGCAATGTTATTCTATGAATAAAAATATTTTTTTCTCCGGTAAAAAAAAAAAAAAAAAAAAAAATTACAAGTTAGAATTCACCATAAACATTTGTAGTTATATATATATACATATAATTGCCGTCCCCAACCTGTCGTCCCCTGAAAAATTGGGGGTGCGCTCTAGCTGTCCCCGGGACTCATCCCCCCGTCCCCGTCGTTGCCCCATCCCTAAAGATAGTGCAACATAGTAAAACATTATATTTTCTCTTTGGCTCAAGATTGAAGAAAGCCCTAGTTGCTGGTTTTCCCCATTGGGGTTTCTAGGGTAAAATATTTGTGTACTGTGTGATTGGTTTCCTTTTCCGCTACGCGTGTTTGACAAGTTAATGAGCTTATGTATTGCTGCTTATAAAATCAAATCTGAGATTTCATTATGTGTATGCATCTAGGGTATTTTATTGAAAGTAGTAATCAGAGTTTAAGCTCAGAGATCAAATTAACACTTACAACCCTCCCTATCTATCAATGCTTAACCATGCTGGCCCTAATTGGTGTTATGCAACAAATCGCCAAAGAAATAGCAAATTCTTGTGGCAAGGGAGGAAACCTAACACAAAAAAAATTCATAATCAATTGGAACATAGTCAAGTCCCCAAAAGACAATGAAGGTCAAGGAATAAAGAAACCATCTCTAATGAACATAGCACTTGGGGCAAAGGTATTATGGAGCTTAGTATCTGGCAAGTATGACTGGTGGAAACAAGTTTTGTTCAAGAAGTATTTCGAAGGCATCAGAAAAAAAGATGCTTGAACCAAACATTGGAGAATCAAAGAGGATCTCAAATATGGAAATTATGAAAAAAAGTGGTGCTTATAATTCAGACAAAGCTCACTTGGATTCCAAGGAATGGCAAGTTGATAATGCTTTGAGACAATGGTATAATAGGGAATCCTCCCATTAAGATAAATCAAGAAATTTTAAGACTGGGAATGGATGGAACTACAAGGAATCAAATCATTATTGGAAATATAGAAGTGGTCTGAGATTGATTCTTGTTGGACAAGATGGATCCCCATATTTCCTCCAACCTGTCTCACTCCTCTAGTTTCAATTCTCACGTCACTTCTTCGAGGCTGCACATCATTGATCTATCCCAAATTACAGAGGATGGAACCCAAATGGCAATGAATATAGGGTCAAGGCTAGATACACAAATCAAATTATGAACTTCCCTCTTCCTCCTCTATCAAGAATATGGAAACACATCTAGAATGGGGATGGATTGCCCCAAATCAATACTTTTTGCTAGATCACAATCAATGGATGCCTACTAAGTACTAACAATCAAAAATATTCTAAGATGTAGGACTCAAGGGTTGTCAATGTGTGTCCTGTGCAAAATGGAAGCGGAGACCCAATAACACCTTTTCTTTGATTGCTCATTTCACCAAATAGGTCTGGAAGATAGATTGAACATAGAATGGATTCTCCAACCTCCTGGAAGGAAATGTTCACAATTTGGCATAAAAAATACAAAGAAACTTTCATGAATAAACTTGTCTTCAAAAGAGCCTGGCAAGCCATGCCAAAATTCATCTGCTAGAAACTCTTGTTGGCTCAAAATAAAACCCTCTTCTAACAGGAAAGAGTAAACCCAAGGTCCGCCGTTGCCAAAGTTCATGGGATGATGTTAGAGGCTATCAAGATCAAGGGAGTAAAATGCCATAATATACTTCTTGTGGAGCGAGAAGAGAAACACTAGCTGAGTGAACTGTTAATGGGGGAATGTACTATGCCAAGAAGTCACCCAGCGCAACTAAACCAAAGACCAATATAGCAGATCCAAATGGGAGAAGACAAATTCAAACAGTAGTAACTCTCACGAAAAAAGCATATCCTTTTCTTTGATGGGCCTCAAAGGGCAATCCAGGGGTGGCAGGCATGGAGGTATCATCCTTGATCCGAATGGAAACCAAGAAATAACTTATGAATGGGGGTTGGGTGAGGCAACAAACAACAAGGCTGAGCACCTAGCGTTATACCAAGAGCTAAAAATCTGGATCCAAGCTACACCAAGAATGTTTTAATCATAGGAGATTCAATTGTCATAACAATTATGAGAAAATCAACTAATCCTTCTGATGGAAAACTCACCAACATCACTCTCAAAATCCACAAAGAAGCATGTCGCATCGAATCCGTGGAGTTCTTTCGCGTCCTTAGGGAGCATAATAGTTAAACTAATGACTTAGCCAACAAAGCCTCTAGATTGGAGTATGGAGTACTAAAGGTTAAAAAGGGGGTTACATTTTGCCCCATTCCATAATGGATTGTGATGGTTAAATTAAGATCTTGCATGCCCTCCACGTATCATATAAAAGGACAGGGTGAAATCTATAATTTCAAGCTTTAATGGAGATCAATCCCAATGTACCCTTACACACTCCACCATTAATGCAAGTAGGCTTCATCAATTGCTCTTGGTTAAGTGGTACGCAGTTGGGATTATGGATTAAGAAGATGTTTGTGTTGATAGCTCGACCAAGGACACTCAAAGACGACAAGCACATCCTTAGATGTATTTCAATGAGGCCTGGCCTACATGGTTCCCAGAAAATTTAGTAATCATGAACCCTTTTAACTTCTCAATCTGTCTAGAAGTAATTTCTAAGGAATATGATGAAGTGTGGAAGAATAGGGGGATTGACAGTGGATTAGAGTGAAATTGCTATTTTTGTTGGGATTGGTGGGGAATTGATGTGTTGGAAGTTGGATTTAAAAATGTTGATTATGTTGGGCCTTTGGGAACTGTAGTGTTTCCAAGAATTTTGATCCCCCATCTATTGAATTTGTTCCTTATATGCCTCTTGAACCTTGTGACCTTTGTGCTTTGGTTTTCAAGAGTGAACTTCATTTTCAATAATAGGAAGTATGTGTTAATTTTTAGTGCAGCTACGAGACCCATTCTCTCTAGGGTTCGTGGTCAAGTTAACCAGGCAAAATAAAGAGTAAGACCCTAGAAGGTACCCTAGGGCCCCCAGCTGTCTCCTGGGGTTCTTGGTCGAGGACCAAGCAGGTTGATGCCATAGCAAAGTCCCTAGCATGTGGCTAGGGCCCCTATTTGTCTCTAGGGTATTCTGGTCTAGGACCAGAGAGTTTCTTGGTCATGAGGACCAAACAGATCCTGCAGGCTGAGATAGAGACATCCTGGTCTAGGGCCAGGCAGATTCTTGGTCAAGGACCAAGTAGATCCTGCAGGTAGGTTGTTGATCAACATTCAGTCTGGGACTGAAAGCTCAACTTGAGGCTGAGGACCACCTGGTCAAGGACCAGAGGGTTGATCAACATGACTCAGTTTGGGACTGAAGCTCACCTTTGAGCTGAGATCCATTCCTTGGGAATGGAGGTTCTTGGTCAGTTACCAAGATGATGATGTGTGATGTCCTCTTCTCCTAGGTCTTCGAGATGGTTGAGTTAGATGGTCTTCTCAAGGGACCGGCCACCCCTTGAGGAAGCCACTAACATTTGACCTTAGGAACAGTCTAGAGAACCACATGATCACATCATCCGTGTGGACCTTTCTTTTTATAGTGATGATGAACTTTCAGGTTATTTGGAACACTTGTACATTTGAGAGAGAGATGATTGGTTGCGCCCCAACTTGTTTGATTGACATTTGGTCCTTACACCTTGTTGGTCATTTGTCTTGTGGTACCTTGTCTTTGATAGGGTCATTTACCCACTTTGAGTTATCTTTTGATTTTGTACCACCTTTGATGTTTTTGGTCTTATGGGTGCTATGGTTGTTTGACCACATTTAAGGTTTACCCTTGGCCCCAGGTGTTATGGGTCATGTACCCACACCTATATTGGGTCATGATTTGACTTGTACCATATATTGGTACTTGTACCTTCACCTATTTAATTATATGACCCTAGTACACTACTTATGTGTTATGAGACGGTTTTTTTTATTTTATTTTTTATTTTTACTTTTTTATTATTATTTATTATTTATTTATTTTATTTTTACTTTTATTTTTTTATCTTTTATTTTATTAAGTGGCACCTTCCTATATTAATGGAACCCTAACTTAAAGTTTTATTTATTATTATTATTTTATTTTTTTTATCCTTCTAGAAGTCCTTTAGAATCCTATTTATGAAGGTCTATTGATTCTCATTTTAATAATATGACTTCAACTCCATATCGCAGCTCAGTCTTATGTTTAGTCTCTGCTATTTGATAACCTGTCAAAACAGGTCGCACATCTGATGGAGCGTAACCTGATCTGAAGTTGATATACTGATCCTAATTCAAGCCATCAGCCTTTGGAAGATTTTTCAGCCACCTGTGAGCCTGTTAAGGAAGGCCGCACCCTTTTGAAGTTTACACTTCATCTCAGATCTGCTCTAGACATTTTTTTGGGGGCTAACATTTGCTGCTGCTATCTTCGATCTGCATGCCAAAAGTTTTAATGAATTCAGATCTGTTGTTATGAAGTTTGGTTTGCCTGTATGAAAGCTCGATCTGCTGATTATTGGTCTGATAGAGGTCCGATCTGGGCATAAAGGTTTTGCCTGGGGTTGTTCTACCTTATTGTGAGGCTGCAACCTATTGAGGGCATATGCATGTAGGCCCTGACTCTATACTACCAGCTGTGAGCTCCATTGATCCTATCTCTGCCTGCTGAGAATCCATTAATGAAGGCCATGAACCCCCCTTTGGTTTGATCTACCTAATTATGGCCTGCTGAGGTCCGATCTGTTTACTGTGCACACTTATAGATGTTATGAGTATGTTCTTTGTATTCGAACCTTGTTTGTTTATGTGCTGCGACCTTGTTGGAGTTAGACATTTATACTGAGTATTTATTTGAAGTTGTCACTGTGTTTCTTGAATGTCTTTGACCACTTGACTGTACCGCAACCTGTCATCTCTCTCTCTGGTTGTACTAACCCTTTATTAGGGTCACTTGGTTCCTAGTGTTGACTGGCCTCTGAGAGGCTCAGTGTTTTCTGAAAGTAACATTTCTGAGTATTTTACAGGAAAGGTTTCACACCTAGGTAAGTATCTTCATCTATCTCTTTTACTGCTAACAAATTGATTATTTTATTATTAATTACATGTTACTGAAGATTACTTTAATGCAGTGACCAATTGGGTAGTGTTAAAGGTGTGAAGTTGAAAGAGATAAAAATTATGTTAGAAGTTTCTGTTGTACTATTTCATATTTAGTTTCAGCACTTGTTTATCTATTTTTGTATTAAAGTATATTGAATAGTTATTTTTCTGCATAAAACCCCAAGTCCATAAAAAATTAACATGGTATCGAAGCTTAGGTCTTGTAGATAACTCTATTCTGCAGGCTAACGGAATCTACATAGATCCTAAGGTAAGTGTTTGTGCCCTAATCAACTTGACTACAGGTGTACTTGGCAAGTTGACTGTAAGGGTTTGAGATGGCTTCTAACTCAGTAAAGGCAGAAGTTAGGTTTGAAGGAGCCTCAAACTTTAATGCATGGAAGGCTAAGGTCTTGAATATTTTGGAGGAGAGTGACTTGGATGAATTGGTCACTAGGGTTGTGGAAGAACCCACAACAACTCAAGGAAGAGAAGCATTTAAAAAAAAGCAAGCTAAAGCAAAGAGGGTCATCTTTGACTCAGTCAAAGATAATTTGATGCCTGTAATAGCTCCTCTAAGAAATGCTTTGATGCCCTAGCAAATATCTATGAGAAGAAGGCACCTACTCAGAAAAGGGTCTTGAAGAAGCAACTTCATTCATTGAAGATGGAGGAGAAGGAATCAATTGCCTCTTTCTTCTCAAAGATTGCTCAGTTAAAAGATCAACTCATGGCAATTGGAGTTGAAGTAGATGATGATGATCTTGTGCAAACAACAGTAGATGGTCTTCCCACATCTTGGGAGACATTTCTTTTAGCAATGAATGGAAGAGAAACACAACCAAGCTTTGACAGGTTGTGGCATGATTGCCTAGAAGAAGAAGGCAGAATCCAAAGTAGATCTAGGCCTCCAGCTGAAAAGAATCATGCTCTTGCTGCCAAGACAAAGAAAGAAAGAAGTTTCCCCCAGCACCAGAACAAAGGTAAGCACACTTATAAGTCAAAAGTAAGATGTTTTAAATGTAACAAGCTTGGTCATTATGCAAACGTTTGTAGAAATCCTCCTAACAGGAATTGACATAAAGGGAAGCATCATGCTTCAACTACTACAGAAGAAGAAGAACCTCAACAAAAGAAATCTAAAGCTGAGACCAAAGAGATTTCTTCTTGATTTCAGCTCTCTCAGGTTCCATCTCCAACTCATCAGACTCATGGTGGATTGACAATGGGGCCACGAAGAATATGACTGGGTACAAAAGGGCTCTTATGAGTTACAAGGCCAAGAAGTTCAATGAGAAAGTGGAGATGGAAGTACCTTTGAAATCAAAGGAATTGGTTCAACTGCCTTAAAGCTTGATTCAGGTACGTTAATTCATGTTGAGGAAATTTTATATGTTCCTGGTTTAAAGAGGAATGTTATTTCAGTGGAAATTTTAGAAGACAAGGGGTTCTCTGTAGCTTTCTCGGAAGGAAAGGCACTAGTATAGACTAAAGGTGGAAATATGGGCTCAGCTATTGAGATTGGTGTCCATGAGGGGGACCTTTACAAGGTCTCAAGACATGTTGTTAAAGCTCTAATGAATAACCCCTGTCAAGTTTCAGAGATCAAGAGGGATTCTTACAATGACTCAGATATAGAAGTCTATGAGACTTCTCGTTCAGAGAAGCAGAGGGACAAGGCCAAGAAGCCTTCAATTGATCTCATTAAGGAGCCTATTGAGGGGTTCCAAGGATGCTCCAATGGAAGCCATGTCACTGATTCAAGATCATCCACTGATGTGGAGATAGCCAAACTTCAGGTTTGGAAAGATGTTATTCAATTGAAAATGGATAATGATATGTGGAAAGTCATTCTCAGATAGCAAAGGAAGTCAGGTGTAACTTCCAAGTGGATCTATAAGATCAAGGTGTTTGCTGACATTCAGAGCTCTTTGAAGCTCTTAGAAAATCCTGTATTCTATGACAGGTTGTTTCACCATGACAAGGACATGGTGCAGTGGTCAGATGTGTTGACTAAGCCTCTATCTTCGACAAGCTTAGTGTTGCTGAGAATGCCTCTCTTGTTGAGAGGGAGTGTTAATTTTTAGTGCAGCTACGAGACCCATTGCCAAAGAGAATGGTACCCTAGTTAGTTAACTAGGGTTCCTGGTCAAGTTAACCAGGCAGAGTAAAGAGTAAGACCCTAGAAGGTACCCTGGGGCCCCCAGCTGTCTCCTCGGGTTCTTGGTTGAGGACCAAGCAGGCTGATGCCATGGCAAAGTCCCTAGCATGTGGCTAGGGCCCCTATTTGTCTCTAGGGTATTCTGGTCTAGGACCAGACAGTTCTTGGTCATGAGGACCAAGCAGATCCTGCAAGTTGAGATAGAGACATCCTGGTCTAGGACCAGGCAAATTCTTGGTCAAGGACCAAGCAGGTCCTGCAGGTTGTTGATCAACATTCAGTCTGGGACTGAAAGCTCAACTTGAGGCTGAGGACCATTCTCCAAGAGAATGGAGGACCCGGTCAAGGACCAGAGGATTTATCAACATGACTCAGTTTGGGACTGAAGCTCAACTTTGAGCTAAGAGCCATTTCTTGAGAATGGAAGTTCTTGATCAGTTACCAAGATGATGATGTGTGATGTCCTCTTCTCTTAGGTCTTCGAGATGGTAGAGTTAGATGATCTTCTCAAGGGACTGGCCACCCCTTGACAAAGCCACTAACATTTGACCTTAGGAATAGTCTAGAGAACCACATGATCACATCATCCATGTGGACATTTCTTTTTACAATGATGATGAACTTTCAGGTTATTTGGAACACTTGTACATTTGAGAGAGAGATGATTGGTTGTGCCCCACCTTGTTTGATTGACATTTGGTCCTTACACCTTGTTGGTTATTTGTCTTGCGGTACCTTGTCTTTGATAGGGTCATTTACCCACTTTGAGTTATCTTTTGATTTTGTACCACCTTTGATGTTTTTGGTCTTATGGGTACGATGGTTGTTTGACCACATTTAAGGTTTACCCTTGGCCCTAGGGGTTATGGGTCATGTACCCACACCTATATTGGGTCATGATTTGACTTGTACCATATATTGGTACTTGTACCTTCACCTATTTAATTATATGACCCTAGTACCCTACTTATGTGTTATGATACTCTTTTATTTTTTATTTTTTATTTTTTATTTTTTTTATTTTTTTTTACTTTTATTTTTTTATCTTTTATTTTATTAAGCGGTACCTTCCTATATTAATGGAACCCTAACTTAAAGTTTTTTTTATTATTATTTTATTTTTTTATTTTGATCCTTCTAGAAGTCGTTTAGAATCCTATTTATGAAGGTCTATTGATTCTCATTTTAATTATATGACTTCAACTCCATATCACAGCTCAGCCTTATGTTTAGTCTCTGCTATTTGATCACCTATCAAGACAGGTCGCACATCTGATGGAGGGTAACCTGATCTGAAGTTGATATACTGATCCTAATTCAAGCCGTCAGCCTTTGGAAGCTTTTTCAGCCACCTGTGAGCCTGTTAAGGAAGGCCGCACCCTGTTGAAGTTTACACTTCATCTCAGATCCGCTCTAGACATTTTTTGGGGGGGGCTAATGTTTGCTGCTGCTACATTCAATCTGCATGCCAAAAGTTTTAATGAATTCAGATCTGCTGTTATGAAGTTTGGTTTTCCTGTATGAAAGCTTGATCTGCTGATTATTGGTCTGATAGAGGTCCGATCTGGGTATAACGGTTTTGCCTGGGGTTGTTCTACCTTATTGTGAGGCTGCAGCCTGTTGAGGGCATATGCATGTAGGCCCTGACTCTATACTACCAGCTGTGAGCTCCATTGATCCTATCTCTGCCTGCTGAGAATCCATTAATGAAGGCCATGAACCCCCCTTTGGTTTGATCTACCTGATTATGGCCTGCTGAGGTCTGATCTGTTTAATGTGCACACTTATAGATGTTATGAGTCTGTTCTTTGTATTCGAACCTTGTTTGTTTTTGTGCTGCGACCTTGTTGGAGTTAGACATTTATACTGAGTATTTGTTTGGAGTTGTCACTGTGTTTTTTGAATGTCTTTGACCACTTGAGTGTACCGCAACCTGTCATCTCTCTCTCTGGTTGCACTAACCCTTTATTAGGGTCACTTGGTTCCTAGTGTTGACTGGCCTCTGAAAGTAACATTTCTGAGTATTTTACAGGAAAGGTTTCACACCCAGGTAAGTATCTTCATCTATCTCTTTTACTGCTAACAAGTTGATTATTTTATTATTAATTACATGTTACTGACGATTACTTTAATGCAGTGACCAATTGGGTAGTGTTAAAGGTGTGAAGTTGAAAGAGATGAAAATTATGTTAGAAGTTTCTGCTGTACTATTTCATATTTAGTTTCAGTACTTGTTTATCTATTTTTGCATTAAAGTATATTAAATTGTTATTTTTCTGAATAAAACCCTAAGTCCATAAAAAATTAACAGAATGCTCATATTAATTATAAGGTTTGGGGAGTGTTGTGGTCTCTCTGCTGGATTAGGTGGCTCAATTGGAACTTTGTTTGGGTTAATACAGCCTGGAATGTTGGAGCTTGGACAACACTGGTCACCATTGCCCCGTCTGTGAAAATTATGAAATTCATTAGATCTTGAGACATGAGGGTCTCATTTCTGACATAGGACTTCAAATTTCACTGTTACCAGTCAAGTGCATAGTCAACAAACCCATAACACTGAACTTTCTAAAATAATGGAAACCTTGCTTCAACAAAAGAAACAAATTCAGGCCCTGGAAGTAGAATGCAATCAACTTTGTCAATTGTACATATATTTGAGCAGGGAAACTCAATATGTTGCATCCAACATCCAAATGTCTTTGGGATCAGGACTTGGGAGCTCAAGAAGGAAGAAATGATACATCAAAGGCCTGCTGATGTGGAAATGGAAAACGAGGAATCCCATCTCTCACCTCTTGGACAAGATGAAGCACATAGCAATCATGTTTTTAATTAAAGATTTGTTTCCTTTATGCTCTGCAAAGTAGGTGTCTTTTTGTGAATATATATTGGTAGAAGTTTTTGGATATCCTCTGCGAAGGATAGTTTTAATTTGTGTTATCTAGGTATACAAGCTTTTGAACAAGTACTGAACATCAAACTTTGTGATAACCCTCGTTTTTGTATTAACATGCCATAAGTGAGGCTACGGCCAATTTCTAATACAAAATATAACAGTCTTTGTTAATATAGAGAGAGAGAGACACACACACACACAGATGCCACACTCAATCTCTGGGGTGGTTTGATTTAATGATGATGAGAAGCCCTGTGTTAAAGGCACTCGAACATACCAGATCTATTTCCACTTCTTAACATTCTGTTTGTGATGGATGGGATCATAGTAAACATTTTGTGCTTTATATATAATGACTTACAAGATGCAGTCACAAACCTGATGCCAAATTTCATGAAGCACAAAATAATTGAAACTCTAAAAGCTAGTTAATCCAAAAAAAATTGAAGAAATAAATGCCAAAGTGGGTAACAACGCTTGCTTCCCCCTGTGAAATGATGGAACTAAATGCGAAACAAGAAATCTGTTCTAAAAGATAGAAGTCTCATTATAAACCGGTGCAAAAGTGTGCTTTTGATGTATATGCAATGCAAGCCACCAAGAATAGCAGTGAGTTCCTCTGTAACAGTAAAATATGAGCAACCAAAAACCCTACTAGCCTCCTAAACAACTACACGATACTACCATACAACACCAACAGGCTGACTGCTGTAAAGAATGTGGGCAAGTAGATAATGCCAAAAATTGGAATAAACTGCAACATAAAACAGGTATGCAGACAAATCGTGTGAATGTGGGAAAGCAGATAATGCTGAAATTTGAAATAAACTGCAACATAGAACAGATATACAGGCAAATTGTTCAGTGAGAATAAATTGTAATTTGTAAAGGAGTTGTCTACATATTATACTTTTAGGACCTGTTTGATAGTATATTGCCCTTTTTATGTTCTGACTTTTAAGTATGCCTTGTGTTTTTTTCATATAAATGCTAGATTTTACTACTTGTTTTTCTATAGATGGCATTTTTTCAAAAGAGCTTAGGACTATTTTGTGCTAAACCCTAGGCTTATTCTCCACCCCTGAAATTAGAATTGCCAAATTTGTTTCAAAAAGAGTTGAGTCTGATCGTTTGAGTTTGGGCCAAGCTTGGTCAAATCTAGTCAAGTTTCACCAAAATGCAGTGAGCTTAACCATGTTTGACTGAGCTAGACAACAAACTTGAACGAGGTTTTTGAAAAAAGTTTGACAGAGTTTGACTATTTGTAATAACCCAAACCCCAATCTAAGCTAATTTCTTGTTGACTGCTTAGGTGAACTGGTTCAGGACTTTTGTCAAACACTTTGTCTTCTCTTACTCAGAAGCTGATTTTCTGATTTTGTGACTGATTTGGTTTAGTGTTTTCGTCAAACACTTTGGTCACTTCTTCTCTGACTTTGATATGACTGTTTCCTTGTTGGTTGTGGACTTATATTTCAGATTTCATTGGTTATTACAAGTGTCATGGTTTAAGCTCACACAGAATTAGAATTAATTGCAACTAACAGCCATAAACAATCCACAAATATATATTTACAACGAAACAGACATCATATTCAGCTGTGCACAGGAGTATCTAAATGCTGTAGATGACTGGTAACTTCCAACTATGGTCGCAGTGGTGTATTATGCTCAACAAAATGGGAAATACATCACAGTTCAAACCTGGCAACAGTCCTGTAGGTTAGCAGTCGTCTTGCACGCAAAGACTCGTCCTTTTGGTCACACGAATGGGTGAAAAGAGGTACAGCCCGCAAATATATACAATGAACGTACACTGCAGCAACACAGCCTCTCTTAGCAACTCGATTTGGTGGCAGGTGAGGGATTCCAGTTGAGATATATGTGAATACTCCCTCCCAACAATCAAATAATTCCTCTTTAAAACAGTCTCAGCAAGTGTAATCAGCAGCGTGGAGAAAGTATGGCTATATGGTACTGTAGTAACCCCCTTTGGTGGCACAATTGGGTTCCTGTTGTCACTGTAGATGATAGACTGCTGTAGCGTTCCCCTGAGGGACTCCAGTTGCCCTCCCAACAGACAATTAATTCCTCCTTAAAACAGTCTCAGCAAGTGTAATCCACAGCCTCGAGAAAGTATGGCTGTATGGTACTGTAGCAGCCCCTTTGGTGGCACGATTGGCTTCCTGTTGTCACTGCAGATGATAGACTGCTGTGGCGGTCCCCTTTTTGCTCAGTAATGAGGTATACAAGCATGGAAAAAGGTGCAGACCACTTGGAATACGCCCAGCCAGGAGGAAATGGTTAGAACAAATTTATAAATCTACCCGTAAACGGTTTAAAAACAAATTTATAAATCTACCCGTAAACGGTTTAAAAACAAATTTATAAATCGTTTAACACATTTTTCTCATCTAACACGCATATCCGGCAATTTGTCCCTCAAATTCCATCCCGTTTCATAGAAAAAAACCTAAATTTTTTTGCGTATTAATAATTTATAAAAATTATCGGGGCGGCATGTGCACGAGGGGTGCTTTTTGACCCATGGAGCATTGTATTCTCTTGGAGTCTTAGGAGTAGAGTCAAATAATCGGGTAGAGATGTTAGCTCTATGGATGGGACAAAGATGATATTGAAGAAGAGGATCTTTGAAGTCGTAATCCTTGGTGATTCATGTACTATTATTCGTGTTACTAAATATCACTCTCCTTTCCATAACACAGCTTTAGCAAGAATTCAACTAAGAATCTGGGGGAATTTGGAGGCAATCCGTTCAGTGGAATTCTTCCATTTACTTCGTAGCTAAAACAATCACGTCGACTCCTTGGCCAATCAAGCAACAACCGAAGCTAAAGGAAGCTATCATTCTCAAAATGGTGAGTTGTAATATGTGGAAATTCCATAAGTGTTTCAATATTTGGGATTGTCGGGGAGATAACACCACTCCTGAATTCTCCAAGACATGGGCCAATTGTTGGAATCACCTCATCCCACATGTCGTCATCATGAGGCTTTGGGTAGGACACTTGGGAATCAAGCATGTTTCCATGTTAATGTTGGCAGCCTTCTCCTCCTTTATATCGTCCTCATCAAGATTCATTAACTGCAACCGGATTATGATTTCGCTCTGGTACGGGACAATGATAATTATACTTGGGAATGCCAACTCACAATACTTTAGTAAATTCCCCATATGCTCCCACGCATAATTTGTTCATGGCCTGTGTCATCGCTCCTGGGGAATTGTTTCCTAGTACAGGAACTCGTTTGCAAGAAAAATAATGGAAAGGACTACCATAAATGGAAATTATGGCACAGGGAAGGGGTCAAAGTTATATATTACCATGGGGAAACTTGGAATTATTTTATTCTGTGTCGTTTGCATTCAGACTGTGCTCTGGTTTACTCTCTACAAGGAAAAAATCAGAGGGTGTGTTGGCTACTAAGAGGAGACTTGGACATAGAGGAGGATGCGCAGGAGTCCTTTTGCTACGCGGAGTGTGGTGTTCGAAAGCTTAGCTGGAGTGTGCAAAGGTTGAGCCGGCAGGTCAGCTGGGTGGAGTATGACGAGAGTAGCAGGGAAAGACATTGGGAAGAGTGACAAGAGAAGGATGAACAGCAGAGAATGGAGGAGAAAAGGAACTTCCAGCTGTAATTGGACCTATTAGCAAACAGAATGGATCAACAACGGGACAAAGTTGAGGAAATTGAAGGCCAAAGTGGAAACTCTTGAAGAGGAAGTTTTAGAGCTCAAGAAGAAGTTAAAGGAGAAGGACGAGGTTGAAGCATCATCACCTACACCTCCATAGATAAAGCTGAAGGACCGAGTTCCATGGTTTCATTTTTAGTATGGCATAATGAAATGCTCTTATATAATTTTATTAGGACAGTTTGTAAGGCAATATAAGCCTAGGATTATGGACTTGGAGGCTAGTTTTCATATCAAGAAGCTTGAATCTTTGCAAAGCTACTTTAGACTCTTTTTGGACTTTCAGGCAAGATGCCTTGTTTTGATGCTATGTGTCTTTGTTTGATGATGAATTTTCCTCCATTTTATTAATATAAATCTCTACAAATTCTACTAATATATATATATATATATATATATATATATATATATATATATAGATTTGTTCTAGCAAATTCGTCCTACGGATAGTTAAACTTACTCAGAGATTAAACTAGCTTCAAACAAGTCTAATCTAAGACAGCAAAGTAACAAGTGGGACCTTAAACTCCTAGATCTAATTCAATGTATGAATATGAAAGTACTGAGAGAGAGAAGAGAAGGTTAGACTTACCTTAGATCAGCCAATTGTCTTAGCTCCAATTTCAAGCTTGATGTCCAAGATGTGAACCTGTATAAGCAATACAAAAACACAATATCTCCAAGTACCAAATACAATGATTAAGATCTAAATTCTAATGAAACATGTCATGAATCCAAATAGTAAGCAACATAATGTGGGAGAATAAGCCAAGTTATATTAAGGTAGCTTAAAACATTAATACAATATTACCCTTGATGTCCAAGTAGCAATGTCTCCTTCCAAGCCTTCCTCCCTGCTATCTCTGCAAAACCTCCAAGACCATAGGTTTGATGCCTCCAAAGTTCTCCCCCTAACTCATGGATGGCCTCCTTCTTATTGTCAAGATTCAATATGCTAAGATCGATAACATCAGTATTCCATTTGATTTCACAACAATAGCATATACAGGATCACTGAAAGAACAACAAGCACAGCATAAACACAATTTATCCCGGGAAACCCTCATGGGGTAGAAAACCCAGCAAAGCTTCCTCAATATAGATGACCAACAAATACAAAGATGTAATCCCCAAACAAGAGCTCCTTCTCCTCCTTCGCAGATCTCTCTCTCTCCTATGCAAGTTCACAAGTGAGTGAGTGTGTGTTCAAATGAGGAACACACCTCCTCTATTTATACATTACATTCACTTGACAGGTTGGCCTCAATAGTTTATTCTCTTGCTAACTGGGTCGACCCCTCTAGGGGACTTAAACACCCCATTACAAATGACTCTTAGGGGATCTATTGCCCCGACTTACATGGGAGGATTTGCCTCAATGACTTTACATAATAATAACATCCCGACAGAGGAATAAAACATCTTCAAATGAATAATAATAATAAAGTACAAATAGAATATTATTTGAAGTTACAATATTTCAACACTCCCCCTTAACAAGAAGGATATTCTAACAACATCTGCAGGAGCAAGGAGTTATCAACTACATCACAGTGATACATCTATAAATCAATGGAAGCTTTCTTCAATCATCATCAGTAACTCAAACAGCTACTGGAACATCTTCAAGATCTTCAATATTGGAACATCAACATCTTCAGTACTGAGTCTTCATCTTCTGCAGCACTTGATCAGCTACAGCAACATCATCATCTGGATCTCTCGATCAACAGAATCATCTAGATCTCTCGATCAACAGCATCATCGTCGAGATATTCCGATCATCATCTGGATCTCTCGATCAACATCATCATCATCATCATCTGGATCTTTCGATCAACAACATCATCTGGATCTCTCGATCGATAGCATCATCATCTGGATCTTCCGATCGATAACCTCATCGTCTGGATCTCTTGATCAACAAAATAATCATTTGGATCTTCCGATCGACATCCTCATCATCTGGATCTCTTGATCAACAACATCATCATCTGGATCCTCCGATCAACAGCCTCATCGTCTGGATCTCTTGATCAACAACATCATAATCTGCAACACACATGATCCAATTACGGGATGATCAATCCCTCTCACTTTAGGACATGAGTCCAAGGATGATAAAATCCTGATCCACTTACGGGATGATCAATCCCTATCACTTTAAGACACCATATCATATCTAGGGACGATGCAATCCCAACCACAGTGCCAGTCCTTTTTCATACTGGATGTGACCTAGATCAAATCTAGGATTTACAACCACAAAGCCAGTACTTTTTCAATTGGGGTGTGACCTAGATCAAATCTAGGATTTACAACCACAGAGCCAGTACTTTTTCAACTGGGATGTGACCTAGATCAAATCTAGGATTTACAACCTGTGAATGATCACCTGCTGCTACACTGAGCAGTCTAGGAGCATACATTACATCATTACAGGACCTGCGAATGATCACCTGCTGCTATACTGAGCAGTCTAGGAGCGCACATTACATCATTCTAGGCTCAACATCTTTCTCGGAGACAAGAGTCTATGGATTACTTTAGGACATGTGTCCAGGGATGATACAATCCACTCGTCAACTTAGACCAAGTCTAAGTACCACTCATCGTCGATATCATCGACCTTATCATCGGGACAGGTATCCTCATCCTCGATACAAGTATCCACATCATCGATACAAGTATCCACATCATCGACCTCATCGTCGATACAGGCATCCTCGTCATCGATACAAGTATCCACATCATCGACCTCATCATCGGTATCATCGACCTTATCATCGGGACAGGTATCCTCATCATTGATACAAGTATCCACATCATCGATACAAGTATCCACATCATCGACCTCATCGTCGGTACAGGCATCCTCATCATCAATACAAGTATCCACATCATCGACCTCATCGTTAGTACAAGCATCCTCATCATCGATACAAGTATCCACATCATCTATACAAGTATCCACATCATCGACCATATCACTCCCCCTTTCGAGGAGGGTCCCTTTGAACTACACCAAGCTTGTCTCGGAAATACTCAAACTTTACTCGAGATAGAGGTTTGGTCAATACATTAGCAACTTGCTCATCAGTGCTCACATACTCGAGCTTTATAGCTCCTTTCTGCACCATATCCCGTATATAGAAATATCAGATCTCTATGTGCTTTGACTTATCATGGAACACTGGATTCTCTGTCATCTTGATACAACTCTGGTTGTTACACAGGATTACAGTGGAGTCCATCTCTAAGTCAGATAATCCTGATAACAACTTCTGAATCCATATGGCTTCACAACTAGCAGAGCAAGCTGCTATATATTCCGCTTCAGTCGTGTTGAGAGCCACACTGGACTGCTTCTTGCTAAACCACGAGATCATAGCAGATCCTAGACAATAACATCCACCCGATGTGCTCTTTCTGCATGAGACACTTCCAGTCCAATCTGCATCTGTATAACCATACAATCTGAAGTCATGATCTCCAAGATAATACAGACCAAAGTCTATCGTACCTTTAGGTACCTCATCACATGCTTTGCAACTATCAGGTGAACACGTTTAGGTTCCACTAGATACTAACTCAAGGTGTTCACAACAAAGCATATATCTGGCCTGGTATTCGTCAGATACATCAATGACCCAATAATCTGTCTGTACTGAGTTACATCAACCAATTCTGACGATTCATCAACGAACAACTTCAAGTTGGAATCCATGGGAGTGGTCATGGCCTTACATTCCAAAATATCAAATATTTTCAAGATTTCCACATCATACTTTCCCTGGTTGAGAAAGATTCCTTCTGGGCCTTGCCATACTCCCAGACCTAGGAAGTAATGCATCAATTTGAGATCTTTCATCTCAAATTCTGTAGCTAGCTTCTTCTTGCTTTCCATGATCTGTTTCTCATTCCCTTTCAGAAAGAGATCATCCACATACAGTAATAGTATGACAGGTTCATCATCCATAACCTTAAGGTAAAGGTTGTCGAGCACCCTATATGCAGATAGATTATTACCAACACACAGAGCATACGAGATTTATTGTCAACCCGAGAAAGTCTTTTTATTTCAAAGGATAAATGCACAGTCTATGCTTAAACACCAAATCACTATAATTTAATACTTTTATCCTCTAACAACTATGTTCATCCCAAAGAGCTGTGTAATCCCAATTGCTGTCTAAATACCATAATTTCAATTCCTTTCTACCATGCATCAACAAGAAATAAAATAAGGTTTAAAGACAATTGCAGATAAAAAGAAATCCTATTCACATCCTAGAACAAGTAACTCACTTCTTCAATCTGATCACTCTTGAAAACCATAAGCAGAAACTGAATATTAATCTAGAAATTCAATTGCAAAGGATTGAGTTCAGCTGTTCTAAGAGATTGAATTACAGGAATGAAAATCAACAGTCATAACAGAAAGATAAATTGCAGAGGCTCATGGGATCACAACTTAACTGCGAGATGAACAAGGCTGTGTACAATTGTCACACGAATTGCATAAAGTTTCTACTCAGTCGACTGTCATTCTGTATTACTTGCCAATTTCAAAGAAACATAATCTTAATTATACTGGAAATCCACACCAAAATTACTACTGCTGCATACAAAAGAAAAATCTTGAACAAAACATCACACAACAATAAAAAGTCCTATTTTAACTCAGCAATCTCTGTGGAAGATGGGCCCAGCCTTCACACAGAGATGCTGGCTGAACAACGCAAGTTTCTTTAACTCAAAGGTAACTCCTTATATTAACAGAAGAATGATTACACAGTTTGCTTTTGCTGCTAATACAATGAATTAATTATCTGTTGTTCAAACCCCCTGGGTCGAGGCAGCTCCCCATATTTATACATACAAATCATAACATCCAATCCTAATAACGGGCAGCTATGAAGATCTCTGATCTTCAGGCGCCCTAAATAACTAGCTGTTACAATACGTGGCAAAGTAGAGACATAAAAATACAAGAAAGCTGTTGATTGGCCCAAGAGTGGCGATCTTTCCAGATCACAACTATACTCGAGCAGCGACATACTAAAGATAGCGCATTCTGTTACAGCTTCCTTGTCACAGCTCCACCTAGGATGTTATATTGGAACCATGTGCCTTAATTGATGATTCGAGCCCCAAGGATCCTTTTTAAGCAACGAACATCCCTTCTTTCAAGACTTGTTCAGCCCCACCTTCCTGTAGTCCACTTATCTCAAACTACCTTCATAAATCATAACATGTTAGCACAATTGAGAGATACACAGCTTTAATTATCACAATCATAAGCATTAATAAGATAAAGCAATGATCAGTCATACCTTGGCAGTTTGGGGGAATAAAGTGAGGATAACAGGTCTGATTAGCATGATAAATGGTGTAGGACAGGGGAAGGAAAGGTGATCAAGGATGATTAGAAGGGGCCAATTCTGAGCTCAACATCTCCCCCCAACTACCCTGTTGCATGTCCTCATGCAACAACCTGCATCATTTGGAATCTGAGTCCTGTACTGAGCTCTATCCATGGAGAGAGAAAAAATTGTAGGGAAACTCAGGCACCCCATCTGTCCTTCCAATGCTACCTGCTGGTGTCTGAAAATGTAATTGATACAAGTGGAAATCACTTCTTCCTACAGTCTCATTGTATGTTGTGCTTGGGGAGGACTTGAAAAGAAATCTTTAATTTGAATCCAAATCAATGACATTTCTAGGAGGTAGAAGCACTGGTTCTTGTGGGGCAGTGTCTTCCAGCACATCTAAGTCTAATAAGAGAGTTGATGGTTCTTGTGTAACAGCAACATCCTTTAGACTTTCTTCAGCAGCTACCTTCATTGCTTTTAGAGACACTGGTTCTTGTGTAACAGTGTCTTCTTTGTCCTTTTGCTGCTGAGATTGGATATCCTCTCATTGTGCAGCTCCTCCTCCAAGATTTCGGTGTCACCTGAGCATGGTGTATGTACCTGTTCATCTTCACTCCACTGTGTATCGGGAATGATATCCATTCCAGGGTTATCTTTCAAATGAAATTCAGGAGTTCCTGCTGCAGCCTCCAAGGATGTTGGTTCTTGTGTAGCAACATCCTGGCTTGCCTCTTCATCCTCCTGTTGTTGCAACTCTTCTCCTATGAGCTCTGTGTCATGGGAACCCTCTGGGGTTACAACCCAGAGTTCATCATTAAATTCCAGAGTGTCCTCTATTCCAGGTTCTTCTCCCATCTGCTTGGCCGGTTGGACAGGTACACTCAAGTTTGTTGGTTCTTGTGTTACAGCACCCTGTTCAAGTTTATCAATGTCTTGCCCTTGTGGCTCATCTTCTAAAATTTATGTGTCATGGGAACATTATGGGGTTACAGTATAGAATTCCTCATTAGGCTCCAGAGTGTCCCCCATCCCCGGTTCTTCTCCCATCTGCTCTATAATCTCTGTGTCGTGGGAGCATTCTGGGGTTACAGTCAATTCTTTATCCCCATCATCATACATGATTTCATCCCTTAGCTCCTCTGTCACAGGATTGGTGGCATCTCAGCAAGGATGTGTAAAGATGCTGGTTCTTGTGTGGCAGCATCTTCTTTTTCTGCAGCTTCCTCTATTGTGGCCGAAGGCCGTTGTGCTGAGCAGGTACGAAGTATAATCTTGTGGCCTGCCTCCTTGAAGATTTCTCCACAGGTGGGACAGAGTACTCGTTCATCCTCCTTGCCAGGCTCAGCAGAATCTGATCCCTCCAGTTGGTCTGCAGCCTCTACCAATGTATACATTTTTCTTTCTCCTTGTTTTCTGCAGGTTTCCTTCCATGTTTCCAACTCCCTTCGAAGTACTTGGAGGTCTTCTTTTAATAGTGCATTCTCAACCAGAAGTCCTTCAATTCCGGGTTCTTCCTCCATTGGCCTTTGTGGAGCATCCATTGGTCTTGGTACAAGGACCGAGGGCTCAACCTGTGCCTCTAGGGTTGCCCATCTTTTTCTGGCTGCCTCTGCTGCTGTAGCTGATCGAGTTCTTTTCTTTCTGATTGGTGCGATTATGCTAAATTCATTGATTAATCCCTTTCTTTTCCTTTGTGGTGTTTTCTTTTGTGGAGCTGGTATATAGGGATTCACAGCTGAGGTCGAAGGAATGTTTTCTTGCCTCTCATGCTGTTCTTCTTCAATTAGAGCTCCTCCTTCCCACTCAGGTGAGGATTCAATAGTTACCAGCTCAATGTTTTCTTCTATTGCCCTGGCTCTGTCACCTTCAGGTTCAATTGTCGCAGCATTTAATGCTGCTCCAATTTCACCTTCTGTTGTTGGAGCTGCCCTGTTATTGGGGTTTTCCACAAGATTTTTATCTACACCCTCCCCCGATGGCTCTGCTTGTAATGGAGTTTCATCCCCCAATTGTTCTTCTTCTAATGGAGTTTCATCCCCCCCAAATGGCTCTGCTTGTGCCCCCGGTTGTTGTTCTTCTACTATAGTTTCATCCCCCCCAGATGGCTCTGCTTGTGCCCCCGGTTGCTGTTCTTCTTCAATTTCTTCCCCCCCCCCAACTTCAGTGGAGGGACTCCGGTCCTCCTGTTGTGGTGGGACTCGTATCTGCTGTAATGGGACAACCCGTAAGGGGACGGGTTGTTGAGCTCGAGTTGTGAATTGTTCCCAGGTTATATGATGTTGGGCAAGGGTTCTTACAATTATTAATTTGCTAAGGCCATGGTGGGTGAGGGAGGAAAGTGGGTGCTTAGCAGACTGAACAAATGCCGCCATATGACGCAAGTCATGTAGTAGATAATATGGAATGTTTAATAAAATGCCATGGCAGAGATGAGAAAGTAAAGGGAGTTCAGAATTATACACAGTTTGATATCTACCTTCACAAGTGATGTACTTCTTGAGGAAGACAACAACCTGGTCCCATGGCCACGGCAATGAGTGCAGTGCGATCCCTCTTCTTGACGCTTCTACTTGCTCCCCCTCCATTAAAAATGCTTCCCGTGCAGTCGTTGCGGGGACTCGTCGGTTAAACCATGGCTTTCCCACCAGCGGGATGGCCGTAACCTCGGATATAATGGCCTCAGAGACCTCTATGCGCAGCCCCCACACCGTAGAGTGATTTTTGGTGAGGTTTAGAGCAAACTGCAAGGCTGCTTCCCGATTGAATCCATCTAGTCGCTCAAAAAAACTCGAGCCAGCCAGCAGCTTGAAAAATGGCAAGAACTTGAATATTTTTTTTGAGTTCCTGTGTATTCACAGGTTCATGACGAACTGGAATCCCCATGGTCTTGGCTGCAGGCTGAAATTGCTATCCCACAGATGGCAGAATCCGAGAATGGAAGTTGCAGCACAGAGGATGCACGAATCGCTGAGCGAAGACGTTGAGAGAATAGGCAAATTTGGAAAGTTGAGCACAGAAAAACGTTCGAAATTTCCATGCCAAATTGGGGAAGGTGGCAGTTATTAGTGTTTACGTCGTACGAGGGAAAGGTTTAATTAGGTATAATGGTAAAATGAGTAAAGGTACGACTGATATTGTTTAAATGATATCAACACTTAATCACGTGATAAATGAAAGCCATACCTCATGAGACTGTGCGTCGGATAACCTGCGAAGAATGGTGGAGCGTGCAGTTGGTGACGTTGTGGAACCAGACTCGTGCATAGTCATAAATAATGCAATAATTCCTTCTGCCAGTGAAAGACAAACCATCGCGTCCTCGGGGTCGAAATGATGAGTTCACCGGCACGACTGGGATGAATCAGAGCCATAGTTTAGCAGGTTTGGAGCAATTCTTCCGTTAATCACAGGAGTTACCACTGCAAGTTGCCAGAAATGATATCACAGCCGACGAAAAAGATGTTGCAGCCGCTAGGAAATATGTTGTAGCCATCGAGAAAGATGTTGCAGCCACCATAAAAACGGTTCACGGCAGCCGGGAAAAGAATTTACGGGATCGAGAAAAATTACGGCTGTCAGGGAAAAGTTTTACGGCGGCGGGAGATATGTTGCAGTTGCCGGGAAATAAGTTGCAGCTGTCGGAAGATATGTTGTAGCTACCGGAAAATGGTTCACGGCAGCCGGGAAAGAGGTTTTACGGCCGCCGGGAAAATAATTTTAGGGTTGACGGGAAACGATAATGCAGCCGCTGGGAAATGATGTTGCAGCCGCTGGAAGAGATGTTGCAGCTGTCGGGAATGGTTCACAGCTGCCGGGAAAATGGGTTTACGGCCGCCGGGAAAACGATTTTACGGTTGATGGGAAATGATAATGCAGCCGCTGGGAAATGATGTTGCAGCCGCTGGGACATGATGTTGCAGCCGCTGGGAAAAAGGGTTTACGGCCGCCGGGAAAATGATTTTAGGGTTGACGGGAAACGATAATGCAGCCGTTGGGAAATGATGTTGCAGCCGCTGGGACATGATGTTGCAGCCGCTGGGAATGGTTCACGGCTGCTGGGAAAAAGGGTTTACGGCCACCAAGAAAATGATTTTAGGGTTGACGGGAAACGATAATGCAGCCGCTGGGAAATGATGTTGCAGCCGCTGGGACATGATGTTGCAGCCGCTGGAAGAGATGTTGCAGCCGCTGGAAGAGATGTTGCAGCTGCCGGGAATGGTTCACAGCTGCCGGGAAAAAGGGTTTACGGCCGTCGGGAAAACGATTTTACGGTTGACGGGAAACGATAATGCAGCCGCTGGGAAATGATGTTGCAGCCGCTGGGACATGATGTTGCAGCCGCTGGGAATGGTTCACGGCTGCCGGGAAAAGTTGTTGCAGCTACCAGAAAAGTTGTTCACGGCTGCTGGGAAAAAGGATTTTTACGTCTGCCGGGAAATATGTTGCGGTTGCCGGAAAAGATATTGCAGCTGCCGGAAAATATGTCGCAGTTGCTGGAAAATATGTCGCAGCTGCCCGAATTTTTTTATTTTTATTTTTTAAGGAAAAAGGGAAATACAGCACAGGACGACACAGGGCGACTCTCGTTTGACCGGCCCAATCTGGTCATTCTCCTGGCGCTTCCCTGGAAATTTTTTTTGAAAAATAACAGCAAACGAAAAGATCAAATGCAAAGAGAAGAAAAAAACAATTATACGCTACAGCAGAAAGTTATTTATGTACAGTAATTTAAAATGCGATTTTCAGTTTAAGGATTGGCAAGGGCAGAGAGAAATTCCTGCTCTGATGCCAGCTGATAATCTGGATCAGCGACAATTTGCGAAGTGAATGCATCTTTTGAAATAGGCTTACGATACAGTCGCAGTCTGTGGCCATTAGCCAGTAATGGTATACGGTTTTCATCGATGGTCACCAGATGGACAGTGCCGTTGTCAAATACCTTGTCGACCAAATATGGACCCAGCCATCTTGTGCGTAATTTACCTTTAAAATCCCTCTTGAACCTAGAGTCATATAGTAGCACCCAGTCTCCCTCACAGAAGATTTTCTTTTTAATAAATCGGTCATGCCAGTTGGATCTCTGTTGCTGAAGCAACACAGTTTGGTCTACTGCAGCTAACCGTTTTTCATCCAATTCATTTAGTTGATTCAATCTTCTCTTTTGGGCTTCTGTTACATCCAGATTCATTTCGGTGGCTGTTTTCAGGGTTTTGATCTCAAACTCAATTGGAAAGATGGCACTCTTCCCATACACTAGATCATAGGGAGAGAACCCTGTGGTGTTGCGCCAAGTTGTGCGATATGCCCACAGTGCTTCCGGAAGTCTGTCAGCCCAATCCTTTCGATGGCTCTTAACTGTTTTAGTAAGGATTGCTTCAATAACTTTATTAGTACTTTCCACCTGACCATTGGCCTGAGGGTGGTAAGGTGAAGCCACCCTATGCTGTACATGATACTTCCGGAGCAAGGATTCAAATTGGTGTGAGATGAATTGCGGTCCCCCATCGGTAACTACTTCCTTCGGTACCCCAAAGCAGGTAAAAATTTCACTGTACAGAAAATCAATCACTGCCTGGTCATTAGCCTTAGCCAAAGCTACAGCCTCTACCCACTTGGTCATGTAATCAGTACAAACCAGAATGTAAACTTTCTGTCTGGAAGGAGGGCTGATAGGGCCAACAAAATCCAATGCCCATCTATCAAATGGTTCAACTACTACTTGGGGCTGTAGAGGCATCTGATCTGTTTTATTAGGCTGGCCCATCCTTTGGCAGCTGTCACAAGACTGAACATACCTTTTAGCGTCTCTGAACAGAGTCGGCCAATAGTAGCCCATCCGCAGCGCTTTATGCCCTGTTCTTTTATCTGCAAAGTGTCCCCCACAAGGTCCATCATGACAGGCTTTCAGTATGTGAAAGATCTCATCTTCCCATACACATCTCCTAATCTCAAGATCGAGCCCTGTGTAGAAGAGATGACCATTGAGCCAACAATACCTGGCACTTTGCTGGATAATTTTTCTCTTCTCTCGTTTAAACATGTGTGGCGGGAGCTTTCCTGCAACCAAATAGTTAGCAACGTCTGCATACTAGGGGGAATGAGCTGAAAGTGCGAATAGATGTTCATCTGGAAAATAATCCTCAACAGGCGCACTGTCATCACTGTTAGTAAAACGTGATAAAAAATCAGCAACAATATTTTCTTTTCCAGGTTTATCTATAATGGTAATATCAAATTCCTGCAATAACAAGAGCCACCTGGTCACTCTGGCATTGGTGACAGGTTTGTTCATTAAATACTTAATGGCAGAGTGGTCAGTGTGCACAAATGTAGGATACCCAGTAATGTAATGCCGAAATTTATTAATAGAGTAGACAATAGCAAGGAATTCTTTCTCGGTAACAGTATAATTAAGTTCAGCAGGGGCTAAGTTTTTACTAACATAATAGATGGCATAAGGTACTTGACCATCCTGCTGTCCTAGTATTGCTCCAATGGCGGTATCAGAAGCATTTGAAGAAATGTGGAAGGGTATGGTCCAATTAGGTCCCCTTAGGATAGGAGCTGTGGACAGCTTCTCTTTAAGCTTATCAAACGCTGTCTGGCATGCTTCACTCCACACAAACTGTGCATCCTTCATTAACAAAGAAAACAAAGGAGAAGCAAGTTTGGAGAAGTTTTCTATAAATCTCCGATAATATCCAGCATGTCCCAGAAAACTTCGCACCTCTTTCTGAGTCGAAGGAGTCGATATATTTTTTATCACCTTAATTTTTGAAGGATCCACCTGAATGCCATCGGTAGAGATGAAATGTCCTAATACCACCCCCTCACTCATCATCATATGGCATTTTTCAGTGCTTAATGAGAGGCGAGCCTGTTCGCAGCGAATTAAAACCTTCTTTAAATTTTCCAGTGCTTCCTCAAAGTCCTTGCCATAGGGAGTAAAATAGTCCATAAAGACTTCCATACTATCATTAACTAATTCAGAGAATATGCCAATTACAACTCTTTGGAACGTTGCTGATGCATTACATAAACCAAAGGGAAGCACTCTGTAGGCAAACGTTCCCCAGGGGCAAGTGAAGGTGGTCTTATCCTGGTCCTCAGGAGCAATCTGAATTTGGTTGTACCTGCTGAATCCATCTAAGAAGGAAAAAAACTTCTTCCCTGATAGGGTATCAAGTACTTGGTCAATAAAGGGTAGAGGGAAATGATCCTTTTGCGTAGCTTTGTTCAGCTCCCTATAATCAACACAGACTCTCCATTTACCATTTTTCTTGGGCACAATTACGAGTGGGGAAACCCACTCACTATCTGAAATAGGGTATATAAATCCTGCTTCCAAAAGTTTCTGGATTTCCTCCTTCACTATATCGCTCAGATTGGGGTTCATGCATTGTTGAGGTTGACACACAGGCCGGGAGTCATTTTTAATGTAAATATGGTGGGTGAAGATATTAGAGGGAATACCCCTCATGTCTGTATACTCCCAGGTGAAAGCCCCTTTATGTTCCTTCAAGAGACTGATTAGGCGCTTCTGTTCCTCTAAGGAGAGACCAGGGTTGATATTCAAAGTTCTTCCAGGCTCTACCTCAATAGGAATACTTTTGAACTTTTCAAAACTGGGATTATGTTTGTGTCACCAACTAGTGCTTCTTCCGTAAGATTTTCTTGTTCTCCCTTACCAAGGGTAATGTTCAGGATTTGATAGACCTCTTTATCCACTGAAGCGGGTTCACTAATAAAATTGCTAATAGCATCATCTTCTGTTTCATTTTTAAAATTCAAGGCCTTCCCTATAGTTAATAGTGGCTGAACATTCTCCTCCTCCTCCTGCTCTATCCAAAGGGAAGTCTCAGCTTCTAGACTCGGCCGAGCTGGAGGATACAGGGTGAGGTTTTTAGTCTCAGTACCATCAGATATAGTCATGGACCTCGATCGACAGCTGATGCAGGCATCAGCTGTGGCCAACCAAGGCCTCCCCAGGATCAATGGGTGTCCCCCCAACTGTGATTTTGGTTGTAATATCAAAAAGTCAGCAGGGTACTCCCATGAATCTACTGAGATGACAAGGTCGTCCAGAATCCCTTCGGGTCTAATGGTGGATCTGTCTGCCAATTCTAAGATGGTAGGGGTCGGTCTAAAATTAGTGAGCCCAGTCTTCTTGACAGTCTCAATTGTTATGACATTGATCGCTGCTCCTAAATCAACTAGCACGTTGGGTATCTGCGTCTGTCCTACATGTACAGTGACAGTAGGATTGCCAGGGTCGTCATATTTGGTCACAGGGGTTTTTCCTGTTATCAAAGCGGATAAATTCCCTATGACGTGAACAGTGGGAGGATCTCTAGGTTTCCTCCCTGGTTTCTTAGTGCACAAGTCCCGAACGGTTTTAGCATAAATAGGCACATCTTGAAGAGCTTGCAGAAGGGGGATTTTGACATAAAGATTCTTTAAATCTCCTAAGAGGTTAAACTGAGGTTGCCCACCTATTTTTGGTAGCATTAGTCTCTCGGGGTATGGTGGTTGCCTTATCAGCTGGGTAGGCTGCGTATTGTCCAATTTATTGTTTGATGTTTCAGCCGTCCCATCCAAGGGATGCTCAGCACCTTCAGTGATAGGAACTGTATCGAATGGATGCTGTGAACTCTCCCCTTCTTCATGCACAGAAGGTGGAGCATCTTCTGTAATTACGGGTTCTATTATCTTCCCAGATCGTAGACGAATATCATTGCAAGGTACAGGGGAAAGAGAGTAGGCCGGCATATTGATAGTTTCCAATCGATGGATTGTTTTATTATTCGGGTTAGGATTAGGTTGGGCAGGCAACTGAGGCCGTATTGGTATATTAGGGACAGGATTATTCTGCAGCTGAACTTGCGACTGCTGAGGTGGATATGGAGGGTATTGAGGAAATTGAGGGTATGGAGGAGAATATGGTAACTGCTGAGGTGGAGGTGGTTGAGGAAACTGGTTCCCAAGAGGGAAGTTCCTCCATCCAGGAGACCACGACGTAGGTTGATGTGGTGGCTGTGTCCAAGGACTCCATGAATTAAAATTTTGCATTGCAGGTTGGGAAGGATTCCACTGAGTCTAATTTGAAGGGAATTGTGTATTCACATTTTGCATGTTATTATTCCAATTGCTCATATTATTCAAAAATGGAAACGAGTCCAGAGGCATACCTTGATTTCGAGGCTGCCAAGGTTTCTTCTGTGCAATGAAATAGGTTGATTCCACTTCTGGAGTTGATGCCTGCAGAACAGCCTTCACTTGGGGGAGTGAGGGGCATTCTTTCATGTCATGGTTCAACTCACACAGCTGACATACTTCTACCTTGTCAAGTGGGCATTCTTTCAGCGGATGATTCTTTCTACATCGGGGATAGAACACACCTAGTGTGAGATCCTCCACTGCCTGTTTTTGTTTTGCCTTCAGGACATCAATCTCCGAAGAGATGGAGCTCATCATTTCTGTTTTAAAATTTTCAAGGAGATTGACTATCTCTGCATGGGTAGCTCCTCCGTTGGATGACTTCTGAGTTCTGTCGAAGACATCACGTTCCAACTTATCCCGTTTGTCCCGCTTATTGTTCCTGGAAGATCCCCTGGAGTATCTCTTACATAATTCCACAATCGTCTCAAAAGGTTCTTTGGAGATATCTCCCTTTCCTAATAGATTTAACATGTCTAAACAATCATCCCTGATCCCTCGAAGCAAGATTATCTTGAGCACGTCCAGCCCCATGTTCGTCTGCCCGGCTCTTTGCACATTGTACAGCAGCCTTTCTACAAAATCCTCCAGACTTTCATCCTCCTTCTGCACCATCTTGAATAATTCCTCTCTTTTGTCCTTGGTGTTGCAATATTCTTGATATTTCTCCAGGAATACTTGTTTCATCTTATTCCAATTAGCAACAGTTCCTCCCCCAAGGCTCATGAACCATCGTAATGCATTGTCCTTCAGGGTGGCGGGAAAAAGTTTCATCTTTTGGGCATCGGTGACATAATCATAGCTGCGACAGAGGATATCAAATTCAAAAAGGAATTCGTCTAGATCTTCTGTCGCCCTGCCATGGAAGCGAGGCAACACCGATGGTGAGATGTTCTTCATAGGAGCTGTCCCTTCTAGCTGCTGAATTGGAAATTGTAATGTAGCTGTCATTCCTTCTGGCAGGGAGTAATTTTCATGATGATAGTTTTCCACCATTGCCTCTTCCTCGTCGGTCTCGTGTCTGTTATTCATATTCTCTTCTGTTTCCTCTTCTTCGTTCGTTCCTGCGTTCTTTTCCTTGTTTGTAACAGCTGCGTCTTCCTCAGTTGTAACAGCTGCGTCTTCCTCAGTCATAGCAGCAGGTCCAGTTGTAACAGCTGTGTCCTCCTCGGCAGGGATATACAAGGGAGTCACGGCTGCTCGTGTATTCTCCACCATGGACGCTGGTGCCCCAGGTTCAGCAGGGTTTCTTCTGATAGGAGTTTCTTGATGACGAGCCCTGGTGGATGAATCAGTTCTGTTAACAAGATCGTCGATGAATGTCCTTATGCCCAATGGTGGTCCTCGACCACGACTCGAACCACCTGCGCTGTTAGTATTTTGTGGCGTTTTGGGAGTTGGTAGGTGATCGTGTTTTATCCTCCTCGTATTCATGCGAACCAAATCATTTCAGTAAAGAAAAGACTGACTAGAAACAATTACCAGATGCAACTAATGATTAGTGTTTAATTTTTATCCTTCCCCGGCAACGGCGCCAAAATGTCGAGCACCCTATATGCAGATAGATTATTACCAACACACAGAGCATACGAGATTTATTGTCAACTCGAGAAAGTCTTTTTATTTCAAAGGATAAATGCACAGTCTATGCTTAAACACCAAATCACTATAATTGAATACTTTTATCCTCTAACAGCTATGTTCATCCCAAAGAGCTGTGTAATCCCAGTTGTTGTCTAAATACCATAATTTCAATTCCTTTCTACCATGCATCAACAAGAAATAAAATAAGGTTCAAAGACAATTGCAGATAAAAAGAAATCTTATTCACATCCTAGAACAAGTAACTCACTTATTCAATCTGATCACTCTTGAAAACCATAAGCAGAAACTGAATATTAATCTAGAAATTCAATTGCAAAGGATTGAGTTCAGCTGTTCTAAGAGATTGAATTACAGGAATGAAAATCAACAGTCATAACAGAAAGATAAATTGCAGAGGCTCATGGGATCACAACTTAACTGCGAGATGAACAAGGCTATGTACAATTGTCACACGAATTGCATAAAGTTTCTACTCAGTCGACTGTCACTCTGTATTACTTGCCAATTTCAAAGAAACATAATCTTAATTATACTGGAAATCCACACCAAAATTACTACTGCTGCGTACAAAAGAAGTATCATGAACAAAACATCACACAACAATAAAAAGTCATATTTTAACTCAGCAATCTCTGTGGAAGACGGGCCCAGCCTTCACACAGAGACGCTGGTTGAACAACGCAAGTTTCTTTAACTCAGAGGTAACTCCTTATATTAACAGAAGAATGATTACACAGTTTGCTTTTGCTGCTAATACAATGAATTAATTATCTGTTGTTCAAACCCCCTGGGTCGAGGCAGCTCCCCATATTTATACATACAAATCATAACATCCAATCCTAATAACGGGCAGCTATGAAGATCTCTGATCTTCAGGAGCCCTAAATAACTAGCTGTTACAATACGTGGCAAAGTAGAGACATAAAAATACGAGAAAGTTGTTGATTGGCCCAGGAGTGGCGATCTTTCCAGATCACAACTATACTCGAGCAGCGACATACTAAAGATAGCGCATTCTGTTACAGCTACCCTATCACAGCTCCACCTAGGATGTTATATTGGAACCATGTGCCTTAATTGATGATCCGAGCCCCGAGGATCCTTTTTAAGCAACGAACATCCCTTCTTTCAAGACTTGTTCAGCCCCACCTTCCTGCAGTCCACTTATCTCAAACTACCTTCATAAATCATAACATGTTAGCACAATTGAGAGATACACAGCTTTAATTATCACAATCATAAGCATTAATAAGATAAAGCAATGATCAGTCATACCTTGGCAGTTTGGGGGAATAAAGTGAGGATAACAGGTCTGATTAGCATGATAAATGGTGTAGGACAGGGGAAGGAAAGGTGATCAAGGATGATTAGAAGGGGCCAATTCTGAGCTCAACAAAGGTTAGGATCAATTTTACTTTTGGTAAAGCCCAAGCTTGTCAAGAAGATATCAATTCTCCCTCTGTGACTGAACATCATTCACAATCTGCATTGAGTGATCTTCTGCATATTTATCCATGCCATCTCCCATCAGATGGGTCTATTGATATGAGCCTCAAGATCTTTCAAACTCTATGGTGAGTTCCTTCTTTCATCCATCTAAGAGAATAATGTCATATGTATATAGAAACCATATTCAACCTTGTAGCAAAGGTTGAAATCCGCATCACCCGTGGTGATCATTAAGCTCATCAAATGACTATCGATCCTAGGTACCTTTTGAACCCGTACAGAGCTTTCTTCAATCGTGTGATTCTCTATTGAATCCTGGAAGTTTGCTCGATTCACACTTCTTCTTCAATTACACCATTAAGAGAACGGTCTTGTCATCCATGGGTTTGTCTAGTCACTTGGAGCAAACATTTCATCATGATCCTATCCTTCTTTCTAAGAGAATCCTCTAGCCATGAGCCTTCTATAGTACGTTTAATTTGTAAGTCTTCTTGTTGAACATCCATCACTTGTTCTTTGGAACAGGTGTTCATCATCCTTCTTTTGTAGATCATAGCACATGATCTTTTCTACAAATCAAAGTTAATTACATGATTAGTAATACTTCATAATCATCAAATCATGTTGACATGATAACGTATTATGCATACTGATATGATTCACATAGTTATGAAACTATCTTGAACAATACTTTGGCACAACACTTTTCCATATCCTGTATGCCTACAGTGGCTATCTAGATGCCTTCCATCTCTACCAGAACATACTATCAAGAGCGTGCACAACTCTTAGCACGTCAGCAAAGAGGTTTCATTTTAGACAAGTAACAATGGAATGTTTGTCCAACTTACCAATCATATGCACATTAGTAGTATACTGTTCAATGCTATATGAATACATACACGATGCATGATATATTCTAGGAATACAAATATACATACAACTATTACGAGCAATATCATTAACTATTCAGAGATTCAAATAACAACTCAAATACTTATCTTTTATGTTTGCGTGGTTGCCTCCCGCTTGATCTCTATTTTCTCTTTATGATAGCATCATTATTATATGTCTTTGAACTTCTATCCATTCTATACCACTATGCATGCTTAAGTGTGTACTAGTTTCATCATTGTGTCTTTCCTCAAGATCTCATACATAATCATACGTTCATTAGTATAATTTCAATACTATCAAAACATTATGATTCTAAATAATCTTAAACATGTATGGTCATGATCATTTCATACACAAGTATACTTATATAAAATCCTAATACAAAGTAGGATTCTAACTCGATATAGAAAACATACTTGGATTAGCATGCTTTCTAGTTATGTATAAAACAATATCTTCTTTGTTCTCTTCAATGATTTAGTGACCTTGTGCTAGTAACCTACATATCTCATAAGTTAAGCATAGTAGAACCAAATCATACATACCTCATAAGTAGAGCTTCTATGTGATCAAAGATTATGGATGAGTCTTTGTCTTCATGTCATCATGGTCATATAGATTTTTCTTACTTGATGTACCTTTCATGTTAGCATACAACATCATCCTCATACAACACCACAAGTGCATTAGTACAATCATAAGTGTCATAACCCTAATCAATGAATGTCTTCTATCATTCACATGCATTCATACTTTTACTAAGGTGATCGGGCAATCTAAAATTAATCATGATTGTACTAACCTCAATAATATGAAGACAAACATATTATGAAATTAATCATGAAATAAATTTCAAAACATACCTATATCTTCTCAAGTCATACCTGTCGAGTAGTCTTCTTTATAAGGGTAAAACCCTAACCATCCAAGGTGGATCAATTGTAAACATCTTATATAGGTTCATGGTGCTAGGATGATAAAATATCAGTGCCATTTAAACCTCCTTCATTGCTACCCTACGAGTCTCCCAATTTTGCTATGGTTTATTCTTACTTGGAAACCCTAATTTTCAATCTCCTTCCTCCCACAACGTTTTGATGGAGGATTAATATCTATGATGAATGGATTCCAAATCCATTATCAAAGTTTCCAATGTTGCATCAAGTGTCTCCAACATTGTATCAGGTCCTTCCATACCTAAAAACTGAAAACCCTAAGTGAGAGCTTCTTCCTCCTCTTCCTTGATTTCCTCTATTGAGCCATTTCAAATGTGTCGTATTGTTTCTAGTGTATCTCAAAAATTTTGGATCGACAGGGTCTAAAACTTTGGCATGTGGTAACTTGACCTTTCATATTTCCAATCCCATAGGTTTGAGCTTCATTGGATTCTCCGTCAGAGAGATATGATCAATTTCCCAACATGACCTGTTCAAGGGATGAAACAGCATAGCTAACTTGTACGAAGTACCACGCGTCACTGTTTCAACTTCGGCCTCTGAAACTCGGATTTGTGAAACTACAGTCCGTGCCCTAACTGTCACCTTTTACGGAATTCCATTTGGAGCTTCCTAGCTCGAGATATGACTTTTTTAGCTAGGTCACCTGTTTAGGGCTACATTATGGAAGAGTCAGAAACCATAACTTGTACGGATCATATCTCAGAAAGTACAATGCATCTGAGGCTGAAACTCGGAAACAAGGTACAGGAAAATCTCATCTTCGACCTGTCCAAGTTTCAGATCCCAAACCTTCGCCAAAATTGATTTATAGCGAAAGTTCCACGATGACATGTCGCAAGTGAAACAAGTGTCGTAAGTGCCATACATTTCCTTCCTTAAGGATAGCTCAGATACCATGTCAAGATTCAATATGGTAACATAGATAACATCAATATTCCATTTGATTTCACAACAATACCATATAAAGTATCACTGAAAGAACAACAAGAACAACATTAACACAAGAGACACAATTTATCCTGTGAAACCCTCATGGGGTAGAAAACCCAGCAAATCTTCCTCAATATAGATGACCAACAAATACAAAGATGTAATCCCCAAACAAGAGATCCTTTTCCTCCTTTGCAGATCTCTCTCTCTCCTATGCGAGTTCACAAGTGAGTGAGTGTGCGTTCAAATGAGGAACACACCTCCTCTATTTATACTTTACATTCACTTGACAGGTCGGCCTCAATAGTTTATTCTCTTGCTGACTGGGCCGATCCCTTTAGGGCACTTAAACACCCCATTACAAATAACTCTTAGGGGATTTATTGCCCTGACTTACATGGGAGGATTTGCCTCAATGAATTTACATAATAACAACATCCCAACGGAGGAATAAAACATTTATGAAGGAATAATAATAAAGTACAAATAGAATATTCTTTGAAGTTACAATATTTCAACACTTATAGAATTTGGGAGGTCAACCACCAAGAGAGAAAGGTGGATCTAGGTGAGTAAACGGTGGATCAAGGGGTTGAACCAGGCCAAAGAGGGAGGGTGAGTTAGGATTCGATAGGAACCCCAATCCCAAGAAAATCTCTTTGAAGGTAAGATCCACTTTCTAACCCAAGGATTAGTTAAGGGAATTTTTGCGCCCCAGGCACTGAGCAAGGCGTGAAAATGTTGTAATTTTTGCACCCCTTCAGGGATGCAGGGCACGAAAATGTTGAATTTTCGCGCCTTGCACCACTAGCAAGGCGCAGAAATATTAGTAAAGTGTGCCCAATGAAGTGGCATTCGGCTGAGGTGAGTTGGATTTGTCTCCAAGGACTCCAAGGAAGGGCAAGGAGGGGACCAACAAGACTCAACACTTGTTAGGAGGTAGTACCATTAGGTTCCGCATGGTGATACAACGTGAAGACTTGAAATGGCGTTCAAAGTGAGACTTTGAGGTATAACAAATTATAGACTTGGAGGCTAGTTTTCAGATCAAGAAGCTTGAATCTTTGCAAAGCTACTTCAGACTCTTTTTGGACTTTCAGGCAAGATGCCTTGTTTTGATGCTATGTGTCTTTGTTTGATGATGACTTTTCCTCTTTTTTATTACTATAAATCTCTATCAATTCTAGTAATATATATATATATATATTAAAAATTATATAATTATTAATTAGTTTAGTGAAAATGGACAATATTAATTAGTATGTTAAAAAAATTATATAAATATTAATTGGATTAGTGAAAATGGGTAGTATTAATTAGTATGTTAAAAAAATTATATAAATATTAATTGGATTAGTGAAAATGGGTAGTAGTAATTAGTATGTTAAAAAGATTTAATCATTTTCCATATCATTCCTATATTTGTGTTTATGGTTATATATTTATGGAGAACAAGTAAAGGTAAGCATAATTCTTTTGTAATTTTGGTAGAATTTGTGTTCATGGTTATGTATTTATAGAGAACAAGTAAGGTTAAGCATAATTTTTTGCAATTTTGGTAGAATAAAAACTTTCATTTATAACTTTTTAGTTGAAAGGTGTTTTTCCTAATGTTTTTGTTGGATGTTTGTATTTATTGAAAAGAAAAAAAACTAATCATTGTTGCTATTCATGTTGACTAAAATGATTACTTATGTTTAAGAGTTTTTAAGATTTATATAGGTTAATGTTAGTTTAATTATAACAAAAAACAACAAAGTGATTACACTACGAGAGATCTATATCTGTGCATGTGTGGTTTTTGTAAGTGAGTGTATACGAAAGACCTCAAGATCTTTTACTTGTAGATATTTATCCTTGATCAAAATATCAAGTTAAAGTAAGGATTGGTAAGGTATCTCAGTTTTTTACTTGTGGATATTGATCATTAATTTTGTTTCCAAGCATATGGCTTTGTTGAGATGCAACAATGTGCTTAGGGTTATAACAAAACCTTTTACATGTACATGTAGATATTTAACCAAAACAAGAAACCAAGGTGTTCAACAAGGTGCCAACATCATTAATATTTTATTCTTTTATATGAAGTTGTAGAGATGTAGCACCACCATCAAACCAAGGATCCAAGCAAGGTATCTATGCCATTGATCTTTTCTTTTCATTTGTAGAGCACTTATAGAGTTACCACATTGTAGCAACGCCACCTGTGGAGTTATTGCTCAAAACATTTTTTGTCTATGGATATGGATCCTCGACCAAAAAATCAAGTTCATGTGTTTGAAAAGGAAACCATGCCATTAATCTTTTATCCTTGTAAGAGAAGGGGGTAACCCTTAAAAAACACCAACCTCCTAATACACTAAGGAAGAAGGAGTTTTTCACTGATGACCAAGGTTCAATTCCCACGAAGGCTTTTGACCCTTGAGGTTGCTGCAAGGGCACCTCGACATGTGAGGCTTGCATTAACTCCTTATGCACACATAAGTGGATAAAATCCCACCTCTTGTCATCCTTGAGACTGGATACTAACCATTACAACTATGGCCACAATTTTAGCCCAAATGGTTTGGATACACTAGTGAGGAATGAGAAGTTTTCACTAGCAACCAAGGTTCAATTCCCATGAGGGCATTCAACCCCTAAGGTTGTCACGGGTGCTCCCAAAGGTAGTGGTCAAATGTATGAGGTTTGCATTGCACTCCTCATGCACATAAAAGTGGATTAAATCCCACCCTCTCATCGTTCGTGAGACTGAACACTGACCATTATAGTTGTGGCCACAATTTTGTTGAGGGGAAATAACTGGAACCATTGGGAACAATGTTGAAATTTTACATTCAATTTGAATGTTTTTACCTATTGATGTGGAGTAAAATAATCAACCTGTAAATTTTACTGATTATAAAACTAACTACATGTCATTTTCTCTTTCTAATACTCTATAAACCAACCCTTCAATATGTATGCATGTATGTATGTACGCATATATGTAAATTGAAGAAACATCACATGAGATATACAATAAGCTCTAACTTTATTATTATGGAAACGATTATTTTGATGGGATGAATCAACCATGTTCACTTGCCTCTTCGAGGGGGCTACCTCCTATTGAGCTAAGCTAAACATACAATATTTTTCTCCCTATCACATAAGGAATATTTCATCCTTATTTATAGAATCACAATAGACTCTAACCTCCTCTCACCGCCTAGTCGACCTTCTTTAATGAGGTCCCATTACATTTATTCACTACGTAGTGAACCTTATTTAATAATAACAATATAGTGGACTTAGGTCCACTTTACATTGAATGGCTAATGGGCCCTCCATTACACCCCCAGGGAGGGTCATAACACTCGTCCACTTTACATCGAATGGCTAATGGGCTCTCTAGGCCCCCCGTTACACCCCTAGTGAGGGTCATAATATTAGTCCATTTTACATTGAATAGCTAATGGTTCCTCCGGGCCGCCCATTCCACCCCTACCTTACATTAAATGTGTAATGGTCCCTCTGACCCCCCATTACACCCTCCTTAGGGGTGTAATTGGGGGTTGGAGATCCTAGTAGCCATTTAATGTAAAGTGGACTAGTTCCACTTTATCATTATTATTAAACAAGGCCCACTATGTTGGTTAAAAACCGTAATGGAACCTCATTAAAGAAGGTCCACTAGGTGGTTAGGAGGTATTGTGATTCTATAAATAAGGATGAAATGTTCCTTGTGTGATAGGGAGAAGAATATTGTATGTTGATCTTAGCTCATTAGAAGGTATCCCCCTCGAAGAGGCAAGTGAACAATGTTGGTTCAGCCCATCAAAAGAATCATTTCCATAATAATAAAGTTGGAGCTTATTGGGTATCTCTTGTGTTGTTTCTTGTTACTGATATCTATTTATAAAGAGGTTATTGGAACTCCAAATAGCTGAAAGTAAAACAAAATTCCAAAATTTCAAAATTTTAATGAAAATAAACCTATCTTGCACATCTAGCATTCTCCCTTCCAAGAGAGAAATGGATAACCAAAAATGATTCCTACAAATACTCTTTATCTCTGCTTATTGAGCACATTTATAAATTCTGACAAACTGATTACATAATAAAATGCATAAATAGTACATGACTATTGTTTTGGGAGAGCTCTCCCCCCCTTAAAGATGATAGAATCAAGAGTTCGTTGATCACCCAACAACTTACTTTCTATTGTCTTCTTTTTTTCTCTTTGCTCTCAACTAGATTTCCTTCCCCTTGTGAGTGGATGAGAAGAACAAGAACCTTTCTTCAACATTTCAGTAAAAGAGAGAGTAGTATTAATTAGTATGTTAAAAGGATTTAGTCATTTTCCATATCATTCCTATATGTGTGTTTATGGTTATATATTTATGGAGAACAAGTAAAGTTAAGCATAATTCTTATGTAATTTTGGTAGAATTTGTGTTCATGGTTATGTATTTATAGAGAACAAGTAAGGTTAAGCATAGATTTTATAAAATTTTGGTAGAATAAAAACTTTCATTTATAACTTTTTAGCTGAAGGGTGGTTTTCTTAATGTTTTAGGATTGTATTTATTGAAAAGAAAAAAGTTAATCATTGTTGCTATTCATGTTGACTAAAATGATTACTTATGTTTAAGAGTTTTTAAGATTTATATAGGTTAATGTTAGTTTAATTATAACAAAAAACAACAAAGTGATTACACTACGAGAGATCTATATCTGTGTATGTGTGGTTTTTGTAAGTGAGTGTATACGAAAGACCTCAAGATCTTTTACTTGTAGATATTTATCCTTGATCAAAATATCAAGTTAAAGTAAGGATTGGCAAGTTCTCTCAGTTTTTTACTTGTGGATATTGATCATTAATTTTGTTTCCAAGCATATGGCTTTGTTGAGATGCAACAATGTGCTTAGGGTTATAACAAAACCTTTTACATGTACATGTAGATATTTAACCAAAACAAGAAACCAAGGTTTTCGACAAGGTGCCAACATCATTAATATTTTATTATTTTATATGAAGTTGTAGCGATGTAGCACCACCGTCAAACCAAGGAGCCAAGCAAGGTATCTATGCCATTGATCTTTTCTTTTCATCTGTAGAGCACTTATAGAGTTACCACATTGTAGCAACGCCACCTGGGGAGTTATTGCTCAAAATATTTTTTGTCTATGGATATGGATCCTCGACCAAAAAATAAAATTCATGTGTTTGAAAAGGAAACCATGCCAGTAATATTTTATCCTTGTAAGAGAAGGGGGCAACCCTTAAAAAGCACCAACCTCCTAATACACTAAGGAAGAAGGAGTTTTTCTTTGATGACCAAGGTTCAATTCCCACGAAGGATTTTGACCCTTGAGGTTGCCACAAGGGCACCTCGACATGCGAGGCTTGCATTACACTCCTTATGCACACATAAATGGATAAAATCCCACCTCTTGTCATCCTTGAGACTGGATACTAACCGTTACGACTATGGCCACAATTTTTGCCCAAATGGTTTGGATACACTAGTGAGGAATGAGAATTTTTCACTAGCAACCAAGGTTCATTTCCCATGAGGGAATTCAGCCCCTAAGGTTGTCACGGGTGCTCCCAAAGGTAGTGGTCAAATGTATGAGGTTTGCATTGCACTCTTCATGCACATAAAAGTGGATTAAATTCCACCCTCTCATCGTTCTTCAGACTGAACACTGACCATTATAGTTGTGGTCACAATTTTGTTGAGGGGAAATAACTAGAACCATTGGGAGAAATGTTGAAATTTTACATTCAATTTGAATGTTTTTACCTATTTTAAACAATTTTGATGTCTGGTTGTGGGGAGAAAGTAGTCAATATTGATGTGGAGTAAAAAAATCAACCTGTAAATTTTATTGATTATAAAACTAACTACATGTCATTTTCTCTTTCTAATACTCTATAAACCAACTCTTCAATATGTATGTATGTATGTATGCATATATGTAAATTGAAGAAACATCACAAGAGATATCCAATAGCTCTAACTTTATTATTATGGAAACGATTATTTTGATGGGATGAATCAACCATGTTCACTTGCCTCTTCGAGGGGGCTACCTCCTATTGAGTTAAGTTCAACATACAATATTTTTCTCCCTATCACATAAGGAATATTTCATCCTTATTTATAGAATCACAATAGACTCTAACCTCCTCACCACCTAGTCGACCTTCTTTAATGAGGTCCCATTCCATTTATTCACTACGTAGTGAACCTTATTTAATAATAATAATATAGTGGACTTAGGTCCACTTTACATTGAATGACTAATGGGCCTTCCATTACACCCCCAGGGAGGTTCATAACACTAGTCCACTTTACATCGAATGGCTAATGGGCTCTCTAGGCCCTCCGTTACACCCCTAGTGAGGGTCATAATATTAGTCCACTTTACATTGAATAGCTAATGGTTCCTCCGGGCCGCCCATTCCACCCCTACCTTACATTAAATGGGAAATGGTCCCTCTGACCCCCCATTACACCCTCCTTAGGGGTGTAATTGGGGGTTGGAGATCCTAGTAGCCATTTAATGTAAAGTGGACTAGTTCCACTATATTATTATTATTAAATAAGGCCCACTATGTTGGTTAAAAACCATAATGGATCCTCATTGAATAAGGTCCACTAGGTGGTTAAGAGGTATTGTGATTCTATAAATAAGGATGAAATATTCCTTATGTGATAGGGAGAAGGATATTGTATGTTGATCTTAGCTCATTAGAAGGTATCCCCCTCGAAGAAGCAAGTGAACAATGTTGATTCATCCCATCAAAAGAATCATTTCCATAATAATAAAGTTGGAGCTTATTGGGTATCTCTTGTGTTGTTTCTTGTTACTGATATCTATTTATAAAGAGGTTATTGGAACTACAAACAGCTGAAAGTAAAACAAAATTCCAAAATTTTAATGAAAATAAACCTATCTTGCATATCTAGCATTCTCCCTTCCAAGAGAGAAATGGATAACCAACAATGATTCCTACAAATACTCTTTATTTATGATTATTGAGCACATGTATAAATTCTGACAAACTGATTACATAATAAATTGTAGAAATAGTACATAACTATTGTTTTGGGAGACCTCTTTTCCCCTTAAAAATGATAGAATCAAGAGTTCATTGATAACCCAACAACTTACTTGCTATTGTCTTTTTTTTTCTCTTTGCTCTCAACTGGATTTCCTTCCCCTTGTGAGCGGAGGAGAAGAACGAGAACCTTTCTTCAACATTTCAGTAAAAGAGAGAGAGTCTGATGATTCTAGTGAATGTACGCGCTGAATTAGGGGTGTTTTCAAAGGGGCCTTCAATTCCTCCACATCCACCTCTACTTATTCTTCATCTTCCTCTATGCCCTTTGAGTCTTTTGTCACATCTTTATCTTCCTTTTTTTCTTCCTATACCACCTTTCATTTAATCCAAATTCCTTTTATGCGGGGGATCTCACTCTCGCTTCTGCTTGAATATATTTTCAATTGTTGTTGTCATGATCTCTGGTTCCACCGCAAGGGTCATCGAGGGATCTATTTCATCCCCATCCTTTAAAACTTTAAGAGTCTCTATCTGTTTCTGGTAGATGGGCCAAGTTGAGTTTGTTTAATGTCATATGGCCCATTGGTCTTTTTATTCCTATGTCGTTTGGAAGTCTACTTAAATGAATTATGCTTTGCTTCATTGCTTCGGTTTTGAGACTGTCATAGATAGGTATGAGTTTCTTGGGCTCTTGGACATTTCCTTGCAAAGTGTCCACATTCATGACACAAATTGCACTTGAATGGGATCTACTCATAATAAAGAGCTTGTAGATAGCTCCATCCTACCATATTGAGCTTTATTTCCTCTGGTAGACCTTTCTTCAAGTCCATTTCCATAGAAATTATGGCACTAGACAAGAGGCCTGCTTTTGGCTCAAAATTGTCAGTAAAGTGACCTAGCTTGTCTAAGATATATTTAAGGGTGGAATCATCTTAGAGGAAAATAAGCAGATGCAACAACCTAACCCATACAAGAGCTAAAATAATCTCCACTTATGAATCAAAATCTAGAGTCCAATGAGAGAGGAACATTCCCTTGGACCCCATCTAAAGATCAGGTCTCTCTCCTTCTTGCCATTGAATAAAAATTTAAAGAAGCCTCTTCCCAAGGCAAATCCATATACCTTACCGACCTTTGACTCTCATTGGTCTATAAAACATTTGTGGATTGCTCAAGGGCTAGGCCAAAGACTTATGTACTTTCCAACTAAAGCATAGTCATGCAAAATGTGGGCCTTTCTCCTTGGTTATGTGGGTGAAAGGTCTAGATTAGGGATATATTATACTCTTTCGTCAAACTATTTTTGTGGAGAGTGCTTTATGTTGGTTGGATCAACAGATTTAACCAATGAGGACAACTCCTCATTTGACATAGATCCCATGTGAGAACTTTGAGAAGCTACAAAACTTGAATACCACAACTTAGGCTTCAAAACTCTCCCAACCCTCAACAAACTTGGCCTTGGAACGCGACTCCAGGTCTCTAGTTACAAGCATCCACACAAGTTTAAGTCGAGCAAGATTGTGGGGGGTAAACCAACAGTGGCAAATGAGGGTTAAATGTGAGTGTGACTTCAACCATGTCGGTCTTGGCATAAACAATTTACTAGATGTTCTACTTGAGTGATGACTAGGGATTTGTGTGGCATTAACGAATAGATAAATGTTCAAGCAAAGCAGTGGCTAAGGAAACCCTAGTGATGAGCAACTACTCCTCGACGCAATATCCATTTCATATCAACAGACCCAATCTTTATGCCTATCAGTGATTTATTAAAAGTTATATAATTATTAATTTGGTTTATTGGGTTAGTGAAAATGGGTAGCATTAATTGGTATGTTGAAAGGATTTAATTGTTTTCAATACCATTCCCAGGTTTGTGTTTGTGGTTATGTATTTACAAAGACAAGTATGGTTAAGCGTAGCTCCTATGTAATTTTGGTAGAATAAAAACTCTAACTTATGCCCTCTTTTTTTTTAAAGCAAGAAAATTATATTATATAAGAGCCTTCAGTACAAACGAAAACACAACATTCATGGCCTAGACTGCTGAAAACTTCTGCAGAGCTGCCTGATGATAAGCATACAGTATCTGTTTTTTTCCCTAACCATCTTTAACTCATATCTATCATCCCCACTTTCCATAATACAAAAATATTTTACCAGAACCATTCAATGGACTCAACAAAAAGGATCTACAGACACTATCATAACCATTCTAAGGCCGCAACTTATAATTTCGCTACAACAAACTAAGCATAACTGCTCCATAAACACTAACTAAAACAGAAACAAGACAGGAAGAAAACAAAAACTACAGACATTCCCAACCCATATACTCAAACTCGAGCATCAAACCTTTGGCACCTGGGTCATGTTCCGATGAATCATGGTTCTCGAGCGCAGGTTGCCGTGAATATTGTCCTTAATTGCAACTGGTTGAACCTTCGTTCCATGCACAGGGCATGGGCCCTGAGTTCGACCTGCGGACGATCCATCTTCAGCACCATTATTCTCCGGCGGTTGGAGTGGGATACCAAGCTTCATAGCAACGAGATAAACCTTTTTATGCATTAAGCGGTTGTCATAATGGTGCTCTTTCCAAGCTTTGACAGGTTCCTCATCTCCCCTGGATTTGTTCTCCCTGTCCATCAGGACATGGGCTAATAACTCCTTGGTAAACCAGTACATAGTTACCATTCAGTTGTAAGCTGAGATCCTCCCACCCGTTGTACCAGGGTTGGAAATCCATTCTTCAACCTCCTCTTTAATTGTTTCCAGGTCCATGTCCTTCACCCTGTTCCATAATTCCTGCTCCACCCTCTCAATTTCCTCTCGAATTATCGGGGGATGTGCTTCTTAAATAAATGGGCCACCTTCCCAGCTTTCTTCAATTCATGAGTGGGATTCTTTTAGGCTCACCTCTCAGTCTTCTTTCCCCCCCTCACCTATCTTTTGGGGGCCATAAGAACAACTACACAAAACTGGAATTGATACCACAAACAGTCTTTATCTCTCACAGACACCCGCCTCAGAATAGGAAGAAACTTAATGTGAAGATGGTAAGTCTGCATCGAATAAATAGCCGGAGCATCCATCTGTCTTCGATTAACCTTAATAAAAACTATGTACTTTCTTTATAATAACATTGTACCATATCCAATCTTTCTACTGTCCTTCGCGGTTCTCCGTACGTTGCCCATTGTTCAAGGAACTTGTCCTCAAGCTCTCCTCATTATTTGCAGATGAGGGATTTAAATGGACATTCATATTGGGATTAAATATGGAGTTACTATCGTCAGTTGAAGTGTGGTAGTTATTATGGCTCCAAGTGGTGGATGGACCCTCCGCGTGTGCTCCGACCAAGTGATTCATGTCCTGCCTTGTGTCTCTAGTCTCTTCTCGGAAAAGCATAATATCCTGGGCTGCCAGATGGGAGCATTGTATGTGCCATCCGTTACCACCATCACTAGATAGGTGCCCTTCCACACTTCTTTCTTTGCTCCGTTATCCATGGTTGGAAAGCATGTCCGCCACCTTGTTCCCGTCACACTTAATGTGGGTAAAAATCCAAGCATGATGTCCTCTAATGAGGTAGGCCATATGTTCCACCATATCATTCTCTAGCTGTCCACAACTTTGGACACTTTCTGCCCACCTTGGAGTTTTTTGGCCATTTGGATGATGATGCGTGAGTCACCCTCGATGACCAAGGGTTCCCAGCAGTTAGTTATTGAGATTCTAATGTCGTGAAGTAATCCTTCCAATTCCACCACGTTATTAGTATCCTGACCAATGTTTCCATGATAAAATTGGATAACAATACCTTCGTCATTTCGATGACTCGTCCAAATCCAGCCGAACCTGGATTTCCTTTGGTCGCACCATCAAAATTTAACTTAAAATGGCCTCTTGGTAGAGGATGCCACCGATGCGGGCTATTTGGAAACCCTTTCTTTGTCTTAAGCTTTTTCCACCCTTGCGGAGAGTAATCCAGTCCCCATCCATCCATAATTCTTTTATGGTTACCATCCATTTCCCAATCTCTTTCGTTCCATTAGGTAATTTTTATAGTCTCTTGTATGTGTTGTTTCACTTGGTTCCATACCTTCTTATTCATATTTTTCTTTCCTTTAAAGATTCTACTGTTTCTCTCCTTCCAGATTTCCCACATAAGGGTTCTCGGGACATGAGCCAAATTTTGAGGATAATTGGGTTCTTGAATGCCTCCTTATCCCAATTTTGAATTGTTTGATAAGGTTAATTGTTTGATAAGGTTGGTCTCTCATGCGACAGGACCTTCGAATTTTTTTTGCTCCAAAGTCCCATAAGGAGGACGCATAAGGGCAAGCGTCGAGGAGGTGGTTCATGGATTCCTCCTTTCATTCACATAGCACACACCAGAAAGGGCCATTCATGACTCTCTTCCTTAGGTTATCTCATGTCAGAATTTGTCTATGTGTGACCAACCAAATAAATGTAGCAATTTTGGGCCAGGGGTTAGAGTTCCATATCGCAAGCCATGTTGCATTGTGTTGGATATCTTTGTGGTTGAAAGTTAGATTGTACACCTCTCTTGTATTGTATAGCCCCTTCGAATCATAACCCCATCGTAATTTATCTGGGCCCCTTTGGATGCGAATACATTGCTCCTAAAGGGCATCCTTGAGCCCTAATACTTCCTCCACTAGGAATCTCTGGTTCCACCAATCCTGGGGATGCCATTCATGTAACTCCTCATTTTCCTGCTCTTCCCTCCAGAATTGCCGAAGTTTTGTTATCCCCATTTCCTTGGCTCTAGTCCATCTTATATCAAGATTAATTTGAGAGGTGATCTTCGGCATCTGTTGCCAAGAATCATTCCAAAAATTGGCATCCTGACCATCCCTAACTTCCTAGAAGCAGTGGTCTTGAATTATCCTTCTGTTCGCTAAGGCATAATTCCAGATATGGGATCCTTGCATGTTTTTGTTAAATCTAATGAGATCTTGTTGCGACTTCCCCTGAGCATACTTGTTGTGCCATAATTTTTCCCATGGCTCCTCTTTGTGAGACACCCATTGCCACCAAATTTTCTCCCTCGGGACTTTACTGTTTTTCTCCAGGTCTCTCAATCCCAGGCCTCCCTGGTCCTTTGGTTTACACACAGTTTCCCACTTCACCAAAGCCCATCAATGTTTGTCATGATTGCCACCCCAAAGAAATTGTCTTTGGATAGTCCTAATTTGTTTTAAGACTGACTTTGGGGCAACCAAGGTAGAAAAAAGGTAAATAGGCATGGCTCGAAGCACAACTTTTACTAGCACCACTTTGCTAGCTATATCGAGTGGTCTATAAGCCCAGTTATCCAATTTCCTTTTCATTCTCTCCAACAAATATTCCCAAGAGTTTTGCCCGATTAATCCTTCCGCTAGAGGAGCGCAAAGATATTTGGATGGAAGGGAACTTCCATGGAATCTTAGAATGCGCAGAATATTCCTTTGATTAATCCTTGGAGTGTTAAAAAATAAAACTTGGTACTTTGTATTGTTCACTTCCAAACCTGAGGCTTTTGAAAAAATGTCCAAACATTTCTTCATAACCGTCGCTTCTTGAACTGAAGAGTGTCCCATAAGCATTGTGTCATCAACAAACTATTGGTGAGAGATAGTTTCCATTCCTGTATGGAGGTTCAGCTCTTTGAGCTCCTTAATTTCAATTTTGGCTTTGATCAGACTGCTCAGCCCCTCAGTCATAAGGATAAACAAGAAAGGGGAGAGATGATCTCCTTGTCCGATACCTCTTGTAAGGTGGAAAGTTCTAGTAGGAGCTCCATTCAAGAGGATATAAAAGAAAGGAGTTGACGTTATATTCATTATCCATTTAACCCAATCCTGGTGAAAGCCATAATCTTCAAGCATTTCTCTCATGAATTTCCAGCTTAGTTTATCATAGGCTTTAGATATATCTAGTTTCAGCATCATACCAGGTTTTTTGGTCACTTTCAAAGAATGGATGACCTTGTGGACCAAAATAATTTCGTCCAGGATTTGGCGACCTTCCACAAAACCCAATTTTTCATGGGCCACCAAATTTGGGAGGAGTGGCTTCAGTCTGTTAGCTAAAACCTTTGTGATAATCTTATAAATTACATTACAAAGGGAAATGGGTCTGTATTTACCTGGAGAGTCAACACCATCCTCTTTGGGGATAAGGGTGAGAAAAGTGGAATTGAAGGATCTTAAGACACCCTTACCCAAGCGAGAGTCCTCCACAATTTTCCAAACTTCAAGCTTAATAAGGTCCCAAAAATGGTGGAAGAAATTGGTTGTGAAGCCATCAGGACGCAGGGCTTTCCCATCCTTCATTTGATTAACAACTTCCTCAACCTCCTGGAGCTCAATGAGTTTCATCAGGATTTCATTTTGGTTTGTTGAAACCTGCGTGGGGATGAGTCTTGTAATCTTCCTCATGTGTTCACTTCTGTCATGTCGATCCTCCTTCATAATTGTTGCAAAGTATTGAACCAGATCTGATTCCATCTCTTTCGTGTTTCAACGTACTGTCCATCCTCTTTTTTTAGCTGCATTAGTTTTTCCCTTTGACGATTATGGATGACCGAATGATGGAAGAATTCTATGTTTCATTCTCCTTCCTGCAACCATTGGTTCCTGGATTTTTCGTTTCCAATAGATTTACTCCTGGTGATCTCTGGCGTTAAGTTGATCAAGGGTAACTTGCTCTCTATGTTTTAGGTCTTCATTGTACCCCGAGTTCATGCCTTCCCATTAGATTTCTACCAATTGATCATTGCGAAGCTTCTTATCTTGAAATATGTTTCCAAATTCCTCCTTATTCCAAGTACGGAGCTTGGCCTTTAACTTTTTCAATTTTTGTTGGAATTGATACATCAGTGTACCCTGGTTAGGGTCCATCTCTTCCCACCATTGTTTGACAAGATCTTTGAAATTCCTGTGTCCAATCCATAATTGCTTGAAACAGAATGGGCATTTGATTTTGGGTCCTCCGTCATCCCAAATCATACAAACAGGCTAATGATCAGAACCATCAAAGGGGATGACCATATCATTCACTTCCTGCCCTCCTCTAATCATTGCCTCTGAGAGAAGGAATCTGTCCAATCGAGAGGCAACATGATGCTCGCCACCTCTGCGATTATTCCAAGTGAAACACCCGTTCCCTGTTTCTATGTCAACCAGCCTTTTCTCCTATATAAACTCTTTGAAAGAGATGTTGGTGGCTTCCATAGTTCGCCTTACCCCCTTATTTCCTCCAAAGACGTGATCATGTTGAAGTCTCCACACAGGATCCATAGCTTATCTTCACTATCTTGTGCTTCCTTGTCCAAGTAGGATAAGAAATCCTGTTTCTGAGCCCTTGGTCCATACACATTAGTAAGTATCCCCTTTACCTTTGAGTTGCACAACTGGAAGTCTACACTAATGGAGAACCTAGATGCTCTCAGGTTTCTGAGATGTAACTCTTCTAGTTTCCAGAGTATAGCTAATCCTTCAGCATCCCCTCTCACATCAATGGCTATCCCTTTACTTCCCCACCACAATTTCTGTCCAATCTCCTGCATACTATTTGAACTGCACTTGGTTTCTTGAAGGAATAATACAATTGGTTTTTCCTGTCTTAACTTGTTTATGAGAGTCTTCACTTTCCTTGGGTTATTTACCCCCCGGATGTTCCAAGTTATTATCTTCATTTAAAAGTTTCTATTGAATTCTGAAAAGGATGCTTTTATTGTAGGATATTGGCCTGATTCAATCAGTCTAATTCCAACCTCTTCTATTCTCTGTCTATTTGTCGTTCTCCCTCGTTTCTCTCCTTCCTATGGTAGTTTCCGTTTAATCCCATTTGATGGGTCACACTCTATACCCAGGTGAGGAGAGGCCTTTTCTTTTAAGGATTGCTTGTTGAAGAAGTTCTAACTGCCTTCTGGAAACGTACTCTTGACTTTTCTTACTGCATTGCTTTTCGATCTCATCAAGATCCAAGTCCCCTAAGTCCATATCCTCCATTTCCTCCAGAATTTCTTCTTCCATGTCATCCGCCAAACCTTCTACCTGCATTTTCTCTGGGTTGGGTGTAGATTTACTCCTGTCCGCAACATGAGAGTTATTTTTATCCTTGTTGTGTTCCTCCTCCTCGTTCTCCATGCTGCTCAAGGTTTCAAACTGTTTTTTTTCTTGGATTATGCTTTGGTTGGTGTTGATTATTGGTCCTTTTACCTTGTCTCTTTTGATTCTGAACTTGAGTGAAACCTTCGCTATCCTTTTCAAATTCCTTCTTCCCCTGTGTTGGGCTTGCCTTAAGGTTGGACAATATCTTCTTAGATGACCATACTCGTGACCTTTCCTACATCAAAATGGGAGTTGTTCGTAATCAAGAGGATGAACCCAATCCTCATCATCCCATGTTAAATTGATTGCTTCTGGTAGTTCTTGCGACAAGTTCATATAGACACAGATCCGGGCATAGGTAGTATACCTTTGCATTTTTGTTTGATCTGAAACTTTCACAAACTTTCCTAGGGTATTTCCGATGGACTCCAGAATTTTTGGTTCCCAGTAGTCACAAGGAAGAGAATAAAGCCTGATCCAGACTGGGCCAATACTCGTGTCCTTTGTTTCAGGGTTGAACCTTTCTTTCCATGGCCAGAGGAATAAACCTGCCGAGTAAAAAAATAAGGTCCCCCCGTCAAAACCCTATCTCTATCTTCCAACTGGTTGAAAAAAATGACAGTGAAGAACCCTTTTGCTCCGAGCTGCAGATCATAGTGTCCTTTAGCGTTCCAAGTGACCTTTATCCATCTAATCAGATCCTTCTCCTTTGGCCATATACCAATGAATTTTCCAATGAGGTATTTTTCCTTCCAATGTTCCACTCGTTCACACAACTTCTCAAATGTTACCTGCAATGAGGGGTTTTCTATAGATCAGGGTAGACATCCCCCTCTTGTCCTTTTCCTTTCCATCTCCTGCTTCCTCTCACCTGTTGTCTCACGATCCATTAATTTTGTGGTATGAACCCGATTTCCTTCACGCTGGATATGGGGATGGGAGGGGGATCCCCCACTCCAAATGGCACCATACCTAACCAGACCCTTACCGCCTTCCCCGATACTCCCCGCGGCAAGGTTGATTGGTGCTTTCCTGGACGCTTGCCTTCACCTCTGCGCACCCAGCCTTAGCTAGGGTTTCCTTCTCGAAAGCTCCGTGCTCTCCTAAGTGGTTAGTCCGATCAGCGTTGCACCCTAAATTATGCCCTTTTAGTTGAAGGGTGATTTTCATAATGTTTTAGGATGTTTTTATTCATTGAAAACAAAAAGTCTAACAATTATTGCTACTCATGTTCACCAAATTGATTGCTCATGTTTTATAGCTTTAAGGTTTAGATAGATTATGTTAGTTTAATTGTAGCGAAAAGAAGCAAGGTGATTATAGTGGGAGAGATCTATATCTATCTAAGTGTGGTTATTGTAGTTGAGTGTATAAAAAAGACCTCGAGACCTTTTACTTGCAGATATTTATCCTTGATCATAATATCAAGTTAAAGTAAGGATTGAAAAGGTATCTCAATCTTCTACTTGTGGATATTGATCATTATTTTTGTTTCCAAGCATATGGAGTTGTTGAGATGCAACAATGTGCTTAGGGTTATAACAAGGTATTTTACATGTACATATAGATACTTAACCAAAATAGGAAACCAAGGTGTTCGACTAGGTAGCCACACCATTAATATTCTATTATTTTATATGAAGTTGTAGTGATGTAGCACCACCCTAAAACCAAGGAGCCAGGAAAGTTATCTATGTCATTGATCTTTTCTTTTCATATATTATAGAGTTACCACGATGTAATAATACCACTTGGGGAGTTAGAGCTGAAAATTTATTTTTTATCTATGGATATGGATACTTAACCAAAACATCAAATTCATGTGTTTGGAAAGGCACCCATGCCATTAATATTTTATCCTTGTAATATAAGGGGGCAACCCTTAAAAAAAAACCTCCTAATACACTGAGGAATAAGGAGTTTCTCACCGGTGACCAAGGTTCAATCCCCATTAAGGTTTTTGACCCTTGATGTTTCCATGGGGGCACCTCAACATGTGAGGCTTGCATTGCACTCCTTGCGCACACATAAGCGGATAAAATCCCACCTCTTGTCATCCTTAATACTGGATACTAACCATTACAACTATGGCCACAATTTTAGCCCAAATGGTTTGGATACACTAGCGAGGAATGAGAAGTTTTCACCAGCAACCAAGGTTCAATTTCAATGAGGTCATTCAACCCCTAAGGTTACCATGGGGGCTCCCATAGGTAGTGGTATTATGTATGAGGTTTTCATTGCACTCCTCACGCACACATGAGTGGATCAAATACCACCGCCTCATCATTCTTGAGACATAACACTAACCATTGCAGTTGTGGCGACAATTTTGTTGAGGGGCAATAACTGGAACCAATGTTGAAATTTTACTTTCAATTTGAACGTGTTCACCTATTTTGAACAATTTTAATGTTTGGTTATGGGGAAGAAAACATCAATATTGAAGTGGAGTAAAATAGTTAACATGTAAATTTTACAGATTATAATAGTGGACCTTCTTTAATGAGGTCACATTACATTATGATGTAGAAGCATCGACCTAAGTTCTATTATTTTATGAATAAGTAGCCAATGTTATTTTTCTGCTGCCATGTAATAGTTTCTAGAATTCCAGATTAGTTTTGATTAAATGTAATTGGTTAGGATAGACTTGGTTTGGTTGTAACAATGGCAATTTGCCACTAATGCCCTCGAATCTTGCAAGAGGTTGCTCGAGGGTAGGGTTGTTATCTATTTGCTTTATTTAGGAGTCTCGATCATGCTTATCCGGATCTGACAGGTTTATGGACTCTTATTTAGTCCCTGAATGTAATTGATGGAATTTTGTTGATGAAATGAAGGACAGAGTTCCTGAACTTTGCAATTTAATTGTGTATTATTTGCCTTCTTTCAATAACCAAAATCTCATGTTAAACCTCTGCGGATGAGTGGCTACATTGTTAATTTCCAAAAGTGTTCAGAGACTGAAGGCGTATTAAATCCCTTCAAACGAAACCAGTGTGAAATCGATCGCTGCACTGATCAACTTACGAATTTGTAGTTTGATTTTGCAGGAGTGAAGATTGAACGGTCTAGATCAAAAGAGAGAGGGAGATTGATGGCCCAAGATGATTTCCGCAAGGCTAAGGTGCAAGCTTGTTAGAGCTGCGGGAGATAGACTTCCGCGATTTCTAATTGAACGATTCTGCAATTGATCATAGATCAACGGACAGGAGAAGCCCCGCAGAGATCAACGGTTCAGACAAATCCGACAATCCCAAGTGACTGCGGAAGCCACTTTGTGGAGGAATTTGCGGGAAGCAATTGTGGAAGGAGTTTTGAAAATACACACGCAATTGTGGAAATATGACATCCCTGCAACTGCGGAGGGAAGCAGATCTGCAACTACGGAAGGAGTCTTGCGGAAAGCTATTTGCGGAAGCAAATTACGGAAGGAAAGGCGACTGCGGAAAGGTGAATTGCGGAAAGAATTATGTTCGACGCTCTACAATTAGGTATGATTCACAACCCGCAATTGCGTAAGTCTGTCTTTCAAAGGGCATCACGGAAGAAATATTTAGCTGCTTTTTGCTAAGTTTGGAGGTTTCGCCATACTTGGAACCCAACTACTCCTGGGCTTGCGAATTGGATTGGGTTTTTCGATCCTCTTCTGCATCAATTGGTATCAATGCTCATTTATAACAAGGGTAAAGATGCCACCAAGACGAGGCAGAGAGCATGGAGTTCCAGTTGGAGGTGGTCGAGGAAGACGAGTTGCATGTGTAGATGCAGACACACAAAAAGAATTAAGACGACTCCAAGACAGAATGGAAGCCATGGAGAGAAGAAATCTTGGGCTTGTAGATGTCAGTGATGAAGAATACTATTCTGAAGAGGAACCATAGGAGGTTGATGAAGGAGTGAAGGTATTGAGGATGCTGGTAAAGGCTGGTAGCAGTCCTAAAGTGGAAGTCCCCATGTATGAAGGTAACCTGAATATTGAAGGGCTCATGGCCTGGATAAATGCTTTTGAAAAGTACTTTGACTTTGAAGAAGATGAAGTATGCAACAACCAGACTGAAAGGATATGCAACCATTTGGTGGGATGAACTATATATCCACAGAGAAAGAAAATGTAAGTCCAAAATCAAAAGTTGGGATAAAATTAAAAGTCAATTTATCCCTAAGGATTATCAGTTAACTCTCATTAGGCAGCTGCTGAATCTTAGACAAAAAGGTCCAAGTGTTAAAAAATACACAGAAGAATTATTTAGGCTGAGTATTAGAGCTGGACAGACATAAGGAGAGATGGAGAGAGTGGCCAGGTATCTAAATGGATTGAGGTATGACATACAAGATGAAATCATCTTATTGAATTTCATGACTGTTGAAGATGCCTATCAAGCAACCATTAAGGTGGAAGAGAAGTTACTAAGAAAACAAAACCAAAAGTATAGATGAAGAAGTATAGCAAGAGGGAAGGGATCCTCAAACAGAGGAGAAAGATTTTAGACTTTTAGGAATGAAGTAGAAGGTTCAAACAACCAATCACCCTAAAGAGGAGGATTCAGGGGATGCATATTTGGTTCTAGAGGAAGACACAGAGGCAGAGAAGTGAAATGTTATGCATGTGGTGAGATGGGACACATGTCTTGGGAGTTCCCAAGGAACAATTCAACAACTCAGAGGAATGAAAACATTGTTGAAGCTAGAGAGGAGCCCAATGAGAGACCAGAGATGGGAAATCCTCCCGAGGAAGGAGAATCTCTTATGATGAAGAGAGTTTTGGTGAAAACAGAGAAAGAAGTACATGAACCATCACAAACGAAGAGTCTATTCAGGACTAAGTGCAAGTCACAAGGGAAGTGTTGCAAGGTGATCATTGATAGTGGTAGTACAGACAATTTGGTCTCCACTAAGATGGTACAGAAGTTGACATTGAAGAGGTTGAAACATCCCACTCCTTATAAAGTGTCCTGGTTGCAAAAAGGACATCAGATCTTGGTGAATGAGCAGTGCAAGGTGGAGTTACAAATTGGTAACTACAAAGATGTGGTATTATGTGATGTGATTCCTATAGATGTGTGCGATATAATCTTAGTGAGGCCATGGAAATATGACAGAAAGTTTGTTCATGATGGAAGAAGAAACACTTATTCTTTGGAAAAATATGGAAAGGAGCATGTGCTGCTACCTTTGAAGGATGAAACAGTTCAAGAAGTTGCATGACCTAGTATTTTGTTGATGACTGGGAAAGAGCTACTACAAGTAGTCAAGAAGGATGAGGAACTACATTTTTCCCTTATTGGAAAACCAAGCCACAAACTTAGATGATTTACCTACTGAAGTTAGAATTCCGCTTGATGATTTTGCTGATATTATTGTGGATGAGTTACCAAATGCTTTCCCTCCTGTGAGAAGTATTAGTAATCACATTGACTTAATACCTGGTGCAAGCTTACCAAATAAGGCAGCCTATAGATTGACACCTCAAGAGAATGAAGAAATTAAACAACAGGTACAAGAGTTACTAGATAAAGGTTTGGTGAAAGAAAGTTTGAGTCCCTGTGAAGTGCCTATAGTGCTGAGCTGAAAGAAAGATGGTGCATGGCGTATGTGTACTGATTCCCGAACAATCAACAAGATCACTATCAAGTACAGATTTCCCTTCCCTCGTATTGATGATTTCATGGATTGTTTGAGTGGGTCCAAGTATTTTTCAAAGATATATTTGAAGAGTGGTTATAATTAGATAATAATTAGAGAAGGGTATGAATGGAAAACTGCATTCAAGACCAATAATGGGTTGTATGAATGGTTAGTAATTCCTTTTGGGATTACTAATGCACCTAGTACTTTTATGATATTAATGAATGAAGTTTTGAAGGAATACACTAGAAAGCTTGTGATTGTGTACCTAGAAGATTTTCTGATCTTCAGTCAGAGTAAGGAAGAACATCTGAGACATCTCAAATTAGTGTTGAGTACCCTACAGAAGGAGAAACTGTTGATCAATTTGAAAAAGTATAGTTTCATGAAGAACGAGTTGATTTACTTGGGTTTTGTAGTCTCAGAAGAAGGGTTAAAAATGGATCCTGAAAAGATACAAGCAATTCTTAGTTGGCCAATTTCGAAGAATCCTTTTGAGGTCAGAAGTTTTCATGGTCTTGCAATTTTTTATAGAAAATTCATCAGGAATTTTAGTCAAATTTGTGTACCCCTAATAGACACCTTCAGGGAAAGTAGACAACCTTTCAGGTGGACATAAGCAATTGACAGAAATTTCAATTTATTGAAGAAGAAGATCACTGAGAAGCCTATTTTTGCTTTACCAAGTTTTGATAAAGTTTTTCAAGTGGAGATAGATGCTAGTGGGACAACAATTGGAGTTGTTCTAAGCCAAGAACATAGACCAATAGCATATTTCAGTGAGAATTTAAATGAAGCAAAACAAAAATATTCCTCATATGACAAAGAATTGTATGTTGTTGTGTAGGCTCTTAAGAAGTGGAGGCATTGCTTGATGCCCAGAAAATTTATTTTATATTCAGATAATCATGCTTTGCAATTTATAAATAGTCAACCTAAATTGAATCAGAAACATGCTAAGTGGGTGGACTTTTTTCAGAACTTTAATTTTGTGCTCGAGCATACAAGTGGAAAATCTAAGAAAGTAGTTGATGCCTTAAGCAGAGTGAATTTAATCATACAGGAAATTAAGGTCAGTATGTTGGGATTTGAAAACTTGATTAATATGTATAAAGACGATGGTGATTTCAAGGATATATATGCAGCCTATGAGAATCCAGTTGCCCATAACATAAGCCAATGGATGGATTACATGCTGCAAGAGGGACTGCTGTTCAGAAACAGTAAATTGTGCATCCCAAAATGTTCTATGAGAGAAAATTTGATAAAGGAGAAGCATAGTGGAGGTTTTTCAGGTCACTTTGGACAGGAAAAAAACAGTTGCTCAGGTGAGTACTTTTTTATTTTTGGCCAGGAATGCAGTAGGATGTAAAGAATTTTGTTGAGACATGCAGGATATGTCAACATGCCAAAGGAAGGAGCCAAAACACTGGACTGTATCAACCCCTACCGATTCCAACTAGACCTTGGGATTCCATCAATATGGATTTTGTTCTGGTATTTCCTAGAACTCAGAGGGTTAATGATTTTATTTATGTTGTAGTGGATAGATTTTCAAAAATGGATCATTTCATTGCTTGTAAAAAGACCAATGATGCAACAAATATTGCTATTTTTTTTCTCGGAAGTTGTTAAGTTGCATGGTCTGCCTTTGAGAATTATATCAGATAGAGACACTAAATTTGTTGGTCATTTTTAGAGAACCTTATGGAAGAAATTGGGAACCAATATTAGTTTTAGCTCTGCTTATCACCCTCAGAATGATGGCCAGACTGAAGTGGTAAATAGAAGCTTGGGGGATATATTGAGAAGTCTTGGTTATGAAAATCCAAAGCAGTGGGATTTAGCTCTTGCTCAATCTGAGTTTGCTTATAATGATTCACCCAACAGAAGTACATGTATGAGCCCATTTCAAATTGTATATGGGATGCATCCAAGAAGGGTGTATGAACTCAGAAATTTGGGAAAATTGGAAATGAGAAGTGCAGATGGTGAAGACTTTGCCTATAGTGTGTAGGAGCTACAGGAAAATGTCAAGAAGAAATTGCAGGAAAGTGCTAACAAATACAAACATAAAGCATATTTGAAGAGAAGGGAAGTTGATCTTCAGGTTGAAGATTTAGTAATGGCATATCTTAGGAAGGAAAGGTTTCCTAAAGGAATCTACAATAAGCTGAAACTCAAGAAAATTCGGCCTTATAAAATTCTAAGGAATTTTTATGCAAATGCTTATGAAATTGAACTTCCTTCTGACTTTGGAATTTCCCCAACTTTTAATGTTTCATATTTGTATCCTTTTAAAGATTTAGGTGTTAAGATAGAAGAAACAATTGCAGGTAAGGATGGTCAAGTGGTAGATTGGCAAGAACAGTTACCTCAGAAGGAGTAGCCATAGATTGAAGGTATATTGGACAAGAAGATTTCAAAGAAAACCAGAAACAAGGATTACTTATAGTACTTAGTCAAATGGAAAGGAAAACCATCTGAAGATGCAATGTGGATGACAACAATGGAGATTTTTAAGTTCAATGTGGACCTTGAAGACTTATTGAAGAATTAGTTTTCTCCCTTGGACTATGATGCAAGAGCATTGACCTAAGTTCTATTATTTTCTGAATAAGCAGCCAATGTTATTTTTCTGCTTCCATGTAATAGTTTCTAGAAGTCTAGATTAGTTTTGATTAAATGTAATTGGTTAGGATAGACTTGGTTTGGTTGTAAGAATGCCAATTTTCCATTAATGCCCTCAGATCTTGCAAGAGGTTGCTCGAGGGTAGGGTTTTTATCTATTTGCTTTCTTTAGGATTCTTGATCCTTCTTATCTAGATCTGTGTAATGTCCATTTTTATGAATTTATTAAAATGGCAAGTTTTTCACTTTTTTCCCTAGTTCGACCTTTGTCTAGTTTTGATGTCTAGGTCTCCAATTTGCTCCAAATGATCCCAAATATTATGAGAAGGTATATGACTAATATTAGGACTTGATTATGATGCTCAGGTATGATATAGGACCAACAAAAGACTTCTGCAAACCCCTTTAAGATTCTGTCCAAAGTAGGGAGATTGACTAGCAATTTCTCTTTGACTAGTATTGGTCCCTTGGTCTCCAAATGACTCCAAATTATCCCAAATGGATACAGAAGGTACTTGGATGATATTAAGACATATTTATAATTTTTATGGATTCTCTGGAGTGTTCATATGACTTCTGCAACTCCTCTTTCAAATCTGGTCAAGATAGGGATTTTTACTAGTAAATTGTGGTCCAAATCCCCTAGGGGTAAATGATGAAAATGACTGATCAAAATGACTCCAAATGCTTAAGTACTGAACATGAAACTTGTGCAGATCATAAATGGAAGTCCATGAATCATAAATACATTGGAGGAATGATATTTCATTCGAATACATCAATACATCATTGCTATACATCAAGGTAGTGGGGAAATGGTACCATTCTTTCATTAACAATCAGATTTATACATTTCCACTTGGAATTTAGACCTGCAAATTTTTGAAGATGAAGAATAGAGTATTTAATTCATATTAAAAAATAAATAGGGCATTATAAGCTCCCCTAAAGAGTACAATAGCTCACCAAAAACACCCTCCCTCAAGGAGCAAGAATATGCAATGAAAACTGGAAATGGTTGAGTGAGTGAGCTACAATAGAAGAAACCATGAGCTTCCCTGTATCTTACACCTGCAAATAAATAATCCATTAAAGATCCATGAAAGACCTGAATGGCCTCTCCAAACACCAACTTGGATGAGAATCTTTCACCCTCGAAATTGGCGAAGGCAAGAAACTAGTCATCCATTAGCTCCTCTCTCACAAATGCAATTGCAAATTCTAAAAATGATCAAAAGCTGCCATTATTCTTTGTTCATAACTATTATAAACTTCGAATGTCCTCCATGGGTCTAATTCCTTCCAAGAGCTTCATGCCAAGTCAATTTGGGAAGAGATTCCCAAGTATGCCACTTGTCCTTCTAATTCTAGCTCCCTCCTTCTCCAAATTCGACTTGGTGTCTCTTTGGCTGCCCTAACTCACTTGAGTGCCCTCTTGGAGGCTATTTTTATCCCTAACATGTCATATATGTCATATGTCAGCCTTCAGGTCTGATTTGTGTCATAGGTGTCATAGATTCTTCATCATTGTTGTCATAGGAGTTAGGGAATCCAACCCAAGTTTCCCCAAACCTTTAGTTTGACTCTTCCTCTTCCATGGAGGTCACCATTCCATCCAAATTAGACCTATGATTCGAAATGCCATGTGTATGAGCCTACCAACTCATCCAATAATGTTTTCCTTCTCATGGATTCGAAATGGCAAGAGAGAGATGCCACGTGGCATTGAAAAATCAAGCTAGTGTGGGTCCCACATCCTCCATATGTTTTCAAAACCAATTGCCACCTAGAATTTATCTTGTATTTATTTATTTATTTCCTTTATTAAATATTTATGCCATTATAATGTTCAAACATCATTTATTATCCCCATTATCTCAAATCCCAAAGTTTCCACCCCAACCTAGGAAACTAGTAATTTTCCTCGGCAATTATTTGACCCTTAGCATCAATTTGACAAACTCTCATGAATATGACCAATGGGCTTAGTCCATTGTGACCCAATGAAAAATTTGGGACATGACAAATCCTCCCTTCCCAATATTGCTTGTCCTCAAGCAATTTCAAACATGGGTGTTGAAGAACCTGCTTTCTGTATAGTTCTTTGAAGTTGCCACTGGATTGCCCAACCTTGAGTCTTTGAGATTCCATGGATATTTTAGAGAGGAACCACCATGCTTGTTGCTGCAGTACTTTGATTAAAATTACTTTATTAAGTGGGGAATCCATTCTCCATACTACTTGTTTCCCAGAAAATTTGAAATCAATGGGACTAAAAACTATCCCAGGGTCCCATTGCTTGTCTTGCACTCCAACAATTAAGAGTGCTCTCCAACCCATACTATTAGGAAAGAGAATTCCTGGATCCCATTTTCTTGTATGCATTCTTCCAAACATCATGAGTACAGAATATATATCATCAAAATACATAACAACATAATGAAAATGTACATCAAGAAGATGCTTCATCAAAGAATCTTGAAAGTGCTTATACCTCCAAGCAAGTAGACCACCATTTTCCAAGTGCATACAAGCATCAAGTAACCCATCAAATATACTCCAATGTAATAGGTGAGGATCCCATGTCCTATAATGCTGCTCCGAAAGGATGTGATATGCATCAAAATATTCAGCCATGTATTCTTTCATCCAAGAGGTGAATGAAGAATCTCCACTAAAATCTGAACCAAATAATGAGCAAAAAAAACAAGGAGACTTCAAATGACTCAAAGAAGTCTCACTCATACATCCATGAATGTGAGAATCATAAATATATAACAAAGTATGTGGCTACGAACAAAAATGTTCTCCAATCATAAATCTATTCACCCAAGTGTTGGATGAAGTTCCCCCAACATCAAATGAACCAAGTGTTGAGCAAGAAAAACCATGAGTCTTCAAGTGACTCAAATGCATATCATAGGTGCATCCATGTAGGTGTGCATCATCATAAGGTAACCAAGGATGCTGCTGCAAATGTGAATAAGAATGTAAGAAGTGTTGCATGATGGCACCTCTTCCTCATACCATTCACATTCTCCTTCATATCGTTCACAATCGTTTGCATATTCCTCATAAGAATTGTACTCATAGGATTCATCATAATAGTAAGACATGGCTGCAAATTATTCTTCAATGTATGTATTAATCCACAGGTGCAAGGACCATGCTCTGATACCACTGTAATGCCTCTTTTTATGAATTTATTAAAATGACAAATTTTTTCACTTTTTTTCCCTAGTTCGACCTTTGACTAGTTTTGATGTCTAGGTCTCCAATTTGCTCCAAATGATCCAAAATATTCTGAGAAGGTATATGACTGATTTCAGGACTTTATTATGATGTTCATGTATGATATAGGACCAACAAAATACTTCTGCAAACCCCTTTAATATTCTGGCCAAAGTAGGGAGTTTGACTAGCAATTTCTCTTTGACTAGTATTGGTCCCTTGGTCTCCAAATGACTCCAAATTATCCCAAATGGCTACAGAAGGTACTTGGATGATATTAAGACCTATTTATAATGTTTATGGATTCTTTGGAGTGTTCATATGAATTCTGCAACTCCTCTTTCAAATCTGGTCAAGATAGGGATTTTTACTAGTAAATTGTGGTCCAAATCCCCTAGGGGTGAATGATGAAAATGACTTTCCAAATGCACTCAATCCAACTCAAATTTATGAATGGAAGAATGGGACATATAAATTACATCAACATGAACTCATATTCATCACCAATAAACTTTTAATGTCTGCTATAACTCTCTTAAATCAGATGCAAAAGGACTAGTTTCAACCTTGGGGGAAATGGCATTAAATCTTCTTCAAATGGTATTAAACTGAACATGAAACTTGTGCAGCTCAAAAATGAAAGTCCATGAATCATAAATACATCAGAGGAATGATATTTCATTCGAATACATCAATACATCATTTCTATACATCAAGGTAGTGGCGAAATGACACCATTCTTTCATTAACAATCATATTTATACATTTCCACTTGGAATTTAGATCCAAAACTTTATGAAGATGAAGAACAGAGTATTTAATTCATATTAAAAAATAAATGGGTCATTAGAATCTCCCCCAAAGAGTACAATAGCTCACCAAAAACTCCCTCCCTGAAGGAGCAAGATTATGCAATGAAAACTGGAAATGGTTGAGTGAGTAAGCTGCAATAGAAGAAACCCCAAGCTGCCCTGTAGCTTACACCTGCAAATAAAGACTCCATTAAAGCTCCATGAAAGACCTGAATGGCCTCTCCAAACACCAACTTGTATGGGAATCTTTCACCCTCGAAATTGGCTAAGGCAAGAAACTAGTCATCCACTAGCTCCTCTCTCACAAATGCAATTGCAAATTCTAAAAATGATCAAAAGCTGCCATTCTTCTTTGTTCATGAATTTTATAAAATTCTAATGTCCTCCATGGGTCGAATTCCTTCCAAGAGCTTCATGCCAACTCAAGTTGGGAAGAGATTCCCAAGTATGCCACTTGTCCTTCCAATTCTAGCTCCCTCCTTCTCCAAATTCGACTTGGTGTCTCTTTCGCTGCCCTAACTCACCAGAGATCACTCTTGGAGGCTATTTTTAGCCCTAACATGTAATATATGTCATATGTCAGCCTTTAGGTCTGATTTGTGTCATAGGTGTCATAGATTCTTCGTCATTGTTATCATAGGAGTTAGGGAATCTAGCCCAAGTGTCCCCAAACCTCTAGTTTGACTCTTCCTCTTCCATGGACGTTACCATTCCATCCAAATTAGACCTATGATACTAAATTCCATGTGTATGAGACTACCAACTCATCCAAGAATGTTTGCCTTCTCATGGATTCGAAATGACAAGAGAGAGATGCCGTGTGGCATGTAAAAATCAAGCTAGTGTGGGTCCCACATCCTCCATATGCCTTCAAAACCAATTGCCACCTAGAATTTCTCTTGTATTTATTTATTTATCTCCTTTATTAAATATTTATGCCATTCTAATGTTCAAACATCATTAATTATCCCCCTTATCTCAAATCCCAAAGCTTCCATCCCCAACCTAGGAAATTAGTAATTTTCCTCCATGGCAATTATTTGACCCTTAGCATCAATTTGAAAAACTCTCATGAATATGACCAATGGGCTTAGTCCATTGTGATCCAATGCAAAATTTGGGAAATGACGATTGTAGGAGTGAATATTGAATGGTCTAAATCAAAAGAGAGAGGGAGATCAATGGCCCAAGATGATTTCCGCAAGGCTAAGGTGCAAGCTTATTAGGGCTGGGGGAGATAGACTTCCGCTATTTCTAATTGAACGATTCCACAATTGATTATAGATCAACGGAAAAGAGAATCCCCACGGAAATAAACCGTTCAGACAGATCTGACAATCCCAAGGACTATGGAAGCCACTTTGCAGAAGGCTTTTGCGGGAAGTAATTGCAGAAGGAGTTTTGAAAATACACTCGCAATTGCGGAAATATGACATTTTCACAACTGCGGAAGGAAGCAAATCCCCAACTGCGGAAGGAGTCCTGCGGAAAGCTATTTGCGGAAGGAAAGGCAACTGCGAAAAGGTGAATTGCGGAAAGAATTTTGTTCGATGCTCCACAATTAGGTAAGATCCACAACCCGCAATTGCGGAAGTTTGTCTTTCAAAGGGCATTGCAGAAGAAAGATTTAGCTGCTTTTTGCTAAGTTTGGAGGTTCCACCATACTTGGAACCCAACTACTCCTGGGCTTGCGAATTGGATTGGGTTTTCCAATCCTCTTCTACATCACATTATTTACTACACAGTGGGCCTTATTTAATAATAACAATCTAGTGGACTTAGGTCCACTTTACATTGAATGGATAATGGGCCCTCCAGGCCCCCCATTACACCCCTAGGGAGGGTCATAACATTGGTCCACTTTACATCGAATGTTTAATTGACCCTCCACACCCTCCCCCCATTACACCCATAGGGAGGGTTATAATACTAGTCCACTTTACATCGAATGGATAATCAGCCCTCTGTGTCCCCCATTACACTATTAGGGAGGGTCATAACACTATTCCACTTTACATTTAATTGCTAATGGTCCCTCCAGGTCTCCCATTACACCCCTACTTTATATTAATGGATAATGGTCCCTCCATCCCCCATTACACCCTCCTTAGGGTTGTAATGAGGGGACAAAAATCCCATTATCCATTCAATGTAAAGTGGACTAGTTCCACTATATTGTTATTATTAAATAAGGCCCACTATGCTAGTAAAAAAACGTAATGGGACCTCATTAAAGAAGGTCCACTAGGTGATTATGAGGTTTGGAGGTATTTGTTGATGTATTTGTAACTTCGGAAGATATTCACTTGTATATTGTATTTGTAATTTATTGTATCCCCAACGGAGATGTATTATTCCTCTGATTGGAAGTGTCATCAGTTGTACTTGCAAGTGTTGCAAGTTATATTGTAAGTGTCGTAACTTATACTTGATGGGTTATTAGACCACCTTGATGGGGTCGGCCTTGTATGAGTCATGTGGTTTAAAGGGTTATTAGACCACCCTAGTGGGGTCTACCCAGTCAACATTATGTTAAGTGGTTAAGTTGGGGCCGACCTAGTTGAGTAAAGGTCAAGTGAAAGTAAAAGTATAAATAGAGAGTGTGACTCTCTCATTTGATAGATTCTTTCATTCACTCACTTCGCATTAGTGAGAGAGAGGAGGAGTGCGCACAAGTGGAGGAGGAGTAGCTGCTGCAGTCATCTATCTCTTGGGGTTTTAGCTTTGTGATATTTGTATTGGTGCTTATTCTATCTCTGAGGAAGTTGCGGGGTTTTTCACCTTCTTGGTTTTCCCCGGTGAAATGTTTTGTGTCTCTTGTCTCTTATGCTTGATATGCTGTACATGTTGTTCTTTCAGTTAAGATCCTAGATAAGATTGAATTAAATGTTGAAAAACTAACATGGTATCAGAGCTAGCTTGAAGGAAGGTATGGTATGGCATTTATGACACTTGTTGCACTTGCGACAAATTAGAAACTAGGGCTTGGTATAGTAAAAACCAGTCATCGTGGAACTTTCTCTATAACTCAGCTTTTGCGCAAGTTCAGGATTTGAAACTTCTACAGGTCGAAGATGAAATGTCCATGTACCTTGTGTCCAAAGGATAGCCTCAGATTCATTGTACTTTGTGAGATATGATCCGTACAAGTTAGGGTTTATGCCTCTTCTAGAATGCAGTCCTAAATAGGTGACCTTGGAAAAAAGGTCATATCTCGGGCTAGGAAGCTCCAAATGGAATTCTATAAAAAGTGAAAATTAGGGCACGAACTGTAGTTTCACAGGTTCGAGTTTCAGAGGCTGAAGTTGAAACAGTGACACGTGGAACTCCATACAAATTCGCTATACTGTTTAATCCCATAAACAGGTCACGTTGCGACATTTGGCATATCTCTTTATGAGAGAATCCATTTGAGGTCAAACTTATGGGGTTGGAAAAATGATAGCTACTGCAAGCTGAATTTTTAGACCCCATGGATCCTAAATTTCAGAGATAAATCAGAAACAATATGGCATATATTTCTGTCCAAACAGAATTGGATTTTGAGCACTTTCATTTTTGTTTTGTCAGTGCTGCGGGAAATTAGGGTTTCAGATAAAGTTGGAATTTCTTGTATCTGAGACCATGGCTGGATGCTTAGAAAAATCAAAATTTAGAGACCAAGATCAAATTTTTTGGTTGGGTAGAACCCCGAGCTCCATCAAACCCTAGTTCGGGATCTTGATCGGAAAGGTGGAAAATTAAGGTTTCTGCAAAAGTTGAAATTTTTGGAATTTGTGACCATGGATGGATGCTCCTCAGAAAATCGAAGTTTAGAGCACAAGATTGAACCTTTTGGCAAGGCAGAACCCCGGGCATTATCAAACCCTAGTTTGGGATTTTGACCAGAAGATCCGAAAGTTTCAAAGGCAATTTTGAGGGGTCAAATTTTGGATATTTCAAAATTGAAGCATGTGTTACACCAAAATGTCATCACCCTTGTGTAAGTGTCGCAAGTATTGCAAGTGTCATCATCATGACCCAGTGTCGTCACCATGACCGTTGCAAGTATCGTCATTATGACCAAGTGTCGTCATCATGACTGTTGTGATAAATGTCGTCATCTTGACCATTGTGTAAACTCTTTGCTCTGACCCCTAAACTCATTCTGGGCTAAAACACGTCCAACTGAGAGATTTTCCCTGCCTAGTTGACCTCTTTGAATAGGCTGTCGCACTTCTCTTTCATCTAGGGTGCGACGTCGCAGTTTCTGGTCAGCTAGGGTGAGACATTGTCGCACTTTATCTTCCTACAGAATGCGGCGACCCCCCTCTGTTGCTCTGTGTCCTCTACCAGGGTGCGACGAGGTTGGTTAAAGGCTATTTTGGGGAGTCTTGAGGTGTTTCTAGAAGTTTTTTGAGGTGGAGGCCTATCCCTAGGCTCTAGGTGAGGTGGCATTTCGGTTCCTAACCTTATGGGAAGATCCCTTAACCATCTCCCCCTAATCCTCAACCTATCCTATCCCTTTAGCCCTATATAAACACCCACTCTTTCCATGAGAGGGGGGAAGGTCTATGGTATCCTTATGCTGATAGAATCCATATTGGTGACTGGGAAGCTTGTACCACCTTGAGTTTTGTCTTGGACATGTTGGATGGAGGATGCGATATTGAGGCTTTGGTTGTAGCTTCATCCTTTCTATGTAATTCCCACTTTTATACAATTAATATAATCTCTTTCCATAAACTGTTGTCTCATTGATGATGTTTAGAGTTTTATTCCTTAACTGTTAACTTAGATGAATCATATGAAATGTATGCTTTCACTATTTGTTAATGTCTATATGTTCAACAGGGTCTTGCAGCTCGAGATTTGACGACGCTACAACATTGGATCAACAAAGAGCAAAGGAATCTGCAAATCTGAGGTAATCTATCTATCTACTAGTTTGCACTTCTATTGATCTAAGAAAGTAGATCTATATTCTGTTCTATTTGTTCTAGACTTATGGTAAGCTAGGGAGATCACGCCTTAGATCCGTCTTTGTTAGATTGTTCGTTAACAAATTTGGTGACCATACTTGGGAATATAACAGTAGAATTGATTTCATGTATGTTTGATTTCATCTCTTTTTTTTGAGCCATTTCTATCCTCTTTAAGGCTTCCTCCCATCAGATCTCTTTCATTAAAGAGTTTCATATGTGTCCTTCATTCTCCTTTGGGTCATCATTAAGCCTCCTACCCTTTTACCTCGAGGGATCTCACACCTTTACTGCTCAAAATTCGACTGTCGCACCTGGTTTGAGTCTTCCCTGCACCACTGTCTGACCGTCTCACTTTGCCTGAAGCCAAACTGCGACAACATCGCACTTTACCTATGTACAACCTGCGACGAACCCCCCTGTCTCACCTTTCCTGTGTATAGGGTGCGACGATCTCTTAAAACATAAAGATTAGCAGGGTTTTTCATTTTTGAGCTTTTGGTCTGATTGCTTGAGGCCTATAGGCTGTGTATTGTGGTCACACACCCCCTAGATCTAGCATTGCTTGAGTTTGGATGTGTTTTGGTTGATTTTTGGTGCTTGATTATTCAAGTGTTTTACTTGGTTGTAAGGAGCAATTTCAATCCCCCCCGCCTATTGGGTTGATCTTCCAATCCCTGGTCACATTACCATATCTTTTCAGATCTGTTCAGATCATTAGATCTGATCTCCAAACCCTTCCTCTACTCGATCATTGAGTTTTGATTGCATTTGGTAGATTTTGAGCCATTCTTGAGTGCCTTTGAGTTGTGTTGGGTGCTTGTTGTTTTTCTTTGGGAATTTCTGAATGATTAAAGAGTGCTGTAGATATTCTCTCACTTTCTGTATATAGATATGAAAAGCATTTAGTTATCAAATTCCATTTTTGATACATGCATTTGAAAATTGAAAGTGCTTCATTATTTTGTCTTATACATTGGTAAGATTAGTTGCATCTTTCATTTTCTTTGCGCTTTTTAGATGATTATTGCAGAAAGGTAGAGTTATTGCACTTTAGGAAGGAATTCTTCTTTTCGCTACTACTTAAGTACTTTTGGTTTGAAAGCAAAGAAAAATCTCTCCTTACCTTAAGTAGTTTTCATTGAAAGGGAGAGAAAAATTTGCATTATCATGTAGTTGAGGATTGCATTATGTTTATATTTATGTACTCACCTCATGCATCCACCTAACCGTACAAGATAAAATTAACGCTAGCTTAGGTTAAAATCATTTAGTAACTGTGTGTAAGTTAGAGATGTGTTCTGGCGTCGTTAAACATGGCAGCTGTCGTTATTTGCCAGCACTGTATCCCGGGGGTATTGTAGTCTTCCACGTACTTATCGGTATATCGAGCTCCTTCACGTACCCACCAAGTACCATAATCCGTACTTGGTGTATATCGAAGGGTGTATCACGTACTCGGTAGTATATCGGAAGGTCTCTTGCCGAACGGTTGTGCATTAGACAACACCACTACGGATTTGAGCTCCCACGTACCTTGCATATATCGGGAGACACCCTTAGGATTCCTGAAACCAACTGAGTTAACCATTTGGCCGTCTTGGCAAAGCAATACACCGAGAACAACACTCGGGGAGATTAGCACGCAAGTACTGTCCAGGTAATCGGGTATGTAGGCAAGGGTACGGTCCCAATCCTCCTTGTTGCGTCATATTGTTGGACCCTGCAGTATATAGTGGTTTGTGATGCCTTGATAATCCCGTGAGGATCCTGACTTTTCATCCACTCCTATTCACACAGTTTGCTTGTTGCTTTTAGACTTGAGTAGTGTTTGACTTGTGTGGTACTTTAGATTCTCTTAGGGAGTTCAAATATGGAAGATTCTTCCGGGACTACCAACCAAGGCACCCCTTTCCAGGGTGTGCCATTTGTTATTCCCCCTTGTGGAACTGTTGGTCCTCCCTTTATGGCTACGTTGAGTCTTCCTAGATTGATGATAGGATTACCAGTATGTTTATTCTCCAATCCATTTACACCAAGTACACCAATTGTGTCGGACCTAGGTCCTTCATCACATGAGCATCAATCTCATGGTGACCCTTCTCCTTCTTCGTTGAAAGTTGAATCGGCTTCCGTCTCTTCCTCTTCTCCTACTGAAAACTCTAATGTTAGCAAGAAGGTGGGTGAGAAGAAGAAGAAAGGGAAGGCTAAAAAGAATAACACTAAATAGAAGGTCACAACCCCAACCACGGATCATCATGCTGGGGGCAGCGATACACCTGTTCTGAATTCGCGTAAACCAAAATTCCCTTGCAAACTTTGTAAAGGGTCCCATTTTCTTAAGAGCTGCCTTGGTATCTCCAAGGTCTTAGAAATATGGTCGCATTCTGAACAACCCTTGTCATCAGTCTCCGAACATCATACTGATGATACCCCATCGACTAGTGACGTTGTAATTAAGGTTCAGAAGGGTAGAGCTGCAGAGCCTTGCTGGTTATGCAAGGGAATGCACCGTACTTACCTTTGTCCTCGTATGGATGAAGCTTCAAAATTGTTGGAAGACATGGACACATCCCATAAACATCTTCCAAGGAAGTATTGTAGGTTGTCCCCTGATCCTTCACTGGTTGATAGGGCGGTCAATCCAACCCCACTCTTTTATCAAAGAGTGAAAACGAAGCGGTTGATTCAACAACATCATCGATCGACCCCATTCCTCCCTTGAGGGATGATAGCCAAGCGGTTAATCAAGTCTCATTCTCGGTTGACCCCACTCCTCTAATTGAGGGTGAAATAGAAACTGCTAATGTTTTTCTTGTCATTTCATATTGTTCTGGGCGAGGGGAAACCATGTCTATTTCCACAGGACCCCCTCCAAGTACTGAGGTTATTTCATTTGATTAGAATAGTCTAACATAATCTCGTCTTCCTTCGAGTATTACTTTTCAAATATCTGTAGGAGTTTCCGATAAAGAAATATTTCGTACGATAGTTGGTGAGGGAGCTTCTGTTAGTGTTTTATCCTCAACTGCTTGGCAAGCTATAGGTTCTCCTTAGCTTGTGCCAGTAACTGACTAGATTTTGGCCTTTAATCGAAGGCCTACCGGACCTTTATGGATTCTCCTGCAGTTACCTATCACGTTGAGAGGTAAAACTGTTTATGTTGATGTCATGGTTGTCCAAGGTCCTTTAGATTTCAATATGCTCCTTGGATGTGATTATGTCTATGCTATGAAAGCCGTCGTGTCCACACTCTTTTGAGTGATGTATTTTCCCTATGATGGGAGGATTGTGACTGTTGATCAACTTTCCTTCGTGACACCCATTCATCATATGACTCCTAGCCATCAGACTTCCCTGAATGTTCTGCATGTTTTGGTGGTTTCTTCCCCCTGAGGATGGGGGTTACGAGCATGGCTTATGTTATGTTTCAAGCTCGTTAAAAAATGAAACAGACCACTCTAGCATAGTTTACCTTTGGTTTCAAGCTTGCATAAAAATGAAACCAATCCATGCAGCGTAGTTTTATTCTATTTTAAGCTCGTTAAAAAATGAAATAGACTCTCCCTAGCAAAGTTTACCTTTGGTTTCAATCTTGCATAACAATGAAACCATCCGCTGGAGCATAGTTTTATTCTATTTCAAGCTCGTTAAAAAATGAGATAGACCCCTCTAAGCATAGTTTACCTTTGGTTTCAAGCTTGCATAAAAATGAAACCATCCACTCGAGCATAGTTTTATTCCATTTCAAGCTCGTTAAAAAATAATATGGGCTCCATTTCAAGCATAGTTATTGTCTATTTCAAGCTTGTGTAAAAATGAAATAGATCTCCCTCCCATCGGTTCGAGTCTCTCGCTAAAGTTAGAACTTGAACCTTCATTTCATCTGATTCTCGTTTCCCCCCCTTGGTGAACATTTTCATATTAGTAGCCAGGTTGGTGGTTGGGTTACCAAGCAACATTTTCAGACGAAATGAAGCTTAGGGGGCATGCCACATGTCGTACCATTAGCAATCATGTTGAGGGAACACTACCATGTTAAGCTGCTAGCAATCATGCTAGGGGCATTTACCAACCTCTGGGCATCATGTTGGGAAGAAACCCGTCAATGGGCCTTAACTGTGAGCAAAGTTTACCTTTGGCTTCAAGCTCATTAAAAAATGAAACTAGTATTTTGAGCACAGATTAGTCTTCGATTCCAAGCTCGTTAAAAAATGGAATAGACCCCAAGCACAATTCACCTTTGGTTTCAAGCTTGAATAAAAATGAAACCAGCTTCACTGAGCAGAGTTCTATTCCTATGTCAAGCTATTAAAAAATGAAACAACTCTTTTCCCTTTGAGTCGAGTCTTATCATAGACTTAGTACCTGAACCTTCTTTTCACCTGCCTATGCCTTAGGGGAATGAAATGAATCTTGGGGGCATGTCTTCAACCTATGGAAGTTATGTTGAAGTCAACTTGATCGCCTCTCCACACCACGTTGGAGCTAAGTCACTTACTTCTAGCAATCGTGCTGGGGGCACACACCAACCTTTGGATGCCATGTTGGGGAAAAGTTCACCATTGGGAACATTTTCGAGCATACTTTCTTTTTTTAGGTTTCGAGCTCATTAAACCATGAAAATTATCCCGAGCATAGTTCATTTTCTGTTACAATCTCGTTAAAAAGTGAATCAGACATCATGAGCATTCTTCCAACCCATCTTCGAGCTCGTTAAAAACAGTAAGATGGCATTTGAGCTTACTTTTCACTTTTTTCATGTTCTAGTTAAAACATGAAAAGTGGTTTGAGCTTAGTTTTTACTTTTCGTGCTCTGGTTCAAACATGAAAAAGATTCAGAGTGCTTTTGATACCATTATCGTGCTCGTTAAAAATTTGAGTAAAAAGGTGTGTCTAACGAGTATAGGTTTATCACTTTATCCGGCCTCGCTAGACTATTTACGGAAAAGGAACTGTGCCAAGTTTACTTTTTCCTTTGTCATACTCGATCATCAACCATGACAAATTTGTTCATGGAGTCCTTTTTAAGCTCTTTTCAGACTCCCTAAATCGGAAAAGATTGCCAAGCAAACTTGATGCTTTCACACTTGTAAAAGCATTTGAATGATCGTCTTTCTGGTGATAGTTTACCCCTTTTTTCGGACCAGGAAGCACTATTTACGAAAAAGGAATACTCCAACCAACCATGGCTGGAAGAGTCCTCTCCCACGTTGTTTTACCCTTTTTTGGGCGATGAGGCTAACTTTACGAAAAAGGACCATTGGAGTCTCCTTTAGTTCTTTTCAGACTCTCTAAACATGAAATGACATCGAGTTTTCCTTCTTTGGACTCGTTAAATTTTAAACATTGAAGGGCCCATTATGGGATGAACCCCTCCTTTCCCAGGTTCGTAAAATGTTTGGGATTGGACTCATCTATGAGATGAACTATACCGAGGATCTGGTTACCCTCATCAAGCTCGTCAAAAACACATGAGGCACTCATCAATCATGATGGGGAAAAAGGAAAGATTTTATGTTACATCTTAATTATGGTAGTACATAGTCACTCTTGAACATGGCACTCGTTTGCATTTACATTCAGTACTTGGGTAATTTTTTTGTCCTCAAGTCTTGTCAATTCCATGAGTCGCGTCGCTCCTTTGGGTTAGCCAAGAATGCTTCCACCATCAGTTGCATTAGGGGTTGGTATCATTCTCGTCGTGTCAATACTACCAAGTCATGCCATGCCCATGTTCAAGAGATGTTTCATTACTCATCATCTGTAGTCAGTATACCTTTGATCATGTTGGTCTACCTTGACTCAGTCTTGCACATTACTCAACCGTTTGACCTACACCAAACATTTGTTATCGAGTTTCATGTCGATGATGGGGGATTCATCATGGCCCTCCTTCGATGGGTTCATCCTCGTCGACTTCAAATCATCATCCGAGGTTTGAAATTAGAAACCAACCAAGTACCTTGGGCCTACATGCCTGAATGGCAGGTTACCTCGCTTTCAACATGAGTTCACCTCATTGACTCTTGATTGAAAGATTCCATTAGGCGTTCGACTTCAGCTCATTGATTCACGCTTGATGGTATGTATTGTGATACCTTGGGGTTCATTGACATTAATGGTGATTCCCCTCGCACTTGTTAACGGTATACATTAATGATCGGTAATCAAGTGGTTTCTACCATGTTCGACTCCAAAACATTGTAATCACATGGATAGATTCGTATCGTTGTGGGTTCAGCTTGAAGACCCTGGGGAAGTTCTTTCCTACCCGGGTTGCGATGGAGATTGTTTGAGATGCATAGATCCACTTTGTATTGGTCGTGGCTGTGTTGTCAGTTCAGAGTTACATGGATCCACTTTTGTATTGGTCATGGCTGTGTTATCATCTCATGATGGATCTAAGATTGTGTCTAGTAGCCATGATTGTGTTCAGTCGGTCTTTACTATCATGGATCTGCAATGTATTGTTCGACAACCATGTTTTGTGTTGTATGAGACTTGTGGATCTCAGGTCATTTCTGCAGCAACTCCTTCCAACCAGCAAGTCCTTGCCATTTTACTTACTACAAAGCATTTCACCTGTCTCATTCCGTCAGCTTCATGCTTTGGGGAGCATTCTGTTATACCAAAATGTCATCACCCTTGTGCGAGTGTCGCAAGTATTGCAAGTGTCGTCATCATGACCCAATGTCATCACCATGACCATTGCAAGTATCGTCATTATGACCAAGTGTCGTCATCATGACCGTTGTGATAAATGTCGTCATCTTGACCATTGTGTAAACTCTTTGCTCTGACCCCTAAACTCATTCTAGGCTAAAACACATCCAACTGAGAGATTTTCCCTGCCTAGTTGACCTCTCTGAGTATGCTGTCGCACTTCTCTTTCATCTAGGGTGCGACGTCGCAGTTTCTGGTTAGCTAGGGTGAGACATTGTCGCACTTTGTCTTCCTACAGAATGTGACAACCCCCCTCTTTCACTCTGTGTCCTCTACCAGGGTGCGACGAGGTTAGTTAAAGGCTATTTTGGGGAGTCTCGAGGTGTTTCTAGAAGTTTGTTGAGGTGGAGGCTTATCCCTAGGCTCTAGTTGAGGTGGAATTTTGGTTCCTAACCTTATGGGAATATCCCTTAACCATCTCCCCCTAATCCTCAACCTATCCTATCTCTTTAGCCCTATATAAACACCCACTCTCTCCATGAGAGGGGGGAAGGTCTATGGTATCCTTATGTTGATAGAATCCATATTCGTGATTGGGAAACTTGTACCACCTTAGAGTTTTGGCTTGGACATGTTGGATGGAGGATGCGACGTTGAGGCTTTGGTTGTAGCTTCATCCTTTCTATGTAATTCCCACTTTTATGCAGTTAATATAATCTCTTTCCATAAACTGTTGTCTCATTGATGATGTTTAGAGTTTTATTCCTTAACCGTTAACTTAGATCAATCATATGAAATGTATGCTTTCACTGTTTTTTAGTGTCTATATGTTCAACAGGGTCTTGCAGCTCGAGATTTGACGACGCTGGAGCATTGGATCAACAAAGAGCAAAGGAATCTGCAAATATGAGGTAAGCTATCTATCTACTAGTTTGCACTTCTATTGATCTAGGACAGTAGATCTATATTCTGTTCTATTTGTTCTAGACTTACGTTAAGCTAGGGATATCATGCCTTAGATCCGTCTTTTGTAGATTGTCCGTTAATAGTATGCCAGCCTGATCATATTAGCAAGGCGCATCTTTTCATCCAATCAGAAGTTTGAAATTCAAAGTTTGGATTTTTAGGGTTTCTCTATCAACCCCTATCCAGCTCTAGATCCAGTTTCAACAAATCAAAGTGGATTGGGTTAATCCTAGAAGAGAATGAATTGGACACCTACATAAGTGAAGAAGTTCCAGTTTCAGAGGGAGATGAGGCTAAGGCCTTACATAAGAAGATTATAAGCAATCTCGACAGGTATGACTTGAAGAGATACAGGTATGTTTTGAAATCTGTTCATGATTAAGTTTATGATATGTTTGTATTCATTTGAGGTTAGTACAATCTTGATTAATTTTAGACTTGTCTTATCACCCTAGTAAAAGTATGAATGCATGTGAATACATTCATTGATTAGGGGTATGACACTTATGATTGTACTAATACACTATGTTGTTGTATGAGGATGATGTTGTCCACTAACATGAAAGGTACATCAAGAAAGACAAATCAAGTTCTAGATCAAGAACATATGACCATGGTGACATGAAGACAAAGACTCATCCATAGTCATGGATCACATAGAAGCTCTACTTACGAGGTATGTATAACTTGGTTCTACAATTATTAACTTATGAGATATGCAGGTTGCTATCACAAGGTCTCTAAGAGAACAAAGAAGACATTGTTTGGGTATGTTAGACAAACATGATAATCCAGGTATGTTTTCCTATATCGAGTTAGAATCCTACTTTGTGTTAGGATGTTAGATAAGTATACTTTTGTATGATTGATAATGATTATTCATGAAGTTATAAGTTTAAGTAATCATGGGTTTATGCATATTATACTTCTTAATTTGATTGATGATATGGCAAACCATAAGAGTCCTATGGTCAAATAAGAATATGCATGAGTAAAAGTACTCCCTGAAAGCTTGAATACTAACGCTTGTGATAAATTACCTATGTATGAAATGATTATGACCATACATATTTAATATTATTTAGAATCATATTGTTTTGATAGTATTGACATTATACTAATGGATGTATGTCTATGTATGAGATCTTGAGGATGACACTAGTGCACACTTAAGCATGCATAGTGGTCCAGGATGGATATAAGTTCAAGGACAGATAATCCAGGAAGCAAAGATCAAGAGGGAGCACACTCCAGCAGTTCCTGCAAGGAAGCAAAGATTGAGAGGGAGTCCATCCACAACTAAACAAAGATAAGTATTTGAATTGTCATATGATTACTTAAATAATGTTGTCTAGTCATGCACATACTTATGTTCCTAGATTTAGGATGTATATTATGCATATTAGAAAAGTTGCATTAATGAACAAGATACTACTAATATGCAAGTAATGGGTAAGTGGCCTATGATACTGCACAACATTCCATTGCTACTTATCTAGAATTAAACCTCTTTGCTAACATGTTGGGAGTTGTGCACACTCTTAACAAATGTTCTGGTAGAGATGGAAGGCATCTAGAAAGTTACTGTGTGAATATGGGATATGGATAAATGTTGTATTGAAGCATTGGCTAAGATAATTGCATGATTGTATGACATATGTCTTTATGCATAACAATTTGTTTTGAAAAACTATGAGAAGTTTCTAATAATGCAAGTGAATTTGACTTGTAGGAAAGATCGTGTACAATCACCTACAAAAGAAGGACAACAACATTTGTTATAGCAACAAAGTTCACTATCTATTGAAGATATTGAAGAATCTGAAGTTCCCAGGATCCGGGATGCAGTAATGGAAGGATGCCATGATCGAGGAATACCAATCAATCATGAAGAATGATGTTTGGGATGTGGTCCCAAGACCAGAAGGGAATTCTGTTGTGACATCGAAGTAGATCTACAAGATTAAGCATGCTACAGATAGTAGCATAGAGAAATACAAGGCAAGTGATGAAGTGGAAGATACACCAGATGGATGTCAAGACAACTTTCTTGAATGATGTAGTCGAAGAGGAAGTGGAGCAGCCATTCGGATTTGAGACACATGACAGGGAGTCACATGTGTGCAAATTGAAGAAAGCCTTGTATGCTTGAAGCAAACACCCAGGACATGGTACGACAAGATAGACAGCTTCCTGTCTAGTTTGGGATTTTACCAAGAGTAAAGCGGATTCCAACCTTTACTACAAGGTTGAGGAAGGAAATCCAGTGATACTCCTATTGTATGTGGATGACTTGTTTTTGATAGGTGAGGATAGATTGATTGCCGACACGAAGAGGAAGCTTTCTACCAAGTTCGAGATGAAGGGCTTGGGCATGATGCATTACTTTCTAGGTATGGAGTTGTGGCAGAGTGCAGATGGAATCTTCCTTGGACAAGGGAAGTATGCAGTAGAGATCATGAAGCGGTTCGGGATGATGGATTGCAAGGCCATGGCCACATCTATGGCATCGAACCTGAAGCTATTGAGTGATGCTTCATCAGAGTCGGTTGATGCCACAATGTATCATCAGATGATTGGGTCCTTTATGTACCTGACGATCACGAGACTAGATATTTGCTTTGCGGTGAACACCTTGAGCCAATTCCTGACAGATCCTAGACATGTTCACCTGATTGTTGTAAAGCATATTCTGAGGTACCTAAAGGGTACGATTGATTATGGGCTCAAGTATGATGTGAATCAAAAGTTTAACTTGGAGGGTTATGTTGATTCAGATTGGGCAGGCAGTGCTGTAGATAGGAAGAGCACTTCGAGGTATTGCTTCAGTATGGGATCAGGTGTGATCTCTTGGTTTAGCAGTAAGCAATCTTGCGTAGCACTGAGTATAGTCAAAGCAGAGTATGTCGCAACTTGTTCGGCTAGTTGTGAGGCAGTATGGCTAAGGAAGCCGTTGTTTGATTTATTTGATCTCCAGTTGGATGCTACTTGTATCTATTGTGACAACCAGAGTTGTGTGAAGTTGTCAGAGAACCCAGTGTTCCATGACAATTCAAAGCACATCGAGATCAAATATCACTATATCAGGGATATGGTGCAGAGAGGAGCAATAAAGCTCCAGTATGGTGCGACAGATGAGCAGATTGCAGATGTGTTGACCAAAACACTAACCAGAGTGAAGTTCAAGTACTTCAGAGAGAGGCTTGGTGTACTTCAGATCGAGGTTCCTTCCAAGTGGAAGTGATGAGTCTAGAAGACGCAGATGCACATGGGATTTTCTAGCATGGTTGTAGATGTGTTCTCCCATGGTCGTGATCTAATTGTCGAGCTTTTCCAACATGGTTGTAGATGTGTTTTCCCATGGTTGTGATGTAATTGCTGAGCCATTTTTCACATGGTGGTAGATGTGTTCTCCCATGGTGAAAAATTAAGGGCTAGAGCCTTCCCCGAATGGTGGTAGATGTGTTCCCCCATGTCGATGGTGTAAGTGTTGTATGATGTGCATTTAGGCTGTGCTCCGTGGATGATGAGATGATCAGGATGATCATGCAATGATGATATGCATCAGGACGATGCTGTGACGATGATCAGGATGATCATGCGATGATGATATGCATCGGGACGATGCTATGATGATGATCAGGATGATCATGTGATGATGATGTGCATCAGGATGATGTACTATATGATGATGATCAGTATGATCATGAGAATCATGATGATGCTTTGTACGAGGATGATCAGGTGGATCATGAGTATCAGGATGATACTCCTTGGTCGTGGACAGGTTGTGCGATAAGCATGTAATCTTGCCCTGGGAGATTTGCAGATACTCTTGCAAGGTTTTTCCTGGCATATAATAGCTCCCTGGGAGATCTGGAAAATTCTCTTTCGAGGTTTTGCTTGGGAGGACATATAATCTTGCCCTGGGAGATCTTGCCAGTTGTGCTTAGGCACATAAAGGATCCTGGGATACTCTTTCGAGGTTTTGTCCTGTGCCATATAATGTTTCCCTGAGAGATCCGATAGGTTGAGCAGTACGCTCGTAATCAGTCCTGGGATGCTCTTTCAAGGTTTTGCCAGACCACATGTAATCAGTCTTGGAGATCTTGTCGGTCGTGCTTAGGCACATAAATGATCCTGGGATGCTATTTAGAGTTCTTGCTGGTTGTGCTATGCACATAAACGTTCCTGGGAAACTCTTTTAAGGTTTTGTGGTGGTCACACGTAATAGCTCCCTGGGAGATCTTGTGGGTCGTGCTTAGGCACATAAAGGATCCTGGGATACTCTTTCGAGGTTTTGTTGACACACGTAATTAGTCCTGAGGATTCCATAGGATGTCCCGCTCGCAGAGATGATGAAGACCTACAGGAGGCTAGGCCTACATCCAGCATGAAAAAGGGATGGCTCGATAGAACTTCCTATGACGAGAAGAATTGAGAGATAGCCCAGTGATCGAGATGACGAGTACAACAACAGTGACAATGATCCAGCTCTAGAATTGAATACTTGTGCCTATATGTATTGATGACTTGTGTCAAGAGAATACCTTCCTAGTTAAGAGGGAGTGTTGATGTATTTGTAACTTCGGAAGATATCCACTTATATATTGTATTTGTACTTTATTGTATCCCCAACGGAGATGTATTATTCCTCCAATTGGAAGTGTCATCAATTGTACTTGCAAGTGTCGCAAGTTATATTTTAAGTGCCGTAACTTATACTTGATGGGTTATTAGACCACCTTGATGGGGTCAGCCTTGTATGAGTCATGTGGGTTAAAGGGTTATTAGACCACCCTAGTGGGGTCGGCCCAATCAACATTATGTTAAGTGGTTAAGTTGGGGCCGACCTAGTTGAGTAAAGGTCAAGTGAAAGTAAAAGTATAAATAGAGAGTGTGACTCTCTCATTTGATACATTCTCTCATTCACTCACTTCGCATTAGTGAGAGAGAGGAGGAGTGCGCACAAGTGGAGGAGGAGTAGCTGCTGCAGTCATCCATATCTTGGGGTTTTATCTTTGTGATCTTTGTATTGGTGCTTATTCTATCTTTGAGGAAGTTGTGGGGGTTTTCACCTTCTTGGTTTTCCCCGGTGAAATGTTTTGCGTCTCTTGTCTCTTGTCTCTTATGTTTGATATGCTGTACATGTTGTTCTTTCAGTTAAGATCCTAGATCAGATTGAATTAAATGTTGAAAAACTAACAGTATTGTGATTCTATAGTTAAGGATGAAATCTTCCTTATGTGATAGAGAAAAGAATATTGTATGTTCATCTTAGCTCATTAGGAGGTATCCCCCTCGAAGAGGCAAGTGAATAAAATTGATTCATTCCATCAAAAGAATCATTTCCATAATAGTAAAGTTGGAACTTATTAGATATCTCTTGTTACTAATATCTATTTATAAAGAGGTTATTGGAACTCTAAACAGTTGAAAGTATAAAAAAAGTCCAAAATTGCTATGGAAATAAACCCATCTTGCACATCTAGCATTCTCCCTTCCAAGGGAAAATTGGACAACCAACAACGATTTCTATAAATATTGTTTATCATTGCTTCTTAAGTACATCAATAAATTCCGACAAACCGATTGCATAATAAAATGCAGAGACAATACACAACTATTGTTTTGGGAGAGCTCTTTCCCCCTTAAAAATGATAGAATCAATAGTTCCTTGATAACCCAATAAATTATTTGCTATTGTCTCTTCTCTTCACTCTCAGTTGGATTTCCTTCCCCTCATGAGCGAAGGAGAAGAATGAGAACCTTTCTTCAACATTTTAGTAAAAGATAGAGAGTTTGATGTTTTTGGTGAATGTGCACACTAAACTGGTGGTGTTGTCGGAGGGGCCTTTAGTTCCTCCACATCCACCTCTACTACATATTCCTCTTTCTCTATTCCCTCTAAGTCATTTATCGCTTCTTTATCTTCCTTTGTTTCTTCCTCTACCTCCTTTTCATTTAATCCAACTTATTTTATGTAGGGGATCTTACTCTTGCTTATGCTTGAACCGATTTTTCATTTGTTGTTGTCATGGTATCTAGTTCCATTGTAGGGGCCATTGAGGGGTATATTTCATCCCCTTCCTTTGGAACTTAAAGATCTACGTATTTGTTTATGGTAGATGGGATAGGTTGAGTTAGTTTAATGTCCCGTGATTTGTTGGTCTTTTTATTCTTGTGCTTTTTGGAAGGCTGCTTAAATGAATCCTGCTCTACTTCATTGTTTCAGTTTTGAGATTGCTTTAGGGAAGTCTGAGTTTCTTGGGATCTTTGACATTTATTTGCAAAGTGTCCATATTCATGACATAAATTGCACTTGAATGGGATCTACTCATAATCAAGTGCTTGCAGATGGCTCCATCCTACTACATTGATCTTTATTGCCTACGCAGGACCTTTATCCAAATTCATTTCCACACAAATTATGGCACTAGAATAAATGCCTCCTTTTGGATAAACTTTGTCAATAAAGCGACCCAACTTGTCTCCAATATATTTAAGGGTAAAATCATCTCAGAGGAAAATAAACAGATGCATCTTCCTATCCCACACAAGAGTTACATTAATCTCCATTTATGGATCAAAATATAGAGTCCAATGAGAGGGGAAATACCCTTAGACCCCATAAAATAAAGACATGATCTAAAGATCAGGTCTCTCTCCCTCTTGCTATCAAATAGAAAAAAGAAACCTCTTCCAAATGCAAAGCCATAGATCTTACCTACCTTCAACTCCCATTGATCTATAAACCATTCATGAATTGGTCAGCAAAAGACATGTGCACTTTCCAACTAAATCTTAGTTGTGCAAAATGTGGGCTCGCCTTTCTCTTTGGTTATGTGGGTGAAAGGTCCAAATTAGGGATGTATTATACCCTCATGGAAAACTATTTTTGTGAAGGGTGCTCGTGTTTAAGATATTTAAGGTTTTATAGAGATTTGTGTTAGTTTAATTGTAGCAAAAATAAGCAAGGTGATTACAGTGGGATAGATCTATATTTATGTATGTGTGTTTCTTGCATGTGAGTCTATAAGAAAGACCTCAAGACCTTTTACCTGCAGATACTTATCCTTCATCACAATATAAAGTTAAAGAAAGGATTGGTAAGGTATCTTGTGTATATTGATAATTATATTTGTTTCCAAGCATATGGATTTGTTGAGATGCAACAATGTGCTTAGGGTTATAATTAACAAGACATTTTACATGTACATATAGATACTTAACCAAAACATGAAACCAAGGTGTTTGACAACATACTTACATCATTTATATTTTATTCTTTTATATGAAGTTGTAGCAATGTAGCACCACCCTCAAACCAAGGAACCATGAAAGGTATTTATGTCATTGATATTTTCTTTTCATATATAGAGTTACCATGATGTAGCAACACCATTTAGGTAGTTGAAGCCCAAAACCTTTTTTATTTATAGATATGGATCCTAAACAGAGACATCAAATTCAAGTGTTTGAAAATGCAACCATGCCATTAATATCTTATCCTTTTAAGAGAAAGGGGTGACCCTTAAAAAAGCACCAGTCTCCTAATACACTTGGGAATAAGGAGTTTTTCACTGATGACCAAGGTTCAATTTCCATGAAGGATTTTGACCCTTGAGGGAACCTCTGCAAGCGAGGCTTGCATTGCACTCCATGCACACACATAAGTGGATAAAAACCCACTTCTTGTCACCCTGAAGACTAGATACTAACCATTACAACTATGGCCACAATTTTATCCCAAATGGTTTGGATACACTAGTGAGGAGTGAGAAGTTTTCACCAGCGACCAAGGTTCAATTCCCATGAGGGAATTTTGGGGGATCCCAGAGATAGTGTTCAAATGTATGAGGTTTGCATTGCACTCCTCGTGCACACATAAGTGGATCAAATCCCACCCTCTCGTCTTTCTTGAAACCAAACACGAACAATTACAGTTGTGGCCACAATTTCGTCGAGGGGCAATAACTGGAACCATCGGGAGCAATGTATTATTTTGATCGGATGAATTAACCATGTTCACTTTCCTCTTCGTGGGGGATACTCCTAATGCGATAAGCTTGACACACAATATTATTATCTCTATTACATAAGAAGGATATATCGTAGTTTGAAATCTGCACATTTTTTAGGGTTTCAGGAGACCACTGTGAACCTTGCAGAGGTTATAAATTTTGACATAGTGATCAGATTGCAGCAAGACCAACACCATTTGAAAGTCAATTTTCAGGACTTCTATATGGTGTAATATATGACCTATTTCCAACTATTCTTTCCTATGCTATATCCCTGACAACAATGTCTGACCCCATTGAAGCATGCCAAAGCGGGGACCCATACAATGGGAGAAGTATGGGCTTGAAGTTTTACATTCATGGGAACAAGTTAAGCAATGGATAAAGGGAAATACATTTAAGAATACATAGACCTAGTTTAACTCTGTGTGATCTTTGGATTGTGAAATCGAGGAGAGTATTGCTAAATTTGAGGAGATTGTTGTTACTAATCCTCTCATCATTAAAGAGTGTAAACAATAAAGAGGTGCATGGTATGATTTAGAGGATGATTATGATGATTGGTATATAGATTGTTATAATTTTTTGGATGAGAACTGCTTCCATAGTTTTTTTATCAATCTTCTCTTTCACATGAAGCATAATTGGTGGCGAAATGACAACTATATTCAACCTCTTCTATAGTAGAAGACTTCATCTTTGTTCCACCATTTCCCTACTTTCTGGAGGTTTCTCTCAATTTTGATGGTTATAATTCTTTGGATCCAAATGACCCTCATGGGTACCACACTCAGCAGTTTGTGGAGCTTTAGTTTCATCGATGGGGTCTCAATGGTAGCAAATTTATGTTGACCCCAGGTTTCTGGATGAGTCCGTTCAACTACTTCACCATGGATATTAGCACTCATACATGGGATATTGACTTAATTTGGAGCTGGTTGGATGACATTAGCATGGTGTATGACACTAGTCCATGGGACTGTGTTCCAAAATCTAGCATAGTTGTCAACATTCATCCATGGAACCTCGCACTATGGTTGTATAACTTCACGAAAAACATTGAGGACAACGATTTCCTAAAGGGGGTGGAGTGTTATGACCCTCCCTAGAGTGTAATGGGGGCATGGGGATCCCATTATCCATTCAATTTAAAGTGGACTAGGTCCACTATATAATTATTATTAAATAAGACCCACTATGTTAGTAAAGAGATGTAATGGGACCTCATTACAGAAGGTCCATTTGGTGGTTAAGAAGTTAGAGTGTATTGCGATTCTATAAATACTGATGGAATCCTCCTTGTGTGATAGGGAGAATAATATTGTATGTTAATCTTATCTCATTAGGAGGTATGCCCCTCGAAGACACAAGTGAACATAATTTATTTATCCCATTAAAAGAATCATTTCCATAATAGTAAAGTTGGAGCTTATTGGATACCTCGTGTTGTTTCTTATTATTGATAACTATTGTGTATGATCTAAATTTAATATTTTAGTATATATATATATATATATAAGTTAAATTTAAATCAATTTAACCCCAAATGGGGTGGGAAGGGAGTTAAGTCCTACTCTCTCCACTTGGCATGTGGGAGGGGTACGTGGAAATATGGATATGACTACTGGTAGATGAAAGGACAATGCGAAGCATGGGATGGAAGGTATGATGGAGGTCAAGCAGGGGAGGATTAATGGCAGAGGCATCAAATATGTTGATGGTTCCTAAACCAAGTTGTCGCATGTAGTGCATTAATGGACAGTGGTAGGATTATTTCATTTGCATGCTCTAGTGGGTAGCTTGTATCCCCATCAAAGCGACAATTCTTTAACTACAATCCTGTGGTAATTTATGTCCTAGTTCGGGATGAGGAAGGATTGTTTTGTGATTTTGGGTGTGCATGGCTTCCCTTCAATTTGCTGAAGAAAAAGTCTCGTGAAAGCTTGTGGAGTGGAGTTATGCTCCATAAAAGACCTCATTGTCGGCGTGGTGGGGGAGGCTAACAACATCAACTGGAACGAAGGTATAACCAAGCGACACCATGGCATATCCACGCTGAAATTGACCAAGCAAAATCCATTCTCTAGGAAAACTTGATGAAGGGGAACAATGTCAATGCAGAGGGTGTCTTTGGTCTAAATCTGAATTGGATATTGAAGCTTCTACTTGAACGGTTTCTCATGGAAAAATATTAGACTCAGGCAAAAATCCTCTTGGTTTAACGTCCCCCTCACCCAATCCGACCACCGGGAGGGGACGCTAGCCAAATATGGGCTCTTGAATTTGACACAAAGTCCATAATACAATTTTTAACAAATGCAATGTATGCATAAATGTCAATAAACATGCATGACGTAATTAAAATCTATCCATGCACATCTAGCATTCAAATACACAAGCATAACATTACATGCATGAAATAAAAACACTTCAGAATCAAATGCATAAGAATACTTATCTTTATCCAACGCAGATCCAAGCAACTGGTTGTGTAAGAGCGCTTTTCCACCCAACCATAGGCATTCTGTCTAGCATATACTCTTTCTGTTTGAAGGACACTCCCAAGCTGGACAATGAGAGTACTAGGGCGAAGGAAACACCTCTAGGCTTCTATCTCTCATCCCACAACCCATTATGCTCTCTATGGTTAGCCAAATGCTCATATAGAGCTCTACAGGGGTCTCACTCGGCCCTCACAGCCTTGAATTCCAAAATACCTGCCCCACACAACACCCTTCTAGATCAAGCATCCCCTTCACCGATCTATGATTCTCTTGGGCGATCCATCTTACTGGGTGCTTCCAGTTGAAGATTTTTGATAAAAGATCACAAAACTTTCTTATTGGACTTTTATCAAACACTTTGACTGTAACTTTGATTTATAACTTTTTTGAACTATGAATTCATATAATGAAATTTCTAATAGTTTAAGCATAAATACCATACAACCAAACTCTTGAAATGAAGATGAAAGTAACACAAAAATTTAGGGCCAAGCCCAAGGCAAAACCTCACAAGAGGAAAACCCAGAGAGATCTCTTTTATTAAATAACTGATCCAGATTTATGTGAGAATGAAATGAAAGAGCATAACTATATTCACATGCACAAATATATGGCAAGAAACACAGTGATACAGTAAACTCAGATTCTATTAAATGAAAGAAACAAAACAAACTGTAAAATAAAAGCAGCTAGAATGGTGGTAGCTATATCTCTGAGAAGAGATGTGGCAGCTACGCTCATTCGTGACAAGCTGAATACAAAGACAGGTCGAAAGGGACTATTTATCATAAGCATGAGGGAAAGAATCCCAAACAGAAAAAAACCTAACTCTAGAAGATGAACCGTCATAAAGTTTGCAACCCCAAGGTGGTTAATGGGGCCAAATGGGTGCCAATTTGCCCCCCCAAATCGCCAAAAAACGTCGTTTAGGGCCTCAAAACGACCCGGGAATTTTAGGACCTGAAAAACCGTAGAAATATTACTAGAAAACTGCCAAAATGGAAAACTGTTTTGAGCTAGTGGAATAGGTGGGTGGCCACCTATATCCATCTGGATTAGTCCTCCCCCCTTAGGAAGCAATGGTCTCCATTGTGTTGAGTGCCCCCATCAAATGGGGAAAATTCTGCTGAACTTGACTCATGGTGAGCCACTTTCCTTGGTGGAGTAGTTGCCTTGCTTTGACAACTCGATATAGTTGGATCTTCTACTGGCGGGTGCCCTTAACCTATGTGTCCATGATCTGATCAATAGTTGCATGTTCCATGCAGTCAGGATTAAGCTCTGTAGGTGTTAATTGCTCTGCCACCTTCGAGGTGTCCAACAATGGTGGAAAATATGGGCGAATGAGATCCACATTGAATATTGGGTGCAGACCAAGGAATGGAGGAATGCTTAATTCGAAGGCATTGCCACCAACTACCTTGGTGATGGTGTATGGCCCATATCGAAGTGGGAGAAGCTTGCAATGGGGTCCTGTGAGCCTCTCTTTCTGCAAATGCAACCAAACCTTATCACCCACCTGGAACTTGTGTGGAACCCGATGTTGGTCATGTCGCTGCTTGTACTTAGTGTTGGCCTTTTCCAAAATGTCATGGACATGTTGGTGGATGTACTAGATTTGTTCAACAAATACGGTGGCCTTATCAGCCTCAGTCTGAGCAAGGGAAGATTCCTCCCGTGTGGATGCAATGGGTAGAGATACATCAATTGGGGCCAATGGTTGGAACCCCAGGCGCACTTGAAAAGGACTGTGGACAATAGAGCTATGAAGAGCTCTGTTATATCTATGTTGAACATAAGGAAGGCTCTCATCCCATGTGTGGGGATGTTTACAATTGTACATTCTCAGAATATGCATAATCATCCTGTTGACTACCTATGTTTGTCCATCAGTCTGGGCGTGGAAGGAAGTCGATTTAGTGAGCTTGGTATCCATCAATGACCATAGGATGGACCAGAAAGTGCTTAGGAACCTGATGTCCCGATATGATATGATAGTTTGTGGTAGCCCTAAATGAACCCAAATGCGCTTGAAGAAGAGCTTAGTAGTGGCTTCGGCAGAGATGTTCTTCTTGAAAGTTGTTAGAATGGCCATCGTAGAGAAGCTATCCACTACCACAAACACACAGTCATTACCATGCTTGGTTGAAGGTAGTCCAAACATGTAATCCATGGATATGGATTCCTAGGGTCCATCGGGAGTGGGCAGAGGGGTGTACAAACCCTGCTTTTTGATGGCGGGTTTCACGATGGCGCAAGTAGTGTAGGATCTGATGTATCCGCTGACATCTTGTCGGAGCTTGGGCCAATAAAAATACTTCTGCAACATGGCCACTGTAGTTTCGGTGCCGAAGTGCCCTGCCACCCGACCATAATGCACTTCCCAAATCATCTTCGCTTGCTTGCTTGAAGGAACACAGTGATGGCCTAGGTGGCATAGAAATCCTTCTTGGAGATGAAAGTCTGACACTGGTGTGCTTGCACATAGGGCTTGATAGATGGGAGAAAGCTTAGGATCAATTCTATATAGTTGAGGCCACCTGGAGGCCTCGTGGCCACAAGAGTTGAGCATCGTGGTCAGTGCTTCTACTGGAGGTCGACTGAGGCAATCAACGACTCGATTGGTGCTTCCCTTCTTATATTTAATGTTCAAGTGGAATTGTTGTAAGTAATTGGAGCCAGATGGATATAGGGCCACCCACCTATTCCATTAACTCAAAACAGTTTTCCATTTTGGCAGTTTTCTAGTAATATTTCTTGGGTTTGCATGAATTGAAGGGGCTTATGATCGGTGTGGATGACCGTTTCTTTTCCCAGGATCTAATGCTTTCATTGGAGACATGCTTGGACAATGGAATACATTTCCTTGTCATAGGTGGGGTACTTACAGACTGCATTTGAAAGTGTCTCATTGTGGTATGCCACTATATGGCCATGCTGAGTGAGGATTGCACCAACAGGATAGTTTGAAGCATCTGTCTCAATATCAAAGGGTTGTTGCAGATCTAGTAAGGAAAGGACAGGCGCCGGACATAAGCATTGCTTCAACTCCTCAAATGTTTGTTTTTGTGGCTTGGACCAAATGAACTTCACCTTAGATCCCCCTTTTTTCACCTGATTAAGGGACCAAGCAATATTAGAGAATCCCAACACAAATCTGTGATAGAAGTTAGCAAGGCCTAGGAAGCTACGAAGCTCTGTGAGAGTTTTCGGGATTGGCTGTTGATGTATATGTAACTTCGGAATGTATTTCATCTGTATATTATATATATATTTATTGTACCCTTATAAGAGATGTGTTATTCCTCTATAAGGAAGTGTCGTCATGTGGATTGACAAGTGTCGCAAGTGTGTGTACTTGCCGATGGGTTATTAGACCACCTTATGGGGTCGGCCCTGATTAATATATAATATAATGTGGGTGTATCAAAGTAGACAAGTTGGCCCCAGTAGGTCACTGGGCAAAAAGGTGAGTATAAATAGAGATAGGAGATCTCTATTTTACTCACTCAGAAAAGTAACTATCTCTCTCTCTGAAAAGTGGCGCACTAGTGAGGAGGAGGAGGATCATCTGTTAGGAGACTATCTCAGTGTTATTTGGTTGTATTTTGGTTGAGCCATTGCTCTCTCTATCTCTGAGGAAGTTGTGGGTTTTTTCACCTTAGGGTTTTCCCCACGGAAACTTTGTGTCTCTTGTCTCTATGCTTTTGATTCTTGTGATGCTTGTGATGCTTGTCATATTATGATTGTCATGCATTGATATACTGTAGATGTTATTCTCTCAGCAAAGATCCTATAGTATTGTTATTTAATACTAAAAATTTAACATTGGCCAATTGCGAATGGCTTGGATATTTGCCGGATCCACATGAACACCATGTTTGTCCATGATGTATCTGATATACTGAACCATCTCCATGCCAAATGAGCACTTCTCTAGATTGGCGTATAACTTGTGTTATCGAAGGGTGCTGAGGACCTGTTGGATATGCTGCAAATGTTTCGCCCATTTTCTGTTGTAGATGAGGATGTCATCTAGATATACGACCACAAAAGAATTGGTGAATGGTCATAGGATATAATCCATCATACTCATGAAGGTTGTTGGAGAATTAGTCAATCCGAAAGGCATCACCAACCACTCAAAAAGGCCTTCCCGAGATTTGAAGGCAGTCTTCCAGACATTAGTCTGCTGAATTGGCACTTAATGATAGCTAGACTTCAGATCGATCTTGCTGAAATATTTGGCACCCTTGATCTGGTCAAGAAGGTCATCGATTGGGGGAATGGGATACCGATTCCGGACTGTGATCTTGTTGAAAGCTCGGTAGTCAATACAGAGTTTCCATGTCCCATCTTTCTTTTGTACCAACACAATTGGGATCCCACAAGGTGAGGAGTTGGGTCGAATGTGACCCTTTTAGATTAAATCTTGAATCTGGCATTTGATTTCTTCATTTTCCATGAGGGAACGCATGTATACTGGCCCGTTAGGTAAAGGCACGCCATGAATCAAATCAATGGGATGCTTGACCTTGCAATGTACTGGCACCTCGACAGGTGTGGTGAAGATGTCCTTATATACTTCCATGATCTTGTCCACATGTTTTTGTTGTGCATAGTTGATTTGTGTGGAGGTGGTGGATGATGCTGCGATCTTTCATTCTCCTTCAGAATGAATCATGAAGAGGACGGATTTGCCTATCTAGGAGATTACCTTCTTGCACTGCTTAGCTTTGCTGAGGGACATTGCAGTAGTGGGAAGTGTCTCTTGTATCCTGTAGAGTTTCTTTCCCAAAGTAATAATGACACTACGAGGTCTAGACTCATACACAACATGAATTTTCCACATATATGGTTGTCCTAAAAGAATATCACAAACTTCAAGCAGGGCAACATCACATGTTACCTCATCTTTGAAGGGCTTGATGCCATAGGAGAAGCGACACTGTTTACTGACACGAATGTCTCGTCCCTGGATCAACCAACCGATATTGTATGGTTGGGGATGTGGAACCATCGGAAGCTTCAATATTTTGACGACCTCGACTGAGATGAGCTTCTTCTGGCTACCACTATCACAATGAAATGTAGTGGATTCCCCTGCACCCATAGTTGAGAAAGGAAGAGGTGCTCCCCTTCCTATGGCTACTTTGACTCTTCTGGTTGGATATTTGCGGTTACGATGGTGGCACTCGGTTCTGCATCAATGATATGATTTACCATTTCTTTCTATACATCAGAGTCTGAGTCGGAGTCTGGATCTGAGGATTTCATCTCAGCCAACAAGGATTGTTTTGAGCGGCATTCATCAGTGTTGTGCCAGGGGCTCTTGTGGAATTCACACCACTTTCTAGTGTCCTTCTTTGATTTTCCATTACCCTTCTTTGCATGCGGCTTGGGATGGTTGTCAGGGCTTTGGCCATCCTTGCTCTGTCCTTTTACTTGTTAATTAGGTCCACCTTTTCTAGTCTTCTGTTGTTGATTTGCAGACCCAAAATCCCGCTTGTTCTTTTGCTTAAAATTTTGCTCAATCTTGACGACATACCAATAAGATGCTCCTAGTGAGGATATGTCCAGGAAATCCATCTCCATCTGAATGTACATGTGCAGGCCACTACGGTACTTTAGGAACAAGTGCCATTTAGAGTCTCTAATACCTAGTTTGGAGCGTAGGGTATGGAACATGTTGGTAAACTATGGCACTGTCTGGTCTCTCTCCTAGCGCAAAGTTGTCCACCTGGTGTACTGGTCAGCATATTTTCCGACTAGGTAGAACTCCTCCTTGAAGACGTTGACAAAATCCACCTAAGTGGGGTCTATCCTGAATAGTTTAGACTCTTCTCATGCTTTCCTCTTGGAGTACCCATCCCACCAATCTTTGACATGGGGGAGGGACTTAAGGAGCACGAATGTGATCGTTTCATTGTCGAATTTTTTTTGAACAGAGAAGTAACCCTCTAACATATTTAACCATTTATCCAAATCATCTGCATCTATCTTGCCTTCAAATAAGGGAATGTCAAAGTTAACTTGTACCTTGAATGGAGTCGCACCCTCGAAACAAATGCTCGTTGAATGTGCATCTGTCGTCGTCTGCATTCTCCAAAGGATCTGGGCAAAATTATCCATCATCTCGTTCCTTTGTCGCACGAGGGCTTCCTCGAGCAACAACTTAATAGGATCTCCTACTCGTCATCTCTCTTTTCTTCCCCTGCCATGTGAAGCTTCTTGGACCGACGAGAGGGGTTTTCCCCAAGCTCAACTAGTTCGAGACAACTCTCGATATTCAGATCTCATCAGGGACATGCACTAAGAAACCACAAGAGCATAACGCTCTGATACCACTGATCCGAATTTATGTGAGAACGAAATGAAAGACCATAACTATATTACCATGCATAGATATATGACAAGAAACATAGTGATACAGTAAACTCAGATTCTATTAAATGAATGAAACAGAACAAACTGTAAAATAAAAGCATCTAGAATGGTGGTAGCTATATCTCTGAGAAGAGATGTGGCGGCTACGCTTATTCATGACAAGATGAATACAAAGAGAGGCCGAAAGGGCCTATTTTTCATAAGCATGAGGGAAAGAATCCCAAACATCCAAAAATCTAACCCTAGAAGATGAATCGTCATAATGTTTGTGGCCCCAAGGTGGTTAGTTGAACAATCAACTTCTCGGGGTCTTAAGGTTTGCATACGATCTCCGTTTGTGGTGTTCGATAGCTCGTCAGAAAGGTTTATTCGAGATTTACAACTCTCAACTAGGACCAAATGAATGTCATTGGCACCCATTTGCCCTCCCAAATCGCCAAAAAATGTCATTTAGGGCCTCAAAACGGCCTCGGAAGTTTAGGACCCGAAAAACCCTAGAAATATTACTAGAAAACTGGCAAAATGGAAAACTGTTTTGAGCGAGTGGAATAGGTGGGTGGCCACCTATATCCATCTAGATCAATGAGAACAAAAATTGGAATTTCTCACAACTAATAAATTATTTTCTTCACCAAGAAAAACCAGAAATATAAATAAACCAACTTATCTCTGCAAAAATAAAACTGCTTTACAGACAGGGTACAGACTACCTCCAACTGTGTGCCAGCACTAAACAGTACAGATTGTACAATTTTTTGACTGTTGTACGATGTACGCACTGCCTTGAAATCTGTGTAAAAACAACTACCTCGAACACTGTGCCAGCAATGTACACAACTGTGTACTGACTGCCTCGGTTTCTATGCTAGTAGAATGCCTTGAAAAGTGTGGCAGTAGAGGAGTAAAAATTGTATGGATCACCTCGATTTCAGTGCCAGTAAGAGGTGTACAGAATTTACAGACTGTTTGCATAAATAACCTTGGGAACTGTGCTCTCTTTCTCTCACTCTCTCTTCTCTCTTGATGTCTTCTCTTCTTCTTTCAAAGTGTTTAAATAATCACTTAAACCCCTCAAAAACACTAACTACTTTTAATAACTCTAACTTCCTCAATGAATGGCTAGGATTAAAAAGATATAAAGGGTCATCATTAATTGCACATTTAATTCCTTTTTAATATTGATTAAATGCACATTTAAATAGGGACGCACTTTACTTAAGTGAAACTCACTTTAAAAATATAAAAGTCACTTTATTATATTTACAAAGTAACACTAGGAAAGATAACTTTGTCCCCCCCATGTGACATCAAAAACATGGGAAAGACCTTCCTCATTACAAATTTCAACACTCCCTCTTAATGAGGGATGTCCCAACACAATCACCTTGACCACTGTCAAGAGCTTCTACCAAATCTGAAAGCTGATGTCCGAACACAACTTGAAATTTTGGATCCTGCTCATCTTCTCTGTGCTGGATGAGTCTTCTTCCAGTGCTGCTCTCCCCATCTGAAGGTACCATCTGTGCATTTTCTTCAGTTTCAAATTTTGATTCGGATAGCCATCCACCTGAACTTGGAATCATTGCCTCTCCATGCAGAAAGTAAAGTTTATCTCTTCTATTCCCAAGTATAATTGTATCATTCGAGTTCTCTATCCAGTAGAGAAACACATGTCCCCTCTTGATAAAAACTCCATACCCATCATACTCCAATGATGATATGGAAAGTCTGCTGACTTTCATACCTGGGACAAACATTACGCTGTCTACTTCAAGAAACTCTCCAAAACTTAGTTGGAATTTTACAGGTACAACTCCTCTGATTTCTTACTGAGCACTTCCAATACCTGTTTCAACAAAATTTCCCGAGGCTATTTCGTTTATCCTCTGAAAACTTCCATATTTCCCCGTCATATGGCTTGTTGATCCACTATCAACTACCCACATGTCATGGAAATCTATTATGCTACCTACACTAGTCTGTACTGAAACTAAGGAGAATTCTTGTTCAAACTGGGAAGCAAAATATCCCATTTCTACTGATGGTGCTCCCTCTTTTTCTTCATTCCCCTTTATCTTTAGACAATGACTAGCATAATGACCATTTTTATTGTAGTTAAAGCATCGTACCTTGCTGAGTTCTTTTTTTGTTTTCTTCCATTTTCCCTTTCCTTTGGTTGCAAGAGCAACATTGTCTTCATTGCTCCGAGTGCTATTTTGGAATGTCCCCTCCCGGGACTCTTCTTGAACAAACTCATCCCATAACCTTGTCCAATCTGGAAGCCTCTCTCTAGCAACTACTCCTTGCAAAAAAGTGTGCCACTTTGCAGTGAAGCCATTAAGAGCATACCTTACTAGCTCTTCATCATGTACTTTCTCACCTTCAACACCCAGTTCATCTCTAACTTGGGTATGTTAACGCGAAGCTAGTCGACAGGGGTCCAGCTCACTCTCGACACATACCGCAGTCTTCCTGAGCATCGGCCCAGACAGGGTTTACCCTGCCCAGCAACACCTGCAGAGCATATGAGGTCTCACCCGCAGCGTCCAGGAAGAGCAGACGGAACCATGTTTCCACCGAATGAAGTAGGATGTTTGCAGCTATGATACTTAAACTTATTGTAACACAACGACAAAGATCTTTAAGCATTAAACATAGTAGTAAAGCAATATTCAACCCAAAGATTCCTCATTGCAACAACAGTAATTGTAAAGCAAGTATCGCATCAAATAAGCATGACATTATTCGTATAGTGCAATATCACATTATCATAACTGAACAAATTGAACACGGGGATTGCACCAAAATAGCTTCATCATATCATCATTGTTAACCCAGATACAATGCCTCTGCAAAAACTAGATCTCTGCAATGACTCTTGACATCAAAACATACCCGAAAATCATACAAAATCAAAGCTTCACATTCTTCTCCCGTGAATTATCTCTTCAACACTTACAATTCTTATCTATATATAGGCTTCTGCATTACAACTCTTGTCCACTTACTACCGACTTCCTAACTGACACTATGGACAAATGACCCAATATCTAGGCGACTTATCCAAAAACGACCAAAAAGCCGCATTCTGTAGTATAGCCGACTCAACATTACATAATATGTGGTCCAAATGACCCAAAACCCGCATTCTGTGGTACAATTGACCCAAAATGCATAACTAATCTTTCATTGATCACCATTCGTGTCATCTTCTCACCATTCACGCCACCTTCTGCCTTGTCGCAGCATCGGAGATGCTGCGATAGCACTCTACCAAACTGCCTGCCAACAGGGTAATCTTCGCGAGATAAGCAGTTACTGTATCGGTATCAACCATCTTAGTGTTCCTCAGTTTTTCTCTAAGAACCATCTTCCTATTCTGATTCGTACTTTGATAAAGAGTACATAATGAATTCCAAATATCAAAGGCATGTGACTTACCTGTGATCTGGGGTATCACGTGATCTTTAATGGAATCTAAGAATATTATGTGTGCCTTGATGTCCTTCTTCTCAAAGGCACTCTTCTAAACAACATCTGTGGGAAATGTGATGGTGTTCGAAGCACCAACAATATCCCATAGTTGCAACTCTTTATATAACACGGTTATGTGCTCTTTCCAAGGACTGAAGTTATTAGACCCATCTAGTCTGTCTTCATATATTAACCCTACTGAGGCCATGACTTCAACTGATAATATTTGAGTAAGACTAACTTGTCTTTCCCACCTGTCTTGACTTTTCAAGAACCATGCCATGATTTCTGGTGATCCTTCTCGACCCCCTAGTGGAACCCAGTGATGAAACGATATTCCTCCAACTGCACCAACTGCTCTAGACGTTCATCTAGTGCCACTGCATCATCTAGGCTTGTTGCGGCCGCGATGCGCAGACTCGGGACAATATACTCCATGGGCATAATTGCTTCTTGTCCATACACCAGCTTAAATGGTGTCTGCCCTGTCAGTCGTTTACATGTGGTGCGATAGGCCCCCAATACTGCTGGGATTTTGAGATCCCAGTCATTGTGGTTCACATTACACACCTTTGTCAGCGCATGCTCCAATACCTTATTGAAAGCCTCCACCGTGCCATTCGCCTGTGGATGATAGGGTTACTCTTCTTATGTTGTATCTGCAACTCCTCCGTCAATGCGCTGATGGTGCGATTAAGAAAGTGGCTGCCTTGATCACTCAATAATATCTTGGGGCAGACGAAGCGAGTGACAATGTGGTCAAAGAGAAACCGCGCGGCTGTGGCCGCGGAGCAATCAATGACTAGTGCAGCTTCTGCCCATCGAGTCAAATACTCTGTCGCTGTGATAATATAGTGTGCACCCGCGCGCTTCCCTGGTGGATTGATCGGTCCTGCAAAATCCACCACCCATTTGTTGAACGACTGTAATGTCAACTATGGCATCAACGACATATCATCGCCTCGGGATGGTTTTCCAATTCGCTGACAGACATCACAGGACTGCGCATAGTCTGTCGCATCATTATGTAGGGTGGGTCATCATATCCTAGCACGCAGCACTTTTCTAGCAGTCGCCCTACCGCCATAGTGTCCTCCGACTACTCCTCCATGCGCTTCTACTAATATCTGCGATTGCTCATGCGGCAAGACACATCTGCGCAATACCTCATCGACACCCATTTTGTATAAATCTCCTGCAATTAGCTGGAAGTATGTAGCTTTGACTACCAACTGCTTCTTCTGATTGGTGGTGAACTTGACTGGTGCAGTACCCATTGTCAGAAACTGGATGATTTCCGCAAAGTAACCATCTGCAACCTCAATCCGAAATAGTTGAGCATCTGGTAAACCATCTTCAATGTTGGTCGGCTCCTCTCCTGTATCGATCTGCGAGAGATGATCAGGACCGACATTCAACCAGCCTGGCTTCACAATGACTTCAAAATTGAACTCCTGAAAAAAAAAGTAGCCAGCGGCATATCTTCCCCCCCAACACAGGCTTATTGACTACGTATTTCAACGTGGAATGGTCGGTGAACATTTTAAAGTGCCCACCCAACAAATAGTGCTTGAACTTCTGCAGCGCGTAGACCATTGCCAGACCTTCCCGCTCAATGGTAGTGTAATTTATTTATGCAGTGGAAAACTTTCGACTTGCAAAAGCAATAGGATGATCAAGGTTGCCTTCTCCTGGTTGAGTCAATACGACACCCAACGCAATCGATGAGGCATCAACATGGACATGGAATTCCTTACTCTAGTCCGGGAATAACAATATCGGTGCCGACGCCATCTTCACCTTTAGTGTTTCAAAGCTAGCCTGACATTTCGGGCTCCACTAGAATGCCGCATCCTTCTTCAACAACTTCTCCATAAGGGTAGTAATCGCAGCATAACCCCTGATGAACTTGCGATAATACCCCGTGTGTCCCAGAGTCGCCCGCAACTGCTTAACAGTGGTCGGTGGTTGCAAACTCAAAATGAGCGCAATCTTAGCCGGATCAACCAAAAACCCTTGCTTACACACAATATGGCCGAGCAATATCCCAAACGGTGCACAAAAGATGCATTTATTCACATTCAACGATATCTGGTGCTGTCGGCATCGCTCGAGCATCAATCGCAGATTCACCAAATGATCACGGACCAAACCATAGACCATCCAATCATCCATGTATACCTGTAAAAATTTCTGAATGAAGTCTTTGAATGTAGCAATGACAACCCGTGAAAATATCGCAAGTGCACTCTTCAAACCAAATGACATTACAGTGTATTGAAAGTAGCCCCATTCAGTAACGAAAGTTGTCTTATGGTGATCTTCTTTGGCAATGCGAATCTCATGATAGCTAGAGAACCCGTCTGTGAAGGAGTACATCTCCTGGCCACCCACACCTTCAAGCACTTCACTGGTAAATGGAGTGGGGAACGGATCGTGCAAACATGCATCATTTAGCTTCCTGAGGTCAACGCAAATGCGCACTTCACTAGTCTTCTTATCCTGCACCACCATAGGACTAAGCCATTCCGACTCCTCAACTAGTTCAATAATAACAACATCCAACATGCGATCTAGCTCAGCCTTGACCCGCTCCTTATGTCATGGATTCAATCGATAGGGTCGCTGCCGGATCGACTTAACATCTGGTTTTAATGGAATCTTCATTTCTCCTAAGTCACCCAGAATCCCCTTCATGTCGAAAAACTTAGTAGGAAATATGTCTTGAAACTCATGGAGCAAATCAGTGACCTTTCTTATCAGCTCATCATCCCAGTAATCCCTGACATTTGCGAACTTCAGAGTGTCCTCTGTCCCAATGTTAATCTTGCGGATCCTCAGCGGCTGACTGGTCGGGTCGCTTGGCGCATCAGGTGGTACCACAACCCGATTTCCTTTTGACTCTGGGATTTTCACATTCCGTGGATCATCACCATATTCTAGCCCACAACTGATATTGAAACACTCCATGAGAGACTGCATCTAGCAGTGCGTGTATGGATCCGCAGGATATGCTACCAGGACAACCTGCAGAATTACATCACGGATGAGCTGTAATGCATTATTAACCTCTGGATCGGCATCCGCAAAACTGAATGTATGGGTAAAACACACTGTGAGCTCTAGCCAAGTAGAAATTTCCCCTCGCAACTCAGCTGCAGTATACCATGAGCATGGCATCTCATCTAAAGTATGGATAAAAGCATGGACCCACTCATCTTTTGGTCACGATACCCATAGCCGTTGACATTCTATCAAGTTACCACCAGGATCGGTCCGCCCATCATACTTCCCAGTGTGGTAAACCTTAAGATCACCAAAACGTACCATCATCAATCTTCGACATTTTAACCATCCATCAATCGATGCCTTATGTGTTTCCCACCAGCGTGCTGGAGCAGCCTTCAATGCCAGCAAGCGCTGTGGTTCGAAAACTCTTTCTTCGAACTCCATCAGAAATTTGGATAAGCCAGGTAGTCCTTCATATATTGGTAGTGTAACCGTTTCAGTAGCAACATGACGTAATGACTGTGTGACCAACCCGCACTTATGGAGCGACGCTTTGTGCAAGTGGTTCTACCAATATTCCAGCGCATCATCAGAGTCGGAAGACGTAGAGCTGTCACTGCGCCATCCCAGCTCACCATTGGCAGTCGGATGTATATAATCTTCAGAAATATTGAATGCATGATCCCATCCGCTGGGATCGTTGTCCTTCACTGGCTCTATGTAGAGGCATCCTTCAGCCGGATCCAACGGGGCGATAACTCTGAGATCGCGATTTTCAAAAGTCATCATCTGTCACTTGAAGTTGATTACAACTCCACTATCATTAGCCCATCCAATCCCCAACAGCGCGGGATAAGAGCTGCCGCCTTCGACAACTTCTATGACATCAAAGTCGGCATAGGTTTTCATACCCTCGATATCTACCACTAGCCGCGGAACTCGTCTAATGGGTGTTACTTTCGCATGATTAGCCAATCGGAGCTGTATAGGAGACCAGCTCAATGGGGGGCTCCCCATCTTCTGCCAAGCTTGCTTGGTCAATATGTTGACATCCGAACCAAGATCCAGAATAACTGAATCAACAGCATAGTCGCCAATTTGAATATTCATCCGCATCTCCTTACCTGTCTTCCGTAGTTGCAAGGAATTAACCGTGAGCTCCTTTCGATCCTGGGACGGTCGTCGCAACAAGGCTTCAATCGTAGCAAGAGCGTCGGGATCTTTTGCCAGGGACAAACAATGTTCCAAAAATGCTCGAAGTGTGCTGGACCGCCGTGATGGGCTAACCTCCGAAGTAGCATCAAAAGTAGAGGGCATGTCATACATGACGGCTTTACCTCGGTCGTTCCCTAAGGCCCATCGTGCCTGAAGAAACGTCTCCTATTCCGCATCAATATTAAATGATACCTTCTTTTGTCCAGCTAACAGGATTGTTGAGCTGTCTTCTCCAGTTGTCTTTCCTCCTCAAGTGACCATAGCAACAGAAGCACCTTGCGATCTTGGTTCTGCAAAAATTGTCGCGATGTTTGCACCTTACTGCTGATTCGGTGGTACGTTCCTCGGTTGATTTATATTTTGATTTATGTTCTGATTCGGCCGCGGATTTGAGTTCTACACTGGTTGTTGTACTTGGTTCTGAGTGGGCTGCTGTGCCTGGGGTTGTGTCTGCAACTGGGGAGTGTTCCCTGCTTGCCATCGTGCAATCAACTATGGACAATTCTCAATTGTATGATCGTTAACAAAATAGAACATACACTGGTTCTGCAGCAGTGGGCAGTCTCGCTGATAGTTTCCCCATACCACATAGTGATAACATTGAACAGGTCTGCAACCACCTCATCCTCCTCCGCGACCAAATCCTCCACCACATCCTCCTCGGTATCCTCCTCGGAATCCTCCCTGCTACTGGTATTGTGGTTGGTTAAACTGTTGCTACATTGGGGCCAGTTGCATCCCTTTCCCTTGTGGTGTATACTGCAGTTGTTGTACATATTGTGGCTGTTGTGGAGCCATCTGCATCGGAGCATATTGCGGCATGAACTACGGTGGTTGTTGTTGCTGAGGTACAAACTGCATTTGCGGTTGAGGTAGCGGCTGGGCTACCTGCGACTATGGTTGCGATTGTTGTACAACACACTGATCGTCCTTGACGTAGAATGCATCATACATTCTTTCTTGTATCAACCCATATGCACGACAATCTATTTCATCGTGACCCACTGACTTGCAAAATGTGCAATAAATATTTCTTGGGGTTGTGACCATTTTCTGCATATAAGGGCAATTGTCGTGACCGTGCCCATACACCTGGCAGACGCGACACCACAACATGCTGCTGCCATTCAATGAGTTTGGCGCACCTGACACCAAATAATTACGAAAATCTGGGCAATTGTCCTTCGTATGCCCTTCTCCTCGGCATCGTGTACACCATACTTCTTCGCGTTGTTCCTTTATTTTCTTCAAATCTTGCGGTTGTATGGTCAAGTTAGCGAGCTGTGTCTGTATATGCGACATCCCGACTACATTATCTCCAATCGGCAATGCCTCCAATCGCATTACAATCTCTAGAGCTTCACTGGGCGTTGAGATGTTTTGTTGTATCAATGGAAGCCGAATGTGTGGTAGCAGTGCTGTGATGAACCACTCTTTATGTTGGACAGCACTCATATCGAAACTAACCTTTTCCATCAACATCTTGAATTGTTGGTCAAAATCCCATACCGTCTCATTGGGATACTACTTAATTTCCTTCAATTCTGTAATATTTTGAGCCTCAGACTTGGGCCTTCTAAATTCGGCAATCGGCCCATCCCGAATCTCATCCAGCGACTTCACTGGGGCTCCTGTAGGGACTAGAACGAACTTCATAAACCAATCTAATGCACGACCTCGCAGAGTCGTCGCTAACTGTCCTTTCTTAGCAGCATCATCGGTGATCTGTTTTATGGTCTAGACCGCTTCACACAAAAACCAATATTGTTCTGGGTTGTCTGTCGCACTCCTGTGGAACAACGGTAACTTAGCATCATCGCCCGCCATTCTGGGCTTCCTTCCTCCTTTTGCTGTACTACTACTAATTAACTTCTATGGAATTGACGAACTTGGTGGTGTCGAAGTGGTATTTCTTGCTATCTGAGAGATAGTGAGTGGAGGTGTGGGTATGTTGGTGCCGGGGTTTGGTCCTGCCTCTATCCTAGGCATAGCCTGGTTGTCCTTGTCAGGACTGTGAGGTTGTTTCATCTCGTGTGGCCTTCCTTAACGGTCTTGTGGTTCGACCGCAGCAGGACCTTCTCTCGTCCTTTGCCTCTTTTCCTGTCGGAACCTCGCTCCTCCCCTCATAAGACCACTTTCTTCATCGGCTTCACTCACAGTCGCATCATGACCTGCACCCATCTACCCCTTACCATTCCATGTACCGCACCCCAACAGTCACGGTACCCACGACATCCTCCCACCAGGCTGTCTACTGATCAAGATGCATCTTCAATATACCCTTTTCGCAAATAAGCATCTTGATCGACAGTTGAAGCGACAGTAAGAACCTGCCCCGTGGTTCGCGGAAAAAATATCTTTCAGCTTCACTATAGGACTTCTGAGTATCAACCACGAATTCTGTGATATAGCCCTCTAGGATGCTATCGAACCACACTTCGACAGCCCGCGATGCTTTATTATCAACTTCCTGCAGTTCCTGAATCAATTCGTGGGTCCAGGTCGTCGGTTCACCACCTTGGAAGTTCCTCTTTTAGAAGGTCAACTTTGCTAACCATTCGAACAATAGGACCGAAAATTCACAAATGAGAACCATTCGTGCGGACTGTTGTGAATGTATCTACCCACCCATTGATCTACTGTCAATCGAGTGTTCCTTCTTTCCTCTTTAGCGAATTCCTGCAACTTCTGATCAAACCATTCTTGGATCTCCGGTTTCGTCGGGTGCCACAACATGTCCTCCTTTCACTCCGTACATGGTCCCGGAAACGGAACCATTTGTTAACGCGATGCCAGTCGACAGGGGTCCCACTCACTGTCGACACATACCGCAGTCTTCTTGAGCACTGACCCGGACAGGGTTTACCCCGCCCATCAACACCTGCAGAGCAGATGAGGTCTCACCCGAGGCGTCCAAGAAAAGCAGACAGAACCATGTTTCCGCCAAATGAAGGAGGATGGTTGCGGCTATGATACTTAAACTTATTGTAACACAGCGACGGAGATCTTTAAGCATTAAACATAGTAGTAAAGCAATATTCAACCCAAACATTCATCATTGCAACAACAGTAATTGTAAAGCAAGTAGCGCATCAAAGAAGCATGACATTATTCGTATAGTGCAATATCACATTATCATAACTGAACAAATTGAACACAGGGATTGCTCCAAAATAGCTTCATCATATCATCATTGTCAACCCAGATACAATGCCTCTGCAAAAACTAGATCTCCGCAATGACTCTTGACATTAAAACATTCCCGAAAATCATACAACATCAAGCTTCACATTCTTCTCCCGTGAATTATCTCTTCAACACTTACAATTCTTATCTATATATAGGATTCCGCCTTACAACTCTTGTCCACTTACTACCGAATTCCTAACTGACACTATGGACAAATGACCCAATATCTAACTGACTTATCCAAAAACGACCAAAAAACTGCATTCTGCGGTATCGCTGACTCAACATTACATAATATGTGGTCCAAATGACCCAAAACCTGCATTCCGTGGTACAATTGACCCAAAATGCATAACTAATCTTCCGTTGATCGCCATTCACATCATCTTCTCACCATTCGCGCCACCTTCTGCTTTGTCGCAGCATCGAAGATGCTACGATAGCACTCTACCAAACCGTTTGCCAACAGGGTAATCTTCGTGAGATAAGTAGTTACTGTATCAGTATCAACCATCTTAGTGTTCCTCAGTTTTTCTCTAAGAACCATCTTCCTATTCTGATTCTTACTTTGATAAAGAGTACATAATGAATTCCAAATCTCAAAGGCATGTGACTTACCTGTGATCTGGGGTATCACGTGATCTTTAATGGAATCTAAGAATATTATGTGTGCCTTGATGTCCTTCTTCTCAAAGGCACTCTTCTGAACAACATCTGTGGGAAATGTGATGGTGTTCGAAGCACCAACAATATCCCATAGTTGCAACTCTTTATATAACATGGTTATGTGCTCTTTCCAAGGACTGAAGTTATTAGACCCATCTAGTCTGTCTTCATATATTAACCCTACTGAGGCCATGACTTCAACTGATAATATTTGAGTAAAACTAACTTGTCTTTCTCACCTATCTTGACTTTTCAATAACCACAAACTTCACAAAATTTCTTCAACAACCTCGTTATGATACCATGAAGATTTTTTATAAAAAATCACAAAACTTTCTTATTGGACTTTTATCAAACACTTTGACTGTAACTCTGATTTATAACTTTTTTGAGCTATGAATTCATATAATGAAATTTATGATAGTTTAAGCATAAATACCATACATCCAAACTCTTGAACTGAAGATGAATGTAACACAGAAATTTAAGGCCAATCCCAGGGAAAAACCTCACAAGAGGAAAACCCAGAGAGATCTCTTTTATTAAATGAGAACAAAAATTGGAATTTCTCACAACTCATAAATTCTTTCCTTCAACAAGAAAAATCAGAAATGCAAATAAACCAACTTATCTCTGCAAAAATCAGACTGTTGTACGGACTGCCTCGAACTATGAGCCAACAATAAACTGTATGGATGGTACAATTTTATGACTACGGTACTGTGTATGGACTGCCTCGAAATATGTGTAAAAAAAATTGCCTTGAAAACTATGCCAGCAATGTACAGAACTATGTACAGGATGCCTCGGTTTATGTGCCAACATAATGCCTCGAAAACTATGCCAGCAGAGGAGTACAAAACTATATGGATCACCTCGTGTTTTGTGCCAGCAAGAGGTGTACAAATTGTTTGCAGAAATAACCTTGGGAATTGCGGCAATGGTTTTCCTTGGGAACTATGCTCTTTTTCTCTCACTCTCTCTTCTCTCTTGATGTCTTCTCTTCTTCTTTCAAAGTGTTTAAATAATCACTTGAACCCCTCAAAAACCCTAACTACCTTTAATTACCCTAACTTCCTCAATGAATGGCTAGGATTAAAAAGATCTAAAGGGTCATCATTAATTGCACATTTAATTCCTTTTTAATAATAATTAAATGGACATTTACATAGGGACCCACTTTACTTAAGTGAAACTCACTTTACAAAATATAAAAGTCACTTTATTATATTTACAAAGTAAAACTGGGAAAGATAACTTTTCCCCTCCCATGTGACATAAAAAACATGGGAAAGACCTTCCTCATTACAAATTTCAACACCAGTGTGTGCATAGAAGAAGTCCAACCTGATATTGGCTGCTATAGAACCACCTGTAGCCTCAATTTGTGGCTTCTCAAGAACCTATGAGCAGCAGAACTCCTTGGGTAAGGGTTCCTAGCTTTCCCAACCTCTCTGCTCAACTATAGCCAACAATTTTCATTTCCAAATTTGCAGCATGGTCTCCAAATTTGAATTTATGGGTTCAAAACAACATGGTAAGTTCATGGACAACAAAGGAGATCTCTGCATCTTCTAAATCTGCATGAAAGAATGAGAGAAATGAGGGTTGAATCCAAAGGATATGATAAAATGGTGAAAAGACAACTGACATAAATTCTGTTAGTAGAAGAAAGTACTACTGGCAGTTGCGGACTAACTTCTGTCATGACAGAGCTGTCACAAAATTGCAGTCAGTCCCATGCTTCAATAACTACATGAGGTGATTTTTCCCACCAACCACACACATGCATTAATGATTGGAAAATGGTAAAACAAAGGAGATAATTGTCTTATTCAAGGCACATGACATAATTTTGGGTGAGTTCTAAGGTTGACACTTGGAAACAAGGATTTAGTCACCCATGGGCCCCCTTTCCTCTTCCCCTCTAGTGGAATCATAGCCCCTTTGGTGCTCTTTAAACAACCAGTCTTGGACCATTTTATTATTTATGCACATAATATTTACATATATTATAAATCAGCATAAAAGCAAACCAAATAGTCCAAATAAAATATAAACATCATACATGCCTAGACATTCACTAGTCGGGCGTTGGTCTTGAGCTCCGCACTAGGAATTCACACTAGCATATTTACGTGATTAACATAATTTTGGATAAATACATTCCAAGTCAAAACTAGGGGTATTACACCTGGTGACTGCCACCATATACGATGATGTAAACAATACACATTCCAAGTTGGATTTCTTGACCGATGTTGCGAATACTCTATTGCATGTCGACGATGGTACTCCATATGGAAAAGAAGTTATTTCACATGTTTAATCGGACTTTGATTTATGGTTGTCTTGCTTTTATGTTTGAATGGTTGCTATGGCTTGTCCAAAAATCTTTATAGTTTCTTTCTCTATCTCATAGGAGGGGACAATTTTGGTTTTCCCACGAAGGGCAAACTTCCCCCTTGTTTAGTTTTGTGTTATTTTGGCTTATAGCATTAGAACTCAATTGATACTCCTTTAATGGTTGACCTAATTTCCCATGAAATAGGTCATCCATTGTTTTATATTGTATTTTATGTAATCTTATCAATAATAGAATTTCCTTCAGCTTGCTTACAAAAAAATCAATTTATTGTCAAAACACTATGTGGGTAAGGATGAGAAATTGAGCACTGATCGGGGTAATTATCGATCCTCTGGCCTAGCCGTAGAGTAGTTGAAGCATGTATAGTTGAATTCTAGCCCCCCAAAATTCAAAATCAGATATCCTTTTTTGCTACAAGGTGAGGGTTTTGAGTTTTTTTATTCCCAAATAAAAACGCCTGAGATTTGCTTTTTTCGCTCTGGACCATACTTCATGGGTTCTAAGGAATTGCATCTTGCTCCCTGTTCTCTTGATTTTAGTCCAAAACAGGAGATAACCACAGTTCCTATATGAGTTATATTGCCTCGTTTTCCCTAATATTTTGGGATGAAAGCACTCTCAAAGATATTAGGAATAAGTTAGGAAGATATATTGACAAATCAGAACCAAAGGGCAACCTTTTTTCCTATGCACGAATTTGTGTTGAAGTTGAACTGGAGATAGGTCTACCGAAACTTTTGCAGATTATATGGAGGGATGGTGTCACAAGCAACCTCTATACTATGAGCAAATTCCCTTTAAATGTAGTCATTTCCATATCTATGGGCACTTTTCTAAGAACTATCATAAACTGTAGTAGGCCACTTCTCCACAGCGAGATATAAAGGAGGCCCATAATTGATGCCATAATCACTCTCAAATATAACCACATGTCCTTCACAATCAAAAGACAGGTTATTAGTGGGTTCATACTAGAAGACGAAGATCTATGCATAAGGAAGTACATCATTCAAAGGTATTAAGTGTTGAAGACTCCAAGTTGACTCAAAACATATTTGAAGTCTTGAGCAATCTAGACGAAATGATAGTAGGAAGTAATGAAGGAAAATTATTGTCAGAGGAGGATAAAGAGGAAGAAGGATATGGGGAGAAAGTTGAATATGTAGAATTAGAATGAGAAGAGGATGGAGAGTTTTTTGTGGACAATCTGTTAGTGCGGACACTAATCGATCCCCCTAGTCCGAATGGTTCGTATCTAGAGCTTTCCTAGATTGATCAAATTGAAAAAGGTATAGGAAGATAATTTACCTTATGAATAGTGCTATATCCTCGCTTTATATTCAGATCTCTAGCTGCACAACAATAGACAACAACTGGAAACAAGCAAGTACTAATGACATACACATATATATCAATCTAAACTAGCAGTCAAAGAAGCCGATTATAAAGATCTTAGAACAATAATATTTTTATGGAAAGAATCTGTATTATTGTAAATATAAGAAGTACATAGGGAGATATTACAAGTGAGCTATGACTTTGTAACTCCTTCCAAATGATCCTAGCCTCAAAGATTCAAACTTTTGCCTCCTAATGGATGAAAGGGAACCAATCTAGCATAATTTCACCAGCATTTAAGTGCTCTATATTTTCTCCTCATAGCCATGGATAGGAGGTTTGTATTTATAGGCCTAAAGGGATAGGAGAGGTTGAGGATTTGTGGGATAAGTTCAAGGGATCATCCCAAAAGGTAAGGGGATTGAGTGCCACCCTTCCTAGTTCATAGGGATAAGCTTCCACGTAACCAAAGGTTCTAGAAGTCGCTCGAAGCTTCTTTTCTCCTTTTAAACCAATAGTGCCACACTTTTTACACATGCAACTTGTGTCTTTGGAGAGTGACGGTCCTTTTCCAAAGGCAACAAGTGTCACTGACACGCTTTGTCAACGTGCATAACGCATCACCAGGGGTATGACGCACATTGTCAATGTGCAAGGTGCGTCAGGTTGACAATAAAGGAAAAAGAAAGGTTACCAAAACTCTTCTTTCAATCAATTGGCCCAAGTGTTTCAGGAATTAGGGAAAATATAGGACACATAACTCACAATGATGAGATTTTGGTGTAATAAGAAGCTACAAACGCAGATGTTGAAGAACAAGGGGAAATAGAAAGTGACTCTGAGGATGCAGAGTGTAGCTCAAAGGTAGCAACGAAGGAGGATGAGGTGGCTTAGGTTTCTGCAAATAACTTGACATCTCTTTCCTACACTGAATTTTGAAGAAAAAAAAGCAAGAAGAGAAAGAAAGAATTGCCATTGCCTTTGTTGAGTTAGTAAAAGAATTTCAACAATCTTCCCTACCTATCACTCGAGGATGGAAATCTAATTAGGAAAAGCATGGAAGGAAACCTTGGATCGTTTTCTAGTAGCATATGACAAATCTTATGTATTGTTTCTATGTTCTATGATGAAAACAATTTGTTAGGATACATCTTTGTCCTGAAAATTATGTAAGGAATAGAAGTAGCTTAAGAAAGTGGTGGATTTACTCCTCTCGACTCTTTGAAGGGAGGATCATAGATCCAATATCTTTTATACTATTTTGGATTTTTGGTACTCCTTAGCTACTTGGTTTGATTGCAACCTTTTAACACAAACATCATTACCCATTCCAATTAAAAAAAGGGAGGAGAATATGGATCTACAAATATTTGGGATCTAAACTAGGCGTGGAATGAAGCAAAGTGTGTCTTAAGACTAACGAGATTTTACACTACAAAGTTCAAAAAGGAAAAAGAATTCCAAGTAATTTTATATGAATTTCTTTTGTGTACACCTTATATTCACTTCAATTAACTTCACTCGTTTTTTTCTAGTTTTTTAGGTAATTCATTGCCTCAATTTAACCCCCCCCCTTTCCCATTTTTAAAGGTAACCGCCGACCCCCATTATCATTTTTGTTATTTTTAAAAGTGATTGTTGCATGGCGAAACACTTTGTATGAATGGCTTGATTAGTTTTTATAGTTAAGTAAGAAAAAAATAACTATTTTCAATTTAAATGCCTTCAAAAAATATAAAATCAATTCATACCATCCAAACTAAAATAACTATAAATAATTTTGGTACTCCAAATCCTAGATGAAATATGGAATATAGTTGATTAATAAAAAAATTAAATTTTAAGTATAGTCCAACTATTCATGATTCTAGATACCATTGATTAGGATTAAGTTGGACATTATGACATCAAGAAGCGTTTGCGAGGCACAATTTTCGAAGCTAGCAGATACCAACAATTTTATTTTAATTCAAGCAAATTCCATTTGGCCATTTTTTTTATTTAGTTGCATGTAGTAAATAATTTATATTAAAGTTATAGTAATAATTTATATTAAAGTTATAGTAATAATTTTTCTTTTATAATGTACCTTGGTTTACCTTTTATTTGTATTTATATTGAAAATGTATTTTAGATTTCTTTACTTTATACTTTATTGCTTTGGACCATTGAAAACAATCATCAATACCTTATTTAAAAGAAAAAACATTATCTATAAATTCTTGTTAAAGTAAAATTGTCAAGCCATTGATTTATGTTAATGTGAATTGACAATTAATAAAAATATTGGAACATCGTGAATTTTTTGTTTGATAGACGACAAATTTCAACACTAACTAGGAGGTAAGTTTCATACTCTTCCCACCCATATTTAAATCCCTAATGAGACATGTGTCATGTTGTGTTTTGGTTGAAAAAGTAGGTCTCTCCTACGTGGGACATCTCAATTGTAGGTTGAGGCTTAAGTTAATGCTAGGTGTGACTTGTAGGTTGTTACACCTAGCCTAAGGTTTATAATGGTAGCCCACTAAATTTGAACTCGAGTCTTGACTAGGTAATCTCAACCAATTATTGATTCCCCTAAAATGATATTCTTTTTTGTTTGCTCGAACTCCCTCACTTAGCATAAGTGGCCTTTGGTCTGAAAATCCATAACCCAAGGGAATCTATTCCATCAAATTCAACCGGGCATCGCACCCAGCCTAGACCACACCAACCGTCAATTTGTTTGGATTTTGGGTGTCTCCTCCCAACTAGTTCACCCCTAAGGGGAATTGAACCCGGGTCACCTTGCTGACGGGACCCACACCTTAACCGAATGAGCTAGCGGGAATTGACCCCCTAAAATAAAAATAAAAATAAGAGAAGCTTGTGTTTTTTTTAAACCGATACCACAAGAAAATAAATTAACATAAATTAATCTTAATATAAAAGATTTTAAATTGGAAAAGCTTTGTATTTGATTTATTTTTTATTCTTTATATTAAAAAAAATATTAAATGAATCTATATTAATTTAATTTAATATAATAATAACAAATATTTAAATTGGCGGCACTGCGGTTCAGGAGCGCGATGGTCCTATGAGTCCAGATCATTGGCAAGGGACTGTGGCTGCAATACCTTTACTTTTTTCTCCAAACATTTTTTCCATACCTGGAAATAACCCTTTTTGGTTTTATTGGGGTTTTCTCAAGTCTTTATGGATTATCCATATATAGACCTAGTGGACTATTCGCCTGACCCGCTAGAAGGATAACATGTTTTTGTGACTGATTTTGGTAGGCAGATGGAATATCCTTCTCAAAAACCTAGTGACAACTCTGCAGCGAGGGATTCTTTGGTGCCATCTGGAGGAATCCCATATCTCTCGAAACTCGATAGTGGTTTCCCACAATTCGAGTCCTATGTTGGTATTCGAGAATCCCATGTTTCTGAAACTGTTGCGGTTCCTCTTTCTGTTCGCAAGTTGTCAAAGGAGTTGGGGGGAAACCTTTATCCATTTTTAACAAAGCTCCACCACCGTGCTTGGGGTTTCCTCTTTCAACTGAACCCCTAATAGAACCGCCCTTCCTGGACATTGGGTTTCCCCCTTAAATTCAAATCTGGGTGGTATTGAACTATCGATTGAGTATGATCTATTAGAATCAATATGACCTTCTTTTGGTCAAGTTGATCTCGTTAACCATTGAGATGGACTAGACCCAGTTGAGGACTTGCATTTTTTGGGTTCAGAGGGTTTGATTGCTTCCTTTTTATGCCAAGTAGATCAATGTGGGGATCCAATTGAATATGGATATGAGAAGAGTATGGGAGAAGAAAGGCTCCAGACAACCTCTACAAAAAATAACAATGGGTCAAGCAGTGGTGCTAATCATAAGCAGAGGAAGAATAAATGCACAAAATATTTTGGGGCTCCCTTTCAGATGGTGTGTGGAGTTGATGTAACTATTCCTCATTCGGTTGACATGGCGTATACTGCAGTGGTCATGAAAGTAAGAGGGAGATACTTCAGCCTCTCCACCCTGGAGGATTGGGGTAAAAAAAACTAGTTTATTATGTTAAATTAGGTCCCAGAGGTTCGTGTTTTGGCTCAAGGTTGGTTCATTTTCAAGTTCTCGACAGAGGATGATGTTGGTTGTATTATGCAACAAAATTGGAGCATCGATTCCATGCCTATCCTATTTAAGAAATGGACTCCTATGTTAGACACGGAAAAAAAAGGATGGATGTTGCTTCGGTATGGGCTAAAATGCCCAGTTTGTCGATGGAATTATGGAACCTGGAATCCTTTAAGGATTTTGGGAATGCCCTTGGGATTTTCATTGATGGAGATATGTATTTTATTACCTTAAAAAGGGTGACAATAGCGTGAATTTTGGTCTTTTTGAATGTTAGGGACGATTGTTGCTAGGAGATTGGTTTTGTACGGGGAAAGGAGACCCACTTTTAGAAACTGGATTATGAAGGTATTACATTCAAGTGTCAAAGGTGTCATGTATATGGTCATATTACAAGTCAGTGTGCTCTATCTTTCTCGGGGAAGCATGCACTACCAAGGAAGTTCCCAACCTCGGGTTTCGGGGGTAGAACAGAGGTTCTCCCAGGAAATATAGGCATAAGTGATTCTTTGGGGCCTTGGGGAGAACCTTACTTGATGCAGATAAAGAATATTGGCTCCCTCATCGTCCCAGGCAGTGGCTGGTGCCGAGGAGGAGCAGATCAATTTTGTTTGGGTAGAAGTCGCTGGAATAAATCGCCAGACTACCCATCCCTCTTTTGATCGAGATGATGAATCTTCGGGTAAGGCTCACACACACTCACTTCTTGTAATTTTGATGAAAATTTCTTTAAAATTGTTGGAAAAAGACTGGATAAAGTTAGGTATATACTCCATTGCTCAATATGATCCATGTTTATCCTCTCCTGCACCTCTGGTGACAAGCCATGTTTCCTGCCCGATCCTTGTGCCACCCTTTGAGCTTGTCCTTTCAAATTCCCCTTTTGTAGCATTGGATGTATCTTCCTTCTTAATTTCAAATTAAATTCCTATTTATTTCCACCTTAGATCTAGGGATGTCCCATCCCAACCTGAGCCCCTTCGGGTCACTATGGGCTTGGAAAAAATGTTCCCCTCCTCCACAAAGGGGAAAGGGTGTGGTAGACAGTCTCACATTTCAATCGCACAATGTCGTGCTTGAGTGGAATAGGATGTTGGTAGGCCTCAATCTACGGTTGGGGTTCTTAGAGCAATGAAAGCCCCTAGGGGGGTTCCTCCATGAAAATCATTTCCTTCAATGGCCGGGGTTTGGCAAGCCCCTCCAAAAAAATTCCCTAAAGAGGTTGATTTGGACAAATCGACCATAAATGGTATTATTGCAAGAAATGTTGGGTAATGGTGATGTAATTTCAAAGACGTTGGAGAGCTTCCTAAAGGATTGGAATTTTCTGGTCCAACATGAAAAGGGTCATTTTGGTGGACTGGAAATAGGATGGAATCCTAGGGTCATAAGTGCTCAAAACTCTTGGGGGTTCGATTCAAGTTTAGGGGTGGAGGTTTGCTTAGCTGATATGGGTGTGTCTTTCATCATTCTCAATATTTATGGGCCATATGCAGAGAGAGTCCCTTTCCGGGAATTGATATTCCGGAAATATTTTTTATAGTATGAAAATGTAATCATTAGAGGAGATCTAAATTTTACTATGGGAGCACGCGACAAAGTTTGGGGTTCTAGGGTTAGGATTGACCCTTTGACTGATTTCTTCTCTCAGAAGATCTGTGATGTTGGGCTTCTGGATATTGAACCAGTTAAACTAAAACCACAATGGAGCAATAAGCATGTTGGAGAAAATATAATTACTAAAATATTGCATTGTTTTCTAATCTCCGAAAAAATTCTTGACTAGCAGATTATACTTAGGCAATGGGTGGATTCAGGTGGGGAATCATAGCACTTTCCTATATTCCTAGAACTGAATGGGGGTACTCGAAAGCCAACATGCCCTTTCAAATTATGTGATGCCTGGTTAAAATAAGAGAGCTTCAAGGAACTAATAAAAAACTCCTAGATCCCTTACAACTTTGAAGAAGGGGGGCCAACTGCCTTACATTTTTCCCAAAACCTGAAGAAGGTCAAGAAAGAGGTGCAAGGATTGGCAAAAGCAAAGAAACTTAGTGACGAAAGGGAGTTAAAAAATATTGTGGATGACCTTCAAACGTTGTCTGACACGAAGGGCAGGGGTTATGCAACTTAGGAAGCCAAAGAAATATTGTGCAGTTGGGGAGAAAGGAAGAAGAAACTTGTAGGGGAGCAGGAGGAAATATGGAGACTAAAAAGCAGGGCTATTTGTCTAGAGTGTAAAGATGAAAATACTATTTTTTTCTAATATTTTGTGAAAGGAAGGAAGACACATAACACTATATGGGGTCTTAAATATCATAATAATGTGCAGGTTACATCGTTTGAAGGATTGGCCAGAATGGGGCGGTCATATTTCCATAATCCTTTTAAGGTCGACGAGCGTGTCACAATTGTCGAAGTTGTCCGAATGGCTCATTTTTTCCCAGGTTTTGTGACCCTCAAGGACAATAGGGAGTTGATGGAAGAGGTCTCAGAGGATGACCTGAAAGAAGTTTTTCATATTTTCCAAAAATACAGGAGTCCCGTTCCTAATGGTTGGATGACCGAGTTCTTCATTGAACTTTATGACACCATTGATCTAGATCTCCTTATATCGGTAAAAGAATCCAGGACCTAGGGTTTTTTTCATGCCCCTTTGAACACAACCTTCATTTCTCTCATCCCCAAATATGATAACCGTCAAACTATGGAAAATTTCAGGCCAATCTCGCTCTGCAACATCACCTATAAAGTGGTGACCAAAATTATTGACAAAAGAATAAAGAAAATCCCATCAAATGTTATATCGTGTGAGCAATTTGGTTTTTTGGAAGGAAGAAAAATTCTTGAGGCTATAGGGGTCGCACAAGAAGGTCTTCATAGCATAAAGACTAGGAAAACAAAAGGGGCGGTCCTAAAAATTGATCTCTCCAAAGCCTACAACAGAGTAAGTTGCCTTTACATTTGTCTTCTCTTGACTCATCTTGGCTTTGAGTTAAACTTTATAAATTGGGTCATGAGTTGCATCACCACTTTTTCCTTCACATTCCTTATAAATGGCTCAACTTCTCCTTTTTTCATTATGAAAGAGGTCTTCGGCAAGGTTGTCCATTATCCCCCCTTTTGTTTTTATTGGTATCGGAAGGACTTAGTAAAGCATTGAGTGGTGTAAAAAGAGTGAGATATTTTTTGGGGATGTCTATTTATCCCACCCTAAGGATCTCTCACTTATTGTTTGTGGACGAGATTCTGGTCTTCTATGATGGATCAATAAGAGATGCTGAACAAATTAAAGAGATATTATAACTTTTTGGGAAAGCTATTGGTATGCAGATCAATGTAAGGAAGTCCTCTCTTTCCACTCTCAACATGACTAATCATGAAGTTCGCAGATATAGTATACTATTTGCTTTTGAATTGAGGAAATTTTACTTAGGACTAAAGTATTTGGGATTCAACCTTAAACAAAATAGCTATAGGAAAGAAGATTGGTTGTGGATGAACGCTAAGTTGGAAAAAAGACTAAAATGTTGGAGCCATAGATGGTAATCAAGGGCTGGGAGGTTAGTTATCGTCAAATATGTCTTGGAGTCTATTCCGGTATATTGGATGTTATTGGCTTGGATCCCCAAAGGCATTCTTGAAAAATCCCAGAAACTCTATTTTAAATTCTTGTGGGCTAGAACAGGGCAAAATTTGTGCTCCCATGGACAAGATGCAAGAAAATTGTTGGGGCAAAACTACTTGGAGGATGGGTCTTAAAGAATATTTTCTTATTATCTAAATCCCCAATGGCCAAAGCAGGATGGAGGCTACTTTCTTTACATAGACTATGGACTGAAGCGGTCACACAAAAATACATTGTCCCTGAATCGATAGAAGAATGGATCCACAACCCAAATAAGAAGAGACCAATATATTCTAATATATGGACGGATTATATAAATGATTTCCACCTTATTGAAGAAGGCCTTGCTTGGAGGATTGGGAGAGGGTCAAAAGTTTGAATTGGGTTTGATCCATGGTCGGGTTGCAATAATAATCATTTACTGGCTCAACCTCTAATCAATAGCTACACCTCTAGGGGAATCTATCATGTGGATCATATTGCATACCCTACATAAACGACCTTATGGAATCAAGGTTGGAAAGATGCTCATATGTTTGGGCCGATGGGTGAGTAGGTGGAAGCCTAGAATGCATACCTGAGGGCATTGTGCACATGCTACATCTGGTTACCTAATCAGGAAGATGAATTTATTTGGAAGCATGTTTCACATGGGACTTATACTCCAAAATTGGGATATCTCCATTTAATAACACATTTGTGTAATATGGAACAACAATGGTGGTGGAAAGGATTATGGTAATATAAATGCCCCGAGAAAGCACGATTATACATGTGGTGTGTACTTGGGAACAAAGTTGCTACATGGAACAAAATGTTACAACCAACATAGTTCCATCTTAAAGGGGATCTACCAAGCGTCGAGAGGGATCAAATCTCTCCAAGTGCACACCCCCTTTTAGAATGCAAATGTTAGGAAGAGTTTTAATTGATCTAATTTGTGTATTTTTATATTTATGCCGGTTTTAATGTTTTAAATAACCGACATGTTATTTTTTAAAATTGACACTGTCAACTCTAGGATGAGCACGGAAGGAGTAACACATCTCCCCTTACTGGGTTATAGAATGCGCCTCTTTGGCGCAAAGACAAATTGAAGGCCCAGGCAGGTGTTCTTTATGCAAATATCGAGAGGAGTCAACTACACATCTCTTCATATCATGCACCTTTACATGCCTGATTTGGAAAGAGCGCAGTAAAAAATTGGGAATAAATTATGTATGGACTGGGATGAATGTGGAAGCTTCGAGGAAAAACTCGACGTTGAATGAAATTTTCAAGAAAATAAAATCCCTTTTGCTTATTGTAATTTGAGGAGTGTGGTTATCCAAAAATCGATCCATATTCTAGGATAATGCCTCCATTCGTGAATTAATATCCATTCAATGTCTTAATATCCTCTCCCATTTCCCACATGAAAAGAATGTCCCTGCAATCCGAAACATTCATGAAGAACAAGTGAACAAAGATTTTCCCTGGGATTTTTTATGGAGTCGTTCAGGATCAGAGATGTGGGGGTGGGGTTGTACTATATTTTTTTGACACCTCCTCTTTTAAGATAAAAATGGGATTGGGAAACAAAACCAACAACTTGTCATAACTTATGGCTCTAAAATTACTCCTTCTCTTTTCCAAAGAAAAATGCTGCAACTCTCTTCAGTTTTTGGTGGCTCCGTGAATGTTATAAATTGGGTAAACAAATCACAAAAATGTCACAACTTGATTGTTCTCGCCTTGGTGGAGGAAGTGCATCGCGTTGTGTAAAATTTTGATTTCTGTGTATGTCATCATGTCTATAGGGAGAAGAATGTGCTTGCGGAAAAGCTATCAAAAGAAGGAATTCCATTAAGCTTTGGTCATTGGCAGATTGCAGAAGTACATAATAAGAATTTCTTTGAATATTTCCATCAACCTTTTATAGAGGGACTGGACCCCCCTCCAAATTAGCCTATAATGTAATTCCTAATATTTTGGGACTATACTAGGCATCGATTTTTTTGGTTCTTCATCAGCAACTCTCTGGACATCAATTTTTTTGATCTGTGATTATTCAAAGTTTTACGCGACCAACTCATACTTTGAACAGATAATCTGTGGGCATGGGGGAAACAAATCTATATTTATTTTTGTAAGGGGCTAGGGGTATATATATATATGAAATACATGGCATACATGTATATGCAGAATGTAATTTTGTTTTTTATAATAAAATTATGCTTTTTTCCAAGGAAAAAAATAAAATATTTAAATTAAATGATAGAGGTAATATTTATGTACGACAACCTATCAAATGATAGAAGTAATATTAGCGTTGTGCTTTGATTAATTATCTTGTTTCACTTTTTTAATCTTATTTAATGCACATGTAATTTATTGTGACATTTTCTTCACTCTCTAACTATTGTTGATTATTTCTTTGCAAATGTTGTCATATATGTTGGGGAGCTTCCTGCCCAACCTAACGAGGAGATGCTTGAGGTTGAGGAGCTTCCTTAGTTATAGAGACCCATCTTGGGATGCATGCTGGACCCTAGATTCTGTGAGAAGCTTACCAATTAGTTATTTGCATTGTTGGTTCAGTAGGGAGCATGCCTTGTACAAGTCAACCATATCTTAGGAGACACTAATATTTCAGTTATATGGGTGACCCTTCCTCATGATATGATTCTATTAATGAAAATTTATATTATCATTGTCACTATAATTCTCAAGTGAAGGGGTCATCCACCTCCTCCATCCTCCTTCATGCTCTTCTCCACATGACAAGCGAACACCCTCTCCTCGACATATCGAGCAACCATACTCTCCTACTCATCAAGCCAACAAACCACCCTCTCCTGCACAAGTCAATCAAACACCCTCTCCTCCTCCACAGGTTGATCGACCACTCTCTCCTCCTCATGATGAAGCCAACTTACCACCCGTGACACACATTGATCCATTCACTAGAGCTGTAGATTATATATTCTCATCAAATCTTATATATTTTGGTATAGAGATATACTAACTTGTTCATTCTTCATTTTTATTTGGCAAAGGTATTGATGCCCCTGGCTATGATGGCGGAGCAACTAGATGATGTATATTAGACATATATTATGATTTTGTTATTATCCTTCATATATATTATGCATTTTTCATATCATATTGATGTTGATATTGTTCATGTATATTTATATGTCTTTTCATGTAATGTTGATGTTGTGTGATTTATAAAATGTATTGTGTGTCAATGAATTAAATTATGGATGCAATATAATGTTTAATTCTAGTTAAAAATCATTTAATGCCATTATATAGTGTTTTATAACCAATTTAACAGTTTAACAATGTATTAGTTAAAATTATGGTAACTTTTAAGTGCAATACATTAAAAGTATGTATTTGAGATCGATAATGAACTTGACTTTCCTCTATGTTTATAAAAGATAAATTTACATGGCTTTGAACTTAACTTTATCTTTGTATGACTTCAGTAAAATAATAATGCTCTTAGTTTTAAACTTAAATTTCTATAACTATAAATTTGATGTTGATGTATATCATATTGATATTTTTCATATATATTTATATGTTTGTTCTTGTTATGTTGATGTTGTTTGATTTATAAAATGTATTTATACGCTAATCATTTAATGTCATTATATATTGTTTAAATAATTTAATAGTTTAACAATGTATTAGTTAACATTATGGTAAAAATAGTCTTAATTCCAGTGTAGCCAAAAAAATGATATGCAAATTGCATTTTAAGATACGTATAAATTATGAATGTTGCCTTTCATGTTAACATATTTGTGACCTTAGATATAATGAGTGTCTCATCTTCACATAGTTCATTCACACCTAAAAAAATGAAAATTAATCAATAACATTGATAACAAAATAAGCATACGAATTGATAACAAAATTTAAAAATGGTAAACAAAAACAACACATAAAAGAAAATGTTGGAAACGAGAACAAGTTGTCTTAGATAACAAAGTGGTGACATTGAGTAATTGAAATTCCAAGTTCAATAGCCAAAGTTGGCTAGTATATATAGGTGAAGGAATATGTCTCAACTAAACAAATATGAAAAATGACAAAATCCCATATATTTACAAGATTGTGTATGATATTCAAAACAAACTTAAGATTAGGAATTTTCAAGCATATAATGGTGATTATTGTCACCATACAATTTAGGCTAATAAATTTCATGTCAAAGTTATATTATAAAGTACTTTATGTCAATAAAAATCACTCACAAGCTCCTATATAAAAACATGATATAATGATGCAAATGCAACTTCTATTTTGCAGGACTCCTCATAATTATAGTTAGGATTTCATGTGATTGCATTATTTTTAGAAGACAATTGTTGCGCGAATCAAATGATATGCAATTTGGTTTAAAAATAACTACTGCAAATGTTGTACATACCATGTTAATTTAACAATTTTTTTTTTTTTTGTAAGTAAGAGATTTTTTTTTTGTATTATAGAGGAAGAAGAGGAAGTACATAAAGGAACAAGCTGGACGAGGCCCTGAACTTGTTCATCAAAACCGACCAACCATCAACAAAATCAAAGACATAGACCCTACTAGCTATTCTATAGGCCATGACTTCAACTCCAAAGAAGAACCTTCTGCTCTACATACTAGACCCGACCTTAAAGACTTTGGGACAACAAAGCCTGAATACTGACCAGCAGACTTCAAACATAAAACCTGAAAATTTCGTCCAACAGGCGCGCAGGCCAGAAACCAAATCGACATCATATTAGTTCAGATACTTTCGAGCACAATATACATAAATGCGACCATCAGAGAAAAGCTACACCATAGCAAAAGACCAGACTCGATTAAAGAGAACCAACAAAAGCAAAAAAAGATTACAATCATCTGCCACGACATTAACAGATAATGTAAGGAGCCTCTGGAGAAAACCCCTCGGGGGGAAAGCTTGAGGAAGAAGACAGACACGGAGGAGGCCGAATCTCCATGGCTTGAAGGAGAAAGTCCATCTTCCAATTCATAGCACGAGATTCATCTAGGATGTGTTGCTCCAAGATCAGCTAAGCGCTATCATTCCTGAGAACTTGTCTGTCACAGATTGCATAACCCACTAAATTTGTCATCATCCAATAGAGGGCCACTGAGTGTTCATACAGACTAACACGCCCAACCATGTTTCCTGGATCCATAATCCAATTTTCCATCTGTTTGTGCTCCCCCAACAGAGTATCCTTACTCAGTCTCATCAACCAATACTGTTCAACATCGTGAATGTCCCACATCCAAAGGGATGTTGAGTTCGAATGCTTTCGCCTCCCTTCTCACACGCTGATAAGCACAGGAAAGACCACCACCCAAATCCCCCGAGGATTCTCCATGACATCTTTTCCTATTATGGCTAGCAGTCGCTTCCCATTGTGCACGGCCATTGTTATCACCAAACTCTTCCATTCTCTTTCCAGTAACCCTCTCCATTAGTAAACAGAGAGCAAGCGATTGCATGCATGCGAATAACTGGAGTTTACGTCCTTGGCTACCACCTTGCCTCTCCATATAAACGGAATCGCCACCCCCGACAATGATGAGACAAGTACCCCTTAATAACTGTAGGGAGTGCCGTAGATGACGCATACACTGATGCCCACCAACTTCATTAAAATTTCCTTTCATCATTTTCCCAACCGACGTACCAACACTTAACTTGGAAAAGATTTTTCATATCCCGAAGGGGAGAATGATAGGACATTCCTTCTCACTGCTCTTAAAGGAGAGCTGATACAAACGAAAAAATAGTTGATACATGTCCTAGTTAGCGTCTTCCTGACGTCTTTGCGCATGATCAGCATGGTAGATCATCATATCCTAGTCCTGAATAGATCTGCAGCTGTCCCGGACCTCCATATATGTCAGTCCTTCCCACGAGCAGGCACAGATGAACATGTGATCACTACTCCCATAGTTGGAAAGCATATCCGCCAATTTATTGCCATTATGTTTGACATGAGAGAATGTTAGCACCAAACCCTGAGAAAACAACGATGACAGAGCCTCTAGCTTACTTTCTAGCCTCCACGATGAAGCCACCTTGGAGCTCGACTTGCCACGGTGAAGTTCAGACGCCATGTGGAGGATGATCATAGAATCTCCTTCCACAATTAGAGGGGTCCAATTCTTTTGACGAGCCATACAGATACCCTGCAAGAGACCCTCCAGCTCAACCACATTATTAGAATTGAACCCCAAAAAAACAGTTTTGAAGCCGAACAGTTTTCCCGCAGTATTCCTAAAGACACAACCAAAACCGGCCGGACCCGGGTTGCCCTTAGAAGCACCATTGAAGTTAAGTTTAAGGAAACCCGGGGGTGGTGGAGACTAGATCTCTGGGCTGACCCCAGGCCGGGGAGAGCGATTGAGTTTTCCACATAAGGGAAGAGCACCTTGAATGCCCCAGTCATGAAGAATTCAAGTCTCAATCCCGTTTGTATCCCAATCCGAATCCTCCCATTTATGAAGTTTAATGGTTTCCAATATTTTATACTGAATGGCTGTCCACACTCTGTCAAAGGAATATGCTTTATCTATGAAAATTCTAGAGTTGCGCTCTGTCCATATTTCCCAACAAAGAAAATATGGGAAAATCTGCCACAGACAGTTTGCCACCCGACTCTGGAAAGGATCCTTGGACCAATCAATAATGGAGAGCACAGGATCGTTGCGTTTTCTATCGGATTTCCTGAAGATCATCGCTTTGCAGTCCCATAAGCTTGAAGAAAATAGGAAAGAATCTAGGAGATGTTGCATGGTTCCCTCAGCTTCCTTGCACATGACACACTGGTACAGGCCTTTAATACCCCTTTTTTGTAACTTCTCTCCAGTCAAATGCGTTTTTCAGTACTTGCCATATAAAAATTGAAACTTTAGGCCAAATGTTTGTAGTCCAGATCTTTTTCCGTTTTGGAACAGGCTCCAGATGATCGAAGGCCATCTAGATGTCATAGGCTTCTTTAATAGTGAAAGTGCCCCTCGGATTATAACCCCATCGCAACGTATCCTTTCCATTTTGAATTTTGATTTTACGATTGTTCAGAGTCGTTAATTTAACAAACTTTTAGATCCAAACATAAATTTGATTGTTTCTTTAGATATAATACATGTTATTACATATCATAAATTAAAAATTAAAAAACTCATTTCCCATAATTCAAAATAGCCATTAGTCCATTAGACATAGCCTGGGTGTTTGGGAGGAATGATTGTTACCCTCCCCACCCAGGTTCAATCCTTGTAAGTGACATGTTTGAGCCCTTAATCAGCATATCAGAAGCTCTTGTTAAGCCTCCTTTGCAGCGGCAATATCCGTCCTTCCCACGTTCCTTGTGGACTACTAGGGGGGGTTTCCATGGACATATCAAGCACCGATCTCTAGTGTAAACTAATATCATCTTTAAAGTAAATAATAAAAATGAATTTCTTAAAATTATTCCACTCATAAAAACACAATATGTCTATGTTCATATATCGAAACATCCTTAATACAAAGTATATAAGTAGTAAATAGGGATTTTATTTAATATGTTAAATATTATAACTTAGTTATGATAGTGGTTTGGATTGGTTTGGATTTACAAAAGTTGTTAAGGTTTCATTATAGCAGTAAAAGCAATAAGGGGTTATCGAGGCTAGAGATTATAGAAGGTTATGAATGTGTTAGGTGTTATAATATGTAGATATAAGGAATTATAGGACATATCAATTAAATCAAAGGTTATAAGAACTATGGGTTAAGGGTTACAAACTTATATATATTACAAGGCATTATAAGGAATAGGAAAAGAGAATGGCTAAGGTTAATATGAGTTATAGTGATTAGGAGTTATAAGGGGTACAAACATAATGTATTTTTGAGTTATAAGAACTATGAATTATATGGATTAAGGTATTGGTAGGTTTGTAATTGCATGTCATATGGGTTAGTCATTATAGGGGTAGGATTTATACTAATTATAGGTTATCAAGGTTAGGTTTAATGGTTAGGTTTTATGGGTTGGGGATTAAGGGTTAATATTACAAGTTTAATATGGGTGTTACCGGACAATCCACTCGACTGGAGGCGAGCCAGATCTCCCTAGCTCAATGCGAGTCTAGAACAAATATAACAGACTACAAACACGTTTCCTATATCTACTTAAGGATCAAGTACTAGATGTCTTACCTCTTTGATTCGCTATCCTTTCTCCTGAATGTTGCTCCACGTCCCACGGTCGTTAGATCCAAGCTACAAGACCTGTTAAGACACAGAAAAGAGAAATGAGTAAAGAGCATCTATACAATAAGAGATCTATGTAAACAGTTAAGCAGGTAAACACCACAACATCATCACATATAAGAGCGATATTGGTGGAAAGCATTTGTATTACTGCAAATAGAGGAGTACATGATAGAGATATAGAACTACAACCAATGACTTAACGTAGCAGCCCTTCTCCCCACAAGCCAATTGCCAAGCCCTTCCAAGGAAGCATGAATTCTCCAAGAGGTGAGTGAAGGTGTCTTTAAGAGAGATTTCACCAGCATGTAGATACCATAGTCTTCCTCCCTTTGGTATGGGAGTGGGCATCGTATATATAGGACTAAGTGGATGAGATTATGGATAAGATAGGTTGAGAGATGGCAGGAGAGAGATAGGAGATTTTCCCAATGAGTTAGGGGTCGAGTACCAGCGCTCCAAGAGATCAGGGATAAGCCCCCCAAATGGGAAAGCTTCGAGAAAGATCTTGAAATGGCTATTTTTCCCATTAATAGACCTCATCGCACTTTGCTATGAAGCAACCTGTGACGTCGCATGTTGCTAGTGTGAAACCTGCGAAGACCTCTCAAAAGGTTGTACAAACTTAGTACAAATCGTACATGGTCCAGATGACTTCAGGGATGTATACACTAAATCATGATGATGGGTAGATTTTAGGTGTAACAGAATGCCCCCCAAAGCATGAAGCTGTTAAGGATGTACAGGTGAAGTGCTTTGATAGAAATAATGGCAAAAGACTTGTCGGATGAAGGACGCTGCTGCAGTACAACTGACTATGAAGTGACAATCTCATATTTAGTACAACATGGTTGCCGACCAATACATTGCAGATCCATGGGAGTAATCACTGACTGAACACAATCATGGCTACTAGACACAAACGTAGATCCATGATGAGATGATAACACAGCCACGACCAATACAAAAGTGGATTCATGTAATATGACTCAATACAAACTCCATCACAACCTGGGTAAAAACATGACTCCCCAGGGTCTTCAAGCTGAGCCCGCAATGATACGAATCTATCCATGTGATTACAAATGTCTTGATGTCGAACATGGTAGAAACCACTTGATTACTGGTCATTGATGTAAATCGTTAACAAATGCGAGGGATATCATCATTAATGTCAATGATTCCCAAGGTATCACAGTACATATCATCGAGCATGAATAAATGAGTTGACGTCGAACGCAAGATGAAATCTTTCAATCAAGAGTCAATGATGTAAACTCATGATGAAAGCGAGGTAACCTGCCATTGAGGCATGCAAGGCCAAGGTACTTGGTTGGTTTCTAGATTCAATCCTTGGATGATGAGTTGAAGTCGACAAGGATGAATCCATCGAAGGAGGGCCATGATGAATCCCCCATCAATCGACACGAAACATGACAAAAAATGTGTCGGATGGTACAATAACATGTGAGACTGACTCAAAGTAAAAATGGCATGACGACGTGTGTACTGACTGAAAATGATGAGTGAATGTGTTCTTGAACATGGGCATGGCATGACTTGGCAGTATTGACATGAGAATGACGCAAACTTCTAATGCAACTGATAGTGGAATATTTCTCCGAATGACTCAGAGGAGTAACAGGACTCAGAAAGTAAGCGGTGTTAGAAAAATAGGATCGCAGAGCAATAACAATAAACAGAAATGCAAATATAATCACACATACACATTACAAGAGAGACACAGATATATCGTGGTTCACCCAACTTGGGCTACGTCCACACTGAATTTTCCAGTCCTTATTATTATTACCGTCCAGCAAGTCGAAGGGATACAACCTGCAGCACAACCGCTGCACTTCCTCTTCTCTGTTTCACAGTCTCTCTCCTGATCTCAAAGATCTTTACAATGCATAAAACCTAATACATCAACCCTAGCCGTATTACAATGTCCTTCTTTTATAAGGGAAATACAATGGAAAAATACCACGGGATACCCAAAACCATGGGCCCGCAAAACAGCTGGCGAAAACAGCCCCAAAAATTTTCTTCGGGGGCGTTGCCCCCGGACCCCCCAGCCAGGGGGGATGTCCCCCCTGGAACCCCGTGGGGGGGCGATGCCCCCCCACACCCCCCCCGCTGGGGTGAGTGTACAGTCCACCGACATATCATATAGAACTGGGGTACAAACACGGCTGATACAATATCATCTATGAGACTAGAAGATCTGGCTCCACAACCAACAATCTCCCACTTGGAGACTGATCACAACAACTCCACCGCTGCTGCACTTGCTGGACTTGGACTTGGAAAATTTCTCCTCTTCACCTTCATGCTAGAAGGCCAACTGAAACCGAGCACGAACTCAGTTTCTCTCTGGTCACTACCTTTGTGAACATGTCTGCAGGATTCCGGCTAGTATGTATCTTTTCCAACTTTAACAGTTCATCTTCCAGAACAGAGCGTATGAAATGGTACTTGAGCTGTATATGTTTAGTCCTGGAATGGAATGCTGAGTTCTTTGCAAGGTGAATGGCACTCTGGCTATCACTATACAGTCTGCTATCCTTCTGCTTCTTACCCACTTCCTCCATAAACCTCTGCAACCAAATCATCTCTTTACTAGCCTCTGTAATGGCAACATACTCTGCTTCTGTTGTTGAAAGTGCAACAACCTTCTGTAGTTTTGAAATCTAGCTTACTGCTGTTCCACCTACAGTAAACACATACCCTGTGGTACTCCTCCTGCTATCCTTGTCACCTGCCATATCTGCATCAACATATCCCTGTAGAACAGTGTCTGAACCTCCAAAACATTATGCCTCAGTGGTAGTACCTCTCAAATACCTGAGAATCCACTGTACTGCCTTCCAATGTTCTTTACCTGGATTGTTCATATATCTGCTCACAACTCCCACTGCATGTGCAATATCTGGTCTTGTGCACACCATGGCATACATCAAGCTGCCAACTGCTGATTGATAGGGAACCTTGGACATGTAATCTGTCTCTTCTTGTGTCTTGGGACACATTTCCTTACTTAGACTGAAATGGCTAGCCTAAGGTGTACTTACAGGTTTTGCATTCTGCATTCTGAACCTCTCCAACACCTTTTGTATGTACTCACTTTGAGACAATGTCAATTTGCGATTTTTCCTGTCTCTCATTATTCTCATACCAAGGATTTGCTTTGCAGCACCCAAATCCTTCATCGCAAATGAATTAGCTAGCTTCCTTTTGAGTACATTTATATCCTGCATGTTAGACCCTGCAACAAGCATGTCATCCACATACAATAACAAGATAATATATCTTCCATTGTCTAGCTTCTTGAAATAAACACAGTGATCAGAATGACATCTACTATAACCTTGTTCTGTCATAAACCTGTCAAACTTTAGATACCACTGCCTTGGAGCTTGCTTCAAGCCATACAAGCTCTTTTTCAACCTGCATACCAGATCCTCCTTACCTTTGACCTCATACCCTTGTGGCTGCTGCATATATATTTCTTCCTCCAAATCCCCATGGAGGAAAGCTGTTTTTACATCTAATTGTTCAAGATGCAAATCTTCTACTTCCACTAGACTTAAGATAGTCCTAATTGAAGTCATCTTTACAACAGGAGAAAATGTTTCATCAAAATCTATACCTTTCTTCTGTGCAAACCCCTTTACAACAAGTCTGGCCTTGTACCGCTTCTTACCTCCTTCTTCTTCCTTCAACCTGTAAATCCATTTGTTTTGCAATGCTCTTTTACCAGCAGGCAACTTAACCAAATCCCAAGTCTGGTTTCCTACCAATGAGTCCATCTCCTCATTCATGCCTTGCTCCCACTTCTTTCTAGTTTCCACCTGCATTGCTTCTTCATAACATTCTGGTTCACCAGAATCAGTCATCAATAAATAATACATTGAAGGAGAGTATCGTTCAGGGAGTCTACTTAACCTGGTCGATCTTCTTACAGTTGTAGGAGTTTCAGGTACTTGCTGCTGCTCTTGATTTTCTGGCACCTTCGGAACTTCATTTTCTTTAACTTCATCAAGCACTATGTACTCTGTGCTTTCCTTTTCCTGTTTCTTTCCTTGCAACTGATCTTTATACATGACCTTTTCATTGAATATCACATCTCTGCTCCTGATGATTTTGTTATTTTCATAATCCCATAAATGATAACCAAATTCATCAACCCCATATCCAATAAAGGTACATTTCTTGGATTTAGCTTCAAGCTTTGTTCTATTTTCCTTATCAATATGGACAAATGCTTCACAACCAAACGTTCTCAGAAATGAGTAGTTTACCTTTTTATCTGTCCATGCTTCCTCTGGAATACCACCATCCAAAGCACTTGAAGGTCCTCTGTTTATTAAATAAACAACAGTATTTACAGCATTTGCCCAAAACTGTAAGGGCAACCCTGCATGCAATCTCATACACCTTGCACGCTCCATGATCGTTCTGTTCATCCTTTCTGACACACCATTTTCCTGTGGTGTTCCTGGGACTGTCTTCTCTCTACGAATCCCATGGTATGAACAGTAACTATCAAAGTCCTTACCGCAGTACTCACCTCCATTATCAGATCTGAGACACTTCAATCTTTTTCCTGTCTCATTCTCAACCAAAGCTTTCCACTTCTTAAAAGTAGCAAACACATCAGATTTCTGTCTAATGCAATAAACCCAAGTTTTTCTAGTTGCATCATCAATAAATGTAACATAATAATGAGAGCCACCAAGAGATTGTACCTGAGCCGGTCCCCATACATCTGTATGCACAAGCTCTAATTTTTCATTCTTCTTTTGTTTCCCAACCCTGAGAAATCTGACTCTCTTATGTTTTCCATAAACACAGTTTTCACAGAATTCCAAACTTACCTGCTTCAAATCCGGCAGCAACTTCCTTGAGTGGAGAATCTGCATCCCCTTCTCACTCATGTGGCCAAGCCTATGATGCCACAATGCTGTATCTGTTCCTGTGGAAGCTAAAGAGATAGAATGGTCAGTATTATGAGGACATAAATACAACATACCTACTCTGTCTCCTTTTGCTATCACCATTGATCCTTTAGTGATATTCCACCACTTTTCTCCGAACGTAGATAGACAGCCGCCATCTCCCAACTGCCCTGTTGAGATCAGATTTCTTTTCATAGCAGGAATATGCCTAACATCTTTCAACAACCAATCAGTTCCATTCTTAACTTTTATCCATACCTTTCCCATTCCAACAATTTTACATGGCTCATCATCACCCAATAAAACATGTCCAAAATCGCCAGGAACATACTCATGAAAGTATTTCCTATGGGGTGTAGCATGACATGAAGCTCCTGAATCTACTACCCAATAATCACTAGTATTATCTAATGCAAGAATCAAAGCATCTTGTAACACATCACCTGCTACATTTGCTTCCTAGGTAGTCTCCTTCTGTGCATCTCCTTTCTTCTTTAGAGATTTGCAGTCTTTCTTCAGATGTCCTTTCTTTCCACAGTTCCAACACTCTATCTTTCCCAGTCTGGACTTAGATCTGCCCGTTTTAGACTTTCCACGATTACCTTGGCTCTTTCCTCTCTCCTTTTGTCTTCCTCTGCTCTCCATAGTCAACGCATTACCTGATGTCTCACCTGTGCTTTTTCTTCGCATTTCCTCGCTAAGAATAACACCAATAACATCATCAAATTTCAAGGTGTTTGAACCAGAGACAGAGTTACTTACAGCGATGACCAAGCTATTCCAGCTTTCTGGCAATGAACACAAGATTAGAAGAGCCCTAACCTCATCATCAAAGTTCACACTTACAGAACTTAGCTGATTTGTAACCGTATTAAACTCATTTAAATGATCAGTAACAGATCCACCTTCAGACATCTTCATATTAAATAAACGCTTCATTATAAATACCTTGTTGGAAGCCGAGGGTTTTTCATACAGCTTACCCAATGCTTTCATCAAACCCTCTATTGTCGTTTCTTTTGAGATATTGAAAGCCACCGACGAAGCCAGGCTCAACCGTATTGTTCCCAGAGCCTTTCTGTCAAGAACCACCCATTCTTCATCCTTCATAGTCGTCGGCTGCTTTGCTTTTCCTCCCAACAGTAAGAATAGATCCTTCTGGTACAGATAGTCCTCCATTTGCACCTTCCATAACCCGAAGTTTTGGCCGTTAAACTTCTCGACCTTAAACTTTCCTTCTTCTGCCATTGCTCCCACTCGAACCAGAAACCCTAGCTTCCTGCGGGTTTAACTGCCAAATAGACCTTTGGCTCTGATACCAATTGTTAGAAAAACAGGATCGCAGAGCAATAACAATAAATAGAAATGTAAATATAATCACACATACACATTACAAGAGAGACACAGATATATCATGGTTCACCCAACTTGGGCTACGTCCACACTGAATTTTCCAGTCCTTATTATTATTACCGTCCAGCAAGTCGAAGGGATACAACCTGCAGCACAACCGCTGCACTTCCTCTTCTCTGTTTCACAGTCTCTCTCCTGATCTCAAAGATCTTTACAATGCATAAAACCTAATACATCAACACTAGTCATATTACAATGTCCTTCTTTTATAAGGGAAATACAATGGAAAAATACCACGGGATACCCAAAACCATGGGCCCGCAAAACAGCTGGTGAAAACAGCCCCAAATTTTTTCTTCAGGGGCGCTGCCCCCGAACCCCCACTAGGGGACCGCTGGCCCCCGGACCCCCCAGCCAGGGGGGATGGTCCCCCCTGGAACCCCGTGGGGGCGCGATGCCCCCCCGCTGGGGTGAGTGTACAGTCCACCTATATATAATATAGAACTGGGGTACAAACACGGCTAATACAATATCATCTATGAGACTAGAAGATCTGGCTCCACAACCAACAAGCGGGGCCTCATAGACAAACAGATGACCCAAGTATCGGTATGCAAATGCAGATGAGTGCCATGTTTAAGAACGACTATATACTGCCACTAAGGTATGTAACACAAACACTTTCCTTTTTCCCCATCATGAATGATGAGTGCCTCATGTGCTTTTTACGAGCTTGATGAGGGTAACCAGATGCTCGGTATAGCTCATCTCATAGATGAGTCCAATCCCAAATATTTTTCGAAGGGATAGGAGGGGTTTGTCCCATGATGGGCCATTCAATGTTAAAATTTAACGAGTCCATAGAAGGCAAACTCGGTCGTCATTTCATATTTAGAGAGTCTGAAAAGAACTAAAGAAGACTCCAATGGTCCTTTTTCGTAAAGTTAGCCTCATCGCCCGAAAAAGGGTAAAACAACGCGGGAGAGGACTCTTCCAGTCATGATTGGCTGGAGTATTCCTTTTTCGTAATTAGTGCCCCCTCTTCCGAAAAAGGGGTAAACTATCACTAGGAAGACGACCATTAAAATACTTTAACAAGCGTGAACGCGACAAGTTTGCTTGGCAATCTTTTCAATTTTAGGGAGTCTGAAAAGAGCTTAACTATGGACTCCGGGGGGTGTCCTTTTCCGTGGAAGTTTAACGATCCCGGAAAAGTGATAAATCATAACTCGGTACTTTCTCTCATGATTTGGTGAGTACGAGAACAAACAAAGAGTAAACTCATCCTCATGCAATAATTACGACTTAACCAAAAACAATAATGACAAAACGTTCAAAGGAGTGTTCATACCTGTAATTACCGTTGGTAATGTGAGAAACGCTACAAAAGACCACTTTACGACTCCTGTACACTAGAGAAAGTGTCAAATAGCCCCAAATATAATGACAAACGGTCAAAACTATAGTAAATGGCCCAAAAGCATCAAAATATTTGAAAAGGAATATTCCATTCTATTCTATAAATAGAAATATGGGCCAAAAAATAGAAACATTGTTCAAATTGCCAATTTAGGTGGAGAAGTACCAATTTGGAGCCAAAACTTCCATTGCCGATTCCGGGAGCTGCGATCCGCCATTTCACCAGCCGTCTGGACCAGGTAGGCCTAAATCTTGTCTTGCAACTTTGTAGTGGTTTACTTTTTGCATTTTTGTCCATTTTTTGAGTTTTTTTATGATTTGGGGAGGGGCCAATGCACCCTCGGCTCATCGCAAGTGGCCCTTTCGGGACTTGTGACGAGCCTGAGTCGTCGCATGCCTCGAAAAAGGGACCTTCGACGACATCGCCATGTACCTGAAGGTGAGGCGCGACGACGAAAACCCACAACTCAAACATCAAAAATATTTCAAAAAATGAGTTTGTGCAAGTTGGGAAAGGACCTAACATGTTTTAAATGCCCCTTTTGGCAGGTTCCCAGCAAGCAAAGATGGTATTAGAGTGGTGAGAGAGAGAACATGAAGTGGAAGATGAGCAAGCCGCAAACGATCCACAATGTGTGGCTGCTTTGCGAAACTGTGGGTTGCTCAAATTCTTCGAGATACAGGTGATGAGAGCCCAGATCCCGTTCCTGACACACATGCTCTAGAGTTGGGATGCGGCCCAACAATACTTTGTTATAGGTGAGCATATACTCACGATTGATATTGAGTATATCTACTTTCTGACCGGTTTGTCCCGAAGATTGGACGCTGTACAACTCATTGGGACACGGGCCAGTGATAGTACAGTGGAGGACATGGTAGCATAGTACTGTATAGCTTCTTCTCGTCCTTCCAGCGGGAAGATACTCATCAGATATGTGGTGAGTCATCCAATGAGGACTGTACTGCTCACTGTTACCAGGGTGGTGGGTAGCCAAGCTCCATATATAGCTACTTGGACTCATATGTTATATGCGGAAGACTGTATGTCTCCCATGGTGTTCAACTGGTGTCAGGGTCTCCTCGCCAACATCCGAGCTCAGCTGACCAAGTGTCAGTGCAGAGAGATCAAGTAGTTTGGATACAGATCGATCATAGTATCGTTCCTCTTGGAGCGGGTCCCTCTCTTGCACCCGCAGGTGGTACTGGATGACAGGGATCTGAGGGATCCACACATGCTCAGGTGGGCAGAGGTGATGACTCACCATGGTGGGGGTCCCATCATCAGTTTTGGTCCCAAGTTCTTTAGCTGGCTGGAAGGCCAGTTACTTATGGTCGAGGACTTTCCATACAGTGGCACGGACTTTCTAGAGGATCCCGACTTAGTGCTGCCAGAGGGTGCAGCATGGGGTGATATCGATAAGAACAAAACCCTTGTACTTTTTAGTTTTGTGAATTATATATTTTTTTTTGACGTAGTGCTGACAAGTGCATAATATGTGTGTGCAGATGTGGGTCCTGTGTGATCAGTAGGTCTCTCCCTTCTGGCGAGGAGAGACAAAGGTGGGGAGGCAGTGGTTCCTGCAGGTGCTCATCCTGCCATCGAAGAGATGGAGGAGGTGTATCGAAACCTATCCGGGATGACTGTGGAGGTGCTAGAGCCAGCCATCGACGACCTACCGAGTCCCATGCAGAGATTTGGGGTTGGAGTGTCCATGCGCTTCAACTCCTTACTCCGCAAGGTGGCTCGTACTGTAGACTGCTTTCTCACCCAGCGTCAGAGAGCTGTTAGAGCTAGGGGTGTACGGGTCAGGCATCCAGCCTGATTGCACTTTTAGACTTGTACTGAGAGCTTAGAGGCCTCATATTTTGTACTTATTGAAAGCTATGATGCTTCATATTTTTGTAGAGACTCACTGAAAGCCATCGTGCTTCAGATTTTGTACCAGCACTACTTTTGAGCGATTTATATATATATATACATTATCGACGGTTTATACATTATGTGTTCTTAGAATGATTAGTGATGTGATCTTATTTACATGTTTGCTTCTGTACATTATGTTTACATGTTGTGAATGCTTTTACATATTATGAGTATTATGTGTGTGTAATGTACCAATCCAGAATGAAATTGGCCATCGAGTCAGCAACTATGTTTAACTCTCATGGAATGTGCAGGTATTGAATAGATTCAAATGACCTTTCCAGGAGACGTACTCATCTGAAGAGATGGAGTAAGATGGGATCAAGAATGGCGTAGACCCGGTTAAGATGAGAAACCACAAATTGAGAATCCATGTGGATGACAATGTGGTTCATACCCAAGGAAATGGCATCAGCTAGGGTTCCGATTACTACCTGATATTCTGCGGAATTGTTGGTCGCAAACCCTAGGTAATTTCCTCCTGAGCTAATGAGCTCACCTATTAGGGAATATAGTACCCAGGCTACCGAAGCAAGGTGAAGGGTATGCCGGCTGGCGCCGTCCGCGAATCCATAGCATGTTGCCATCTGCACACACAGACAGAACATGGTATAAGAACCGGAAACAAGATCAAAAGACACTCGAAAGAGAAATGTGTCACACCACACAAAAACACAAAAACACGCCATGTACAGTATATACAAGCAAGTCTATGCATGATATCAAGCGTAGTATCTCTTCAGGTAAATCCCATTGCGGGGTTCACCCAAAGAGATTCCATCATAATCTTCAAGCTCGTAGGCACCTTTTTCCAACATACGTTTTATAACGTAGGGTCCATGCCACATGGACTCGAACTTCCTTGCTCCTAGTTTATCATGCTTCTGGTCATAAGTGAGGATCAGATCACCCTCGTTAAAGATACGAGGTTCAACCGACTTATCGTATTGGGCCTTGATGCATTTCTTATGCATTTCATTAGCAAGAGCAGCATCTCAGCGAGACTCGTCAAGCTTTGCTAGGTGCAAGAGACATTCTTCCTCAGCAGTAGTGTTAGGAAGAAGTTCGACCGCGAGCTGTAAAGACGAGATTTCGCACTCTATCGGTAGAACAGCCTCCAATCCATATACCAATTGGAAGGGAGTGAAGCCTGTGGTGGTTTTAACGGTAGTTCGGTAGGCCCATAATGCTGAAAAGAGCATATTATGCCAGTTGGACTTTTGTGTCCCTACCATCCTCTGGATCATAGTTTTCAATACCTTGTTAATTGCCTAGACTTGTCCATTGGATTTCGGGTAGTAGGGTGTCGAGTTTTCATGAAAAAAACCCAACCTGTCGCTCAATTCATCAACCATATGGTTCTGAAAGTGAGAACCATGATCGGTAACTATGGCCTGCGAAACTCCAAACCGTGCTATCACATGATTAAACATGAAGAGTGCAGCGGTTTTGCCATCGTTTTGGTATGTAGGCATAGCCTTGGCCCACTTTGTGAAGTAATCCACAACTACGATGATGTAACTATGCCCCCCGACCGAGGTAGGCTTACAGTGCATAAAATCGATGCCCCATTTTGCAAATGGACCAACAGCAATAACTGGATGTAGTGGGGCAGGATGAGTGCACTTCTTCGTGTGGAAGTGTTAGCAAGGAGGACATTTTTTAACGGCCTCAATACAATCTTTGAAGATAGTGAGCCAATAATATCCTGTGCGCAAAATCTTTTGGGCTGTAGCCATCCCAAAGAGATGACCGCCACATGCCCCAGCGTGACAGTCATTCAGAACATGTTCAGCCTCATCATGAGTGAGACAACGTCAAAGAATTGAATTGACGCCATGACGATACAAAGTATCATTAATGATTAAGTAATACTTTGCATGGTGATGAATCTTATGACGATCGTCGTGAGAAAGTTGAGGATCGAAGCGTTGGGTTTGAAGATACAACAGAATATCTCCATACCAGGGGTCAGTCTTATTGATGAGAAACAATGATTCATCCGGAAATGAGTCATTGTGCTCAACTTCTGCATTAGGACGGGGGATGTCGCAAATGATCTCTGCAAACACCAAAGACTTCTTAGACTTAGCTTTCTCGAAAAGAAGATCGAATTCTTGTAGTATCACAATCCAGCGTGAATACTTGCCCCCAAGCACCTGACGTGTCAGTACGTGGTACATGGGGTTCGAGTCGGCAATGATAGTGGTGGTGCGGAGCAAAATGTAGTTACGGAACATCTGGACGGTAATGACTGCCGTGAAAGCAAGTTTTTCAACATGTGAATATCTAGTTTCGGCGTCAGCTAGACCCTTACTTGCATAGTATATCACATGTTCCTGAGTGTTTTGATCCTCCTGTACCAAGACCATGGAGATAGTGGTAGCAGAAGCGGCGAGATATAAGATGTAATCTCGATAATAATTAGGTGGTTGGAGTAGAGGGGCATGCGTGATGGCATGTTTGATACTGTCTGGAACATGATGGTGTTCGAGGAATCCAAGTCAACTGCACCAATAGCTGCAAGGAAAGTTTTGTGTTGATTGGGACAATTCTGCAAAACCTCCAGGGTGGACATGGCGCAAGGAGCTTGGGCCAAGTCCTCTACGATATTTTAATTTTGTGCCGCGTGAGCATTAGGATTGAAAATAGCTTTTTGAATCATGCTCTTGGGCGGACGCAATATCGAATCTAAAGAGGGTCTCTCTATGGTGAGAGAGGTTGATCGTACAGTGACATCAAGTAAAGAGTCGGAAGCTTTTTCAGTATTACTTTCGGCGAGTTCCTTCGAAGAGACTTGCTCATAAGATCACGAGCGAGTAGTTAAATTGATCACCTCGTTATGCAACATGAGAACATGCGCAGTTTTGGATGGTTCCCCCTGGGCTAGGGGGGTTTGAGCAATCATCTGCTGGTTTTGAGCAGGAAACAGATCGTTGAGGACTGCGTGAGTCGGTTTACCCCTAAGAAACTTTTGTACTTTGTCTCTATGGGGACACTCTTTGGAGAAATGGTCTTCTCCACACAGTAAGCAAGGATACTTCAGTTGCCTTTTCTGCTTAGTATCTTCAGGAGTGCTCTTCGTTTCCTGCTGGGAAGAAGACTTCTTGGATTTCCCCTTGTTCTTCTTTTTGTCATTAAACTTCTGGGATGAAGTTGATTGAACAGAATTCACCCCTTCAGTTACAGCAGGAGTGGTGGACTTGGCAGTGCTGTGGCCAGCCAGAGTTGGGTTGGATGATCCAACAGTGCTAACAGCAGGCTAGGTGGTAAGGGAACCTATGATCCCATCAGCTTGGGGTCCCTTATGTGGTTTCGTGGGATCGTTAACGTCCCAGGGTGCGTCAGGAAAAATATTGAACAGAGTGCCAAACTTAGTGCAGACCAGGTCTAACAGATGAGCACTCGCGATGGCTTGTTCTTCGGTGATAACACCTCGCATGGCAACATCTTTTGCTATGGTGGGAATGAGCGATTTAGTAAACCAGTTTGCTAGGAGTTGATGTGGGATGGGAGCTTTAATGAGACGTCGTCTCCTTCGCCACTCGTGGATATGATCCAAAATGTGAGTGGTGGTATTCTGACGGAGCGAGGTTAAAAGCTCAGTACCAGTCTCATACCGTATAGGAAGCTGGAAATGCGTCAAAAAATTCATAGCAAGAGAGCCAAAATCAAGAAAAGAGTGTGGTGTCAACTCAATGTACCACTTGGCAGCCGAACCGGTGAGAGTCCTTTGGAACAATCTAAGACGAATTGAATCATCCATTAAGGAATTAGATGAACACCATAAATGGTATGTCATCACTTGGTTCTTGGGGTCTTCACCCGGCTTGCCGCCAAACTTGGGGATATCAGACGAAAGTTTCACCGGAATCGGTGGCCAGTTAAATCCGTGGTAAATAGGATCATTGGTTAAACGAGAGAGGTCAAGTAGGTCCAAAGTAGCCAAAAAGGGCAGATGTGGATTAGGCTGCGTGTATTGATAATATGGATATGGCGTGTAAGGACTAAATTGACCGTAAGATGTACCAGGATAAAACTGACCGTAGGGGGGTGTACCATTCGGACCATAAGGAGGTCCGCCACCAGAAGGTGGTCCATTCCAATAAGGTGGGGGTCCACCTCCACCTCCGAGAGGGGGTGGAGGTCCGTCGCCACCACCGGGAGGAGGTGGAGGTCCATAATCGTAATAAGGTGGCCCACCACCGCCTCTGCCTGGAGGGGGTGGTGGACCACTTCCACTGCTAGATGGGTGGGGGCCCCCACCACCTCCGCTGCCGGAAGGATGAGGGTTTCCACCACCGCCGCCACCACCAGGGTAATTAGGTCCTCCACCGCCTCCGCCTGGAGGGGGTGGTGGACCACCGCCGCCACCCGAAGGGAAATGTCCTCCTCCACCATGAAAAGGTGGTCCACCACCGCCTCTGCCTAGAGGAGGTGGGGGACCATTCCCACCACCGCATGAGGGATGAGGGGGGTTGTCGGTAAAATGAGGTGGGCCTCCACCAATTTTAGGTGGGGGCCTGCTGCCTCCAACAGGAGGTGGGGAAAGACCAATCGAGGGTGGTGGTACTTGAGGGATAGTTGGTTGAGGTTCGTGTTGGAACATAGGTTGTTTCCCCATAGAGTGTATGGATTCCCGAGATAAGGTATCCCGTATGGTGTGTTTCTGAGATTAGGTTGGCCCGGCACAGGTTTAACAGAACCTGGATACGCTTGACTCCATGAGGGTTGGGTTACATTTGACGGCCCTCCAACATGAGATAATCCCATGGTGGATGGTCTAGCGGGTTGGGAAGGTCCAACGGAAGGTTCGTTCGGGACTCCACCTCCTGCGTTTTGGTTAGGAAACAGGGGTTTCCCCCCAGCCACAATAGGATGACCACTATCCAAAGGTTGAACCAACGTGGGTTGTTGACTAGCTACCGTGGTAATGACATTACCAATAAGATATTCCGTAGGAATGTAATACCCTCCCCTCGAATTTTGAGGTGGGGAAGGAACTGGTAAAGTAACCGTGGTAGTGACAGGTGTGTTGGACCGTTGTCCTTCCACCGGTTGGTTCACTTGAGGTGCAGGATTGGATTCCTGTGAGGGTTGACCAGTCTCATTAGTGGTCATGTGGTGGGATGCTTCAGGTGATCCGAAAGATATCGAATGAACTGGGATGTTTCCATCGTCAAGTCTTATTTGGAAATGACGATTGTGGAACTCTTCAGAGTGTCGCTCGAGACTTTGTCTTCGAAGCTCATCTCCTTTAACACATAACTGTTCCAAACGTTCATGGATGGGGCCAAAAGTCTCGGCAAGGTCAGGCCTAGTGAACTCTGGAGTAGTCCAGTTAGGTGGGGATGAGATGGAAAAATGAGCCACTGGATGATCTATAGAAGATGTCCAATAAGCTGCTGAAGGACCAACAGCCGCAGCAGGGTCATCCCGGGGTTGGTTTATCCATTCCAACGATCCAAGTTCTCTCGGGATGACGGGAGAAAGGTCATGTGAAGTGGGGGTTTTTGCTCCTTCATCCTGCGTGGGATGAGAGGCAGGTGAATCTGGTGGAAACAAATGTCCGCCAATATTCAAAGCGGGGTTCCCTACTTTAGTAACTACGACCGCGTTACGCTGATCCATTCTTACCCTCGAAATAACCTCCGGATTAAGGGGAAATTCGGGTGGCAAGTTCAAGATCCTACGGGACCTTCTCCAGGGAAAATCCGCCAGAGTATCAGGAAAATCATCCAAAAAAAAGGCCGAAACAATGTTTCTCCTAAAGGTATACTAAAAGAAAAGCAGTCCAAGAAACCTACTCAAACTAAGGCAACAAGCAAACTTATGTGATAGAGTGGATTCAAAAGTCTGGAACCTCACGGGATTATCAAGGCATTGCAAACCGCAATATACTGCAGGGACCAACAATATGACGCGACAAGGAGAATTGGGACTGTACCCTTGCCTGCATACCCGACTACCTGGACAGGACGTGCATGCTAATCTCCCCGAGTGTTGTTCTCGGTGTATTGCTTTGCCAAGACAGCCAAATGGTTAACTCGGTTGGTTTCAGGAATCCTAATGGTGTCTCCCGATATATGCAAGGTACGTGGGAGCCCAAATCCGTAGTGGTGCTGTCTAATGCACAGCTGTTGGCACGATACCTTCTCATATACGTGTCGAGTACGTGATACACCATTTGATATATGCCAAGTACGGATTATGGTACTTGGTGGGTACGTGAAGGAGCTCGATATACCAATGTACGTGGAAGACTACAATACCCCCGGACTATAGTGCTGGCAAGTAATGACAGCTGCCACGCATAACGACGCTGGAATACGTCTCTAACTTACACAGAAGTTGCTAAAATTTTTACCTAGTTCTACCGTTAATTTTATCTTGGACGGTTAGGTGAATGCATGAAGTGAGTACATAATCAGAAACAGAATGCAAGCCCTAGCTACATGCACGAAATATTCTTTTCTTTCGATGAATTCTACCTATGGTAAGGAGAAACCTTTTTCCAATGGTATTGCCAAAACAAACTCAATGCAACACAATTCCCAATGCAAACAAATTTGACAATGAAAGTGCTATTTTATTTTTCAACGAAACACACTAACGTTCACAACACTACTATCCAAATCAAAGAATTTTTTCTTTCCTTTTCTTTTTCAAATCAAAACAACACCAAGTAATGAGATGAGAGGATTCTGAAATGGAAAATGCAAGCTTTTCACTTTCTCTTTTCAATGATCTAAAGGCAACAAAAATGAAAAATGCACCTATCTTTCCCTAGCATGGAAACAACTTTTGAGAAAAAACGAAATGTACTAGAGCTTTTCAAGAAGATGAATAATTCATAATTCAAGAAAAACACAATCAATCATATTTTCATTCATCTTTTCCAAAACATTCCAATGCATAATGATCTTTCTTCAATAACTTTTTGAGAAATAATGGGAGAGAAGCGCTTTTAATCTTTCAATGGATGTATCAAAGCAATAAACTTGAAGACAACTTTGCTTTCAGATCTAAATGACTGAAAAGAAAATGCTACTCGCAGCATTCATACACTCAGAAAACTCAAGAAAAGACAAGCACTCAACCAAGCAAAAAGACACTCTTAACTCAAAATCAAGTAGCAGCAAGCAAACTAAGCAAGAAAAGCTCAAAACAAAAATAGATGAGGTCTGGAAGGTGATCCAATTTAATGATCAGATCAGAGATGGAAGGCAGGGAATGCAAGAGTGAATGGCTGAAGGTGAGGGAGACAAAAGTATCCACCACTACTGATTTCAAACTTGTCCAAAGCGGAACCCAAATTCAATCCAAATGAAACCAAACTCTCAACACACAAATCAAAATGGGATCTTTGGCTGGATGTTACAGCACAGAGGGAGTTCATACATCAAAACAAGGCTCAAACTGTCAAACAAGAGGATGGATGCCTGTATGCTAAGTCTCGACAGATCGGCGCACTCTGGCTTTACAGACAGTGCGACGTCTCAGTTGACCTGCACGAGATATGCGACGATGTCGCAGTCTACTAGTGCACAGGACGCGACGAGTAAGCAATAGTCAAAGAACAAAGACTCAGAAAACACAGTGTCGCTTTGTTTTCACTGCCCAGGTGCGACAGGCGAGTTCTAGATTAAAAAATGAATCAGATCTCCTAATAATGAACCACCAACAGATTTGAAACTGAGTTGTATAAACTCAAAGGAAGAAGATCAGAATCTTCAATGTGAAGATATGACAATGGAATCAATCCTAAGAAGGAAAATGGCAAAAGAAATGACAACAAGGATTTTGACAAGTAATCAACTGAAAATGACTCAAATTAACGATCACTAAACAAGAATACTCCCCAGTATGGTTTCCATATTTGTTACCGGACAATCCACTCGACCGGAGGTGAGCCGGATCTCCCTAGCTCAATCCGAGTCTAGAACAAATAGAACAGACTCCAAACACGTTTCCTAGATCTACTTAAGGATCAAGTACTAGATGTCTTACCTCTTTGATTCGCTATCCTTTCTCCCAAATGTTGCTCCACGTCCCACGGTCGTCAGATCCAAGCTGCAAGACCTGTTAAGACACAGAAAAGAGAAACAAGTAAAGAGCATCTATACAATAAGAGATCTATGTAAATAGTTAAGCAGGTAAACAACACAACATCATCACATATAAGAGCGATATTGGTGGAAAGCATTTGTATTACTGCAAATAGAGGAGTACATGATAGAGATATAAAACTACAACCAATGACGTAATGTAGCAGCCCTTCTCCCCACAAGCCAATTGCCAAGCCCTTCCAAGGAAGCATGAATTCTCCAAGAGGTGAGTGAAGGTGTCTTTAAGAGAGATTTCACCAGCATGTAGATACCATAGTCTTCCTCCCTTTAGTATGGGAGTGGGCCTCGTATATATAGGACTAAGTGTATGATATTATGGATAGGATAGGTTGAGAGATGGTAGGAGAGAGATAGGCGATCTTCCCAATGAGTTAGGGGTCGAGTACCAGCTCTCCAAGAGATCAGGTATAAGCCCCCCAAATGGGCAAGCTTAGAGAAAGATCTCGAAATGGCTATTTTTGCCCATTAACAAACCTTGTCACACTTTGCTATGAAGCAACCTGCGACGTTGCATGTTGCTAGTGTGCAACCTGCGACGACCTCTCGAAAGGTTGTACAAACTAAGTACAAATCCTCCCAAATGAGTACTTGGTCCAGATGACTTTAGGGATGTATACACTAAATCATGATGATGGGTAGATTTTAGGTGTAACAATGGGTTACAAGTTATAAGTTATGGATGTCAAGGATTTGGTGTTAGATGTTAGAGGTTACAATGGTTATGAAGCTTAGGTGATGAATGGGTCATATAAGGGGTACAAACATAATGGGCTATAATGATTAGGAGTTATAAGGGGTACAAACATAATGGTTTTTTGAGTTATAAGAACTAGGAATTATATGGATTAAGGTACTTGTTAGTTTGTAATTATGTGTCGCATGGGTTAGTCATTATAGGGGTATGGTTTATACTCATTGTAGGTTATCGATATTAGGGTTAATCATTAGGTTTTATGGGTTGGGGATTAAGGGTTAATATTATAAGTTTAATATGGGTTCCATGTTATAAGTTATGGATGTCAAGCATTTGGTGTTAGATGTTAGAGATTATAATGGTTAGTTATTAAAAATGGTTATAAAGGTTAGGTGATGAATTAGTTATATATAATTTTTTATAGTTTATATATATTGTGGGTTATATTAATCAAGGTTAGGTGTTACAGGGGTTGGGGTTAACATAATACTGGTTAGGGGCTATGAAAATTATGAGTTAGGCTGGTAGGGGTTATAATGTTTTAAAGTTATAAAGGTTTTATACTGGTTAAAAATTATGGGTTATATGGATTAAAGTTTGAAAAATAATGGTTTAGATAAATGGTTCTAGGGATTACAACTTATAGTGGTTATAACATATATGTGTTAAAGTGGTTAGGAAATAGCGGTAAAGGTTTATAATGGCAAGAAGTTATAGGGCTTATGCACTATAAGGATCTATGTTTATAGAAGCTATGCTTTAGGCATGATAGGGGATACGTATTAGGTGCTAATAGTTATTGGTTATGAAGAATAGGCATTATAAATCTTGGGGTTATAAAAATAAAGGGTTATAAGGATAAGTGGTCAAGACGTATATAGGTTATATGGATTGTGGATGATAAGGTTATGGGCATTAGGCGTTATATGTGTGAGTGGCTATTAGGTTCAATGGTTATAAGGACTATGTGTTAAAGAGGTTAAAGGTTATGATTTATGGGTTATAGGTGTTACATGTTATGTGGATTATGACTTATAAGGAATAAGGACTTATATGGGTTAAGGGTTAAGAGTTTTTTTTCTTAGGGAAATGGTTAAAGGTTAAGAGCTATATAGGTTAAAAGTATCATTAATGATAGAGGTGAGTAGTTATAATGTTTAGCATTTACAAAGATATTTGTCTAAGGAAATAGGGTTTATGATGGTCAATGTTAAGGATTTTAGCGTTATGGATGTTAAGTGTTATATGTATTAAAAGTTTTGTGATTATAATTTTAGGGTTATGGGTCCTATATGTTACATTCCACTCTTGCAACATGGTTAATTCTTTCCAACGAAAGAGTCTTTGAATACTTGGGATTATACGCATGTGCCTCAATATCTTACGAGGAGGACCATTTACTTTACCTCTAATTTTTTATTTATGGTACCTTTCATGCCCAATTCTAGACATATCTTTTTATTTGCATATTTGACTCTACATAAAATACAATCATTTGGACATGCATGATATGATACATACTCAACACGCAACCCTTTCAATATTTGCTTTTCTTCTTTGCAGCCACATGGATTGACATTATCACTTTGAAGTACCTTATATTTGAATAACCTGCAATTATTAGGCAATAAAAATGTACACTATCATCAATCATTCATAAAATTGACAATTCTCAAAGTTGATCATGTGACATTATTCCTCAAAATATAGGAGACTGAATGGTTAGTTACCTCAAAGTGTCGAGAAACACGCATTTCAGATAAAATACATTGCTTTCAAGTTGTACAGTAACATTGTTGTCCCTAGTTGGGTAGACTTTGACCCATGTCCAAAGAGAGGGGTGGTGGAAGTTGATTTCAGGATTTTAAAGAAGGTATCCATGATATGAGAATAATCCCCTAGCTCATCTTGTTGGAATGCATGTAACAACGTTCCCTCCATGGAACATGTATCTAATAAAAAATCATCCAGACCAACCTCTATTTCATTGTATTCATTGCCAACATGTGAAATACTAGTTTTACTATAGACATTTTGAATTGGTGACTCATGAAGTAGTGGGAATTGAGTAGATGGTTGATTCAACCATGCTTGGGATAGTTCATTTTTGTGCTATGCTCATTTAACAACCTTCTCCCAATTTGAAATTGAAGTAGGGCGCAACATAAGATGGTGGATAGGTCACTCTTCATCAGAATCCTAATTGCAAAAACATTGAATATTACATCGATGATATTTTTTTTTAAGTTCTAGAGAGAAATGACATTAAAATACAAAATAGATTACAAGAACAAGAGGATCAGAGTGACTGGGGGACCAAGATGGCTCCATGCAGATACAAACCATTAAACTAGTACTCACTGAAGGCCTACCCATGCATGGGATAACATAAAATCCTGCCAACATGGTATGCCCATGCATGGGAAATAAAAAACCCTACTTAAATGGTCTATCTCTGAATATGTAATAGTCCTACACGACCCAAAATAACAATTACAGAGTTCAAAATCAAACCAGGAACAAAAATAACTAGCTATTCCTACTGACAAAATTATATCCATGCTAGCAGCAAACATGTATCTAATGGCATAAAAAACCATGGAATTACTTGATGCAGGAGCACCCAAGAAGGGCATTAGGAGAAGCACCCTAGTGTTGGAAATCAAGTAGGAGGAGTTACTGACAAGCCTCCTGTTTGACCGTCAGGAGACTACCCAAATTTCTTGGGGCTTCCCAAATGACATCTCATATATATAAGCGAGCCCACTTATGAGGAGGACGTGTCGTATATATAAGGGAGCTTCCCAAATGATCCCTCTATTGGGTGCGCACTTATGAGGAGGACGTCTCATATATAGAAGGGAGCATCCAAGAGTTGTGTGGAAGCCAATAACACAAGGAGCAATCCATGAAGTGATACAAAGAGGTGTTGCGGTAGAGTGCCCAAGTGAAAGACAAGTTACGACAACAGGCCTCAAGAGAGACAAAGGCGACAACAAGCAAATTGAGATATTTTGGGATAGAGTGTTGTATTTCGAGTAGCGAGATATTTTGTTTGTTGTATTTCGAGTAGTAGGTTGAAGGTTGCACCTCATTTATATCTGACGTTATGTCCTTTGCTCAATTCACCCATTGTAACCTATTCACTTAATAAAAGCTTGTCGAGTGTCTGGTTTGGGTACACACCTAATATCTTGTGTTGTGGTTTGGTCTCTTCTGTAAGTATTGAATTGGATAAGTAAAGACACACACATAATAATCTAAGTCCAAGAAAAGTTTGGCAAGGTTGTTGGGCACGATTGGCTCAACCAACAAGTATCTCATCGACAAAAGGTATTGGTATGCCATGAGTGAAGAGGCATAGTCCACCAAAGAGTAACCTCATGTGACCAAGTCCTCAAGATGAAATTCAGGTGGTGTCGCATGATTGTGGAAGTTTTCGCAAGCCTATAACACTAAAGCTTTGGGGTTATGATAACTTCCCTTGAGGCAGCTTTGGATCCCATCATGGTTCATTTGCCATCTCAATGCGATGTTCATAAGTCTCTTATTTCACGTATTAATAAAATAATTTACATTCTTTATTGTATCTTATGTGTCGAAAACATGGGATTGCATGTTATTAATTGATTTATTTATTTTTGCATGATATATAATAAGGGACAATTTACTTTTCACGTCTCTTTGAGTTTAATTTCATATTGTCTAATACTTAATTAACATAACCTTTAAGTAGGTATATTTTGATATGTACTGGTAACAAAGAACCAACACCATAAGCTATGAAGGTTAATTTGGAAAGGGTAGAGGCCATCAAAGTTATTTATTTACATTGACCTAAACAAAAGGTACAGTTAATGTTTCAAGGCAAGCTTAGTTTTTTAAAAATATTTATTCCAAAATTTGTAGAGATTGTCAAGGAAGTTACTAATATGTTGAAGAAAGGGGATGAAGTAAGATGTTTAGAAGCAACAAGATCCTATTTCCACCAAATAAAGTAACATGGGTTTATCGCCATCCACCATTCGCAACACTTTCACAGGAGTCCCACTAAATAGTACTATCTCTTCTCCCTTTCTCCAAAAATATTTCTCCAAACTTTGTTAACAATGTCTTTAACTTTAGTTTTTTTGCTCCATTGAGATGCATTCCACTCATCACAAGAAAAAAATTTATACAAGTTGGATTTTTGGTCAATCATGGATTGCAATGTAATAAAGTTCATTGCAAATCTTGTAATGGTTGACCGAACAAGTTCTTTGCCCTCAATGTTTTTCCTCGCAAGGTTTAATGCCCATGTGTGGATGTAAATGTACTCGGATATGGATTTTTCTTGTTCCACTGTCTTCTTCACCCACTCAAATTTTCCAATGTCCTCAAGCATGAGGTCCAAACAATGGGTTTCATATGGATTCCACCAAATGGCGGGGAGATTTTCTTCCAACAACTTTCCTACTGCAACATATAAGTTAGAGGCATTTTCAATAATGACTTGTAAAACATTCTCTATCCCCACCTCCTCAATTAATTCATCCAAAAGATGAAATAATAATTGTGCATCCTTCACTTAATCAAATGCATCCATTGATTTAAGAAACAAATTTCTTTTTGGGAAAGCAATTACGAAATTAAGAATGGTGCGGATCTTCCATCACTCCATCCATCGAACATGATTACACAACTTATTTTACTCCATGAATTTTTGAACTCCACAAGGTATTCGTCAATTCTTTGAACCTCATTCAGTAAAAGAGCCCCCCTAATATCATGAAAACTAGGCCTTTTCAAACCTGCACCACATGAATCTATAACAACTATCATAGCTTGACAATAAGGGGAATTAGTAGCATTGAAAGTTATGTCTACGTCATACCAACATCTAGAAATGCATTCCAAGAAACATCCTTTTCCCTCTTATTCCATTTACCATCAATAGTGGGTTGAGCACCAAGGGTGGTGTGGGGTACAAAGAACTAGTCAAGTTTACAAGGCCTCTTCAAACTGGATGAACTAGGGCCAATATCAACCTCCTCCCTATTAGGGTTCATTGATTTGGGATTGTATAAATATCATCAATAGAAAAAACAGATGATTCTTCAAAACTAGGAATTTGATTTTCATTAAGCCTTGAACCTAAGCTTCTACCTATGTCTTTTTTCACCTTTTTTATTATTGACTTTGTTTGCATGGAAGGAATCAATATGACCTTGCATCTTAGCTTTAATCTCATCCAAAACTTTTAGGAAAGGTTTTTGTTGTGGGAAAAATAGCCACAAGGGTGAATAGCCTTCCCACTTTGGGGGAATCCTTGAGGTTGTATCGAGGGAACTATATTGTAAATCGTAAGTTAGTATCCCAAAATCCAAATGGAAAAGCAAACTCTAAACAATAAATAAAAAGAAACTAAAATTAAATAAAAGGAACAAGTGCTAGGAAAAACAAAATAACAAGAGTATGGAAAACCAGATGTTGATTGCCCAATAGTCCAACTAAATACAATGGTGTCACCTAGGAGGTGATAGCTTCACAGGGAAGCCAACAATATCCCTTACAGATGTCCTTTTTGTCCATACATTTGCAAGATAACTAGCATAGAACAATGGAGAAACACTTGCTTCTTAGAGGAAGAGAGTAAGGGAGCTTTTACATGCCAACTTGAGGTAAGAATTTGATTGAAAGATGAGCTCTCGATGCAATTATTGTAGCATAACTTTGATTTAATTTTATCTTATAGAATGCTTGCCCATGGCTTCCTTTATAGGCCAAATGGAGGCCAAGAAACATCTAGATCCAAATGTGAACACTCTTGCTCATGAAGTAGTTCTTCAAGTACATGAAGGGGGCTATTAAATGATCCCAAGCATGTGAGAAGTCTAGTTCCAATTTTGGAGTCAAGGGAGTTGTTATGAGCCTTGAATGCACCACATAAATAAGTGGTCCCATTATTTTTGCAGTCGCGCGACTTTCGAAGGAAAAGTCACGCGGGTACACGCTAGTCGCGCTAACTAGCGCAGAGGTCCAATGCAAATAATCACGCGATTTTCTGTACATACTGCCTTTTCCATTCTAGGGCTCAATTTCTCTCGTGGATATGATGTAGATGTATTCGGTGAGCTGTATGTTGTATATTGATGAATCCTATCTGCAAGATTGTCTAAAATGTCGCATGTTTGTGAAATTCAAGCGTTAACAGATACCCCATGATGTATGAGGTTCGGAGGGTATTATAGGGTCGAAATGCATCAGTTTTTCTTTCTCTCCATGTTCTAATAAGTTATCAAGCACTTGTGGGTTAAAATACCTACCTATGGGGGAAGGTTGTTGGTGATGACCGTTGAAGCTGTAAAGAATGAATGGTGTTTTATATAAATGAGACAGGCATCCCTATGAATGATTATGTTCTTAATTGTGGCATGAATCTAGAAGGCGACTTACGAGGGTAGTCACGACTCACCCTTGTCAAGGTCGAAGGTCATGAGGCGTGAATCAGAGTGGTTGATTATCCCTAATGCACTAAGCAGTTCCTTCTTTTGAGAAGGACAAGAGTGGAGGAATTCCAATGTTGACAAATCATCCACAATGTTGTAATTGTGTGTAACTTTCATATGGGAGTTATGGGTGGTTGGTTTAAGTGGTGTCTTCGGGATATGATCATTACTTGGATGAGGGATCTGCAAAGGCCTATTAGAGGTAGCACCTACATCCTCCTTGCGGGGTATCGGGCATTCCATAACCTTTGGCGCGAGTCTAGAGGTTGGTTTCAATAATGTTCATGTAGATGTTTTGGAAGGTTTTGTCATCGAGTGGTTGAGGATCCTATTGTTGGGTAACTAACCCTTGGTTGGAAAAGGGTTGTTATAACATAATTTGTTAAGGTTTTGGAACATTTTGTGGTTTAGGAGAATTGGTTACGACCTTCTTCCTTGCCTCGAGCAATTCTTGACATTCAGGTATCAATAGGAAATGATCAGTGTAATGCCCATATTCTCCACACACAGAGCAAGGCTAGTTTGTCTCGAGGTTCGAATTTTTTCCTTGTTTAGGGGGATTTTTCATCCCCTCATTTGGGTTTGCCATGTTTTGGTTTTGTTGGGGAGGGGGATTGCCCCCTTGTCCTTGTTGTTGGTTTTTTTTATTCTTTCCTTTCTTCTGCCCCCGTTTTTGAGGATTCAGGGGATTAGCCACATTAAACTACTCAAAGCATTGATTTTGTTGTATGGGAGATGGATGTACTAGATAACCCTCACTCAATGCATGGGGGAAGGAATAGGTGGACCAGGAAATGGGAAATATTGGTTGTAGATGGGTGTGGAGAGGTATGGGTTAGGTGGTCCATATGATGTGGATGTAGGAGTTGGTGGCGCTGCTAGAGATGGTGGTACCATGGGAATTTTTCTAGAATTGGGGTAGGTAGGACTATATGTTCCATAAGATATTTTCCCAAATCGATGAGTTGGTGCAGTTGTGGGAGCTACCGATGTAAGAGGTGCTGGTGAGCACCGATGTGCCATACTGAGTGGCATAGAATTTGATGGTTGGGGAGCATTTCACTAATGCGAAATACTCCCGATAAGCCCATCAACATAGTATTATCTACGTCAGGGTGTTGGATTCAAAGAATGATGTCAAGGGGAATTAGGGAGGATGGTATACAAATACCCAAATTGTGCATAAATCAAATTGAAATGTTGGGCACCAAGGATGGCCTCTTCTTTCCTTTTCAAAAATGTGGTTGCCACGTACTTTGAAATAATGGGTTGGAGTGATTTGAAGAACCAATCCACCAAGAATTGGGGTTTTATGTCTATATTACACAATGTCCTACATCTACGTCACATGTGGATATGGCCCACGATGTGGGTTGAGGTACTTTGTTGAAATTTTGTGAGCATAATCATGGCATATGGGTGATTGAAAATATGTGAGTAAAATAGTGGCAATGGAACCAAAGGTGGAATAAGTCCCAAATGGTAGAATGGCGTACCATTTGGCCACTGATTCCTATAAGTGTTATCTGCAAAATTTGAAGGTGAATGGTGTCCTTGACGATGTTGTTTAATGAGAACCAAAGGTGAAATGACATGACATGGTTAGCGAGGTCATCTCTCTATTTTGGAATATTTGAGAGAATCTTGTGGGGTATTTGTGTCCAAGTTGCATCATGAAGAATGGGATCATTGATCAAATTGGCCAACTAAGGGAGATTTAGGCTCGCCATGAATGGAAGGTTTGAGCTTGATGACACCATGTTGTTTTATGTGTTTCCCCCTCTTGAAGGTGAGGGTGGCGAGGATGATGGTATATTTCCCGAGGTGGAGATGATGGTGGCGTCCTTTCTCCAGAAAGATGATATGAAGGGGGGGTACTCCCTCCAAAAGGTGGAGATGGAGTATTACCTCGTTCATGGCATGGAGAGGTAGGGGGAGTTGTATGATCTCCAAGAAGTGGAGAAACTGGAGCTTTAAGCAAGGTGTTTCCTCGCCAAGATGACACTATCAATGTTGCTTGGGAATGCCCATACTAGGGTATCTCCCTTGTGATCTACGAGGGAATAATGTGAGAACACCTCTTTGGAGAGGATAAAGGCCTTGTAGTCTGAGAGAATACCTTAGATTTCTTTGTTCTATAATGGTTATGGTTTATGTGATCAAGTGAGAGTGATAATTAAGGGATATAAACACAACTATTGAACAGATGCAAGAATATGACAACTATTGGGAAAAATAATTGCTTATTTTGCATTACATAAATAATCAACCGGGGCTAGTAAACTAGCGAGGTGAAGTGAAAAATATATGCAGAACTAAGCCTAATTAACCACACTTAACAAACTACTCAAAGGAAATCTCATACAGGTTGAATGAATTCACCGTGTGTATATCAACAATCACTCTTCAACTTTAATATTCATGAATTAAGATCTTGTTCATATTATCACAATGTTCAAGTAACAATATAGTATTTAGAAAAGATGCATGCAAAAAATAAACTATACTATGATTCTCCAAGCAATACCCAACAGACTGTATAGATTCACCTAGTATATCCCACCTATTAGCTATTGAACCAACAAAGATCTTTCACCAACTATTAGAATTATCATGATGTCTAGAAAGTAAACAATATTTGATCATTGCCAATCAGAGAAGTGTTCTCATCACACTGTGAATAAAACATAAACCAAGTAGATGTCACAGGTCTAGGTCCAATGTCGATTAGATTCACATATGGATTTCTCAGGTTTGTGTCCTTCAGCTACTAGAACACAACAATAGATAAGGATCCTTGTAAAGTTTTGAAGAGAAAATGAAATAAACCTAAGCATTAATCATTATCCTACATGTTCCAAATTAAATCTATAATGCTGGGAATTCTATACCAAACCAAATTATGAAACAAGGAAAAAAATTGAAATAAAACCATGATCACACTAAGAAACCTGTTTTATAACAATCCAAGGTCAAGTATGAACACCAATCAAATCTAAAATATAACGTGAGCAAATTGTAACATCAATAACCACACATACATAAAGTAAACCTATAATATAACATTGTGGTGCAAATTAGAACAGAGGGCCCTCCTGACCGAGTGCACTACAATGGTTAAGAACTCAAAAAAATGAATAGAACAATAGAGTCTTCATTAATCAAGATAAAGAGTTACATTACAGGAGTCCAAAAGAGATCTGAACTCACAACCAAACATTCCTGGTACTATGTATGTACTTAACACGATATGAGCTAACCTCCCTACATGACTATCTCAAAATATATATGATTTCATCTGTGCTCAATTACAACGGTGATCCATTCAACATGGATCTCAATTTCCCATAGATAGACACAGACTGAAAAACATAGGAAAATCTCTTAATATTATATTTCATAATTAACAACATGAAATCGTGACATGAATCCCAAATTACATATGACTCTGTTGATTATTAACCACGATTCTAGTGAGCAGGATTGTTGAAGATCTTAGAGTGGAATTCCAGGTGCAAATAAAGTAACTAACCTCATCTTCTACTCCATCCTTGGAATCCATCTAGAACTGGCTAAAGTGTTGTGTGAATCGCTCCTACAATTCTGGGAATATGCATCATTGAAAGATAACATGGTTGGATTACCGGAATGACCAGTTCGGGTAACACGTACTATTTGAAGGATAAAATTACTAAATTACTGGAATACCTAGTTCCAGTAGCCTGCAGTCGTGTATTAAAATAGAGATAGCTGCTGCAATTCCACAAAAGTTAGGATAATCACCCCATATTTGAAAATAACAAAACATGATAAATCATATCTAATTAAGCGTAGTTACCTTAGATAGATGAGGTGATGATAGGACCATGTAATGTAAGGAAAAACATAGAAGTGTGGAACAAAAGGAAGGGAATGGAAAGTGCTAAGTACAAAAGGCTAGCCAACATAAGTGCAAAAATTGATAAAAAAAATGATGCCCGACATCTCCCACAGGACTGATCCTTTGCATGCACTCATGCAACATGTCTTTATGTGACTTCTCTTTGGGTCTCCTGCTCTCTTGCCACCTCAAAAACTTTTGTCAAGATATCAAATCCAGTGGAAGTGTGTTGTATTGGTAGAGCTTTCTTTTGCAACAGTTTGATTTTAAGAATTGTGTTATGGCTCCTCGGGGCCTCCCTCTAGTGATACCATTTCCTAGATTTTCTAAACAAGATCTCACATTCAACATCGTTCTTTTTATAGTTTGCTTTGAGAGTCTTGTTTCCCTTTTTCAGATAATCATATAATACTTTGTACTCTCTTAACCTCCTTTTGGTCCTCCTCAGTTTCTTACTTCCTCTCTTCTTTTGAACCTCCTAAGGGGTTTATAAGGATGTTCCATGTTCTTGTACTGGTTCCTCTACTTCTGAATCAAAATGAGGTAAATTAAGAGGATTTCCTTCCATGTGCTCTTTAGGTTTAGTAATTTCATTATCTTCATAAACAAATTAAGCACAAAATCAGGAGTAGGCTCAGAGACTTGAGCCTCTCCTCCTATAGGTGATTCAGGACTGAGTCTTTTATGGGTTCAAAAACCTTAACCTCTTATTTTTCAATAGATGTCTCCATGAGATGCTTAGAACCCAAATTGTCATTCTGTTGTAGTTCCTTCAAGGATTCAGAAACATTTTCAACAATAAATTGTGAAAGAGATTCTTCTAGCTAAGTCTCTAGAAAGGGTAATTCAAAAATACAGTCATTCAATGACTCAAAATTTTCATACTCACCAACCATGGGAGCTATTTCTATTGTCTCTTCTTGTTGGTTGAGTTTTTTCTTGACTCTCGACTATTTATGCTTTGTCTTTTAAGAAGGAGATAAACTCCTTATGACCATTACTTCATCCATCTCATCGGGCTCCTAATCATATGGTCGAAATAATTGTCTATCCCGACTCATTGTAACCCTCACAATCACTTATGGTGTCCCTAACTCCTCCTTCACTTCGTTCTTCTTTTTCTTGGATTACTTGGTAGAGGGTTTCTTCTTGGTATCATCTATTTCTATAAAAACCCTTATGATTTCACCAAACACATGAAAATCTAAACCCAAAATCCGACGGCATATATGGCCGATTTTCGACATGAAGTCGTCGACCATCCAACAAGCCTCTCCTTTTTGAAATGTTGGTTGACCTTCGGCAGATATCCGACAGCAATACGGTCTCGTCAGATATCTGATGTGACATTGTCGGATGTCCGACCACAAATATATTAATATACACATCGGATATCCAACCACCGTTTCTTTCTGGAACGTCCAATATCCGACCACAAGGAAGTCGTATATCCGACCATAATTATAGTATAGAAGGTCGAATATCCGACCTCATGACCGTCGACGCATATACCCACAAAAAAAGAAACAGTCCAACGACATTTGCCGTCGGTGGTATGGCATGGTTGTCAGAATGTTCGACGCATATACCCACAAAAAAGAAACAGTCCAACGACATTTGTCGTCGATGGTATGGCATGGTCGACGGGATATCCGACGCATATACCCACAAAAAAAAGAAAGTCCGACGACATTTTCCATCGGTGGTATGGCATGGTCATCGGAATCGTTGGAAGGGGCGTCGGATATCCGACCACTATGGGGAATTTTAAAAAAAATACTAGTTCTATGTAGATTTTGCTACACATGAAACTTTTCAGGTGTCACAATTTGAAGGTAGCATGATGTCTAAACGTTCTTGTAAGTCATGCAATCAGCCTCTCAAATTCAAGGCATCTTAAGCTCACCAAGCCAATAATCATGTTTGATTCTGATTCATCTCTCTCTTAACATTCATCTCTCCCTTAATGAATTTGCTAGTAAATTCATAGGTTTGTGAAACACATTCATGATCAATTTCTAGGTCTGAAGAACTTGAAGAATGAGTAGTTTCACCTTGGGGAGTTGAAGGAATTGAGATTAGGGGTTGTATAATTTCATCTAAATAAAGTTCTATCTAATCATCCACTAATATATGCTCATTATCATCATACCATCTTCATAATACCTCCCTCTTCTCAATTTTTTTCATCTATCCAAGTTTCTTTTTGACAGGGCCAATTTGTACTTGAAAAACCAATAGGGATGCATAGTCATGCCTAAGGGATCGTACCTCCTAATATTTCTTCATGCAAATGATAGGTCGTTAATGTCTTTTCTTCTGCTACTATTTCTTTGGTGGTACAAATATTGTAGGATCATATGGACAATGTAAGGAAGGACATGGTGCTTTCTTATCTCTTATCAATAATGTTGCAAGTCCATGCACAAAAGTCTAATAGGAAAACTTAATAATAGAAAGATTAATAGGGATGAAATTTGGTAGAAAATGTGGACTCTTTAATGCTCCATATATTTTAATATAAGTGTATGACTCCATCATATCATCCATTGTACTGATTACTTGCACTGCCTTCTCTATCACATAGGGATTTGGCTTGTAGAACACCAAAGTGTATAGGGGAGTGATAAAATTAGCACATATCCCTATAAGCTCACTCATATACTTGTGTTCCCACAGGACTTGGCAATAAACATGAATGGGTTTTCCTTATGGTTGTCATTACCGACTCATACCTTGGAAGTGATTAGCTACACAAACAATATACACTATGACACATATAAAAAACCACAAAACTAGCTGGAATAGAATCTATTGTCCTAGAGATAGCATCATTTAAGGTGGTAGATAAAATAGTTAACCAATTTAAAAATTTGGCCCACTTTAGACACCTAATATATGAATGGGATCCATGCTTCTTGAACTATACAACATATTTTCACCATATGACCTACTGACTAGTGCCACTGCATATATATAAGAAAATATGGGATGTGAGATGGGATAAACACCTCTATGCCTTGCCCTAAATAATTTGTCCTTAGTCCACTAGCTTTTCAGAATTTCATGATAATCTATATTAGCGATGAACCTAGTTACCCATTCTTACCTATCCAATCTAGATGTCATTTGATAGTACATACAAACCATTGAATGTAAACCCTTGCATGTGATTGTTGTCATCGAATTTTTGCTAGATGTTATTTGATGCAACAAACTGAAACATTGTTCTAGGTGCTAATTTTCTTTCAATCATTTTATTAATAAATTACTTGTAGGGGAAGTAGGTTCTACGTGCTAATTTAATTTCAATCATTTGATTAATAAATTACTTATAGGATAAGCAAGTGTGGGATGGAGGGAGAAAGGGGTGTCATCCATGACATTGAAGGAAGGAAAGACTTGGAATATACTTTGAGGCTTAGTAATACTATGAACAATGAGGTGTGTTACCCCAAATATTGTATGGGTAACCAGGGAAATGCTTGCCTGATAATTCAGAGTGCTTGGAAAATTTGCTTGAAGGGAAGTTTAATGATATTATGGATGATTGATTGTTCAAGAGTCATTGTTTCAAGGCTATTTCTTCAAGAGTTGCAAAACAGAGCGCAATCCTAGGCATGTGAAGTGGATTATTGTTAGTGTTTTCACTTTAATTCAATTAAGTTATATCTTTAAACTGAAAGATAAACAAGCACAACAAAACACAAACTCTTCACAAGCACATAAATCATCTTTTGATAATCCTACTTATAGTTGTGATAAATTTCTTTTTCTCTTAAAGAGGTCCTATGGTATGAACCCCATCCATATGGGGTCAATTCCCAACTATCAAAGCAACAAGTTGGTTAATTACATGAAAAACCCCAATTAAGCAATGCCTAAGCCTTGTACCAAGCAATAAATTATCTTACTAAATACATTTGAAATAAATTTTGAAAGCCAAGATGCTTCTTACTAGGAAATAGGACTTTTCCAATACAAATGTCCCTTGCAAGGTAGAATTCTATGAATCAAGCTTCTTTCAATGCTAGGAGCTTGTTCAGTTTATGATGTGTTCCTTGGTCCATTATTGTTTCGAAACTGTATTCTACTACATAAGATGTCATAAGAATTGAGCTAGTGTGTGATTATTCAAGCTTAGACATAGCTAACGATGAATTCGAAATAAAAAGGATCCATTGCATTTTGACCAAGACACCAATTGAAAAGGGAAGAAATTTTGTGATCTATAAATCTTAAAAAATAAACTTCGTGAAAAACTTGGTCTGCTTTGTAGGAACTCCTTGCATTGTAGGAAATCTTGCTTGTTTCCAAATTTAATGTTGCTTTCCTTATTTATACAATTCACAATCTAAACAAATATAATGCATATTGTTTAGAATACTGATCCATTCAAATATACATAGATACTATGCTAATTAATATCCAAATACTTTAGGATAAGTTAAAATAATTACCTTTTCTTCACACTCTCAGTTGATGCACCTCTATTCAATCCCAACACATAATATGGATTACTTGCATCTAGAGGAATAATCCTTGTCACCTAGTTGAAGACAATATTAGTCAAAATATAATCACATAAGAAGGGAATATTATGAAACAATAGGAGTACTAGTGAAAAAGGAGATGTGGTCATCAATATGGAAATCAAAACAATAAAAAAAGACAATTATTAACATTAGGAGCATATGTTTATGTTCTCCTATGGATCATGAGCTATGTGCTTTCGAACTCTTTTGCTCTCCCAATAAATGACCATAGAAGTAATTCCATGGGACTAAAATAACGTACAATCGATTAGTACAAAGTGTCAGTGCAAATGCGATATGATATCTAAGCTATTGTCAAAAAGGAAAGATCTAATATCTAAGAATCAAGCGATAAAAACTACAATAGCTAGGAAACTAGTCTGAAAAAAGAAAATTAGTATGTGTTCTAATTTAACAATTATAGATAATACCATCACTAGAATGAATTGTCCTAATATCCATAGAATTTTCAATGAAATATTCCAAAGACAATGATTACAGAAAAAATATGGAAAACTACAATATGTCATACATGTAGAGCAAGGGATGTCGGTTTCAAAAGATGTATAACATCACGTTGATCATTAAGTTTTGTAAGTTGTATAGTGACCCAAACAAACAAGTATTTATGACCATTTGTGCCAAGCTTGACACCCCCCAAGTATGAAGCTATATATGGGACCTGCCATACACCATGTCAATTTATATTATATATGTTCACATGAATATACTCATGTACATAAGACAACGTGTTACTTTAAATAGCATACTATTTTATCAAGTTGTATCAATGCTTCTTATGCTTACAACTTAGGCAGTAGAAGTTTTGTATATCCTGCACCAAATACGAGTAATCATGGGAAATCAAGATAATAACAAGAATTCTAAAAGAAGGAATCGTACAACCAAAAATATTCAACACGGGATGAAAAGAATTGGATCGTTGCTGCTGCTGCCGCCACACGCCCGCTTAGAGTTTCACGCTTGATCCCAAGCCGCTACAGGCCACCGCCCTCATGGCTGCGCCTAGGGGAGGGCAGCCCCCTCCCTCTCCTCCCACCTCTGCCGAAGAGGCCTTTCGAAGGTTAATAGCGCCATCTGGGAAGAAGCCGGTGGCCCCTTCCATCCCGAAATTTGTCAAGAAGTTGGAAGCCATCCTTGAAAATGCTCTGCCTGAAGAACAGCCCATCAAGATCGCTCTGGCCCTAGCTGAGTGTGGACTGGTTGGCCAATTCATGGGGATCTGGCCCACAACTAGAACCACTGATGATTGGATCCAAAGGAACTGGAGGCCACAGTTAAAAAATAGTGTTACCTGTTACCCGGTTGGGCGAGGGTTTTTCATCTTTGAATTTATCGCCAAGGAGGATCTAGATCTCATCTTTAGAAGCGGTTTGTATTTCATGGGGACCCAAGGTCTTTACCTTAACAGATGGACCCCGGATTTTGATCCTGAAGTTGACGTCCCGAAGGAGGTGCCAGTATGGGTGAGGCTTCCAAACCTCCCTGTACACTGCTGGAGTATTCAATCTCTTGAAAAAGTTGGGAACACGCTGGGACTTTTCATCAACAAAGCCGAAAATAAAGGACAGTACTCTTGTGCTAGAATCTGTGTAGAAGTAGATATTGAAGCTGGGCTTCCTGAAGCGGTAAAATTAACAGTAGGGACATGGCAACACTTCCAAAAGCTGGATTATGAACAGCTTCCGTTCAAGTGCCACCATTGCCATGAGCATGGCCATTTCCAATGAAACTGTCCCAAAATCTAGCCTCCAGAAGAAGGGTAAGGCTAGCAAAAGGTTAAAAAAGGGAAGACAACCTCGAATAACCAAGAGAAAAAGACCACCGGGAACATGCAGAATGCCGATCAACCCTCTAACTCCAATAAGCCCCCCCAGGAAGCATCAAAAGAAGCTCCAATCGTCATCCCCTCTAATGAAGAACCCCAGAAGGCCAGCGATCCAGTGGAAGGAGGACTAGCTACGGCAAGTATCGAAGAAGTAGCTCTTGAAAATCTGATTAATAAAGATGAAGAAACCCAAGCGGCGGGCTCGCTGGAACCTGGGGAAATCCCCTCCACCGAGGCTCTTGCTTCATCAGCAAATGGTTCTGAAACACCAGCGGCGTCCAAACAATCATAAGAAGAACCCTCTCTTCTAGAAACAGAGCCTGGGGATGACACGGATGATGGAGCCTCTGAATCAAGCAGCTCGCATGCCACCCCTTTCAAAAATCCAAGAGGGAGAAAATTAAAAAAAAAAAGAGAGAGAGGAAACAACTTACAGGGACATTCTTCAAGGATCCCAAAAAACCTTAAAAGGAATGATGAATACCAGATCTAAGAAAGGAACAGCCTCCAAAGGGGCCAACCCCACCTCCCACAGTAATTAATGCGATACATCTCCTGGAATTGCAGAGGTTTAGGCTCAGCTTTAAAAGAAGAAGCAATGAAATATCTTGTAAGAATCCATAAGCCTGAGATGCTTCTCATCCAGGAGACGAAGATGGAGGAAGCTGCTCTCCTCCAAGCTGGGAAAACTTTTTGGAAAAAAGGTCCAGGGAAAGCTATCAGCTCCAGAGGTGCTTCTGGGGGGATCGCCACTTTCTGGGACTCCAGGACTTACGATCTAGATTCTGAAGAATGCTCCATGCATTGGCTCTTCACGAAGCTCATCCACAAAACCACCGACCGTCATGTAAGTTTATTCAATCTTTATGTTCATATTTTGTTTTCGGAGAAAAAAGAGTGCTGGGATACGCTTGAGTCCTTCCTTAATCTGCAGCACCCAGAAAACATCATTATTGCAGGAGACTTGAATGTTACTCTTGCTTCCGATGAGAAAAAAGGGGGGTCTCCTGTCCGGGATCCTTCCAGAGAATTGGTCGAAGATCTCATTCTGAGCTGGGATCTCATTGACATCAAGCCAGTCAAAGGGAAATTTACTTGGTCCAATAAACGGGTGGGGCCTGGTCACATTGCTGCCCGGCTTGATAGGTTTCTCGTCCACTCCTCCTTCCTAAACTTTGGTCTATTAGCCTCCTCTAAAATTCTCCCCCACTATACCTCAGACCATAAACCCATTCTACTTGAGCTCGCCTTGGATCATGACCTGGGCCCTATCCCCTTTCGCTTTAGTCCACTCTGGATTCAGCATGAAGACTTCCTTCAAGTTGTCTCGGACTCGTGGATTCGCCAGATCAGAGGATCTCCATCCTTCATCTGGGAAGAAAAGTTAAAATGGCTTAAGCATGACCTGAAAGAATGGGCGAAACAAATAACATCCCCCATCACTCGAAGGAAAAAATCCCAAGCAGATCTAGAAGCCCACCAGTTTGATTTGGAATCCACTCCTTTGTCGGAGAGTCTCCTCCGAAAAGAAGGGGAGCTTCAGAAAATTTACCTCTCGGCCTGCAGAGTAGAGGAGGAGTATTGGAGGCATAAGTCCAGAAGCCTCTGGCTGTTAAGTGGGGACAAAAACACAAAGTATTTCCATAAGCAAGCCGAGGCAAGGAAAAACTTCAAAGTGGTTAGTGAAATAAATTTTCAAGGGATTGTGCTGAAATATTTCGAGGAAATAAAACATGCAGCCGTCTCCACCTTTCAAGATTTGTTCACTGCTCCTGGTGAGGACCCCCTTGATACCATGTCCCACCCGTTTGACCTCATCCCTCCCCTCATCAAAACTAAATACAACAATCTCCTGATATCCCCCATCACCATGAAGGAGCTTAAGACTGCTTTGTCTTTGATGAAACCTAAAAGCGCTCCTGGTCCCGACGGTTTCACAACCAGATTTTTCACTTGTTGCTGGTCAATAATCAAGATCGATCTTCTAAGGATGGTTCAGAATTCGCAGAATTTTAACAAGTTGGGAGGAAGCACCAATTCCTCCTTTCTTGCTTTAATTCCTAAGGAAAAGGGAGCATCTAGCTTCTCTCGATTTCGCCCCATCTCCTTGTGCAACACAGGGTATAAACTGATAACCAAGATCATTGCCTCCAGGCTCAAAAAAATCCTTCCCAAGGTCATCCTAGAAAATCAAGGCAGCTTTATTAAAGGAAGGAAGATTCTTGACAATATCATCCTTATCCAAGAAGTTATTCATTCAAGCTACCTCCGCAATGAGAAAGGCATGGTCATCAAGCTCGACTTAGCCAACGCCTTTGATCGTGTAAAGCACGACTTTCTGTTTGTTGTCATGGAAAAGTTTGGCTTCTCGAATGCCTTCATTAGCTGGGTCAAAGGTTGTGTGTGCTCACCTTGGATTGCCCCCTTAGTCAATGGGCGCTCTACCAGTTTCTTTCAAGCCTCCAGGGGTCTCAGACATGGTTGTCCTCTCTCCCCCCTGCTCTATGATATTCAAGCTTCCGTGTTGATTTTTCAGCTAAATTTCGGTCAGGAGATCCACACTCTTCCGGGCCTCAGAATGGCGAATAATGTTCGTGAAATAAACCACGCGCAATTTGCAGACGATACCTTGATTCTGGGGGGAGCAAGTGTTCAATCAACAAATTATTTCAAGCAGGAGTTGGAAATCTACAAGCAGGTTTCGGGGAGCAAAATCAATTTTCAAAAAAGCAAAATATTCAGCTGGAATTGCTCTGTTAGAGAGCTTGGAGAAATAGCCAGAGTATTGGAAATGGAAGGAACACTTGACTAGGACGGATTCACTTATCTGGGCATTCCTATCTGCAAAACCGCCCTCAAGTCAGAGAAATGGTCCCCAATTTTAGACTAACTTAAAGCAAAAATCCAAAGCTGGGGGGCAAATTGGCTCAATATAGCAGGTAAGACGGTCCTCCTTAAATCCGTTTTGAACAGCTTTCCGATATACCAATCCTCTATTTTGCTTGCCCCTGGCTCTGTTATTCACAAAATAGAAAGTCTGCTCAAAAAATTTATCTAGGAAGGAGGGAAAGGAAACGAAAGAAAGCTTCATCTGGTCAGCTGGGGGAAAATTCAAAAACCCCGCAACGAAGGGGGTCTGCAAGTGAGGAGCATAGCCAAACAAAACCTAGCCATGGGATCTAAGTTACCCTGGCGGTTAGTTTTAGGGAAAGAAAGTTGGAGCAAGGAAGTCCTGCACAAAAAATACTATCTTGGCAGTAGGTTGCGGTGTCTTGACTCCCAGCCGTCGCTCAGAACCGGGTCCTTGATATATGCAATGTGTCTCAAGGCTTTGGATATCTTCAAAGAAAACCTCTATTGGATACCAGGGAATGGCAAGAAAATTAAAGTGTGGGAGGACTCCATCCTAGGCGAAGCACCTCTGGGGCATCGAAGGGAATTGAACAATATCAAACTCTGGTTAATGGAGAAAGGAGCGACTTCCCTATGGGACCTGGCTTATTGGGAAGATAACAACTGGGCTAGTTGGGATCTGGGTGATTACCCACCGGAGTTAGAAGAGGAAGCAGGTCTGCTTGTGCATTTTCTTCAAGGAAAATCCCCTATCAAAGAAGGGTCCAAGGATAGAAGGGGGTGGGGGTGCAAATCAAGAAATTACTCAGCCTCTGAAGGATATCGGGCCCTCCAAGCAATCCCTTATGCTGCCCCTAATCCAGTAGTGTGGAACTTCCTCTGGACAAATGCCTTCATCCCTAAAATTGATATGTTTTGCTGGACTCTGGCCCACAAAAGTATCCTATCTAGTGAAAATTTGCGAAAGCGAGGTATGGAAGGTCCCTCTCGATGCCCCCTTTGCAAAACAGAGGAAGAAACTGTCGATCATCTAATGCTTGGGTGTCCCTACTCCAAATTTGTCTGGAGGGAGTCCATTGCATTGAACTTTGATCTTAAGCTTCCTGATACCATCCAAGAGTTATTTTCCAATTGGATGAGTCTCTCCCCTTTCTAGCTTCCCAAAAAAATCCTGCTTAAAACGGCCTGGAGGTGGCTTCCGAAAGCAACTTGCTGGAAAATATGGCTTGAGAGGAACAATCGCATCTTCGGAGAAGAAGAACGCCCTCCTTCCAAAGTAGCCATCCAAATCAGAGTGATCCTCGGTGATGCCCTAGACCATTGTTCTTCCCTAAGAAATGCCAGTCAGCTTCTCCCTGAAGAGACTTAGTGGTTGACTCTGATCGCTCCAAATACTCAGCTTCGCCCTTTGTCCTATGCCCCTAAGCTTGCTGCTTGGGAAATCCGGCTAGAGGAATCTGAGTTTCTCACTTGGAGAGCCACCCTGAACGAAGTTTGCCTATTTTTCGATGGCACTTCTAAGGGCAATCCAGGAGTTGCTGGGGGAGGAGGTGTGTTACTTTCCACTGATGGAACCATTGCATGCACCTACTCTTGGGGGTTAGGTGTAGAATCAAATAGCATTGCTGAATCCTGTGGTCTCTGGAAAGGATTGACTCTGGCTCTCTCTAAAGGAATCACCAATCTCACGGTCTTCGGTGACTCAAGAATTCTTATTCAAGCTTTGACAACGAAGAGGCGGCCTTCCCATCTGAAAATGGCCTTGATTTACCAAAAAATCCTGCTTCTGACCAAAAAGTTCCAGACCATAAGGTTCCTTCACGTCCTCCGTGGGTTGAACTCGTTGGCTGACAGGGAAGCTAATCGGGGAACTCTCCTGGGAAGGAGTACATTACAGGTTGATGGAATTGACAGCCGGTGCGACATCCCGTGACAAAAACCTCTCTGTGATCTCCAGCTGCAACACTCAATGCTGCTACAGCGTACTCCAGTACTTTGGCTATGCAGAGTCAGGATTCTCTGTCTTAAGATCTCTGCAGAAATCTTTGGATTCTATGTGCTCCCATGACCTCTCCAATCGGCATCTCTCCTATTTATCCAAGGTGCATCTCGTCTCCATTCAAGCTCGTAGCTCCCATACGCTTGTTCGCTGCTCCAAGGGATTACGAGACTGCTGTTCCAAAGGCACTGCTCCTGTCCACTATTCTACTCACGTCGGTTGTTCCATAGGATCGGCTCGCGGTTGCTGTCCCACAGTCTCGGCTCACGACTATTTCTCTCCCGTCCTCTGTTCGGCCCCCAATATCTGCTCCAAGGATCCTCACGCCCCTTGCTTCAATTTCTCATGGCATCGATGGGTTCTTCAGCCGTATCTGGGCCAACCGTCGAAGAAAGACTCGACGTCCTGGAACAAGCGTTGGCAAGGATGCGGATTCAAAGAAGCTCCTGCAATTGACCATCGCGACTGGGGAGAAAAGATGGGACCTGCTCAATGAGGATCTCAGAAAGCTCCGTGAAGATCTCTCGGCCCCCTCAGAGGGTCTGGATGAGTTCACGGAAGGAGTCTTCACCAATTTCAAGGGTGTTGCCAATGTTCATGGGGATTTTGGATATCGCATCTGTGCGCTGGAGACTACCGTCAACAAGCTGCTGGCAAAGCTTGACAAATGAACTCCGCAGGTCCGGCCCTCAGGAGCATAAGAATAAAACCATATCGCTTTTCTGTTCTCAGTCTATTGTTGTCTTCTATGAGGATTTGCGCCTCCCTGATGTTTTTCTACTTCGTCCTTCTGCGTCAGTAGCTAGCTAGTTTATGTCCATTGGAATGCCTTGGATTCTGAATTTTCAGATATCAGAGAATCCTGTCCAACAGTGTTGGTGTGTCATTTTGTCAAAGCACGCGGTAGCTAATTTACCGGAACTAAATTAATCTATCCCCACGTTATGGTAAAAAAAAAACAAGAATTCTAAAAACTCAAAAACTAGCATCCTGTTTACAAGAAGTGGTGGCATCTTGAACTTACCCTTACTTGCGCTTTTGTTAAACCTAGAGATTTATAGTTGGAATCCTCTCCAGATTCTCTATTTGGATGTAAAGACCTCATGTAGGGTCCCTCACAACTACATCATATTACAAATATTATTAGTACCATGAAAAATGATGATAAGAGATAGAACAGATATAACAAAACTATAAAGACTACATTATTTTGCTAACAAACTCATGAATTAAAAAACATCACCAATTCATTTATTGCCTTAGCTTGTAGAAAAAATTAGATGAAATCTAACAGATGTAATAAATTTTGTTCATCCTAGTTCCATTATAAATAAGAAATGCAAAGATTACATTCTAGCATTGTAATACAACGAGTATAGTAAGGTGTTCACTCAATGAATTTTCCAGAAATGTACCATAACTAGAACTAAAACCCTCCCAAATACTAGAATTACACAATTTTACATTTCGCGTAAATTGGGTAAGGACCCATGCCTTGTGTGAAATTCCTAATCTCTTAAATACAAGTGATTTAGACTATGATCACCCTAAACTCTCTTGTTATTGGTTTGCATATTCTCTCTAGCACACTTATGGATTCTCCCTCTAGTGCACCCATAAATCATCTCCAATAAACTTCTTAGGTTGTAATGTTGTGTTACCCTAACATTGTTTTTCTCCTTGTTTATTACAGGAATTAGGGTTTGTTGGTTGGTTCAATTTCATCCTTGCGGTCTCTTACGAACCTCAACATGGTATACAAGAGAGTGTGGGAATTCCTTACTCATTTCTCTATTGGTTTATGCCCACAACTAGGGTTTATGTCCTAGCTGCAACCCTAGAGTTTATTGACCTACTATTGTGTTGATTCAATGGAAATTGATAAAATTATCTTATCAATCTTATCTTTTGTCATCCATAGCTACATACCCATGGTTTGTTGTTAAACATTGAATTGATTAGTGATATTCTTGTTCAAGTATGCCTATGAATAGGATTGTGGAACTTGATTTCAATGACTTTTATCTTACAATATCGCTATGTGAGAATTGCTTGCTTATTTGTTTGTTGTTGATGCTTAATTTCATTTGATTTTACCCTTGCTCAAACTATCATAAGTATTCCATGTCTTGATTGCCTTACCTATTTGATTTTGAACCTCATCTTGCCTTAAGCCATTTGCGAGTTCATTACATCATTTGTATCTCGAAGATGTATTTGTCTTGAGTCTTTGTACTTGTATTTATGCAAGCAAGGAAGGAACTAGGGTTTTGGGGGGAAAATTAGAGGATACTTGAAGTGTTAATGTTTGATTCCTTTTGTGAGATGGACGTAGATCCTAGGGCATGTGACAAAGAAACCCTAGAGGATACTTGGAGCTCTTTTCTTAGAGAGCTTGTGTGAGGCATGCTTAGTGAAATAACAAAATTGGACATGATGGTGTTGGTGCTAGCTTGTTGTGGAGTCTTTGGTGTGGCTAGAGAGCATGGTGGGTAGTCAGAGATGCTGACCACTAAGGAAGGTTGCAGGTTGACAGGATCTCTAGCACTGTCATGAATATACAAGGACATTTTGACAATTGTGGGGAAAGAAATCAGATTTGCAAAGATCTGTAGGATCCACTATGTCTTGCAAATGAAAATGGATCTTGAACATAAACAGGTTTGTGGAACTTGATTTCAACGAATTCTATGTGACAATATCACTATGTAAGAATTGCTTGCTTATGTTTATATAGTTGGTGCTTACTTTCATTTGATTTTACTTTTTCTCAAATTGTCATAAGTAAGTGAGAAATTAATAATTCCTTACCTTGTCAGAGGCTTGGAAAGTTGGATAAGATGCTTTAGTTTCATAGCAAGCCCCAAGAAATTGTCAAAATTTAGATGACACGCGAGTGGGTTGTAGAAAGGCACCACCACAGCCATTCATTGAGCTCCTCTTTGTTTCGAGAATAATTTAATATTCTCTACTTAACAGGGCCAACCACATGAAGGTGGAAGCTCTTATGGACCCTCCCCCCCCTCACATCACTCTCAATTCCCCATACCCAATGCATGTACTTGAAAGAAAAAAATTACGTGCAAACATGCAGATTTCATCATAAACAAACATTTACCATTCATTCAATAAAAGCTAACATTCATTAAACCATTCATTCATTCAGTCAACACATTCATTCAATAAAAGCTAACATTCATTAAACCATTCATTCAGTCAGTCAACACATTCATTCAATAAAAGCTAACATTCATTAAACCATTCATTCATTCAGTAGGCAAAAAATCATGCATGACATTATATTATCAAAAATAATTACACAATATTTCTTCAGCCACTTCTTTCTAATTTTTTTTCTCTTTACAAAATCAACAAGAAGCTCATCTTCTGGAACTCGTTGTCCAGTTCTTGGTGCTTCATCAACTTGCCGTGATGTTTGCCTAGTAGAGTACTCGTGATGTGGATTTTGCGGCAAGGGGTCCGGATTTGCTGCAATAATGTGAAAATGTTACATTGATATATTATGTTATTATAAAGGAAAGTATTTCATTTAAAGAAAAAACATTACAAAGGTGTTTTTTTACCTGTTGTGGCCACATCATGTTCTTCATATTCTTGTCCAGGCTCAACGTGTACAGTGTGAACCTCTACATGCTCTGTAGTTGAAACATGGAGAATTACATCTGCAATGTTATATATAAAATTGTAGCATATGAATAAATTCATTACCAGGATTCGAAGCATGATCTTCGATTGGTTGTTGTCCATCCTTAACATTAAGGGGATTATTGCTTTCCTGCTCAAAACAGAGTCAATATTTTATGTCAATTATTTATAACGAATAGATTGCACAAGTAATAAATCTTCATTAAACTATATAGATTTTATATACCTGTGCACGAGATGGATCACCAGAAGACTGTGTTTTCCCAGACAAGCTTTTTCGGCGTTCAACAACAGCTCCAAAGCCGTGCTGGAAGCCAAGCTTCAAGTCTTCCTCAGTGGGCACTTCTTTGAATCGGTCGGCCTGCATATTTGCATGACATCATTAATTTACCTTTTTCGGTGCAATAAAATGAAAATAATTTGCGATTTATTATTTGGATGCATTATTGGTTTTTCGATACTTACAATTTGTGCCGCCAAATTCGAATAACCACCAGGCCCAAGCTTGTGCTGGCCAATTTTTTCTTGTCTTTCCTTTTTGGCCTTTGATGTGTCTGCCTATGAAAGTGTTGAAATAAGTTAAATGTTCCAAATTCAAAATAAAAATTAATAATAATAAGGTTTAGAATTACATTGTGGAAAGTATTGCATACCTCCCTATGCCTGGTGGTAGCTTTCCTTCTTTTCTCAGAGCCCTCCCCTTTCCATCTTCCACTAGGGATTCCCACTCTCTTGATGGGATCATCGGAGGGTACTCATACCTAGGGTTCCTTTCTAGGTGAACCCTATATTGGTCCCGGACAATCTTCATATGTTGTCCAACCTTCTTTAGGATTGCGACTCGATCGAAGGTCTCGTTGCCAAACAGGCCACCAACCGATTAGTGAGCTCATATTTTAAATTTTAAATTTGTTTATCCCACCTTGTGCAGATGGTGGGCCCAAATATCTCCAAGGACAAATCATTTAGATGTTTATAAAAAACATCATTTCCTGCAAAACAATCATGCCATCATTAGTTGAAAAACAATGTTTTATCAGTATATTACAATCAAATTATAAACACTAACATTAACAATGTATAATTACCTGGGATATTCTCTATATTTATTGGAACGAGATCTTTGTCCACCAAAAATGTTGTCTGTATTGTACTTGTGCTAGTGACACAGGAAGATCCAGGAAATGTTGCTTCAACAATATCAATACTAGTAGGCTCTGCATCGACCCCTTCTTCTGCACGATTTGGTGTGTGTCGGTCACTAGCGAGTGCACTCACAGATGGCCTCAGGGGTGTCACGGAACTTGTTTCCAACTATTTAGTCGACAAAAATGGCACATGAGATGTACATGGAGTTGTTTTCTCATGTGACGACTCTCCGCGAGCATCACTGGGGCCAAAACCTCCTTGACCACTCGTGTGTGGTCGCAGAAAATCCTGTAAATACAAACCATATTTTATAATTTCACTATCATATAAAAGTAAAAATTATAAAGTTCTAAATGAATTTATATTATGATTCAAGATTCCGCAATTTATTTTCAAGGCATGAGATCTCTTTACCAAAACATCAACCTTGGATCTAATCTCATCTGTCTGTGGCTAAATGAATAGCAGACAAAGGATATCCTCATCAATTTTTCTCAAGGTATTCTCTATCATATTAACCGGGTCTAGAGAAGAACCAATGTCATCATCGCGCATCAACTCATGCACATCAAAAGCTATTGATTGTTGTGACGCTAGTTCATACGCCGAATCATTAGTATGCAACAAAAATATATAAAACATTATTGACGTGAAAGCAATAAACTGAGGAAAAAAGTATATTAAAAAAACATATCGATCATGATAGATTCCTAAAATTACAATTAGGTTTACATGATGCCTCGATGATGGTGTCGTCTGATCCCCAGCTGGGGACTTTCCCCGATCATCCCCCTGCTAAAAAGAAGTAGAAAACATTATCATAATGAAACCAATATACACACAAAAAAGACATAACAAAAAAAACATTATGCTACATATTATATTGGTACAATTCTAATGAATTATACATGTTTCCTTGAGGATCGTCTACTCAACAGATCAATGGTTATAGGTGACCTTCCCCGATCTACTAATAGGGAGGTGCCTCGATGAGAACCCTGCATCAAAAACATAGAAAAAATCATCTAAACGAAACCAAAATACTCACGGAAAAAACATAATAAGAAAACATTTTGATGTATTTAAATTGTTCAATTACAATCAGGTATACCTATTTCCCCGAGGCTGTTGTCGTCTAATCAACAGCCGGGTCGTTTCCCCGATCAACATTCTGCAACAAAAATATACATAACATTATCTAAATGAATCGAATATACTCTTGAAAAAACACAACAAAAAAACTTTTTGTTCATATTAAATTTGTACAATGGCATCGATGTATACTTGCTGCCTCGAGGCGGGTCCGATATCATCTACTGCAAGGGAGGTGCCCCTAACAGAACCCTGCATCAAAAACATAGAAACAATTATCTAAACAAAACCAAAATACTCACTGAAACAACATAATAAGATTCTTTTTTGACTTGTTTAAATTGTACAATTACAATCAGGTTTACTTGTTGCCCCGAGGCTGCTTTCGTCTGATCAACAGCCGGGTGGTTTCCCCGATCAACACTCTGCATCAAAAATAGATAACATTATATAAACCAAACGAATATACTCATGAAAAAACACAGCAAAAAAAACTCTTTTTTTCATATTATATTTTTATTATTACAAAGATGTATACCTTTTTCCTTGAGGAAGTTGTACTCCTCTGACCAACTGCTGGGGAGATGCCCCGATCACTACCCTACGAAGTAAATATAGAAAATTTAAACCAAATTATAACAATATACTAATGAAAAATCCTTAAGATGTTAAATTCATTAATAAAAGGTTGGGTAAATTGCTAGATGTACCACTCCCATAGTAATTGTGTTTGTATCTACTCGATTCAAATTGTAATTAATAAGCAACTCTTCCCCTGCAGCTATTGATTTAATGGAACATACAAAAACATAGTTTCCTTCATATCCCTCAAATATGCAGTTGGGTTGCTTAATTGTAGACCCTGGTTGTGTACTATTTATAAACCCCGCAATATTCCCTGTGGCTTTTGGCCTTCCGCCAATGTACAACGTTGCTCCTTTATTTTGATCTTTGTCTTTCAGCTGTAAATAATTTGCTGACAATACATATATGCGCATATTTCGTGTATATTGGACCAAGCGCATCCAATCTTTGTAGTTGTAATAGGGTCCAACATACTCCTTCAATTCTGTACATATGTCGTAACTGACCTTTATGCCATCCATGCAAAACAACCCCAAACCATGTAATGACGACGGTGCAATTTGATATATCCTCTTGTTCACACAAAAATCTGTGTTCAATTGAGGAAGATCCTTGGGTACCCATTATTTCACTAGATGTTTGTACCCAAGGGCACCTCGATGTCGCCTATGGTCTCATCATCATAGGAACATGACCCCCCTTCAGCGAGAAAAAATTCCATGCGTTTATGGAATTTTCTTCTAATCTTTTGACATCTAGTTGATATAACTCTTGTAGACCTACTAGATGTCTCACTTTCCTCTAGCCTTCCTAAACTCCCCTTGCTTGAGGAAGAAAGATCTGACAAATACCTATTTAGTTCTACCTGCACCATGGGAAAAAAGTTCAACTAGGACCTTGTTGGGTATGCATAGTTCATATTAGAAAATTACAAGGCATTAAGACGTGCATTTTCCACTATCATCATACATAGCAGTACATTTTCATCATACATTTTCCACTATTTTCATATGATACTTGTTAATTTTTCTTCAAATTTGGGTTTGAATCGAGATTAATCGGATATAAGGTGTCTTCACCTTAGTATACTTAGCATTTTGATGAGTTCCTTATGGTTGTTATAGTCATGCTTGATTGCTTGGGAATGAATGATTCTCGATTGCTCTCATTCTTGTTTGAGTTTAGATGGTAACATAAACTCACCATTTAATGGGTAGCTTGACCTTTATTGTTTGAACAGGTTTATATGGTTGTGAGCTCCCTTATTGTTACTCTATTAGGACTTGGGAATTCACCACATCATGTCTTCACTTGAGTTTCATTTGTACCAAGCCTAAATATTTTGAACCGATTACCTTCACTTGCTCTGAGTTACATCGAAATTTCGTTTGGCACAAATTATTGTTGCTATTCATTTTGGGTGTGATCATTTCAACCTGCTCAAACCCATGAGGCTTGACCTTTGACATCACTAGCCTAGTTATATTATGGTTTCAAAATGTAATGTATGAACAAATGCATGAAACAACAACATTATGGTCTTACCTTCAGATTCCTTCCAATTCCATAGCAAACAACTACCTATGTTAAATTAAGTTTTCTAGTGATGCACCTAAATAATATAACGTATGTGTATCACTCTACAAGTCTCAATACCTAGAGTGTATATTAACCATAATCATCACAATCATGTCATGCACTAGAGTGTATATTAACCTAGAGTGTATATTAACTTATTGAAACAATAATGGATGAGGAAGCAACTACTACATAAACTAAGTTAACCATGGAGGATTCACACCACTTCCTCCCAACATAACACATGTCAGTTATCCTAGCCAACAATTTTATACAACTTGACCCTATTCACATCACATATGGGATGGAAACTACATGAACAAATTTCCTCTTATTGTAAGGTAACATTTGTGCAAATCTTCTAGGAGTCCCAAACTTAGTGGTAGGGAATAACTCTAGTTTTCCCAACCTCAAATCAACCCTATAGATGTTGACGTTAATAGCTTTTTTTTTGTTGAGTTTTGGTGCTTAGATTCACATGTGAGTACCCACCTTTATATGTTGTTTGGTGATGCAAGGTTTGAGATTTAAAGGTAATGATGAGATATGATTGTTGTATGTTCAATGATGCCACAAAAATCTAAATTTTTATGTATGAAATGAGCTATGGATGCACCCTCTAGTCTACCCTTGGATGTTGGTGATAATGCTATTTGATAGGGAAATAAAATTAGACCTCTAATGTTCTCACCTACCAATACAATATGCCTATATTATCCTGCAAATTCGGTATTAGAAAGCCTCAACATCATGGCTCTATTGACGCAGTTTTATTGTTAATGGTTACATCATTTAGAATTGCCCTCAACAATTTGCAATATGCAAAAAATAATGATAAGATGGACCCAAATCCTACTACAAGTCAATCTCATACTTCTCCACTCATGTGAGTAGTCCCCAAGAAGTTCTTCATCTACACATCATGAAAATCAAAAAAGGAAATAGGGTTTAAACACCCTAAACCCTTTAAAATTCGTTATTTTGTCTTCTCAATAATGAACCATGAGGTTTCCCTTTACACTAGTCATATTTACACATGATATTGCTACTACAACTACTCCTAAAGTTGGGGTGTCAAATTTATTTAGTTTATCTAGTTCCACTTTCAATGCCAAAGTTACCACAAAGGTTGCAATTGGAAAGGATTGTCTTGAATTATACCAGCAGAAGAGATGTCCCCGAACTATGGTATTGATGTCACCCTCATGGACCTTTCCATACCTTAGTTTGTCAATCACCATTGGTTCTACTAAAGAGGCAGCATGTTTTGTTGGCCAAGGAAATAAAAAATACTACTCTTATTAGATATTATATGGGCATTTCAATGATAAATGTCATGCCTTGTAGGACAAAATACAAAGTCTCCTTATAGAACTGTAACAAGAAATCCAAGAACCTACCTTTGGGAACAACAACAAAGACTTGAATTCAACAATATAGGCATAAGTTAGATCTGTTTAGTATTTCTTTATAGCTTTCTGCTAGGTGTACGCTATAGGTAAGTGCATATAATGAATAGTTTATTACCATGTCAATGAAGATTGTGAGGTGCATATCATAAAGTATTCCAAACCCAATTTTCTTCATTTAACACAATAGGAATAACCTGTGAAAAAACAATCTGCTATGTTAATGTAATGATGGTTTCCTTCACCCTTTGTAATAGATATAGTACTAATGTGACAAACCTTTCAATTGGGTTTGTATCCCACTTGTGGGACAAATAAGGTCAAATATATGCAATAGATCCTTGTAAATACCTCTTATTTGACATTGCCAACCCCGTTTGACACAATGTAATAGCTCCTTGTAACTACCTCTTAATTGACAAGCCAAAAATTACAAACTTTAGCACTTTGAAGGTGAACATAAACAAACAGAAGAATAAAAAATTGCTCTACTAACATAATGATGGTTTCCTTCACCCTTTGTAATCAAAATAGTACTAAAGTCATAAATCATGATTGTGGATTTTTGGATGAGCAAATTCATGTCATGAAATTTATGTGTCACTGTCCTTATCTCTATCCCGTGGGGAAAATACTCATGTTGTCTAGTCATGACTGTTTGTCAATATAATCTTGTTAGACTTTGCTCATCCCATATCTAATACTTATGGCATAATGGCCAAATAACTAGTTGTGGTTACCTCTGCTAAGATGCATAATAGGAAAATATTCATAAATGGGGAAACATTGCATTTGGTGGATAATGTCATTGTTTCTAATGTGTTCATTTTTTCTGATAACACAAAATTGTTCTATTATTATGGATTTCATTTCTAGAAGTTTGATTTCAGTGATAGAGCATAATCAAAATCAAAATTCATTTTCGTATAGGATCTGTGTTGGTGAAGCATGAGGGCTATGATCCTTGCGTTTATGGATGATAAGAGCAAGTTTCTCATATAACTTGAATTGGTTGGTAGAAAAGTATTGAATAGACTTTGAGAGATTCACTGAAATGACTACTCAACTAGATGGAAATTTGATAGTGAAAGAAGATGCATTGAAGAAGTGACAAGCAACTGTCCAAGAGACCAAGAAATTCCCTTCCATTACCACTGGGCTCACCCCAATTCACACTTTTGTTTTATTGGGTTAAAAGGAGAGGTCAAGCTCACCATTGAGGACAAACCACCTTTTAAAAAGAGAAGCAACCCCAAGGAGAAAGTATTAGCCAACAATTTTCCATGTAGGATAGCATAGACCCTAACCATTTCATTTCTGGTTGGTTGCTTCCTAGGGTTGACATCAAAAATAGGTTGATCAAGAGTGTACACAATAGAGCCTATGCATCCTTTCAACACTCTAACCTCGATGTCTACTACAGATTCCCAATTCCATGTCATGTCCCAAAATTTTGCATTGGGTCACAATGGCCTAAGCCCCTTAGCCATACTCATGATAGTTTTTCAAATGGATGATAAGGGTCAAATAAATGCCAAGAATGAAGTCCAAGTTAGTAATAATGTGAAATTAGATCCAAATGGACAAGGTGGGTCACATTAAGAGAAATTCCCAATTCAAAGTTGTAATATACCCATCCAAATGAACTGCCATGGAGGAAAATTGCTAGTTCCCTAGGTTTGAGGGTGGAAGCTTTGGGATTTGAAATAAGGGGGATAATAAATGATGTTTGAACATTAGAATGGCATAAATATTTAATAAAGAATCTAAATAAATAAATACAAGGGAAAATCAAAGTGGGAATTGATCATGAAGACACATGGAGGATGTGGGACTCACACACGCTAGATTTTCTATGCCACGTGGCATCCTCCTCTTGTCATTTTGAATCCACAAGAAGCCCAAGGTTCTTGGGATGATTTGGAAGGTCAATATACTTGATGAATCAATTAAGGTCGAATTGGAGTGGAAGAGTAACTCCCATGGAAGAGCAAGAGGCATTTTGGAGCCAGTGAGACACTTGGACTAGATTCCCTAGCTCTATGACAACAATGATGAAGATTCTATGACACCTATGACACAAATCAGACATGAAGGCTGACATCTGACATATATGACATGTCAGGGCTAAAAATAGCCTCCAAGAGGGTGCTCAAGTGATTTAGGGCAGCCAAAGAGACACCAATTCGAATTTGGAGAAGGAGAGGGCTAGAATTGGAAGGACAAGTGTCATACTTGGGAATCTCTTCCCAAGTTGAGTTGGCATGAAGCTATTGGGAGGAATTCGACCCATGGAGGAACTTAGAAGTTTATAAAATACAATAACAAAGAAGGATGGTATCTTTTGATCATTTTAGAATTTTCATTTTGCATTTGGAGAGGAGAGCTAGTGGAGTGCTACTCTACTTGCCTTAGCACCAATTTCGAGGGTGAAAGATTCCCATACTAGTTGGTAATTGGAAATGCCATTCAGACCTTTCATTTGGATATTTAATGGAGTATTTTGTTACAGTTTGAAGATACAAGGCAGCTCATGGTCACATCTCTTTCAGCTTGCTTCTACAACCATTCTTCCATTTCTTGGCATATTCTTGCTCCTTGAGGAGAGGCGCACTTGTTGAGGTGATGAACTCTTTGGGGTATCTCTTGAGGACCCATATCTTTGTAATATGATATATATACTATGTTTTTACTTCTCATGAGACTCTCAGGTCTAAATACCAAGTGAAGTTATGTAAAATTACCAAACAATGCATAAATGATGCCATTTCCCCTAGATCTTGTTGTTGGAGTTTGAAGAGACGTTATTTCAAGTTGTATGAGTTGATATCAGTGATTTTGTTGATTTATGGAGTTTTATTAAAGTTATCAAGAATTTTAATTAAGAGATCCTAAGCCCTTGGCACCTAAAATTCGAATTTCATAAGTCATGGTGAAAATAACTAGCTTTCCCCCCTATGTGAAATCTTGCATATAAACATATGATTTGAAGGAGTTGCAGAAGGCCAAAAGAACTAATTAAGGATACATTGGGGATATAATTAAATCCACTTATCAGTACCATACCTCTGTTCATAAATTTGGAATGGTTTAACAGCATTTTGGAAGCCATCTTTGTCCACTACCCTTGGGGGATTTGAAGCTCGAAATTACTAGTAATCTTCCCTACTTTGTCTAGATTGTAAATGGATGTTGTAGAAGTGTTTTAAGGGTTTTTAAGCATCCAAAAGCCTCTTTTATATGTCTTAATACCTCTCAAATACCTTCAGACCCATTATACAAGCATTTGGAGTCATTTGGAGACCAAGAGACCAATACTAGTCAAAGAGAAATTGCTAGTCAAACTCCCTACTTTGGCCAGAACTTAAAGGAGAGTTGCAGAAGACTCTTGAAGAATCTAAAGCATCCTTGAAACTAATAATTACGTCCTGATATCATCCATACACCTTATGTAACCATTTGGGAGCATTTGGAGTCATTTGGAGACCAAGAGACCAACACTAGTCAAAGGTCGAACTAGTGGAAAAAGTTGAAAATTTCACCATTTTAATAAATTTCAAAAAAAGGGACATTACAGTGGTATCAGAGCATGATCTTGGCACCTGATGTTTCATGATATTTTGTGAGAAGGTTGTCTTATTCTCACGTGGTGACTCCATGAAGGGAAGAATCCCTTTTCCTTATAGATTTTGAATACTTGTTTCTTATAGAGGTGAAGCATTTAACATTGTGAAGGCACTTGAAGGTTCAGCATGGCGGCTTCACTTCTTTGATTTTGGTATAATGTATGCATAAAAATTTTCAAATTTTGAGAAACATGAAATGGTCCCCATAAGCATGTTGGTTTTTTTAGTTTGACTTCTTGGATATCCTAGGGTATATAAATAAGTGGGATGATGTTATGATTGAAAAATTTGATGACTATGGCTTAATTTTTTGTGAGCATGTTGATTAAACTATAGGACATGTCACATCTTTCATGAATCTTATCTTGGACCTTGATATTTTTCATGAATATATCATGATGTTTTTTTTAGGTTTTACCTTGATAGCATTGTAATGGAGTGGTTTGATGATTTGGGAAAAGGAGAAAAATATTCATTTGCAGGTTTTATTAAGATATTTCTCAAGGAATGGGATCCTAACTATGAATATTCCTTGATGGAGCAATTTTTTTCATCCAATGAACCACCTTTGCATCATATTTCAAATCTAGAAGAAGAGGTGGATGAAGAAGACATGTATAATGCATCTCCAAGTGAATAATATTTTGTTGATGAAAGCACACAAGCATCCACTTCATCCTCTCTTTGTCAAGACAAGGGTTTGATTTTGAATCATAGTAGGGGCATGGACTGTTGGAAAAGTTGTAAAGACCCTATCTATGATACTTGTAGCGATGTGTCTAGTGAAGGTATTGTAGATTTTGAATCTTTGGGAAAGCCTAACATTGAGGAGGTAACTGTAGAAATTTTGTATGTTATTTTCCAGCCATATGCTCCTATTAATAATACAAATTTTGGGTGTCATATAAAGCATATTTATGCATATTTTTTTCATCCATCTATGGCAGATTTCATTTTAGCACTTTTAAGACAACTTCTAGCCATGCTCTATTAGGGATAATGCAGATTTTTCCTAGCATTTGGAGAATTTTATGATGGTAAACATGCATAAATTTTCCAACCACATTTATGCCCGTATTTTTGTGAAATATTGCATGCCTCCTCAATAATGGCATTCTGACACCATTGAGGGGTTGATCCTTTTCTAATTGCATTATTTATTACTGTGGAATCACCCTCTAGGTCAAGGCTAAGTGCCACTCCTAAACCTCATACTAATGCCTGAAATTGTGCAACATTGTTTGAATTGAGGCCTAGATCGATGGCTTTACCTGTAAAGATTATTCTCTAGGATAATGCTACTGTAGAAAAATTATAAGGTTCACATACTGAGCAGGATAACAATGGATTCAAAATGTTCATGTAGAATAAGGCAGTTCCTACCTTTTATCACCACAAAACAATGGAAGGACAATCGAACAATGTCTATGATGGTATGGGGCATCTACCCAGCTATTTTTTACGAAAATAATAGGTTCTATCAAGTATCAGGTGCAACTTTTTAGGTGCAAACCTCTTATGGAACGGTGCATAAATCACAAAATCCAAGGAAACCTTTCCAAGGAGTGGAAGAGAGTTAAAAACTCACGATGCTAAACTGCACCACTTACCAAATCAATAAGTTCCTACAACTAAATGGTAACTACAGAGACCTAAGTCTCAAGTAATGGGCCTTATGGAATCGAACCGGGGATGTAATCCAGGGAGGCAGGGATACTTAATGCCCATTAGAAACTAAGTGGGGGATCCAAATAGGGGTTGCTTCCTTCTTTCATCCTCGGCAACATATTCTTTCTATCTTTTTGTAAGGACGTATTCAACGACATAGTGACTTAGGGTTTGTCAAAAGAGATCTTGTGACAACCAACAAAAACCTGCGACTATTGGATCCCAGCAATACTGATTTACTATGTGAGGTGTAAATACTTTCGAGGGTAGATAAAAAGGGTAGACCCTATTATTATCCTTCTCTGATGGATAGCTTAGATGAGTGGGATGTGTCTATTATACAAGATAAAGCAAGAAGCTAATTATTCAGTATGGCTCGTATTGGGTGGCTAATTTTGCATCAACATAGAACCCTAAAATATCATAGTGTAAACTGTAGTAGATGGAGATAGAACAATTGGGTACTAACCAATTTGGGAGGCATTGCAGCCTCTATGGATTCTCGATGGCCTCCTTGACCTCCTTTGTGGCCTCCTCAACCTCCTCGAACTCCTATTTGACCTGCTCGACCCCCTTGACCTCCTTTGTGAAACCCTAAACCTCCTAGACCTCCTCTGCGGCCTCCTCAACCTCCTCTACGAACTCATCGACCTCCTTTGCGACCTATTTGGTAACCTATGCGACCTCCTCCACCTCTTCTGTGACCTCCGATGACCTCCGCGAGCTCCTCGAACTCCTTTGCGACCTCCTCGACCTCCGTGGTAACCTCCGCGGCCTCCTCTGCAATTGCGACCTCCATGGAAACCTCTGCGGCCTCCTTTGTGATTGTAATGGATTAGGAAACCTCTGCAACCTCCTCTACGATTAGGAAACAATATTAGAGACTACCACCTTCACTAACGCGTACTGAATTTTAGAGTAATCAATTTCATTGATTTGTGTGATTTGTTTTGGTCATATAAGAAGGGGTTTGTAACTACCTACATGTGTATAGTTATTGATTCTTTGATTTTGTCTTGCAAATTTTTTTGCACATGGAGTTATAATATGGAACATAGGCCTCATAATCCACTTTAAAGGAAGATGAATTAGAATCACATAATGGAATTCAATATTCAAGCCATAATTCCATATATCAAGAAATGTTTTAGTGATAGAGTAATTTCAAACTCCATTTGGTGGTTTTGATCTTAAATTTTACACAATATTCAAAACCTTTGCTTTATGAAATAAACTTAACTATGCAAAAGATCCATGTTTGTGAATTGGGTTGACTCTAAATACCTCGTTTCTATAAATATCAAATACGTTGAATCATTCACTATGATGTAGTTGTTAGAAATTTGGAGAGAGGTATACCTAGCATGGGTAAAGAAAACTATAAAGGTTGTAAGACATACAAAAAATAAACATGAAGGTTCAATAAAATAACATGTACTTCAAAGAGAAGGTCAATATGTTTGAATAAATGATAAAATGCGTGGATAAGAAGCTTGAGAACTTGAAAATACTATTGAGTGTAAGAGACTCTAATTGATATTATTACATATTTAAGCATTCAATCTCCTTTCGTTGCTATTGTGGAATTCAACACCATGTTGAAGCAAAGCATGTACAGTTAATTTTTTTAATACCTATGTGAATGACATTTTGAAAACAATACATGTAGCATTGGTTGAAAAAAAACCCAAGTCATATGGGATACGATGTACAAGGCATCGGTAAGAGAAGTGAAGGCATGCTAATTCCCACAGGGAGAAAAGTTTTGGAGGCTTCATCCGGAGCTTCACCCCATAAATTTTACAACCAACATAAGAGCATGGAAAATGAAGGGTAAATAGGATGAGGAGTTTCCAACATATCCATCACAAAATTATATATTGTCCACTGGCTTGTGGAAACACCAAAGGTTAGTTTCATTAATGAGTTGAATAGTAGAATAGTGTCCACATAAGGGGTAGCTTCTATCCAATTTTTTCCTTCAATATTCCATACGAATATTCCCTTCATAGATATGTATCAAAAATTGTTGCAAGTTCAATGACCTTGGTTTTTCCTTGGATCTTTATGGTAACCAAAAAATAAAACATAAGGCAAAATAACTGATGTTTCACCAAATTGTTTAGTGAGGAAGAGGAGGGGATTCCCTAAGTGGATAGGTGCAAGCATGAATGGGAAGGAAAAAATCAGGGAGTAGTATGGGGTGGTGTTGAAGATGCTCATGCATCTAAAGACACTAGGTGAGTGATATATAAGGGGAGTCTGACATGGGATTTTGGACTTTAGGATGGGGAGAAGAGGCGAGGAAAACTATATAAGGAGTCTAACCTTGGTAAATGGACTTTATGGTAGGGAGAAAAGGAAGAGACCTCACAATTATCAGAAGGATTGATAGATAATACCAAGGGGTGGGATTTAAAAGTTACTAAAGGGATCAAGATAATGGAATCAGATCCCATCAAATTGAATAAGTATTTCCCTCATGGTGGAATGATATATCTCCCATGAAGGTGTAGGGAAAAACCATCATCACATACAACCAAGGGTATCCATGGAGAATATTGTACTCCAAGTCCATTAGGATTACTAAGAAATGGGTGTTCACTATCTCAGTGCCAATATATAAGGGAATTTCAAAATATCCAAGGGGGTTTGGTCTCATACCTATTTGGGGGTTGACATCATTGACCTTTCACTCTATGGTAGAGAGAATGATAGAAAGGTGAAAGAAAATAGAAGGGGCCCAAGCTTGGGAAAGCTTGAGAATGAACTTGGATAGGGCCTCAATATAGTGGGTCATTTTGTCATGGGATGTTGTAATGAAATCCATAAAGGATATTTGGAAGGTGTGATAGGATATTTTTTGGACAAAGGAGGAAGTAGATGTGGAGGAATCCTGAGCTTGAGCAGTTTGAGGAGTAGAATGGAATCATGTATGAGACAATTAGAGTTTTTCTCTCTGTATGAAATATGACCCCTATCCAATGAAAATGTAGATTACCTTTGTCATCAATAAGTCTAACGGGTAGTGTTGACACAGTTTTGTTTGTAGAGACACATGTTCAGTTGGAGACTCAGGATTTAGGTTGTTTGGGTTTGATTTCACCCATAAAAGGATTTGATGTAGAGGATGAGGTCAATGCCATGTTTTATATATTCAATATCTTCTAGAAACACTTTGCCTTTGTTTCCTTAGTTTAAGTCTCATGTGAAAATATCATCGAGATAATCCTCGGTGATCTCTAATATGTAGTTTGTGAAGAGCCTTGAACCATTAGTGAATTCCTTTGTCTTTTCACAATTTTTTTCTATCTCCTTCTCTTCTCTGAACTCTTTCATTTCACTTTAATATTTTCATCATATTTAAAATTGGTTTCGTTATATTATAAATGTTTAATAGTTATAAATATTTATTTAAAAATCTAATTTCATTTTACAATTCTCCAAACTTGTTATAATTAAAATAGAGGTCGGATATCCGACAACCAAAGTCGGATAACTAACTAGCGTTGTCGGATAACCGATGGTTGTCGACTATCCGACTATGCCATGCATCAATTAATTTTTTTTCTTCTCAAAATTCATAATTTAAAAGTTGAAATCTGACGGCACAGTCAATTTCGTTGGATATTCTCGTCGGATTTTAGGTTCAAATTTTGTTGTGAGAAGCTTCCCTTTGAAAATCATGTTCACTAGTGTCTCCCTTTGAAGATTTATTTTCCTTTGGTCGAACTTCTTCTTTTTCTTTTGGCGCCTAGTATTTACTAGAAGATGGTTTGGTCGGTGAACTCTTAGTGGTTGCCTTCTTCTTTTATACCAAAGAAGAAGCTTTAAACTGTGATTTGGTTTTGTCTTTGTCCTCCTTGACGAGTCTCATTTAAATTATTGTCCTTAAACGGATTTGTGACCCATTCCATAAGATTTAGCTCCAATTCCTTTGAAGGGATCTGTTGTGCATTATCTTTTATTTATCCTACATCATTAGTCCTAGACCTCTTCTTAGATTTTGACTGCAATTTCTCTATTGCAACAAGATGGATGACTGGATTTGTGTCCTGAATTCTATTTCCAATAGCAATATCTTCTCTTCGAATCTTAGAAGTAGGAACATCCACCTCTGCTACGACCTCTCCTGCAATATGAAGTTCACCCTTCTCATCATCATATTTTCTATCACTGGGGGTCTAGGATTCCTTTGTCAGTCCTCCTGATAAATTCATGACAACCCCTGAAGAGGGATCTTGTTCTACCATGGCTTCCACAGCTTTATCGGAAATCCCTTCTCCTTCGACTTGTTTCCTCTTTTATTGGGACCTTCCAATACATTGTGAAGGCTCAGTTGATTGCTCTAATGGAGGTGGCTTAGAAGTCACTTCTTTAAAGCCTCCCCAAAAGAGGAAATGCCTTGATGTTCGACCTTTTTTCTTCAACTTCTCTTGAATTAGCAACCTAATAATACCATGGTGAAACAAGCTAGTTTCTACGTTATGGGGGTGCAACTAAACATGGGTTTCCATTTTTTACAAGCTTTTCAGTAAAAAGTAAGGTAGATTTATCTTTTTAGTTCCATTAAAATGAAAAAGGAACCGAAGGTGATACTGAAATTTGACTATTACCTAACTTCGCAAGTAAAGTATTTATGGCCCGCATATAGAATGTCTCTCCATCCCTTTGTTAGCACCCAAAATGACCCCCAAGGTTGTGGGAAGGGGACACTTCGGGGTAATTACAAAACCACTTTATACTTATGCTACTGACCCAGCACAGTCAGAGAGGGATCTCTCTTAAACTCAAGAGAGACTGAAAATAATCAATGATAAACACACAGCCTTCTTACTCAAGATATTCATTCAAAGCATACTCAGAAGGTAAGATTTATGCTAGGACAAATTGTTTAAAGGTTTGGTAAGACAATCAAGGGAGAAACATTGGGCGATGGAGTCATGGCCTAATACATAAATCAAATAACAATGCTACAGCGTGAAACATCAAAACAGAGGCAAGATAGCCACCCACTTCCGGTCTAAGTGCTATTATCTGGTGAAAAAGGAAGAAGGAACTGACAGTCCATTGACATGAGCGACCCCCAGAGGTGAATTCGATGTCAACTTTAGAATAAATATTGAGTGAATACCTGATGTTAAATTTTGAGTATTAAATTACAATACTATAGGATCTTTGCTGAGAGAATAACATCTACAGTATATCAATGCATGGCAATCATAATATGACAAGCATCATAAGAATCAAAAGCATAGAGACAAGAGACACAGAGTTTCCGTGGGGAAAACCCTAAGGTGAAAAACCCCACAACTTCCTTAGAGATAGAGAGAGAAATGGCTCAACCAAAATACAACCAAATAACACTGAGATAGTCTCCTAGCAGATGATCCTCCTCCTCCTCACTAGTGCGCCACTTTTCAGAGAGAGAGTGAGTTACTTTTCCGAGTGAGTAAAATAGAGATCTCCTATCTCTATTTATACTCACCTTTTTTCCCAGTGACTTACTGGGGCCGACTTGTCTACTTAGATACATCCACATTATATTATATATTAATCAGGGTTGACCCCATATGGTGGTCTAATAACCCATCGGCAAGTACACACACTTGCGACACTTGTCAGTCCACATGACGACACTTCCTTATAGAGGAATAACACATCTCTTATAAGGGTACAATAAATATATATATAATACACAGATGAAATACATTCCGAAGTTACATATACATCAACGCTCCCTCTTAACTAGGAAGGTATTTCTCGACACAGATCTGCTAGACAAGTCTTCTTCTCTGGATCATCGTCATTGATGCATCGTCATCATCATCGTCACTGCTGCTACTATCTCAACCAATCTCTGACTCTACTCGTCATAGGAAGTTCTACAGAGCCAGTCCTTTTTCATACTGGATGTAGGCCCACCACCTGCAGGTCTTCATCATCACTGGCCATACTATGGAATCCTCAGGACTTATTACGTGCATCACAAAACCTCGAAAGAGCATCCCAGGCTATTACGAGCACACAGCTCTACCTATAGGATCTCCCAGGGCACCGAATTACATGTGACCTCACCACAAAACCTCGCAAGAGCATCCCAGGCTGTTACGAGCATACAGCTCTACCTATAGGATCTCCCAGGGCAACGAATTACATGTGGTCATGGCAAAACCTCGCAAGAGCATCCCAGGACTGATTACGGGCACACAGCCCAACCTATCGGATCTCCCAGGGAACCGAATTACATGCCATAGGACAAAACCTCGAAAGAGCATCTGCCAGATATCCCAGGGAACCAAATTACATGCCATAGGCAAAACCTCGAAATACTATCTGCAGATCTCCCAGGGCACCGAATTACATGTCCTCCCAGAGCAAAACCTCGAAAGAGCATTTGCCAGATGTCCCAGGGCACCAAATTACATGCCATAGGCAAAACCTCGAAAGACCATCTGCAAATCTCCCAGGGCACCGAATTACATGCTCATCTGCACAACCTGATCCACAGCCACAGAGTAGCACCCTGATACTCACCATACATCATCCTGATGTATCCATGATCATCCTGATCATCATCACTGCAACGTCCTGCTGCATGTCATCTAGAGCAACATCCTGAAGCTCGTCATCTATGATCATCCTGATCATCACTGCAACATCCTGCTGCATGTCATCTGGATCAACATCTTGAAGCTCGTCATCTATGATCATCCTGATCATCACTACAACATCCTGCTGCATGTCATCATACCCGATCCACCTGATCATCAATGCATCTACCTGATGCATACCAAGTATCTACCTGATACATATCATCATACATGATCCACCTGATCATCAATGCATCTACCTGATTCATACCAAGTATCTACCGGATACATATCATCATACATGATCCTCCTGATCATCAATGTATCCACCTGATACAAATACAAATACATGATCCACCTGATCATACAATGTATCCACCTGATACATATACAGATACATGGTCCAAGCATCCAACATGATGCATATACAAAATACATACACATGATCCAACTGATCATATCCAGCATCCAACATGATGCGTACATACATACATAAAATGATCCAACTGATCATATCCAGCATCCAACATGATGCGTACATACATACATAAAATGATCCAACTGATCATATCCAGCATCCATCATGATGCGTACATACATACATAAAATGATCCAACTGATCATATCCAAGCAGAAACCAGAACATCATCCTGATGCTCATCATCCAGTGCTTACATCCACAACCATGTGAAGGATCCTCCTTCCAACATGCTTGGAATGGCTTCAGCAAATGTGTCCATCACTTCTTCCTCGAAGTGTCCTCAATCTGAAGTATGCCAAGCCTCTCTCTGAAGTACTCGAACTTCACCCTGGCTAGTGGCTTCGTCAGCACATCTGCAATCTGCTCGTCTGTCGCAACATATAGGAGCTTCACAGCTCCTCTCTGCACCATATCCCTGATATAGTGATATTTGATCTCTATGTGTTTCGACCTGTCATGAAACACTGGGTTCTCGGACAGCTTCACACAACTCTGGTTATCACAGAAGATACCAGTAGCCTCCAACGGGAGATCAAATAGCTCAGACAGTAGCTTCCGTAGCCATACTGCCTCACAACTAGCTGAACAGGCTGCAACATACTCTGCCTCAGCTGTACTCAGTGCTACACAGGATTGCTTCCTGCTAAACCAAGAGATCACACCTAATCCCATACTGAAGCAACACCCAGATGTGCTCTTCCTGTCTGCAGCACTGCCAGCCCAATCTGAATCGACAAAACCCTGTAGGTTAAACTTTTGATTCGCTTCATACTTGAGCCCATAATCCACTGTACCCTTCAGGTAACTCATAACATGCTTTACAGCAACCAGGTGAACACTCCTCGGATCCGTCAGGAACTGGCTCAATGTGTTCACAGCAAAGCAAATGTCTGGTCTTGTGTTCGTCAGGTACATCAAGGACCCAATCATCTGACGATACATAGAGACATCAACTGACTCAAATGAAGCATCACATAGAAGCTTCAGATTCGATGCCATAGGTGTGGTCATGGCCTTGCAATCCATCATCCCAAATCTCTTCAGGATATCTATTGTATACTTCCCTTGACCAAGGAAGATTCCTCCTGCACTCTACCACACCTCCATACCTAGGAAATAGTGCATCATTCCCAAGTCCTTCATAACAAATTCGGCAGCAAGCTTCCTCTTAGTATCTGCAATCAGTCTGTCGTCTCCTGTTACAAATAAGTCATCCACATACAGGAGTAGAATCACTGGATTCCCTTCCTCAACCTTGTAGTAAAGGTTGGAATCCGCTTTACTCTTGGTAAAGCCAAAGCTAGATAGAAAACTGTCCATCCTACCATACCAAGTTCTGGGAGCTTGCTTCAAGCCATACAAGGCTTTCTTCAATCTACACACATATGAATCCATGTCATGTATTTCAAAACCAAGTGGTTGTTCCACATATACTTCCTCTTCTACTACACCATTCAGGAAAGCAGTCTTGACATCCATCTAGTGTATTTTCCATTTCATTGCTGCAGCCAGGGCAAGTACTGTTCTGATGGAAGTATACCTAGCTACAAGTGCAAAGGTTTCTTCATAATCTATTCCTTCTTTCTGAGAGAAACCACGAGCTACAAATCTTGCTTTGTACTTTTCTACACTGCCATCTGCAGCGTGCTTGATTTTGTAGATCCACTTGGAAGTCACAACAGACTTCTCTTTAGGTCTTGGGACAACATCCCAAACATCATTCTTCATTATTGATTGGTATTCCTCAACCATAGCATCCTTCCATTCTTTCTTTTCTGCTGCCTCTTCATAACTGGAAGGCTCTTTGTTCATAATGTCACAGAGTAAAGCAACATAACTGGTGTGTGATCTGGTTCTCTTCTTTGCTCTGTGTTCTTCTTCTGGAATGCCAAATCTTTCTACATCATGAATGAGCTCTCTAGCCCATACAGGTTTCCTCTTGTGAGAGTTATCCTCACGGGGTGGATCTACAGGTTCTTGTGGATCTTCAAACTCACGAACAGTTTCTGGAACTGCTTCAGTCATGGTAGTGTCCTGAAATCTTGTTTCCTTGGGTTCTTCATAAACTTCGGTAGGTGCCTTTCTTGATTTGATGAATGCTAAGTTTTCATCAAATGTTACATCCCTACTGACATCAATTTTCTTGAACCCTGGAAAGTATATTCTGTAAGCCTTCGAGCTTTCACTATAACCCACAAAGATGCCCTTCTTTCCTGAAGGATCTAGTTTAGTCCTCTTCTCTTTCGGAACATGAGTATATACTAGACAACCAAATATTCTGAGATGGCTGACTTCAGGTTTCTTACCAGAAAAGACCTCTTCTGGTGTCTTGTTGTCCAATATCTTGTGGGGTGTTCTGTTCTGCACATATACAGCTGTTCTAGCTGCTTCTGCCCATAGATGCATAGGAAGATCCTGGTCATGCAACATTGCCCTTGCTGCTTCCATGATAGTTCTATTCTTCCTTTCTGCAACTCCATTCTGTTGAGGATTATAAGGAGCAATCAACTCCCTCTTAATCCCTGAATCACTGCAAAGCTTCTTGAAGTCACTTGAGGTGAATTCTCCACCATTGTCAGATATGAATGTCTTGATTTTCTTGTCAGTTTGATTCTCCATCAAGGTTTTGAATTCCTTGAATTTATCAAGCACCTCATCTTTTCCCTTCAAGAAGTATACCCAAGTCTTCCTGGAGAAGTCATCAATAAATGATACATAGTAAACATACCCACTTAGGGAACTGGATGGCATAGGGCCACATACATCTGAGTGGATGATTTCCAGAATGTCTTTTGCCTTGCTTTCACTGCTTGGGAAAGCCTTCTTAGTGTTCTTTCCTTTTGCACATCCTTTGCAAACACCTTCATGTTTGGTCTTGATTTCAGGAAGACCCTCTACTGCCTTGCTTGCAATTGGAAGTGCTCTATAGTGCATATGAGCAAGTCTTCTATGCCAAAGTTCACTTGGTTCGATGGATTCATGTACCATAGCATGTTCAGGTTGTCCTTTCAATTTATACAAGCCTCCCTCTTGCTCTCCAATCACTACTGCATCATCTATGTTCTTTCCCTTTGGCCACATTAGGACTTGGCCATCCACAAATGCAACCCTCATACCTTTTGCATCCAATGCATAGATGGAGAGTAAGTTCTTCTTGAGTCCAGGCACATAAAGGACTTCTTTCATCTTCAAAGATTTTCCAGAATCTAGGTTGTAGGAGGCTTCACCACTTCCTTTGATTGGGTATTGATAATCATCCCCAAGTTTCACCTTATGGGGCGATTCATGTTCAGAAAGGTTCACAAAAGATTCCTTGAACCCAGTCATGTGTTTGGAAGCCCCACTATCAATCAACCAATCATTACAACCATGAGAAATAGTACCTGTGAGAGCAGAGATCAGAACATACTCTTCTTCACTTGATGAGTCATCATCACTATCACTTTCTGCCCTAGCCTTCTTCTTTGGAGGTTCATCATCTTCGGCAGCATGAGCATGAAACCTTCTTTTGCTGCCCTTCTTCTTCTTACTGGAGTTGTTGTTATTATCCCTTTTGTTCTTGGGACAATCTGAAGCAAAGTGACCCTTCTCATTGCATGTGAAGCATCTTAGGTCTTTCTTGTTCTTTTGATAGGATCTATTGTGGCGGGAGTGATCCTTCTTGGTTTTGCTTCTCTTGGTGTGAGCTGCAAGAGCTTGATCTTCACCTTCCATCTTTTCTTCACGAGCTATAAGTATAGCTTCTTCTTGAGAGCATTCTTCCCGAAGTCTACTGAAGGAGATCAACTTCTTCCTTGCACAAATTCCTTGAATAAAGGAATCCCATGACCTGGGTAGGCCATTCAGAGTGGTCATCACCACTTCACCATTCTCCACCATTTCATCTACTGCTTCTAATTGTTCCTTGATCTGGGAGACCCTTGAAAAGTAAGATTGAATGGTTTCTCCATTCTGAAACTTCACTGCTTTCAATTGGTTCCGCAGGGTCATCTTCCGATTTATGTTCTTTCCTTCAAATAGCTTGGTCAAAGATTCAAACATCTCTTTGGGTGTCTTAAGAGAAGACACATGAGGTATGAGATGGTATTTGATAGAATCAACAATGATTCTCTTTGCCTTGACCAAGTTTTTCTTGTGCAATACCTTGGCTTCTTCATCCTCTGGGATAGGGATGTCTTCTTTCACATATGAGTCCAACTCATTCTCTTCCAGGATTAACCCAATCCTATACTTCCAGGATCGGAAGTTATCAGCCCCTTCAAGCTTATCCTCAAGCTTGGTGTGGAGAGACATCTTTAAGAGTACTTCAAATGGAAATAGAAAAGATTTAGGACTTACCACTTGAAGTGCTGAAAACTGGATCTGGTCCCGGATTAGGGTTTGTCAGAGAAACCCTAAAAATTCAAAATGTGAATTTCAAAATTCTGAAAGGATAGAAAGATGTGCCTTGGAGAGCTGATCATCCTAGTACATTCAGAATTTGAGATCAGCAAGGTCTTGCCCTTCAAAATTTCCTTTTTGTCCTCTCGGGTTCACTAGGGAGAGCCCTGAATTAGGGTTTGAGTTTCCCGGAGATCTACCCAGCCAAAAATCTTGATCCAACGCTCTAACCTTCGATTTTTGCAAGGAGCTTCCAGCTGTGCCTTCAGTTTCCAGAAATTCCTATTTTTGTGGAAACCCTAATTTTTAGGGCCAAATCTGAAAATGCTCGGAACTGAATTCTGATTGGACAGATAGATGCGCCTTGATGAGTAGATCCAATCTACTATACTGAATTTCAAAAATCTGTGGAGAGAAACCCAATAAACAAGGAATACAAGCTTCCGTCACTGCAAAATGTCTTCTTCTCAGTTAAGCTCTGATACCATGTTAAATTTTGAGTATTAAATTACAATACTATAGGATCTTTGCTGAGAGAATAACATCTACAGTATATCAATGCATCACAAGCATCACAAGCATCACAAGAATCAAAAGCATAGAGACAAGAGACACAGAGTTTCCGTGGGGAAAACCCTAAGGTGAAAAACCCCACAACTTCCTCAGAGATAGAGAGAGCAATGGCTCAACCAAAATACAACCAAATAACACTGAGATAGTCTCCTAGCAGATGATCCTCCTCCTCCTCACTAGTGCTCCACTTTTCAGAGAGAGAGTGAGTTACTTTTCCGAGTGAGTAAAATAGAGATCTCCTATCTCTATTTATACTCACCTTTTTGCCCAGTGACTTACTGGGGCCGACTTGTCTACTTAGATACATCCACATTATATTATATATTAATCAGGGCCGACCCCATATGGTGGTCTAATAACCCATTGGAAAGTACACACACTTGCGACACTTGTCAGTCCACATGACGACACTTCCTTATAGAGGAATAACACATCTCTTATAAGGGTACAATAAATATATATATAATACACAGATGAAATACATTCCGAAGTTACATATACATCAACACCTGAAACAATAGGCAGAGCTTGCTACCAAGAATTTTGTCCTACTATACACTGATTCCAGATATGAAAATGAAAACATAATGTAAGTAAATAACGAGAAGCACAATCACATGGGGAGAAGAGAAAAAACAGACTGTAAGCAAAGCGACACATGAATCTCTGTAAAATGCCAGCTTTAGGCACTGCAATTCTATTAATGATTGTGCTACAAAACAAATATCGGCTCTCCCAGTCCTTGGACCAATGATTTTCTTCAACCCTTTGATCTTCTATTACACAGATATTTATAGGCTCCTAGCCTTGGACCGATTATCAAAAACAATTACAAAATATGCTGCCACCTATATGACCCAGTTCGCCACTTCTAACAACAAATCATAACGTGAAAAGGACTACTAACACACTAACCATGACTACTTCTATAGGTGTCCTTTACAGAGTGCAGACCACGATAGTCTTAAACAACCTAGGGACCCTAACAAGCCTCAAACTTGAGGAAAAAGACAACTATACATTTAGCCAAAGACAGATTTGCCAGGTGGCAAAGAGAAACGGCACGAACAGGCTACCACCTTATTCTTGAGCCTTCAATTAGACCTACGGCTCGAAAAAGTCTTCTACCCTCAGGGAATATTCCTTCGGTGCTTCCTCTGCTGAAGTAGGATCTGTCGTCTCTTCAGTGGGGATGATGTAATCTTTGATAATATCCATGTCACGAAGGGCATCCCACTTCTCTTCTTCGGTCCCTTCCTTCTTCGGTCGACGTCGAACCTGTCTTCATATCTGTCGGCCTCCGTGCTCCTCGGGCTCGCTGGCCGAACTCTCTTCCACGCGGTCGAATACTAGCAGAGAGGAGGGAATATGCTCTTCCTCCACCTCAGACCATATTTGCTCTGGTACAACAACCACCTCGGCTCCCTGGTCGCTCTCCATAACCAGATTGTAACTGAAAGATGTCTGAGAGGTCAAGCTCGCCACCTTTCTCATGCCACTATTCTGAATCAGGATGTAGGGACCATGCTTATAACGGCCGTGACGATGACGGCAGCTACATGTGATGACCACCGCCATGATGGCCTGACCAAATCTCCCAATTGAGTTGACGCGAGACATACTTAGATAGGATTTTTGGATAGGTGGAAAAGCATAGGACGGCACTGAGGTGGCCTCCATGCTATTTGCGATCATTTTGGTGGCAGTAGAGATGCCCCCAAGCCGTCTATCCACCTGGTCGAATTTAGACCGTGGATCTTAGCCCTGCTGACATCCGGACCGTCGGATGGTGCTACCCCTACCGTGTTCGCAAATGTGAATCATGTTGGCCCGGCGCACAAGTAAGATCTGCGAACTCATTGTGAGCCATAGATCCCTTGCCTGCTGAATCAGAGCCGTTGGAAAAGGCCAGGGTTTAACCCGAGTTCGCAAATATGAACCATGACCTTTTTCGCGCATGTCGTATTCACGAACAAATCTTGGACCGTCGATCAACCTTGACATGCCTGTCGGGTAATGCCTTCGCTCGCGATTATGCAGCTTCCAACTTTCACCGTGAAGGGTGCCTTGCAACCGTCGATCTTCATCGCTCTTAACCCAGGCCTTCCAGAGGTGCCATCATACACCGAGGGTGCATTTCTTCATCTCAAGCCTATTTAGCACTTTCTGTCCATGGGTTAGGTCTGCTGCATAAAGCTTTGAACCCTTTATGTTTGGACCATGGGTGTCCGGATCAGTGCTTTTCCTCTGCTGCCTCTTTACGAACCTAAATCTCCTCCACACCCCTAGCAAAATTCTAGTGCTAACACCCTTTACCACCCAAGTACAAGGGATTCTTTTACTCCAGTCAGGTTTTGCATACTCTGGAATCAGGAATTGATTATAATCGCAATCCTTCATCGGTGCGCTCTTAAACCACCACTCGCCCTCCTATGGAAGCCCTGTACAGTGGGCGATAGAGTCCTCAGTCACTATCAATGTTAATTGTCCCAGTTGCACTAATATACGACCATCAAACACCTTCGTGAACATCTTCGTCACCCTGGTATTGTAAACATGCAGTCTTTCACAAAACGACAACCATCCTGCCTCCCTGAAATGATATTTACAGATCGGGTAATTGTCCAAAAAAATTGCACCCACCGGCTCAAATCTAGATACCATCGAACTTAATTTTTTATTTCGCTGTTTGTCTCCCATCTTTGCAACCTGCGGCGATTAATCATCTCAATTCTCACAGGTTCTGCACTCTATAGTCTATAAGGTAGGGCAAGGTGTCATTTTTTCTTTTCTCTTTGAGTTTTATAGGGTGTATAATGAAGTGACGTGGATCCTTACAGCGATCCAAATCACTTACCGATAACGGATATATGCATGGAGAATCATGATTTTAGACAAGATCGAACTTAATTAGGAAAGGTAGCGGTACAATGGTTATCGTATAGGGATGAATTGGTGAGGTAACTTGCCATTATTAGAAATGATATTATTCATGTTTATCACTAATTTCCAAAAACAAGGGATAACCTTACCATGATTTCCCTGGTACGGAAAACTAAATTTGGGGGATTTTGGTATGTGCAAAAGAATGATGGCGTTGATGGATCACGCAACTCTAATAGCTGGCACATGAACTTACCACTAGCTTTTAAGGCTAACGGCTACCGAAATTGAATGCACGGGCCTCTTTGCAATGTATCTGTACAGTAGTGGGTGTCCCGCTCCTAGCTAGCTCTAACATGGAATTTTATGATGATGGCGCTCCTAGATAGCTCTGACTCAGGATTCGAAGATGATGTTTCTCCCTATTGGCTCAGACTTGGCGCTTGATGATGATGATGACGCAAGGTTCGAATTGAAAGATCATAATATTCTGAGGCTGGGTGTACTCTCTTCATATGTTCTGACGTGTTCTCTTCATCATTGATGTAACTCGGCCTTTTACACCTTATGAGCACTAATCGGGAGCACTTTTCATTCAACAATATTAACTTAAGCAAATGATGCATTTTTCCTATGTTGAATCCAGTAGTATGACTAGAACAGTGCACCGCCATGAACAAGATAGATCAGCAAAACTAAGAGGGTCACTTATACATGACTATTCTGGTAGCATCTTATTATAATCTGCGATGGAGCATGCTACCGGAAAATGGTACTACGGTAGGTCACAGTCCTGAAATATGAGGTACTATATTATCAGAATATGGCATTCCCGTAGCCCGACGATTCTGAGAAATATGTCGTGATACTACCGGAAGAGGGTACTCTGGTATTCCATGATTCTGAAGAACATGCAATCGTGCTACTGGAAAGAGGAATTCCAGTAATTTCCTTCGTTATACTTTGCGTTGTGCCATCTTACTGGAATGAAATTTTCTTCTTATCTATGCAGATATCAACAATGAAGACAAGGGTATTATTGTCTGCTATCTTCTTTATTGCATATTATGTTGTCAATGAGTATTTGAGCACCTCATACGCGGATTTGAAGCATTGGCCTTCTGAACATCCAAATTCAGAACATGTTGTGTCCATCCTTCACCCTAGTTTTAACTAAAAATATCCTGATCTCATATATGCCTTCTTCAATCCATCGAAAGGTGTTGACTTTCTTTGTCTGAATGTCATGCATTTGTCACTGCATCCTTGATCTTCCTCAGGAACTGAGGGCATGTTGAGTTGTCAAGTGGCTAGCATATTTCTCAATCAAAGATTCATTCTACTATTCTATTGCTATGACACTTTTTTTTTTGATAACTTTGTCCTAATACCAAACCTGTCCCTACCACCATTCTTTTATCAAAACTATAACTCTGCTGGCAAGTATATAATAATTCTAAGCTGATCTAACAAAATTCCAATTCTGTTGCAAGATCTCGGAAGTCTTCATCTTGTCCCTTTCTCTGTACAGTCCCTTTGTACACAAAAAATGGGCTGGTGTCGAATGTGCAAGAGACTCATTGGATTATCGTCCATTAATGACTATTGTTAACCAATGCAAGTTTCACCAGCATTAATGTGATTGGGAACCAAGGCACCATGATGCATCCTAACAGGTGTGAATGAATGATTTGATGTCGAACCCCCTGTAGGATCCAACAGTCAAGAGGCATTAGTGCATCCCCACTACTGTTGGTGAGATGATCTATCATTGAGGCATACAGATCTCAAATCATCATATAAGCTCTAGTGTTGAAACTCAGATGATTTGCTGCGATCAATGTGTCAAGACTGTTGAATGGAAGACCTTTATGAATCCTTCATCAATCCAACATGAGCAAGAACAAGAATTTTTATTGAATGATGGAAAAACATAACTTGAACTAGGAACCTCACAAGTAGGAACACTAATAAGACTCTATTGTCTCGTGGATTTTTCTCGAGCCTAGGGCAGTCAATGCTCACTCATATTTCATTTTTAGGGAGTCTGAAAATACTTAAGAAAACTCCAGGGGGAACCTTTGTCACGATTGATAATCGAGCACGATAAAGATTTAATATTAATCTCGGCACAATTTCTTTTCCGTAAGTAGTCCACTGAGTCCAGATAAATAGATGAACCTATACTCAATAGATGTCCTTCTTCATGTTTTAATGAGCATCAAAAGGAACAAAGCAAGATCAAGTTTATTAGTTAGATAAAGCAATTTTATGTTTTTCTCATGTTTATGGATTTTTGATGTTTTTGTTAGGTTTATTCAGACCTTTATTAGAATTTTAAAGTGAGGGAACATAGATAGGAATATTACCTTCATTACTTACCAATTCCATCTCATTCTGTTGCAGCGTGCTTGAAATGAATTCTACCTTTGACATGGGATTATGATACAACTTCAGTCTATGCCCATTCACTAGAAAAGAAGTTTGATTTTCATCAATTTTTTTAATCCGAACTGATCCATTTCAAAGATAGTGTTTATTTTGTAAGGCCCTAGCCAATGAGTGGTTAGTTTCCATTTAAAATTTTTTAAGTTTGAATCAAAGAGAAGTGCCCAATCACTGGGATGAAATTGTTTCTTCTTAATCAGTTTGTCATGCCGTTATCCTTTGTTGTTGAACCAGAGTGGTATTCTGAACAACATCTTTTCTAATCTCATCCAATTGGTTCAGTTGCAATATCCTCTATTGTTGAGCCTTTGTTAGGTCCATCCTGAGCTCTGTTGTAGTCCTAAAAGTATTTATTTGAAACTCTATATGAAGTAAAACCTGCTTTCCATATACTAATTCATCTGGGATGAATCCCCTGACATTCCTCCAAGCAGTCATGTAAGCCCACAATGTTTTTGGTAGTCGGTCCACCCAATCCATGTGGTGTGGTTGTATTGTTTTTGTTAAAATAGCTTCAAGGACCTTATTTGTGGATTCAAACTGGCCATTTTCCTGCGGGTGATATGGAGTCGAATTTTTATGTCGACTTTGGTATTGTTCACAAATAGACTTGATGAGATTTGAAGTAAACTGGGTCCCTTGGTCTGTGACAATCTCTCGTGGCACTCCAAACCTAATGAATATGTCTTCATACAAAACGTATGCCATTGATTGTTCAATAGCTCTAAACAAAGCTTTGGATTCCACCCATTTAGTCACGTATTCAGTGCAAACAATAATGCATTTCTTCCTCCTTGACATTGGAGTGATAGCCCCTACAAAATCTAAGGCCCATTTTTCGAATGGTTCAACCAAAACTTGTGGATGTAAACGCATCTCGCTAGACTGCATTAGTTTCCCCATTCTTTGGAAATTGTCACAACCTTTAACATATTGCTTGGCATCCCTACAAAGGGTGGGCCAATAATACCCTGCATGTAGTACCTTGTTCATCATGATAGACCCTTAAAATGTCAAATGTTTCGTCTTCACAGGAACATCTTTGGATGATGAGATCCGGTCATGTACGGAACAAGTCACCGCCAATCCAAGAGTAAGCATCACTTTCTCTAATGATCTTTTGATTTTCTCTTGATGAAAAATGCAAAGGTAACTTCCCTGAAGCTAAATAATTAGCAACGACAGCAAACCAAGGGCAATGAGTGGAAATTGCAAATAAATGTTCATCAGGGAAGTTATCGTCTATAGGAGAAACATTACCTTCACTTTGAAATCTAGAAAGGAAATCAACAACTAAGTTTTCCTTACCTAGTCTATTCACAATCGTAATGTCAGATTCATGTAGCAACAAAATCCAACGTGTAATTCTGCCATTTGTGACTGGCTTATTCCTCAAATATCGTATAGCATAATGGTCAATGTGCACATAGACTTCATATCCCATAATATAATGCCTAAATTTATTAGTATCATACACCACTACTAAAAATTCTTTTTCTGTGACCATGTAATTTAGTTCATCTGGTGCAAGATTTGTGCCGATGTAATATATGGTATAATGAATATGATTTTATTTCTTCCCTAGGACGACCCCTAAAGCAAATTCTAAGGCATCCATAGATATGTGAAATGGAAGGGACCAATCAGGACCCCTTAATACAGAAGTAGAAGAAATCTTCTTTTTCAAAGTATCAAAAGCACATTGACAGTTAGCATCCCAAAGAAAAATAACATCTTTGGACAGCAGTTTAAACAGAGGGGCGTCAATCTGAGTGAATTTCTCAATAAATTGTCTGTAGTGCCCGGCGTGGCCAAGAAAGATTCTTACCTCTTTCTGTGTTTTGGGGATTGGTATCTTTGTAAGGATTTCAATTTTAGCAGGGTCTACTTCAATCCCTCCAGCAAAGATAACATGTCCTAAAACTACCCCCCTAGCCAACACCATCTCACACTTCTCATTACTCAAGGAAAGGTTTGTATCTTGGCATATGATCAGCATTTTTTCAATATTTTCCAAGGCTTCCTCAAATGTATCCCCATAGACGGTGAAATTGTCCATGTACACCTCTACACAATCATGGATGAGGTCTGAAAAGATTCCCAAGACTACCCTCTAAAAGGTGGCGGGAGCGTTACACAAGCCAATGGGAAGAACATGATAAGCAAAATTTCCCCATGGGAAATTGAATGTGGTCTTATCCTGATCTTTTGGTGATATTTCGATCTAGTTGTACCCACTAAACCCATCTAAGAATGAGAAATATATTTTTCTGGCCAAGGTATCTAGGACTTTATTAATGAAGGGTAGAGGAACATAATATTTCATTGTATCCTTGTTCAATTCTCAGTAATCTACACATATACACCATTTTCCATTCTTTTGGGGAACTACAACTAAAGGCGAAACCCACTTACTGTCGGATATAGGGTATATAAAATGGGCATTCAATATTTTCTCAAAATATTCTTTAACCTTCTCCTTTAGCACTGGGTTCATCCTTCCCTGGGGTTGCCTAACAGGTCAAGAATCAACTTGTGTATAAATGTGATGGGACCAATTTTTAGGACCAATAACCTTCATATCACGGTAATCGCAAGAAAATGCATTGGAGTGCTTACATAAAACTTGGATGAGTTTCTCTTGCTAAAAATCAGACAATTGGTTGCTAATATTCAAAAAATTACCTGGTTGAATCTCCACCAGAATGCTATAACAACTTTCTTCTTGCATGGTGGATACGTTGCAGAGTGAAGAGAATGTCATTCGATCACTAATCTCTTGTATGTTTTCTCCCACAAGCTTATCTAAAGGCAATGAAAATGAATTAGTTGACTGTGAAAAATTAGAACCACAAAGAAAAGTACGAACTTGATTATCTTATGTTTCTCCTTGAAATTTTAATACCTGATCAACGGTGCAAATAGGCTGAACTATCTCTTCATCGTTGGTTGCGTTGTCTATCCATGGAATATCTTCATTTCCATCCAGAGGTTTGCAGGTGGGAATAATGATATTTGTTTAACTGCATCTCCCTAAGAGATAATCATATTATCGGATATGCATCTGATGAATGCATTGGTGGTGGTAAGCCAAGGCCTCCCAAGAATAACAAGGTGTCCTACTGAGGAATTCTTGGGTTGTAAGGCCATAAAGTCTACTGGATATGTCCATGAATCCAAAGCCACTATCACATCTTCTAGGATCACTTCTGGTTTGATCTTAGAATGGTCATTAAGCTCAAGGACAGTAGGATTTGGGTGAATGTTTGTCAACTTCAAACGTTTCATGATTCCTAGTCATAATATTAATGGTTGCTCCAAGGTCAATCGAAGTTTTAGGGAGACATATCCCAATGATTTGCACAGAAATAACAGGATTCTCGGGGTCTAATTACTTCTCCATGAGGTTTTTACCACTTATCAAATCAACAATTTCCCCAACAAAATGGATGGTGGGTGGGTCTCTCATTTTTCTCAACGGTTGTTTTACACATAATTCCTTTATTGTCTTAGCATAAATCGATATATCTTTTAGGGCCTACAGTAAAGGTTCTCACGCAAACATTTTTAAGTTCGATAAGAAAATCATATTCAGGAGAAACCAGTGGCTTCTTTAATTGTAACATTTCCGGATAGGGTGGTTCTACCGAAGAAAATGGTTGCTTTGGTAAAGTGACTACTTTTTTATTTACAGCTGGGGGTTCCTTATAGGTGATTCTATTAGGAATTAGTTCTTCCTCTTCTTCTTCCATGATAATAGGGTCTAAATTTTGAAGGACCTTCCCAAAACATAAATGACTATGCTGTAGCTCTACAGGAGTGAATGTATATGTTGGGAAGGATTGCAACTCAGCTTGAAGAACAGGTTGAGTTGGTTTATTATTTGAGTTAGCTACTGGTTGGACAAGGAGTTGATGTTTCCTAATGGGTTGTGGAGTAGGAAACTAAAGCTGTTGATTTTGCATAGTTGGTGGTTGTGATTAGGTAGGAATTTGAGAGTAAGGCTAAGGTAGATATTGTTGGTGTCGTTGAGGAAAAGGTGGGTTTTGTTGAGGTTGCATGGGAGGTTGTTTTTTCATGGGGTAAGGGTATGAAGGCACAGTACCAAAACTATGCCCTCTCCATCCTTGTTTCTAAGGTTGGGTCTGAGTATGCTATTGGGGACATGCTTGCTAAGGGTCCATTTGATTCCAATTATATTGTTTCCCTGGAAAGTATGCAAAGTTCGAAACAATAGGATCAATAGACATAGCTGATGGATGAGGCTTCCATGGATTTTTAGCTGCAAATGCAAATAATTGCTCTATGGTCTCATCCTCTCCTTGATACATTACTTTCAATCTAGGAAGCGAAGGGAATTGATTAGTAGGATGACTATGTTCATAAATACCACACACAAAATCCTTATTTAGAGGACATTCTTTCAATGGATGCTTTTTACGACACTTAAAACAAAAAATAGCTAAAGTTGCATTCTCTTAATCCTGTCTTTTTCTAGCCTGAAGTGCATCTAATTGCATACTAAGGGTGCTGAGAATATCAGTCTTAAAGCTTTCCAAAAGGTTACCCAACTCTGTTCTGGTCTCCCCTCCTGATGAACTCTAAATATTTCTAGGGAGAGGGTCTCGGAGTCCTTTACCCGTTCTTGCTTGTCCCCTTGAATATTTTGTGCATAACTCACCAATTTTATCAAGAGGCAATTGAGAAACATCCCCATCTCCCATCAAGCTGAGTACGTTCATTGATTCATTTGAAATTTCTCCAAGGAATATAACATTTACTATCTCTTGATCTAGTCTATGTTTTTTGAAACGCTGGAGGTTATATTTAAATCGTTCAAGATAATCATCCAGGATCTCATCTTCTGCTTGTGTCATTTGAAAAATTTCCTCTCTTTGTTTCCTTGCTTGCAATATTCCTGGTATTTTTGGAGAAATACCCTTCTCATTTCTTCCCAATCCCATAAACCAGCGTAATGCTGAGTCTTTGAGAGTGGCAGGAAACAATTTTAGTTTTTGTGATTACTATAATAATCATAGCTTCTACACAAAATATAAAATTTAAATAGGAAGGAATCAAGATCATCACTTACCCGACCGTGGAAATGAGGAAGTGCAAAAGGAGAAATATTCTTCATCTGCACAATTGAAAGAGGATCAATAATAGGAAAACCAAAAGTTACCTCTTCTTCAACCGTATGTTCTTCTTCTCAATGATTATGTTCCTCCTCCCAACAGTTGTGCTCCTCCCTACAATTGTGTGTATCACCTTCACCTTCATCCATATTTCCCTCAAATACACTATACTGTGTTTCAATGTGGGGGAATTCTAACCCAAAAATTGCCTCTTCAATTTGCCTCTCTATGTTACCAACAATGGTTTTCTTGCTTGTAGGATTTGCCGAAGAATTCAAAAGTTCCACCTTAGGGTTCATGGCAGTCCTATGTATAGAAGGTTGTTCAATTATGCTTACCGAAGTTTTCCCTGCATACCCTTTTATGTTCTTCTCTACCAACGTGTTAGTAGATGAAGGGGTTTTAACAGTACTACCAAAAGCAACAGTTGTAGGAATCTTACCTCTAATAAATATCTCCTTAATATCTCTTTCTTGATTCATACAGTACCAACACCATCTAGATCCAACAAAGTCGTGTACTTACCAAAGCAAGGTAGCGCGCAGGTTCTTACCTCTCGTCTTACCAAACCGACTTACTGTGTTCTAGGGCACCAGACTTCGTACACAAAAGAGAACCTGTGGCACACAAGTAATCAAACTCAAACAAAATAAACGTCTAACTAAGACCTAGTTCTTTGACACCTCCCTGACAATGGTGCCAAAATGTTGGGAAAAAAATTGCTTATTTTTCTTTACATAAATTATCATCCGGGGTTAGTAAACTGGCGAGGTGATGTGAAAAATATATGCAGAACTAAGCCTAATTAACCACACTTAACAAACTGCTCAAAGGAAATCTTGAACAGATTGAATGAATTCACTACGTGTATATCAACAATCACTCTTCATCTTTAATATTCATGAATTAAGATCTTGTTCATATTATCACAATGTTCAGGTAACAATCTAGCCTTTAGAAAAGATGCACACATCAAATAAACTATACTATGATTCTTTAGGCAATAACCAACAAACCGTATAGATTCACCCAATATATCCCACCAATTAGCTATTGAACCAACGAATATCTTTCACCAACTATAAGAATTATCAGGATGTCCAGAAAGCAATCAATATTTGATCATTTCCACTGAGAGAAATGTTCTAATCACACTGTGCATAAAAGATAAACTAGGTAGATGAAGGTTCAAGGTCTAGTTCCAGTGTCGATTAGATTCACATATGGACTTCTCAGGTTTGTGTCCTTCAGCGACTGGAACACACCAATAGATAAAGATCCTTGTAAAGTTATGAAGAGAAAATGAAATAAACTTATGCATCAATCATTATCCTACATGTTCCAAATTAAATATATAATGCTAGAAATATTGTACCAACTAAATTATGAAACAAGGAAACAAATCTGCAATAAAACAATGATCACACACAAAAACTTGTTTTATAACAATCCAAGGTCAAGTATGAACGCCAATCAAATATTAAATATAACCTTAGCAAACTATAATATCATTAACCACACATACATAAATTAAACCTATAATCTAACACTATGGTGCAACTCAGAACATGGTGGCCTCCTGACTGAGTGCACTATAGTGGTTAAGAACTCATAAAAAATTATCATAACAATAGAGTCTTCATTAATCAAGATAAATAGTCGCATTACAATAGTCCAAAAGAGATTTGAACTCGCAACCCAACACTCCTGGTACTCTGTATGTACTTACCACAATCTGAGCTAACTTCACTACATGACTATCTCAGAATATATATGAGTTCATCTGTGGTTAATTACAATGGTGATCCATTCAACGGGGATCTCAATTTCCCATAGATAGACATGGACTGACAAACATAAGAAAATCTCTTAATATTCAATTTCATAATTAACAACTTGAAATCATGACATGAAGCCCAAATTACATATGACTTTGTTGATTATTAATCATGAGTCCAGTCAGCATGATTGTGGATGATCTTAGAGTGGAATGCCAGGTTCACATCAAGGAACCACTCTCATCTTCTACTCCATGCTTGGAATCCATCTAGAACTAGATGAAGTGTTGCGTGAGTCGCTCCTATAATTCTATTGATACATATCATTGAAAGATAACATGGTTGGATTACCGGAATGCCCAGTTCTGGTAGCCTGTAGTCTTGCTGTAAAAAAGAGATATTTGTTCCAATCCCACAAAAGTTAGGCTAATCACCCCATATTTGAAAATAAGTAACAAAAGATGATAATTCATATCTAATTAATGGTACTTACCTTGCATAGATGAGGTGATCATAGGACCATGTAATGTAAGGAAAATCATAAAAGTATGGAACAAAAGGCACGAAATGGAAGGTGATAAGTGCAAAAGGCTATCCAACATAAGTGCAAAAACTGATAAAAAATGAGGCCCAACACCAACCACAATAGATTCAATATGGTACAAGTGAGGGATATGTGCTAAGTCTTTATGCAAATGATCTCAAAGGTTGGTTCTTTTTAATTGCGTGTAGGTGATATTCTAAATAAAAATAAAGAAAATTCTGTAAAAGATGTAACCTCTTCCCTCTCAAATAGTCACTAGACCTTCCAATAGCTCTCTTCTCGGCGGTGATGAAATCCCTCGGAGACAAATAGTGAAGGTATGAAAGATTCGGTTATCAAGTAATGATGTTGGGGCTATGTTCTAAAAATACTGGCAACATTTCCAATAGTTAACAAGATCCGACACAGGTGCTAAATGCATCCCACAAGTGCACTCGGTGATATCCTAAGTTTTGGCCTCTAAGATACCCACTTCAAGTGTGGATAAGTGGTTGATCGGCCTCGAATGGAAAAGTGTCGCCTCCACAAAAAGTTGGGTTGGCTCTTTTTGTTGAACAAAAAAAACTATACCTCGAATTTCACATCCTTGGGCACCATGTCTTCTTATCCGTGTTGTCTTTTTACACTTGATGATAACAAGATTTAATAGTACCCTAAAGTCAACAACCACTGTGTTTCAAAAAAGTAGAAGATTGATGGGCATTATTTAGATTCCTATCCCAATCAATCCTAAAATAACTGAAATATTGATTTGTGACCTCCTGTGGACGATTTTAGTTGGTTAAGAATTACAATGCAATTTTGATTTTATGGTGGTCCAAATCACTACAAGGAAAAGGCCCTATAACGAAGATTACAGTGGATGCTCCTCTCAAAAGAGCTCAAATATCTGATTATAGTGGAGGCACGTGGCCTGAGGTTGTAGCGGTTGTTTTTTTTAGTGCGTTTCAAACTTAGACGCGTCGGTGCGTCTCTAACCCACACGCACCGGGACGGCCAAAAAAAAAAAGAATTAAAACAAAATATGCAAAATGGCTAGAAATTTTGTAAAACCGACACGATGCATTTTGGTATACTAAATGCACCAATCTGTTGACACGTAAAACACATTGGTGCGTCGCACGGCGAAAAAAATGAATTAAAAAAAATGCAAAATGACAAGAAATTTTGTAAAATCGACATGGTGCGTTTTGTTACACGAAACACACTAGTGCGTCGACATGCAAAACACACCGGGAATGCCATAAAACAATGTCTCACCCCGATAAGACATCAAATAATATAAAATTTATGCAAAACGTGCCATAAGTTTTGTGCAACTATGGTGGTGCATTTTTGTAACAATAATGCCCCAGTGAGTCTCCATAACCAAAGCACTATGATCGCCAAAAATAATGTCGCCCCCCCCCGATAAAAAACATATCCGTCGTGGTGCTTTTCTGTAATCTAAACACACTGATGCGCCTAAGATAAATAAATGCACTGGGTTGTTTTATAAAAAACAAAATATAAAAACCCTAAATGCCGTGCATTCATTATTACTAAACGCCCCAGTGCATGTTTAATAGTAAAACACACCGGTTTAGGATTTGTTAAAATATAAAAAATATAAAAACAATAAATATGATTTAAAAACTCACGTTCAATGTGGTGACAATACAACGCATTGGTGTGTTACAGGCGCACCGGAACAGGATTTTATAAAAAAAAATTACCGTGCCGTAAAAATCATTTTAACCCCTCTACAGTGCGTCCGTATGAGCCATCTGCATAGTTGTCGTCCATAACCCACGTAGATGCCCTGCCACCGGTGCTCATTCCACCCCCTGCTGACACATTGCTCCTTTTTATTAGCTGGTGAATTGAGTTTGAATTTTTCCAAATAGTGGAAAAATTTTAAAATTCTCCATACATAGTTGGGATGCCTCCCCGACGCGCGGTTCAACAGGTAAATTAAAGCTTACTTGATAATTTAAATGTTTAGCGGTTTAATTTTTCCAATTAGGCCATAATTTCCCATTTTAAAAAATAAGTTAAAAACTTGCGCAGTGTGTTCGAGCCATTCAGCTCACACCAGAAGTCGATGCACTATGTAGTTTGTTATAATGCGCACCACCGGTAGGGTGAGCCAAACGGTTTGAGCGCACCGCAGTTCCGGTGCACTACACTTTGTAGCGCACGTCCATAGCATAAAATTAATTTTTAAAACTAAAAACTAATCATCGGTGCGATCATTACATATAAGTGCACTAAAAATACGGTGCGCTTACGTGTATAGAACGCATAGGTAAATACACTAAAAATTTGGAAGAACCAACTTTAATGGTGTGTCTATTACATGTCAGCGCACCGGTGTTCGGTGCTATGGCATCCACTAGGAGCACCATAGTTCGGTGCATTGAGGTGTTATAGGCACACTATTGAAACAATACTTTATCAAATGAAATAAACGGCGATGCGTGTAATGAACTTGGGAACACCGGTTACAGTGGGTTGTCTTGTTCACAAAGCACCATTTTATACATTTTTAAAATTTACTATAATTAATCAATCATAATTAAATGGTGCTACTAGCGCAGGTCATCACACTGATTCTCGGTGCTTAGATGTGTTGTAGGCACACCGGTAAAACAAATTTGATAACGCGCCAGTGCGTGTACATTATAGCGCACCGGCTTAGTAATAAAATTATAAATTTATAGAAATATATTACCGATGCGTTTGGACAATGTAGCGCACCGGTGGTAGTGCGGTAAAAACTAAAGTGCACCATCCATTGTGCATTATTTTTATAAAAGCGCATTGGTTGTCATTTTTTTGCAAAAAATACAAATTTTTATTTTAATAGATATAATTATCATATAATGTTTTAATATTTAGTTTGATGAGACTAATTAATTCATGTTATATGTGAAATAGAGACGTGAGCACCGTGAGGCGAGGCAGCAGCAAGAAGCTCAAGTTGACTAGTACAACTTTCAAAAAGAGTGGGAGGCCATGGAGAGATATTTATACCCTCGTCCCACTGCATAGATGAGACACCTCTTGAGAGTTGTCAACCTCCTCAAGTTCTATGAGGCGGCCACATCACTCAAGGGGAACACTACATTCCTCACCCAGTTGATCGCACGTTGGGATCATCATAGGTAGGCATTTCAATTTGGTCCCAGTTAGTGGTTCAGACCCACTAAGGAGGACATATATTTGATCACAAGGATCTCTAGGATAGGTGAGGACTTTCCTCAGTTCCCTGACATCCTAGTTGGAGTTGTAGCATCGTCTTAGCTAGTATATATTCATAGATATGTTGATCCCAACATTCTCGATCCTTCTCCGTTTTAGGTCAGCGGTGGGCAGCTCTCCATTGCTACTTTTGGTAGAGAGGATGTTAGGTGCCTCTCTTTGTCGCTGACGACCATCGTGCATATCACTAGTGATGGGAAACACATTAACTGCAATCTATTATACTATGTTGATTCTTTAGTGTAGGCACCTAGATGCATTCGGTGGTTTGCTATTTTCTTACGACAATTTTTCTATGCTCTTAGTCAATGTTGTGCGTGTATTGGCAAGAGGACGAACTTCCCTTTCGCTTCGGAGTTGTTTTATTTATTTTTTGGGAGATTTTCGGCCACTAGGACTTTTTTTTACCGTCACCCTCTTAGGTTGATGACATATGTGTGTATGCACATCTGGGGGTAGATGATGCCCAAGAGGGGTTAGCCAGACTTTTCGGGCGAGGATCGCTGCAGATGTGATTGATATGTTAGGCAACGAGGACCTGCCTAGATTAGACATGGTTTCCATACATATGTCGGCTTGGATTCGAGAGGGTGTCCCAACATCTTATTCACTCAAGACGAGCCAATAGATGATAGAGGTAAATTTAGCGTTATCTCTAAATTAATCTAGTTGCATTTTATTCCTTTTATATTTAATGCAAAAGAAAAGTATTTTAGATTGTTATATTAAATTCATGTTTATTGAAATTGTCCAATTATTATTGTGTACTGTATATTTTACATATGTTTGGACATTTGATGGTGATATGTCGCCTCCTCCCATTCAGGATGAGGAAGATATGGATCTGGATGCAAGTGATCAGCCCTAGGCGCCTCATTTAACCAGACATGGCCTTCAACGCGGGTCAAATGAGAGGTTCCGGTAGGACGTTGCAGACAGGTTGTCTATGATGTTGGCAAATCAACGGGTTCACCCTGTATGGGTGAGGTACATTATGAGGGACCCTCACTGTGTAGAGTTGTGGATGATGCTTCCTTAGGATATGAGGATCTTGGCGCAACACATTTTTGGTGCTCGGGATATTTTAGATGGTATCCATGATAGTAGTTCATTGTCAAATGAGGGCGTAGATCCTCCGCCGACTAGTCCACCTCCTTCTCCACCAATGGCTTTTACCGATGGAACAACCTCCACATCCACTAGATGTCCTCCTTAGCCTCCACCTCCTCCCCCTCCACCTTCAATGTCTCATCCACCTCCTCCTCCACCATTTCCTCCTCCTTCATCTTCTAGTCCTCTACTCCTAGTCGACCTTCCTCCCAATCCTAGATCATCATCTCCTTTACTCCTGCTCGACCGACCCTTAGATCGTACTCATCATCCCGACCTTCCACCAGTTCTTACTTCACTCGTTTCTATTTTAGAGATGCTCAAAGAGGGCGTACACTTCGTGTTGATGGACCTATCTATCCTGCTCTCAAATCTCTTTTTTCTTTCTAGCAAGGGTGTTAATACTACCTCTGGCACTATTGGTGGAGGTGATGATGCATATAGCTCTGGTCGGAGAGATACTAATGATGCATCTAGCTCTGGTTGGAGAGACACTGATGATGCATCTGCTGACGGAGGTGGGTCAGATATATCATAGAAATTAGTTTTTAAGCATTATAAAATTAATAAAAATCTCTATATAAAGAATCTATGAAACACCTTTGTCTCTTTTTTAATATCGCAAGCATGTGAAAGTATGTTTAAATAGAAATGTAAGCTTATATATAGAAATGTAAGCTTATGTAAGCTTATCGCTGTCTCCTGATGATGATCCTACAGTAAGGATTGAAACATCGAGAACTTTCATTTCACAAACGCAGATCCTCTTCTTCTTTTTTCAAATATAACTTATATTAAAATTTACAATTAAATTATATTTATAAAATTAAATATTTTTTTTAAATTTATTTATTTGTAAATCTACAAATTTAATATTCTTTGATTTCAATATTCATATAATTAACTTTATAAAGAAGATAATATAATTTCATAAATCCAATATTCAATAAAAAAAATTATCATTTAAAATAATAATTAATTAAAAAAAAAATTATTTAAATTCAAAACAAATTATGAAAAAAAATCATTTGTAAATATACAAATTTAATATTCTTTAATTCTAATATAATTCACATAGTTAACTTTATAAAAAAAGATATTGAAATTTCATAAATTCAATATTCAATCATTTTTATCATAAAATCAAAACTAATTATAGGAAAAAAATTAATCAAATTTAGAATTAAAATATTATTTTTCTATTTTAAAAATATACTATATATTAAAATACATAATCAATTTATTTATTTATAATAATAAAAAATAATTAATCAAAATTTATTTATATTTTAATTTCAATATTTACATTTTTAACAAAACAAGAAAACGTTTTATTCATATCTAAGTATATAAATTTAATATTCTTAAACTTCAATACTTATATTTTTAACAAAATAAGAAGAAGAAAAAATTATTCATTTATAAATATTCAAATTCAATATTCTTACAATACTTACATTCTTTGACATTTGGGTTAGGTATAAACAAAACATTGTTACAAAATTAAAATATTTCATCTCTTTTAGCTTTTAACTTTAAAATTTGTACAACAATTTCAATAAAGCATTTCCGATTGATTGGCAGGTATATGCTAATTTCACTTGTTATTTTTTTCACAATAACTCACTTTACAATGATAAATATCAAAGCTCTATTTGGAAAAAAACAAATACTTAATTAAAAGAACAACATTTTTTCTCAATTGTAAACCCAAAAGTTGCATTATCCAAACTTATTATTATTAACCATAATGGTCTTCATTATATAATATAACATAATTAGTCCACATTGAAGGAACACATCTTATACCCTCTAAAAATGAGGTTCAAAGCTAGCTAGTGTTCAAACAGTTGGAATTATTTCTAATATTGACAGTTTGTTCTTTTCCATTAAATGAAATTGGAGAAGATGATAAAAGAGAGTTGGATCACGTTCCCAAGACCATTTTTAACCAAGGTCAAATGATGGAATAACCCATCAACAATGAAACTTGAAATACATATAGAAATGAATATGCATATTCCAAATATATGATTTAAAAATATATATATATTGTTTGTTACTTTTAATTTATTATATCATGACTAGGGAAAAAAAGACGTGAGATTCTGCATAGGAACTGACGTAGAGGTGATAGCGACCGCGAACCTTATGATCTAAGTGTCAGAGGGTCTAGGCTCTGATCTAGTGGGAGAGCTGTGACCCACGCAGATTGCAGGGATTGCAATGGGTTCTGCTGGAGGCGGTGAGTCGCCGCCTCCCTCTCCTTCCGCTGATGAAAACTCATTCAGACGCCTTGTCATTGCTCAAGGGAAGAAGAAAGCAACATGAGAAGCACTAAAATTCGTTAAGAAGCTTGAAGATATTCCAGTTATAGGCCTCCCTCCAGATCAACCAATGAGGGTGGCGATTTCTTTGGCAGATCAGGCTTTAGTTGGCCAGTTCATAGGACTATGGCCCTCCCCACAAACAACGGATAATTGGATTCAGAAAAATTGGAGGCCGTTGATATCCAATAGCGTTACCAGTTATGCATTAGGCAGAGGATTCTTCTTGTTTGAATTCATATCCAAAGATGATCGGGACCTGATCTTCAGGAGCGGTCCCTGTTTCATGGGGCCACAAGGGTTGTATCTCAATCGATGGACCTCGAATTTTGATCCTGCGGTGGATGTGCCAAAGGCGGTTCTGGTCTGGGTACGCCTCCCCAATTTGTTGATCCACTGTTGGGATGCTACTTCTCTCCAGTCAATCGGAAATGGGCACGGGAGATTTATCAATAAGGCCGACCCTAAAGGCCAATATTCATGCGCTCAGATCTATGTAGAAGTTGATCTTGAGGCGGGTTTACTTGAATCGATAGAGCTAACTGTTGGGGAATGGCATCATTTTCAAAGATTGGACTATGAGTAATTGCCTTTCAAATGTCGTAGTTTCCATTAATATGGCCACTTCCAAAAGAATTGCCCAAAGGCACCACAAGAGAAAGAAACAGGGAAAGGATGCAAACAAGCGAAAAGATCCAAGGTAAACCCTAAAGCTATTCTTAAAAAAGATGGGAAGCACTCCAATCTTGGACCCTCTAAAACAGGCAAGGGATCGGGGGCATCAAAAGGGAAAAATTATATTGAAAATAGCTTTGTAGTTCTTGAGAATCAAGAGACCGAATCACCTACTAGGGAAGATGACGGGAAAACAAGTTAGTTCCGAAGGAATCAGCCAAGTTGGAAAAGAAGCTCCTCCTCCTCAACATCCAGGAGAAACCCCGGAAACCCTATCCTCAGAAACATAGGAAGAGACATCAGAAGAGGAAGAAGGCGAAATAGAGCCCGGAGCACCCCAGAACACTCCGAAGCTGGTTACCAGAGGGAGAAAAACGATAAAAGAAAGAAGGGAAAGAGAGACATACAAAGAAAAACTTCAAGGATCTCAGCAAACCCTGGTAACAATGTTAAACTCCAGAAGTACTAGGAGATAAGGGCAGCCCCCTCAAAGGGTAACCTCTAACCCAAAAAGTAAGTAATGAAGGTAGTCTCCTGGAATTGTAGGGGATTAGGGAATAGAAGAAAATAAATTTCAATGGAAGATCTTCTACGAATCTCAAATCCAGACATCCTCCTCATCTAGGAGACCAAAATGGAGGAAGCGGATTTCCTTCAAATCAGGCCAAAGTTTTGGAAAAAAGGAGTAGGAGTAGCAAGGTGCCTCCGGAGGCATTGGGACCCTGTGGAACTCCTCCAACTTTGAATTAATGGAGTCCGATCAATGTACCCACTGGATATTCACAAAACTATTGCACAAAGAATCTAATACTCTGATATGTATTTTCAATATATATGTTCCAGTTCTACCCTCTGAGAAAAGATGCTGCTGGAATCTTCTCAGGGACTTTCTCGGCAACAATCAGATGGATAATATAATAATAGCCGAGGATCTTATTATCACTCTTTCCCTGGAGGAAAAGAAAGGGGTCTCTATCGTCAGAGACCCTTTATGAGAATGGATCATAGACATCATTCTTGAATGGGATATGGAATATCTAAAACCCTCTAGAGGGAAATTCACCTGGTCTAACAAACGAACTGGTCCAGGGCCCAGGCCACATAGCTGCAAGATTAGATAGATATCTGGTTCAAAGCTATTTCCTTCTCTTAGGCCTTAACGTGGTGTCTAAAATCCTCCCCTTTAAACCATCTGATCATAAACCAATCTCGCTGGAGTTTACCAAAGATTCTGCTAAGGGCCCAATCCCCTTCTGATTCAATCCTTCTTGGATCCAGCATGAAAAATTCCAAGATTTAGTTACTCGAGTTTGGTTGATTCCAGTGTCCAGTTCCCCCTTTTATGTGTGGGAAGATAAACTTTGAAGACTGAAAAGAGAATTGAAAACTTGGGCTAAATCCATAAAAAACCCTCTCAATAAAAGAGTGGAATCCCAACAAAATTTAGAAGTTCACCAACTTATTATGGAAGAAGGGCCCCTAAATCCAGACAATCTGGAAAAAGAAGAAGATCTCCACAAAGTGCTTCACACAGCTTGCAGAGAGGAAGAAGATTATTGGAGACAAAAATCTTGTAGCCTCTGGCTAAAGGCGGGCGATAAGAACACCACCTACTTCCACAAGCAAGTAGAAGCCATGAATCACTTCAATTCAATCAAGGAAATTCAAAGTCAGGATCAGATCTTTAGTGATTTCGAAGGGATTAAAAGAGTTTCTCATAATCATTTTAAAGAGCTTTACTCTGAGAACAATGAATCCCAAATTGGAAATCTTCACCAAATCCTTGATTTGATCCCATCGGTAGTTCATACGAACTCCAATCAGAAGCTCACTGCTCCAGACACGCTAAGCGAAATTAACTCAACATTGGAAAGCATAGAACCTGAAAAACGCCTTGGACTTGATGGTTTCATAGCCCGTTTCATCAAAGCCTATTGGACAATCATCAAACATGATTTGCATAAGTTAATAGTCAAATATCAAAGGTGTCGCAAAATTGGTGGGAGTACCAACTCTGCCTTCTTAGCTTTGATCCCTAAAGAAAAAGGAGCTAAAGCTTTTGACAGGTTTCGCCTGATTTCCCTCAGCAATATCAGTTATAAGATAATCACAAAAGTAATGGCCAACCGTCTCAAAGGAATTCACCCAACAATTATCCGTGAAAATAAAGGTGGCTTCATAAAGGGATGGCAGATTGTTGACAATATTATCTTGGTCCAAGAAGCCATCTATTCAAGCATGCAAAGGCACGAAAAAGGTATGACTGTGAAGCTTGATCTTGCTAATGCTTTTGATAGAGTTAGGCACGAATTTTTATTTCAGGTAATGCAGAAATTTTGATTCTCGACATCTTTATCAATTGGACCAAAGCATGCATTAGTTCTCGTTGGATTGCAATGCTGGTTAATGAACGAGTTGCGGGGTTCTTTCAGCCTCGAGAGGGCTAAGACAAGGCTGTCCGCTTTCTCCATTACTCTATGCCATTCAAGCCTCAGCACTTAGCTTTCAGCTCGAAAATTGCAGAATTCGTCAAGATTTAATGGGGTTCTAAATCACAAGAGGGGTAAGAGATATAAACCATGCTCAATTTGCCAATGATACCCTACTTACGGGAGTGAAAAGCAATATAATAGCTCAGAAATTCAAAGACAAATTAGATCTCTACAAAGAAGTCTCAGGGAGCCAAATAAACTATCGAAAAATCCAAATTTATGGATGGAATTGTACACCAAGGGAAACGGTGGAGATAGCTCGCACTTTGGAAATGGAAAGGAAAACTCTATGGGATTCCTTCAAGTATCTAGGAGTTCCCATCTTTAAATATACGTCAAAATCCCTCCATTGGATGTCGTTTTTAGATAAACTCAAAGCCAGAATCCAAGCTTGGGGGGTGTCCTGGTTAAATCTAGCAGGGAAGGTGGTGCTCATCAAAGCCGTCCTTTCTAGCATTCCAATCTATCATAGCTCTATCCTTCTATCTCCTAGCAGATTTATTCATAAACTCGAATCACTGTTGAGAATATTTCTCTGGAAAGGAGGTAAACAAAATGTCAATAAGTTACCTCTTGTCAGCTGGGCGAAATTTTCCAAAGCGATCTTGGAAGGAGGTCTTCAGATAAGGGACCTAAGATCTCAAAATATGGCACTAGGAACAAAAATCCTCTGGAAATTGGTAACAAGGTAATTAACTTGGAGCAAACAAGCTTTATGGAAGAAATATTACTATGGAACTAGGAAGAAATGCCTTGACACTGCTCCTAAAGTTTCGAAAGGCTCTCTAATTTTCACCCTTTGCCAAAAATCCAACGGGGTCTTCAAATACCATTTAACCTGGATCCCTGGGAATGGGAAATTTGTCCTCATTTGGGAAGACTAGATTCTAGGAGAGCCCCCGTTAGACTCTACCTTTGGCATCTCCAATCTAAAAGCATTCTACCACTCCCATAATTTAAACACACTAAGAGATATATCTCAATGGATCACTGGGGAAATCAAAATCTGGAAAGGGTGGGAACTCCCTAGATGTCCCAACCATTTGCAAGATGAAGAAAATATTCTATTCAACTTCCTTCAAGGGAAATCTCCTATAATAGAAAACGTGAAAGATTCCAGGGGTTGGGGTGCTTCTGGTAGGTACACGATGGCTGAAGGTTACAAGATTCTCCAATCTATCCTGACAGTTCCTCCTAATCCAGCTCTTTGGAAAGAAATCTGGTGAGCCAAATGTGTCCCAAATATTGACATCTTCATCTAGACATTGGCTCACAAAGCTATTCTAACAACCAACAATCTAAAAAATAAAGGTTGGGAAGGACCCACACGATGTCCCTTATGTGTTTCTTCGGAGGAAACAATGGACCATCTCCTTTTGAATTGTCCTTTTGCAAATGATGTCTGGAATATTGCGCTTGATCCTTGGACAAATACAGTAGATCTTCCCACTAATATATCCAACCTTCTCATCAGATGGCAGGATCTAAGTCCCTTTTCTCTTATAAAAAAAGAAAGGCTCAAATTTGGTTGGATGACTCTTCCAGAGTTCATACTCTGGAATATATGGCTTGAGCGCAATGCTCGTATCTTCAAAGGGAAATTCGTTATGGCATCTCACCTAGTTGCCAAAGCTAAAGCAATGATGCAAGATTTTCTCTCATCAACCCGAGTGCACACAAATATAGAACCGATGTCTCCTATGGAAGAAAACTGGATGGCTACTTTTTTCCCCTATCCTCTGCCCCAAAATATGAATCCCTACCTTATGTTTTTCAATGGGAAATCTGGATGGACTCTTCATCTTTCATAAAGTGGCGGAAAATTTTGCAGTAGCACAACCTCTTCTTTGATGGAGCGTCTAAAGGAAATCCAGGAGTGGCAGGAGGGGGGGGGTGCTTTATGGCGCCAATGAAATTCATGCAATGTCATACTCTTGGGGAATTGGAATGGACACCAACAACATTGTAGAAGCACTCGCCCTCTGGAAAGGACTCCTCCAAGCCCGAGATAAGAATATCACAAACCTTCACATATTTGGGGATTCTCGTATTATTATCCAAGCTTTAATCACCAAAGCTCTTCCCAACAATATGGGACTCAGACAACTTCTAAAGAAAATAAGGCTTCAAATGACATCCTTCAGCTCTGTTTGATTGTTTCACATTCTCCGGAAATTAAATGGCGAAGCTGATATAGAAGCCAATAAAGCGACTGTATTGAGCAAAGGCGGGCTACTACTCAATGGAAATGCAAGCCATGCTACTCTTCCTTAAGTCCTGGATCTCGGGGGCTAGGAATCATGGCAGGAACAAGGTCAGAATTCTAATTCATGTGTCAAGTAAGAGGGCCCTTCAGCAGGCCAGGAGATCTAGGAAACTCAACTTAAACGCAGTATTAAATATGAAGGTTCGTGTCGAAGCTGGCTACATTAACCATCCTCCCTCCATCACGAACTTGGATTAGTCTTGATGCTCAGATCGTAGGAACAACTCCATCAACAAAAGGAATGATCTGTCTCCAAGAGCTCAAGTTAAAGGAGACAACATGCTAGAAACGATGATGACAGGAACAACGACCACAATATAAAGGATGAGCTTCATGACAAGATCAGCAGCAAGCGAGAAAGAAAGAAGAGAAACAAGTCGCCAGACTTCTGAATGGACGGTTTTCAATTTCGAAAGTTTAGTTTACAAGTTGATAGAGTATGAAGTCAGGTAAATTTTTAATAATTATGTTTGTTTGAACAAATTACGCTTGGTGGAGTCGGGATCATAGGCTCTTCGACTGTGATCCATTACGATGTACTCTGGATGTATTTGTACCAGCAGGCTTCTTTTGTTTTTTAATACAAACCCATACCCGTTCTTGTTAAAAAAAAATTATTATATCATATAAATTTTAAAGGATATACAGATTTTATTAATCATGCCATAATTTTTTTTCTGCCTTAATGATATATAAGTGTCTAATTATCTAAAATATAAAATATAAGTGTCTAAGTATAATATAATCATTAAATTGACAATGTTATTGAAATGAGAGTAGATGAAATTACAACAAACAATAAATGTTATTAACTTCAATGATAATTTGTACTCTAATTTTCTAATTCCGATCCAATTGTAACAATACAATAAATTAAATGATAAAACCCACACTGTAATTATGAACTAAATGGATAGCTACAAATATCATCTCTAACTATGGAGAATGACATACAATCACAAATAATTAGTTCATAGACATAAACCATATTTCATATCATATTGGTTGTTAACCAATTGGAATTGTTTAAACACTGCATCCATGTCATGTCCCCAAATTTTGCATTGGGTCACAATGGCCTAAACCACTTGGCCATACTCATGATAGTTTGTCAAATTGATGTTAAGGGTCAAATAATTGCCAAAAATGATGTCCAAGCTAGTAATAATGTAAAATTAGATCTAAAGGTACAAGATGGTTCACATTAAGAGAAAAAATCCCAATTCAAAGTTTGTAATATTCCCATCCAAATGAACTATCATGGAGGAAAATTACTAATTCCCTAAGTTGGGGGTGGAAGCATTAAAATTTGGAATAAGGGAGCTACAAGACCCAAAATGACCTTAGCTTACAAATTCACATTAAATGAGTCAATTAAATAATAATACAAAGAAAATAAGGTGGCATTGGATCATGAGGGCACATAAGATGTTGTGGGACCCACATGTGGCAAGATTCCCCACTACACTTGGCATGATTCTCTCACCAATTCAAGTTCAATATGAAGGGTAACATACTTGGGGGATTTTAAGAGGTATTATTCATGGCATGAATCATGTAAGGTCGAATTGGAGTGGAAGAATAACTCCCATGGAAGAGGAAGAGGCATCTTAGAAGAATTGTGACACTTGGAGCTAGATTCCCTAACTCCCATGACAACAATGATGAAGATTCTATGACACCTATGACAAAGTTCAGAACCGATTGCTGACATATGACATATATGACATGTCAAGGATAAAAATAGCCTCCAAGAGGGCACACAAGGGAGTTATGGAATCCAAGAAGCTTCCCCATTCGAATTGAGGGAAGATGGAAACTAGCAATTGTTGGACAAGTTGCACACATTGGAATCTCTTCCCAACTTGAGTTGGCATGAGGATTTTGGAAGGAATTCGAACCATGTAGGACATGAGAAGTTTATAAAAGACAAGAACAAAGAAGGAAATGGGCTTTTGATCATTTCTCATTTTGCAAATTGGAGAGCATAGCTTGTCCATGCTAGTGGAGTGTTTACTCTACTTGCCTTAGTAGCAATTTTGCGGGTGAAAGATTCCCATCCTAATTGGAAATTGGAGAGGCAATTCATACCTTTCATTTGGAGATACAATGGTGTCCTTTGTTTCAGGTTCAAGCTACAGTGCAACTCGTGATCTTCTCTTCTTTGACTTGTTCCCATCTCTCTCTCACATTTCTCTTCATATTTTGGCTCTTGGAGGAAGGGCGCACATCGTGAGATGCTGATATCTTTGGGAGATTCCAAGATACACCATTTATTTTTAATATGATATATTTACTCTGTATTTTATGCTCATAATATCCTTAGGTCGAAATACCAAGTGAAACTATGTAAAAATACCAAACAATGCATAAATGGTGCCATTTTCCTTATATCTTGTTATGAGAGCTTGATGTTGCTTTATTTCGATTTGTATTAGTCAATATCTGTGATTTTGTTAATGTATGTATATCCATTAATGTCCTGAAGAATTTTCATACACATTGTATAAGTATTTGGAACATAAATCTTGAAATTCATAACAAGTGGTGGAGTTCCCTAGCTTTTCCCTCTATGTGAAGACATGTCTACAAACCTCTGATTTATGGGAGTTGCGGCAGCCTTTAGGAACTTATTAATGATGAATTTGGGTTCCCATACAAGTCCTATAACTATTATATGTCTCTTTTCTGAAAGTTGGGAGGTTCGTACTACATTTGGGAAGCCATTTATGTCATCTACCCTTTGGGGTTTGAACCTCGAAATTGTTGATGTATATGTAACTTCAGAATGTATTTCACCTATGTATATTGTACTCCTATAGAGATGTTATTATTCCTCTATACGGAAGTGTCGTCATTTGTATTGACAAGTGTCGTAACTTGTAGTGATGGGTTATTAGACTAAGTTAGACAAGTCAACCCTGCTAGGTTATTAGGCAGGTCAGGTCATGTATAAATAGAGTGCGGGAGGCACTCTATTTGATTATCTCATTATTCACTTCTACACTAGTCGAAAAGTGGCGCACTAGTGGAGGAGGAGGTTCAGCTGCTAGGAGGACTATCTCTGTGTACTTTGGTTGTATCATTGCTCTTTTTATCTTTAAGGAAGTTGTGGGGTTTTTCACCTTTATGGTTTTCCCCAGTGAAACTCTGTGTGTCCATTGTCTCATGTGATTGCTTGGTGTGATTGATATGCATTTTTATACTTGATATGCTGTACATGTTATTCTCTCAGTAAAGATCCAAGAGTATGTTGAATTAATGCTCAAAAATTAACAGAAATTACTAGTAAATTTCCCTATTTTCTCCTGAACTTAAATGAATGTTGCAGAAGTATTTTGGGAGTGTCCAAGAATACATGAACTTCATTTTTATGTCTCAATACCTTTCAAACACTCTCAGTCCCAATTTGAAATCCTTAGGAGTATTTTGGAGCCATCTGCCCTTGGGGGTTTCAACATCGATTTTCCTAGTAATTCTGCATTTCATTCTCTAATTGTAAATGTAAATTACTGAAGTATTTAGAAAGTGTCCAAGAATATAATAGCTGATTTAGTCTATCCAAATACACCTCAATCCACTCCATACATCATTCGAAAATATTTGGAATCATTTGGGATAGTTTGGGGCTTCACTAGTCCAAGTTTCGAAAATTGGCCAAATTGGGAAAATTTTCAAATTGGGGACATTACAATCCAACAATCAAATTTCCATTTCCATCGCCATAACATGAAATTAAAATAAACAATATAATTAGACAATCAAATATAATAGTAACAAAATGATATCTTTGTACTCTAATTCGCTAAATCTGATCCAATTGTAACAATGCAATCAATTAAATGATAAAACCCACAATGCAATTATGAACTAAATGGAAAGATACAAATATCATCTCTAACTATGGATAATGACATACAATCATTCCATACAATAAAAAATTAGTTCATAAACATAAACCATATGTCGCATCATATTGGTTGTTAACCAACTAAAATTGTTTAAACACTACATCCACAAATTAACTTTCCATTTCCACCATCATAACATGAAAAATAAACAATATAATTAGACAATCAAAGATAACAATAACAAAATGATATTTCAATCTGTAAATGGTGAAATAAAACATGTACATATCACTTTGTGTTGCTATCACCCTCATTATCTTCCTTGTTTGGCATGATAACACTATTGTTCTCAAAAACATGTTTAGGTCTAGGGTCATATCTTAATATGAACCACCAATCTCTATCCAACACATCCGGGTAAAAGAACACTTGGTTGCAGTGTTTTGGAAAAACATAAGGCTCCTTACTTTCATCCCACATCTTTCTAGAGTTGATACATATCAACCCACTATCACGATCTTCCTTTGCATTATTCATGTCGAATGTGTCACACCACCTGCACCTAAAAATAACACATTGGAAAGACGAGAAATCCAATTGAATGATCTCTTGTGTCTTTCTGACATAACCCAGCATCCCTCCCATCAGGTTTCGATCTCAGTGGATAGCACAACTAGATTGGTCGAACTCGACTTCCACTCCATAGTCTTGTGTTACAGGCCCATCATTAGCATCACCGGTGTGAAAATGATGTCCATAATCCCACATAGATGGCAACGAATACACCTGTGACAAAATTTAACAAATGATGGTGTCATATGTCTAATAACCCAAGCATTAATATATTAAATATAGATTGTATAATTCAAAGTTGCATTATAAAGGTAGAAATGTACATAAATATTTTATTATCGAGTTGTTGCACCCAATCCCAGTGTTTAGCACATCCTCCTCTTCAGGAGGGTAATGACCAGATGCAACATATTTCTCTCTGACTTGGTCTGCAACCCAACTGTTGGAATAGATCACTGGCATATTTTCTTTTAAATGATATGGAAAAGGCATGCTCCTACCATGCAACCACCTGAATTCTTTTCTGTCAATGTCCCATTTCCTCCTCTTCTCTTCATACAATGCAACCCACGGTTGTGTTGCCTCCACGTTGTAAAGAATGAAAGTATTGATTGTATCAATTTCTAAATTCATTGTTGTATTCATGGAAACGAAACCACATTCACTATGTATGGGATCAAATATAGATTTTGAAGTTTGTTATGAATAGTTACTATGTGGAAATTTGAAGATCGAAAGATAAGTGACTTACTCTTTAACATGCACATTTTTCCATTCGTTTCCAGTACCCCCCCTTCTCTTTTGTCCTCATCACGTTCATCATCCCAAATCACTACGCCTGGTGTGTGGTTGATTTGCTTCATGTAATCACTGGCATAATAGAATGACTCATTTACTATGTACCCCTTTTCCATAGACCCCTCGGGTTTTAGCCTTTGTCGGACAAATCCCTTCACTTTTTTCATGAACCTCTCTAAGAAGAACATCCAACGACCTGAGACCACCCCGACTAATTCAACCTCGTCAACTAGGAGAATTAGAATATGAACTTGGAAGTCCATGAAACTCAACGGTAGTTCCTTCTCAAACATACAAACAATCTCGGTTATCTCTTCACGCAACCATGGAATGCTAGCGATGAAAATCTCCTTTGATGTGATCCACCATACAAATATAGATAGTTTAGATATGGCATGCCATCGGTCATCGGGAAATTCATGGTTCACACACCCACGCATGAACAGCGGATAATGACACTACAAATTAAACACAAAAGTTAATTGCATTTTAACTTCTTTGGTAAAAGATATAAATAAATAGTAATAACATTTTTTTGCAATAACAATGCAAAAATAGGAGGTCAAGATAGTGCTTAAGTTGTTGTGAGAGTGAACCGCTAGGGTTCCTCTAGCAGTGTTTGAGAGAGAGGAGTTCGAGCCAGCCACCATGAGTGAGCTAGAGGGTGGGGAGCCACCTCCACCCCCCTCCGTTTACAGCAGAGGAAGCTTTTCGAAGGCTAATCAACCCGCTGGGCAAGAAACCGACGAATCCATCAGTACCAAAGTTCATCAAGAAACTGAATTCAATTCCTGAAATTGCTCTTCCAGAGGAACAACCTATCAAAATCGCCCTAGCTTTAGAAGAAAGAGGCCCGGTTGGGCAGTTTATGGGGCTTTTGCCTTCAGCAAGAACCATCGATGACTAGATTCAACGAAATTGGAGACCTCAGCTCAAGAACAGTCTGACCTGCTACGCTATTGGCAAAGGATTCTTCATTTTTGAATTTATCTCTAAGGAAGATCGAGATCTAATCTTTAGAAGTGGTCCATATTTCATGGGGACACAAGGGCTGTATCTCAATAGGTGGACGCCTGAATTTGATCCCACAGTCAACGTTCCCAAAGAGGTACCAGTTTGGGTCCGGCTACCCAACTTAACAATCCACTGCTGGAACTTTCACTCTCTCCAGAAGATCAGAAACGGACAAGGTCGCTTCATCGATAAAGCGGACAACAAAACCCAGTACACCTGTGCAAGGATTTGCGTAGAAGTGGACCTGGAAGCTGGCCTTCCTAAAGCATTAAAGCTTACGGTAGGTGCATGGCATCATTACCAAAAGCTAGACTACGAGCAACTCCCATTAAGTGTAGAAACTACCACGAACATGGCCATTTTCAAAGGAATTTCCCAAAGGCCCAACCAGCGGACAAAGAGGAAGGAGAAGGCTGGCAAAAGGTCATAAAAGGCAAGGCAGCTTCGAAACCAAACGGAAAGAAAGTTGCAAGTCCTGCGAAGCAACCTCAAGTCACCCCAAAAGCCAAAGAAACACCAAAAGAAGGATCATCTTTAGGAAAAAGCCCCGAAGTCGTAGAATTCCAAGAGAAGGAACCAAAAGAAACCGAAAAAGGAGAAAAAATAGTCCATTCGGTAGCCCCAGAGGACAATCCAAAGGAGAAAGAAGAGGAGGACCACATCAGCCTTGGCTTGGAAACTGAGGGGATTCAGACGATGGAGAAACAGAAACAAGCAGCTCCCAAGTCACCTCGATCAAGACTTCTAGGGGATGAAAGTCTAAGAAAAAAAAGAGAGAGGAACAAACCTACAGGGATATGCTACAAGGATCCCAGAAGACCATCAAAGGAATGATAAACACCAGAACCACTATAAAACAAGGCCAGGCTCCAGAGGGAGCCACCTACTCCCAATCAAGCTAGTAATGAAATACGTCTCCTGGAATTGTAGAGGTCTAAGCAACAAATCAAAAGAAGAAGCTCTTAAAGACATCGTTAGAATGTATACACCTGAAATCCTTCTCATCCAGGAGACGAAATTGGAGGACGTTGTTCTCCTCCAGGAAAGCAAATTGTTTTGGAAAAAAGGTCAAGGGAAAGCAGTCAGTGCTCGAGGGACCTCATGAGGAATAGCTACCTTCTGGGACAATTCCAAATTTGATCTGATTGTTGAAGATAGCAGCAGGCACTGGATTTTCACCAAGTTAATCCATAAAGAATATGGTCACCAAGTAAGTCTGTTTAATCTCTATGTTCCTGTTTTACTTTCTGAAAAAAGAACCTGCTGGGAATCCTTAAAGTCCTTTCTTAGCATGCACAACCCCTAGAATGTCATCATTGCAGGAGATCTTAATATAACACTTGTTGTAGAAGAGAAAAAAGGGGGCTCCCCAGTCAGAGACCTAGCAAGAGAATGGGTTGAGAATATTATCCTAGATTGGGATCTAGAGGATATCAAGCCGACCCGAGGGAAATATACTTGGACAAATAAAATCTTGGGCCCAGGGCATATAGCAACCCGATTGGATAGATTTCTTGTCCAATCCTAATTTCTGACCTTCGGACTGATGGCCTCCTCAAAATTTTTGCCTAATTATATCTCTGACCATAAGCCCATCTTGTTGGAGCTCTCCTTAGAAACAAATCTTGGCCCAATACCCTTTCATTTAAGCCCTGTATGGATCTAGAAAGAAGGATTCCAGGAGTTGGTTATAGCGGCCTGGAATATGCAAGTTCAAGGTTCCCCTTTCTATATCTGGGAAGAAAACTTGAGAGGACTTAAAAGAGCGCTGAAAAGTTGGGCCAAATCGTTAAAGTCCCCAACCTCCAAAAGGAAAGATGCGCAGGAGGCTCTTGAGCCTCACCAAATGGTCATGGAGGACACCGTTGCGACCCAAGAGCTGCTAAATAAAGAAGTTGATCTTCAAAAAGATCTCCACAGAGCTTGCAGAGTTGAGGAAGAATACTGGAGGCAAAAGTCCAGAAGTCTTTGGCTTAAGGATGGTGAAAAGAACATGAGCTACTTTCACAAGCAAGTTGAAGCCCGCAAGCACTATAAAGATGTCAATGAAATTCAATACCAAGGTCAATTGATAAAAGATTTTGAAGGCATTAAGAAAACTGCCTGTTAGCACTCGGATTTTCCTTGGGCTGTATCAAAGAAACCCGAGGTAACCTATTTCAAACCAATCTTTAGACTGAAAGTTGGCCTCCTTCAGCCAGAGAGGGCTCTCTCAGCAAATCTGCCATCCAATGTCACCACGACAGCAGTTTGACAATGAAACTCAAGGGCCAATTTGTAAAATCACAGTAAAAACTTTGTAAGCTTTAAATAATGTGGTTGGATCTAACAGGAAAAAGATACTGTTGGGCAATGGAGTCAAGGTCATGTAATATGAAAGATGTGCAGAGTTTTCAGCAAAATAGTTTTTCATTAGAGGTGGGATAGTTGTGTTTTCTACCGTCAAGTTTCTTGATTTCTGGTGGTAATAGAAGGAAAGATGAACAGTCCATTAAATACGAGCATCAAATTAAGACGAATCCATATTAACTTTAGAGGAAAATTTGGTGGATATTTGAAATAGGATGAACCAGAGCATAATCAATATGAATTCCAGTTTCACTATAACCTTTATTCAAATATGACAGAAAAAACATAATGGTAAGGATTTAACAAAGAAAAATAAACATTCACATTATGAGAAGGGAAAAAAGGACAGACTGTAAAAAACCCAGCACGAGAATCTCTAAATCTATTAAAAATGCTTGCTTTAGCTCTGCAACATTTTTTCAAATCTGAAAATGAGATAGAACTTCTCGTAAACCTTCTTACTGAAAATCGAACCCCGTTTACATTGCCAAATGCATATTTTATACAAAATTTTTCCCTCTAAGCAAACCCTAACTGTATTTTTCTAAAAATAAACCACCGATACTAAAATAATAATTAAATAACTAATCACTACTTTACAAAATTAGTTTTTAAACAGTAAATGATGGAAAATCTGGAATATTGTTCACTTTGAGCTGCCAGCTGCCTCTATTTTTTCACTTCTTCCACCGATATTTAATATTCTGCCACTTGTCGATATCCTACCTGGAGTTATGGGTTTCCGGAGATTGATGAGTTGCCTCTGCTTATGCTATAATGTATTTAGGCGTGGCTCCCCATAGATGTGGTCACATCGTTCTACTAAAGCTCGATATACTCTAAAAACTTCTTCGACCAAATGTACCAGCTTTTTATATAACATCTCTGCCCATTTGGAAAATAAATCTGCATCCTCTTCGATTTGGATCTTTGATATCCATATCTGTCAGGGTTTCATGAAATCATTTTGAATTTTTAGGGCTCAAATGGCTTTTCCCATTATTAAGAATAAGAACGGTGAGATTCTGATTGCAAGATAGCTGGTTTTATCGAGCCACAATATACAATACGTTTGAGACTGTAGGATTGTTTTCTGATGAGGCCATTTCACTTAAACCTGTTGCATCATTCTCCAAGAACCTTTTTAATATTCATCATATGAAATGGATTGGACAAAAATAGCAGACTCGCCAGCTCTTGGATAATGGCGTCTTATCTCTTTGTATTTTAAACTTTTAGTCTTTAGCTTCTCGCTCCTGTACATAAAACCAAACTTTTTGGCCAGGCTCACATCGCAACGGTCAAAGACCCCATCGAATTTGGCTTAGGGTTTTGGAGAGCATGACGGCTTTGGTCAAAAGAAGAAACAAATACTACAAATGGGACCACCTCCCTTTTATAACATTTCCAATGGATGGTATCCGCGCGGGCTTTGGAGTGGTTTGCAATACAATGCTTCACATATGCGGACGTATAAAAAATTGACACGTTGGATAGTGGTTTTCCCCATCGCACCGGTCTTATCTATTATCCACCGAGCATTTTGCAAATGCGGAGTCACGTAGACCGTTGATCTATATTGAAACTTCTCCATCTAATCTCGCTATGTGTCAGCATGGGAATCAAGGATCTCAAAACGCAATAGTCGCAACAACCTCTCCTCTTTTCCCTCAGGGCATTTTCTCGGTGCGAAATAAACACCAGCTATGATCTCCCAAAATTCACCGATTGACAATAATTTGTTGTTCTCCCATTTTCTGAGGAATTATTCTTTTCATTTGATAATACAGGGAAAGCAAATGATCGGGCAGTGCTTTTATCAGAACGGAGGCAGATACTTCCTCTCTATTTGGCTCCTTTATTATTTCTGAGAGACGGTCTTTTGGGGTGCTGTAGACATCTGCAAACACTTTAAACCTAACTACAGGAATATCTCCCATGGTGCGCTCGTTGACATTACCCAAATAGCTTTAATAAAAGTTGATTTCTACAACAAAACTGATTGAAGCACATCTTTCTCAGACTCTTCAACAATATCGCTCCAAGCATACGGCTACACAAAGTCTACGCTAAACAAATTTTTTTTTGGCCTTGTGCATTGCGATGGCAAGTGCATTGGAATTGGAGTTCGACCTTCGAGCCACCTTTTTTGGAGAAATAAAATTGACAGCTGCAAATATTTTATGACAGGTATCTATTTGTTAATCCAGATGAGAGATAATAGTTTCCAGAATATCATTTTCTGAAAGTGATATTAAACAAAAATGGATTGTCATTTTGTGTCAAAACGCCCAGTTTTTGCCATTGTATTGCCTGTCCAAAAATCCCTCGAGCATGTAATGAGATGCATATAAAATAAGAATTGTAAATCTCGGGGCGAATTTCAACAAAATCCTGACTAATTCGACTTTGACATTTGCCAGAGTGCTTTGGGAAAACTGATTCGAGAGTGAGGTTTGGCCCAGTACCTTTTATTTTTATATAAAAATGAACTTTAAACCCTGCTAAATGAAGAGAAAAGCAACCTCGAACCATGTATCATATCCATAAGGGACATTTCTCCTGAGTAGTGCAGCAAATGACTCCATGACCTCTACATATTCTCGAAATCAGGTGGCTATTTGACATTTGCAATAATTGGCAAATGATACATATCCTTGTCTTGTCAATCTGGACTAAAAATCTTCGACAGCTGCATATATCAACAATGTTTCTCTCAATGTAACTTGCAGTTGAGATGGGTCTAATAGAAAAGTTGGATCATCACCGGGTGCAAGATGAAATCCTGCCATGATTTGATGTTTTCTGAAGATACTTGGCTCATACATTCTTGGTGTAATCCTCCTCAATGCTTCCTTTTACATAAAATCACACTTTGTATTATTTTTCCTTTGGAGGACGTATCCCATATGCAAAGCAGAAGGCTTTTTCTATTTCTGTATATACCTTAATGTTTTTAATATATACCAAGTAATAATGAAATAAAGGCTTGTGCTTGGACGATGGAGGCTATGTTGGTCCTTGGCTCGGCTCTAGTCATTTGACAAGCCCTCGGTGCTGGGCATCATATCTTTTGCTCCAGTTTCTAATTAGCATTCGGGCTCATTATAAAAATCAAAGTCTCCTTTGTAGAATGTGGGCTTGGGCTATATTATTTCATATAAAAATTAAAAGTGCTTTGCTTCTTAACTTTTGACTTTGGCTAAAGTCTCCTTTGAAAATCCTCTACGTTCCTTATAGACACATAGAATTTGAACATAGGCTCATAGGACAAAATTTTTTATTTTTTTTTCAAACAATCTTCCTTTCGTAATATTGGTATAGTACCGCCGAGGACAAAATGCTTCTTTCTTGGCCAAGTTTAAAACCATCATGCAAACTGATATGTTTTGCGCCATCAATGTTGCCAGAAGATAATTAACCAAAATTTTTACTGAGTGCCAACAACTGGCTCCTACTGGGGATGCTGTCCTCCCAGCGAGGCAGTAAAGAACACCGTAGACCATGTGCCTGACCATTGGGCGGCTCCCAATCCTGAAAACCCAAAACCTGCAACCTGTATCCTGTATCCTGTATCCTGTAACCAGTCCTCCATCCAAAACTGTAACCGAAAACCATTTAACTATAGAAAACTGAAAACTCACATGCTGAAACTGAACTGAAAACACTACTGTACATACTGAAAACTGCTTGCCTGGCAAACTTATTTCTCCTACCTACCCTACCTTTAGAATGTCAAAGACTTTCCATCAATCAAGTAATTCGGAAACGCCAATGAAGCCAATCCATTAAATGTTCAAAGAATCTGATTCTTTCATTATGTCTGAGAAAAGTAACTGACAGAAAATAGGACAACACCGGCAACCACTGGTATTCTTTATTCTCATAGTAAAAATTTTGCTGCAAATTTAAACCGAGAAAATCTTCCATATACTCAACTATAGGATCAAAAAAGATAAATGGTGTTTGATGTCCTTTGAAATTTCCTGCAATCTGATGAGAGAATTGAAATGTTCTTTCTTCTTCAACATATTCTTCCAGTAATGAATGATTAACCTCATACTCAATATTAAAACATTCTTTTTCTTTGACAATTAAAGGTCGTCGAGAATGATCCTCAAAAGATAAATTTTGATAATGAACATCCTGGGATTGAATTTCACCTTCTAAGACTTCCAGATCATTAGACATGATAGCTCTATGTTCTTGATGAAAGAAACTGGTGCCTAATAACTGATTTTCTTGTGGAGAATTATTATCACAAATGGGTTCCTTCAAAATATCATCATGATTGTCATCATTCAAATTCAGATTTACATTCCCAAAAATGGAAGAAGATTGACTTACATATCCCGGAATATGTGAACACTGCAAATCTGTATAAGCAGGGGTCGTAGCATGACTCTGCAGGAGCCGATCTATTTCTTCTTCTGTTAAAAGAGGAGGTGGCTTGTGCATTTTCTGAATCAAACAACTATCATTTTCCTTCTCTTCTGCAGATTGATCATGATGTTGAATGCATTCTTCATTTGTATATAAAGAAGTAGATGAATCATCATTTGTTTCTGAATAGAGCTCATGGGAATCTACTTTTATTTCTTCATTGATTTTATCTGCAGCTAGCTTCTCTTGTTCATCATGGCCATGAACTTGCGAAGAAAAATGATAAAATATTTCAGACATGTCTTCATCATTCATACCTTCCAGATCTTCGTCAATATTTTCAAGATATTGTATGAAACCCTCAAACTGATCACAACAGTTTTCCACTAAAGATAAAGCTGGAAAATCTACTGTATAATGCTCAGAAAATGCTATGTGAAAATCTTTTAAAGAAAACAAGCTACCAGGTCTTAAACTTTCATACCAATCCCTTGCTTTTCCTTCTAAAGAAGCCATGAACATCTTCATCAGACAGTCCTCATGAAACCTAATCTTCAGCTTGTGTATATGCGCATGAAATTTGATTAAATGTAAAGCAGCATTATCACTGTTTTCATCTCTGAATTTAGGCAAATAAGACTGCCAATCTATTTTAGGAATTTGATTCGGAAAACCGGGAATATGAGACCTGCTTATAGGAGCATACCTTCTTAATAACGAGGCCATCTCGAAATACTGGAGCTGTAGATTTTGATCTGAAAACTGAGGAGACTAGCCTGTGAACCAATGCAAACTGGATTTCTTTAATGTGGAGTCGCCATGAAATTTCTGAAAACTGGATTCTTTGAAGATGGAGTCGCCAGGTGAAAGATGCACAGCCTGTTTGATATCTGACCGTTGTTCACCATCAACAATCAAATCTGCAACTTTGTCGTTCATACCCAGGGAAAATGAAACCTTCGGTCCCCGGCAACGGCGCCAAAATGTTAGCACTCGGATTTTCCTTGGGCTGTATCAAAGAAACCCGAGGTAACCTATTTCAAACCAATCTTTAGACTGAAAGTTGGCCTCCTTCAGCCAGAGAGGGCTCTCTCGGCAAATCTGCCATCCAATGTCACCACGACAACAGTTTGACAATGAAACTCAAGGGCCAATTTGTAAAATCACAGTAAAAACTTTGTAAGCTTTAAATAATGTGGTTGGATCAAACAGGAAAAAGATACTGTTGGGCAATGGAGTCAAGGTCATGTAATATGAAAGATGTGCAGAGTTTTCAGCAAAATAGTTTTTCATTAGAGGTGGGATAGCTGTGTTTTCTACCGTCAAGTTTCTTGATTTCTGGTGGTAATAGAAGGAAAGATGAACAGTCCATTAAATACGGGCATCAAATTAAGACGAATCCATATTAACTTTAGAGGAAAATTTGGTGGATATTTGAAATAGGATGAACCAGAGCATAATCAATATGAATTCCAGTTTCACTATAACCTTTATTCAAATATGACAGAAAAAACATAATGGTAAGGATTTAACAAAGAAAAATAAACATTCACATTATGAGAAGGGAAAAAAGGACAGACTGTAAAAAACCCAGCACGAGAATCTCTAAATCTGTTCAAAATGCTTGCTTTAGCTCTGCAACATTTTTTCAAATCTGAAAATGAGATAGAACTTCTCGTAAACCTTCTTACTGAAAATCGAACCCCGTTTACATTGCCAAATGCATATTTTATACAAAATTTTGCCCTCTAAGCAAACCCTAACTGTATTTTTCTAAAAATAAACCACCGATACTAAAATAATAATTAAATAACTAATCACTACTTTACAAAATTAGTTTTTAAACAGTAAATGACGGAAAATCTGGAATATTGTTCACTTTGAGCTGCCAGCTGCCTCTATTTTTTCACTTCTTCCACCGATATTTAATATTCTGCCACTTGTCGATATCCTACCTGGAGTTATGGGTTTCCGGAGATTGATGAGTTGCCTCTGCTTATGCTATAATGTATTTAGGCGTGGCTCCCCATAGATGTGGTCACATCGTTCTACTAAAGCTCGATATACTCTAAAAACTTCTTCGACCAAATGTACCAGCTTTTTATATAACATCTCTGCCCATTTGGAAAATAAATCTGCATCCTCTTCGATTTGGATCTTTGATATCCATATCTGTCAGGGTTTCATGAAATCATTTTGAATTTTTAGGGCTCAAATGGCTTTTCCCATTATTAAGAATAAGAACGGTGAGATTCTGATTGCAAGATAGCTGGTTTTATCGAGCCACAATATACAATACGTTTGAGACTGTAGGATTGTTTTCTGATGAGGCCATTTCACTTAAACCTGTTGCATCATTCTCCAAGAACCTTTTTAATATTCATCATATGAAATGGATTGGACAAAAATAGCAGACTCGCCAGCTCTTGGATAATGGCGTCTTATCTCTTTGTATTTTAAACTTTTAGTCTTTAGCTTCTCGCTCCTGTACATAAAACCAAACTTTTTGGCCAGGCTCACATCGCAGCGGTCAAAGACCCCATCGAATTTGGCTTAGGGTTTTGGAGAGCATGACGGCTTTGGTCAAAAGAAGAAACAAATACTACAAATGGGACCACCTCCCTTTTATAACATTTCCAATGGATGGTATCCGCGCGGGCTTTGGAGTGGTTTGCAATACAATGCTTCACATATGCGGACGTATAAAAAATTGACACGTTGGATAGTGGTTTTCCCCATCGCACCGGTCTTATCTATTATCCACCGAGCATTTTGCAAATGCGGAGTCACGTAGACTGTTGATCTATATTGAAACTTCTCCATCTAATCTCGCTATGTGTCAGCATGGGAATCAAGGATCTCAAAACGCAATAGTCGCAACAACCTCTCCTCTTTTCCCTCAGGGCATTTTCTCGGTGCGAAATAAACACCAGCTATGATCTCCCAAAATTCACCGATTGACAATAATTTGTTGTTCTCCCATTTTCTGAGGAATTATTCTTTTCATTTGATAATACAGGGAAAGCAAATGATCGGGCAGTGCTTTTATCAGAACGGAGGCAGATACTTCCTCTCTATTTGGCTCCTTTATTATTTCTGAGAGACGGTCTTTTGGGGTGCTGTAGACATCTGCAAACACTTTAAACCTAACTACAGGAATATCTCCCATGGTGCGCTCGTTGACATTACCCAAATAGCTTTAATAAAAGTTGATTTCTACAACAAAACTGATTGAAGCACATCTTTCTCAGACTCTTCAACAATATCGCTCCAAGCATACGGCTACACAAAGTCTACGCTAAACAATTTTTTTTTTGGCCTTGTGCATTGCGATGGCAAGTGCATTGGAATTGGAGTTCGACCTTCGAGCCACCTTTTTTGGAGAAATAAAATTGACAGCTGCAAATATTTTATGACAGGTATCTATTTGTTAATCCAGATGAGAGATAATAGTTTCCAGAATATCATTTTCTGAAAGTGATATTAAACAAAAATGGATTGTCATTTTGTGTCAAAACGCCCAGTTTTTGCCATTGTATTACCTGTCCAAAAATCCCTCGAGCATGTAATGAGATGCATATAAAATAAGAATTGTAAATCTCGGGGCGAATTTCAACAAAATCCTGACTAATTCGACTTTGACATTTGCCAGAGTGCTTTGGGAAAACTGATTCGAGAGTGAGGTTTGGCCCAGTACCTTTTATTTTTATATAAAAATGAACTTTAAACCCTGCTAAATGAAGAGAAAAGCAACCTCGAACCATGTATCATATCCATAAGGGACATTTCTCCTGAGTAGTGCAGCAAATGACTCCATGACCTCTACATATTCTCGAAATCAGGTGGCTATTTGACATTTGCAATAATTGGCAAATGATACATATCCTTGTCTTGTCAATCTGGACTAAAAATCTTCGACAGCTGCATATATCAACAATGTTTCTCTCAATGTAACTTGCAGTTGAGATGGGTCTAATAGAAAAGTTGGATCATCACCGGGTGCAAGATGAAATCCTGCCATGATTTGATGTTTTCTGAAGATACTTGGCTCATACATTCTTGGTGTAATCCTCCTCAATGCTTCCTTTTACATAAAATCACACTTTGTATTATTTTTCCTTTGGAGGACGTATCCCATATGCAAAGCAGAAGGCTTTTTCTATTTCTGTATATACCTTAATGTTTTTAATATATACCAAGTAATAATGAAATAAAGGCTTGTGCTTGGACGATGGAGGCTATGTTGGTCCTTGGCTCGGCTCTAGTCATTTGACAAGCCCTCGGTGCTGGGCATCATATCTTTTGCTCCAGTTTCTAATTAGCATTCGGGCTCATTATAAAAATCAAAGTCTCCTTTGTAGAATGTGGGCTTGGGCTATATTATTTCATATAAAAATTAAAAGTGCTTTGCTTCTTAACTTTTGACTTTGGCTAAAGTCTCCTTTGAAAATCCTCTACGTCCCTTATAGACACATAGAATTTGAACATAGGCTCATAGGACAAAATTTTTTTTTTTTTTTTCAAACAATCTTCCTTTCGTAATATTGGTATAGTACCGTCGAGGACAAAATGCTTCTTTCTTGGCCAAGTTTAAAACCATCATGCAAACTGATATGTTTTGCGCCATCAATGTTGCCAGAAGATAATTAACCAAAATTTTTACTGAGTGCCAACAACTGGCTCCTACTGGGGATGCTGTCCTCCCAGCGAGGCAGTAAAGAACACCGTAGACCATGTGCCTGACCATTGGGCGGCTCCCAATCCTGAAAACCCAAAACCTGCAACCTGCAACCTGTATGGAAGGAACACTAAAATCTAGGAGGATTCAATTCTCAGCGAGCCTCCTCTAGGCTACAAGGAAGAGATTCGAAATATAAAAGTCTGGCTTCAGAACAACAACCACCTCACTCTGTGGGATATCTCTAGTTGGGAAGACGACAAGGACAGAAGTTGGAAGAATTGGAATCTGGGAAACTATCCTGAAACTCTAGAAGAAGAAGCCAGGAATTTGATAGAGGCCCTTCAAGGGAAAACCCCCTTAAAAGTCGTATCAAAATACAGAAGAGGGTGGGGCACCTCCTCTCGTAAGTACTTAGCAGCAGAAGGTTATAAATCTTTACAGGAAATCCCGTATGTCCCTCCAGATCCTACTCAGTGGAAAACAGTCTGGTCCTTCACCTCAATTCCAAAAACATACATCTTCACCTAGACTTTAGCTCATAAAAGTATTCTTACCAGTGAAAATTTATAGAGGAGAGGCTGGGAAGGTCCCTCCAGATGCCCTTTGTGCTTGACAGAAGAAGAAAACTCAGACCATTTGTTGTTAACCTGCCCTTATGCAAAAGAATTATGGAGTGAAGTCTTAAATCTCAGGCCAGATAAGCTCTCCATGCCAGAAAATGTTTCAGATTTGCTAAACACCTGGGTCACAACATCGTCGTTCTGTCACAAACAAAACGACCTCCTCAAAACCTGTTGGATGTGGCTTCCCAAATTCATCTTATGGAAAATATGGCTTCAGAGAAATAATAGAATCTTTAGGGATGAAAAATGCAACTCCTCCAAGGTAGTAGTTAAAGTCAAAGCTCTTCTTGGAGAGGCGTTGGAATCCAAAGTCACACTCAAAAATGCAAATCCCCTCGACACTGAAGAAGATCAATGGCTAAAAATCTTTGTCCCAAACCATCATCTCAAAGCAAAACCCATTCCAGTCTTGAAAGCAGGCTGGGAAATAAGGTTGGAAGAGCAAGAGTTTATAAAATGGTGCTCGACCCTCGAAGAACACCTCCTGTTCTTTGATGGAGCATAAAAAGGAAACCCAGGAGTGGTTGGTGGGGGAGGGGTTCTCCTGGGCCCTTGTGGCAAGTTGGAACTGGGCTATTCCTGGGGTCTAGGTCATGATACCAATAACAGAGCCTCTCGCGCTCTGGTAGGGACTAAATCTAGCTCTCAGTAAAAACATCCAAACTCTAGTAGTCTTTGGCGACTCTCGTTTAATAATTCAAGCCATGATTTCGAGATGGAACCCATCCCAAGTAATGCTGGCTGCCATCCTCAAGAAAATAATTCTTTTGCTGCCCAAATTTCAAACGGTAAGATTCTTCCACATCTTATGGGGGTTAAACTCAATGGCGGATTCCGAAGCAAATAAAGGAACGCTTCAGAGCAGGATCACTCTGTCAATAGATGGGACAGAAGCGATTTGCCACATCCCATAAAGGTTGGGGAATATTAGAACAGTCAGTCAAGGGGTCAAAGAGCGATCTTCATGTCAGTTGCTTATTGAATCAAATCCTCAGAAGGATCCTCTGGAATGTGTCATCATGGTTGGGTTCCTGCAGTCTCATCTATGGTAAGGATGTGGCAAATACCCATGGAGATTTTGGCAATTGTCTCTGCAATCCTGAAGTAAAATTAGGGAAGCTAATTGAAGAATGGTCCAAGGCTCCTCCGACGTTGGTGAAAAATGACAAAGACTAAGAGCTCTCATGGTCTCCTGTCTCAGATCTCTTCTAAAATGTCCATTATTTTCTCTCTTTTAGCGGCAACTACACTCTGGTTTTTTTTTAAATTTGTCAGCGTACAGAGCGCACAAGGCATGTATTTTGCTATATGAATTCCGACCATATTTGTATTGTCAAAGTTAAACTTCATTGTATCACAGTACCCGACAGCTGGTTTGTCAGTCCTTAATTCCAAAAAAATATACCCGTTATTGTTTAAAAAATCTTTTTTTTTGCATTATACGTACCTTTAGAAGGTTGAGATGGTCATGTGATTTCAAACCTGACAACTTTTCGTCTGCAGTGAAGCAGTGTCGTAGAGTAGACCCATAAAAAGAAGGTTCCTTCACACCCAATATAACTTCCATTGCCAAATTAAGATCATCTTTATTCAAAATCCATGGGACATCACCTTATTTAAATGAAAAAGAGGGGTGAGCCTCTCCTCTGTTTTCTTGTCTTGGCCAATGATTCTTTTTAGTATTTGAAGAAATAAGATCTCTCCCGACTTTCATCTTGTCACTTTTTTTGGATGATATGTAATGCCACAAAAAACATGAAACATTTTTAAATGTATGCATGGGATCTAGTGAGTGTGCAATCTTAAGATGCTCCCAATATGGGAGTTCAGAAAAATATTGATTTCATTTTCATCCCTTTGGGCATTTTCTCAACATAGGTGTTGAAGAATTCAGGATCATCGATCACAGGTTCCACATTTGAATTGAACATCTATGTGTATTCCTTCTCCTTCTCTCTGTCATATGCCCTAAGCTAGTGAGTCGATGTCATTATTCTAGGCCTTTGGGTTCTCTCTTGTTTACCATTGAAAGCAAGTTTTGCTCTTCTATAAGAGTGTTTTTTGGGGAGGAATACCCTAGAGAAGTTGTACATTGAATTTGGTAAGTATTTGGACCACCTAGCCTTCATAGAAGGTCCACAACATTTACATCCATAATAACCTTTTGTTACAAGACTCGTAATGTTATAGTAAAGAGAGCACATTAGGGTTGAAGATTAAGATAGTTGCAACGAATTAAATATGTCAAAAATTATTGCTTTGAATATAAAAACAAATAAAACAACATATTTACCTGAGCAAACTCCTAACCTCGGATAATCATGTGTGGTGTACGCACATATGCCATACATGGATCACTTCCCATAATTCCTTGAATTCATCGATCAATGGTTGTAGGTAAACATCCATATTCTTCACTTGTCTTTTACCAGGGGCTACAAGAGCCAACATAAGATTCTCATTCTTCATGTAAAACCATGGGGGGGTATTTTTATTGATCACCACTACAGGCCAAACAATATAGATGTTGTTTGGTTGGGGATATGGTTTGACAACATCAATGCCTATGCTTAATTGGAGGCTACATACTCCATCCTTTAATTTATCAGGCCATGTATCCTCTATATGCTTCATGGCTATTGAATATGTTGGAATTCACATAACTCCTTCCTCGCTTCGGTTCGATGCGTACCATCTCTGCAACATAGCTAATTCTTTGCAACGAAAGAGCCTTTGAATCCTTGGGATTATAGGCATGTGCCTCAATATTTATGAGGAGGACCATGTGCTTTAGCCTCGTTATTCGATTCTTTGTATCTGTCATGCCCACATTTTGGACATATCTCTTTGTATACATATTCACCTCTATATAGAATACAATCATTGGGGAACACATGATATGATATGTACTCTACACCCAACAGTTTCAACATTTGCTTTGCCTATGCAGAGCTGCCAAGCAAGACATTATCATTTGGAAGTACCTTGTCTTTGAATAACCTACATTTAGTGGGAAATACAAATGTACAATGTCATTTAAGGTTCATAAAATCGACCATTTTCAATGATGATTATTTCACAAGATTCCTCAAAATATAATTTAGTTGATGGTCAGTTACCTCAACATTGCCAAGAAACATGCGTCTGACATGCGATACTTTGCTTTCAAGTTGTACAGTAACATTGTTGTCCCCAACTATGTATACTTTGACCGGCCAGGTCCAAATAGAAGTGTGGTGGAAGTCGATTTAAGGCTTTAGAAGAAGGATTCAGTAATATGAGCGTCATCCCCTATCTCATTGTCCTAGAATGTATAGAACAACATTGCCTCCATGTCATTCCTTTGTCGTAATAACGTACCCATACCAACCTCTACTTCATTGCCTCCATTGCCAACATGTGAAGGAATACTATTACTGTAGGCATTCCTGATTGGTGAGGATAGATGTAGTGGAAATTGAATAGGTGGTTGATTCAACCATGCCAAGTATGCTTCCTCTCCAAGTTGTGCCTTTTTTCAGCCTTCTCTCGATTTGACATTGTACTGGGGTGCAACGGAAGATGGTAGGCAGGTCGCCCATCATTAGAATTTTGATTTCAAAAATATTGAACATTACATCAATGATGTTAGTAAGCACAATGAAATTGGTTTCATCTAGCATTATAGAAAATAATTATTACATATGCATGAGAATCACTTCCAATAGAAAATGTTAAGCTGCAAACAATTTATAAAGCATACGTTCAGATTGAGTGATAAATTAACATCAATTCCATCTTAAATATGAAAATTTAAAATTGAGCAACATATTTTCAAATTGAATTTATAAATTAAATTAACAATTTATAAAACATAATTTCAAACTGAGCAATATATTAATATGAATCCATTGAAAATTAAAAAATACAATTAATCAATGTTTTTTTTTCTTACACCCCAAGGGAACGTCTAAAGGTAATCCCAATGCAAGGCATCTTTGACGAGCGGTTGGTGATCTACGGAAGTTGCAGTTTATTAACAACTCGTCACCAAGAGACAAACTACGTATTACATGTACAACAAAAAATACAAACGATTTCCTTTTCATAAAGAACTCCTGGTCATTGAAGTGTTCCTCAAATGAACAATTTGGAGAAAATAAAGAGCACCTAGAACTATTTATGAACCATACAATGTTTCCATTTGTGCGTGGACGACCATCTATATACAATAGGTTATTCTTGTTAAAGTTTCCATAAACATAACCATTCATGCACATACTATACATGGAAATGTTGTGCTTGTATTTAACAATATTCAAGTAATCAGACCAACAATAGATAGGACTGCAAAATGGCATAAATGTTACTGACTGTTTGGGAGGAAAGAGTACATGTGAAAGTATAAACAACCATGATTTGCAGCATCTATATTAGACTTGGTAATCATAAAACGACTACCACAAAGCGAGAATTCAGTTCCAACATCGGGCACAAGTAGAGAATACAACCAAACGCCATATAAAGCACGATTGTAAGAAGTTTGATATTTACTTTGCAAATTCACAGTAAGGGAGCAATCATCTCTACCCTCCAACAATTGGATGGACCTCAGTGTGTAATTGGACAATTTTTCTCTCAACTCATGCAAAATTTTGGATCTTCCAATAGAGATGGGTTGGGTGGCATTCATATCATACTTTGGATCACTGGAACTTTCAATTGATTGAACATAAGCAGAGGGGTTCATGAATTTAGGATGAGACATAGTTGTTTTGGCTTCCAACTTTTTCAAAAATGAGCATAGGGAAGTGTTCATGCGTGTCTTTTCTATATCATCTATTGGATTTTTTTACTGCAGTAGGGGGTATTAGACCATCGACATTGGGTAATCTATCATTGATGTAATGGGTGAGTGTGACACGTCGAGGGTTCTCCTTCAACCCTTGACATTTTGAACAACCACAAACTATTGGGGTGTCATAAAAGAGTTCCAGCTCAAGATGAATTACCATCGATGAACTAGGATGGTGGCTTGAATATGGCATGTTACAATTGGCGAGGTAAAGTGGCTGCCCATTTTCATCCATAAGCTGCTTGCGGTATCTTGCTCCTGATAAGACATTACGACATTTTGAAACTGGTGGAATGTCTTGTGCATCTAAACTCGAACCTGGATCGTGATCATGCAATATAGAATAAAAAAATATTTAGATTCACATGGATAAGTAACATAAATTCAAATAAGTAGTCAAAATATAAATAAAACCTGAACTTACTGGGGATGGAAAGGGAGAAACCGTCGAACTTTGAACAAGATGGAATCTGAAGAATTGGCCATTTGATACTAGAAAATTTTCTTCCTGCATTTGAGCCAAATCAACAATCAATATACGTCTCTACAGTCCTAAGATATTTTCAAGAACTATATCACAGTATAACTTCCAATATAGTTTCGAAAGCATTTTGTAAGAATAAGGTGAGTTTAAGCAACATATTTATACTATGGAATATTGTAATTGGTGTAGTTAAACACTAAAAGAACATTTGGGATGAATATATAATTTTAAGTGGACACATAAAACGAGAGAATTTTCAAATTAAACCTATGCGTTTATTCATACATAAATGCACAGGTGAGCTCACATATGCAAACAACACTAGTGCACAACAACTATAAATGCACCGCCAAAGAACATCCGCAAAATCCCCCACAGTGGAAAATATCTGCTACATTTGGTAGCAGATATTTCTACATGAATTTTTACAACATAATTAATTTTGGTGAGTTTTCTACACATAAGCGCACCGATGCGTCCGAACTTTACATGAACCGCCACACGAGTTTTTAAAATGGTGTTCGGAAAGTGCATTTTACTTATGTACGCACCAGTGCAACTTGGCAACAAGTGCACCGAAAATGCCAAAAATCAAAATTTAAAAAAAAAAAAACGTAGAAACTCTTTTTGCCCTAAATTAAAAAAAGGGCGGCAATTTTAAGTTTGAAAAGTAATTCTAAATAGTGTTTAAAAGCAAAAAACCTAAAGATTAATTCATTCTTTTGCTGAAAATCTCAGGGGAGAGTTTTGGAAGAGAAACTTACGTGGAAGGAGTTCTGAGGGTCGAAATTTGTTCGGTATGGTGAATCAAAGAAAAATCTGCATAATAAAAATTTCAAGTAGGTCAATATTATTGTTGATCTTAATATCTTATTTAGAGTTTAATTAGATTTAGAAGAAAAAAAACATCGTACTTACCTTCAATGTTGCAACCCTTATTTTCTCGCTGCTTCTTTTTGTTTTATGTGGCTGCAAAATTTTGCATCAGGGTTTAAATCCCTCTATTATTATACATAATTACGATTTCACCTTTTAGGGATTTTGGATTTAAGGATCTTGTGATTATATATAGAAAGTGTAGGGTGATATGGGGCCACTTTCTTGGTTGAATCCATAACCATGTTGGACATGTCAAGTTTTTTTTTCTTCTAATTTTTGTATTATTAAAAAATGCATGTGTCAATATCGGTGCATTTGTATTAAATGAAAGCACTGGAGCCGCCATATACATAATGCATCGGATATGACCTGCATCACGTCATTTTTTATTATGTTATAAAAACACAAAAGTCGATTTTTCATATCTCGGTTCTTTGTTCCCAATGCATCGTATTTGCGTCAACGCATCAGTGCATTGTCGTTTCAAACGCATCATGGTGTTTAATTTATTCAAGCGCACTGATATCAAATTTATTCCTTTTTTAATATAATTTTTTTGTCATATTTTGAAGGTCTGTAATTTTTTGTATAATATATTGATAGCTTATGTATTTAATGGTACAAGTTTTTTATTGATAGAAAATACATGCTACGAACTCAATGAACAACAACTTTAATCAACATAATGGGAGCACATTCAGAATTACGAAGAAGGCAAGTGCTTTTAATTAATTTTTTGTATTTAAATTAATTTGATTGAATTATTTTTAAAGTTAACTAATATGTATTGGTTAATGCATGACATACAGAGCCAAAAAACGAGGAACCTCGATAAGATTCTTACCAAACTAAGTCTAGAAGAGCGTAAAACGTTAATGGAAAAGTTGCAGAGGGATGAATTAGGTGAATAAAAAATAAGTCAATATGAATTATTTATTCAAATTTGAGTAATAATCTACTTCATAATATTCACTAATATGTTTCAAATAACGTAATTCACTTATATTGAATGTTATGGAGGGACTGACAGCAACATAAGTCAATGTCATCTTAAGAAGAAGAAAAAATTATGGAAGATGCAAATGATGATCAATTGGTCCTTAGCTCATCTGGAGTGGTGCTGGAAGTTAATAGAAGGGGCAAAGAATTTTATAATACTATGAGGGATTTGGTGGAAAGAACGTATAGACATACTTTTCACCTACAATATAGAAACCAATCAAATGATTCAAATAATTAGGTCATATGTAAACTACAAGATGCATTCCCAGAGCAATGGTCAATGAGACCTGTCAAGCTTGCAATAGCAAAAACATACAACAACAAAAAATAATCATTCAAAAGGTAATATTACTAAACATGTTTATGTAGAAAATGTATCTATAACTATTATAAAGCGTCATTCATTCAATAATTTTAATTATGCTATATTTATTTTTCATATCAACAAAAAAATAGTTTAATGTCATTTTCATTTTCAGGAAGATTATGAGAATCCCAAAGGATGAACGAGGTGATATGTGAAATGTGCCAATAGGGATGTCCAAAAAAATGTACAAGGAGATGGTCAAGAAAATGGACATAATTGCATTGCAGGCGGAGCCATCTCAACAACAACGTGCTTCAAATGTATGAAATCTGCATTTCCTTTTAGGTTTATGTTATACATCTCATTAATTAATTCAACATTAAATATTAATTTTCAATTGTTAATTTGTTGCATAAAAGAAAATAAAATGGAACCCAATTAGCAAACAAGACATGACCACAAGGAAAAAAGGGGTTGATAGCCAAGTTTGTGAGTATTTGTGATTTCGTTGTAAGAAAGAAACATTTCCTAGTGGTTGTGATTAGTATTTTTTTTTCACTATCAATCCTTGCATGTCTTCAAACAGGTGTTAACATACAAAGAGGAGCCATCAAAAAAATTTATCGACGTTGGGTTAAGCAAGGGTTGTGAGTATATGTTGGCGTATCAGAAATTAATTGTGGATTTTGTAAGTCTCTATGTTGTTTTACATCTCTCATTTTATAATTAATAAAACAACAATTTTTTTTTATTGAATCTATGATTTGTGATGGGGCATAACACTTGCAGGAAACAAAGTATGGAGTGGAGCCAACAGAAGACTTGTTGATAGAAGGCATGCGATTTGGTTTTGAGAGAATGCGTATCATTCGTGAGTCAATTATTTATATGGTACATCGTTTTTTAATTTATATTCAGGTATATTATCTATTTATTTTTCATTATTCCCGCTAGTAATGTAGATACACTTAGTAGACTTTATTTTTATGTTTGCAGATGGAAGGAAGAAGAGGAAAACAATTGAGACAATCAACAAAACATTCAACCAAATAACCCAATTGATGCAAGTGGCTCGAGCACCGATAACAGTTCTAGCGAAGAATGTTGCTCCATATTTAATTTTGATGTTAATGCAAGTTGTTGTAGTTTGTTGTATATTTTGAAATAATTGTTTGTGAAAATCATACATTTTGTATAATGATGTACAAGGCATAATGTCTGAATTCAAAAACGAGTTACCAATAAGTGTAACAATAATTACATGCATCTTGACATTTTGATTATTGTTGTCTCTATGTTGTCGTATTTTGTATGACAAAGGAACTCTTATTGATATATAATCAAATAAATGTTTTTATTATATAATCTTCAATATTATTGTCGAATGTTACATGTGAAATGGTACATTGGTATTTTTTTCAAGAAAAAAAAACATATTTTCATTCGAGATGGAGAAAAAATACATTCTTGAGTGCCATACAGCAGTAGTAAATGGTACATTGGTTATTAAATGTATGGATGACTAAATATTACAATAGATTCTTGCATATATGATATAAGAAATTAATCCAATCAAATAATTTCAATAATTAAAATTTAAATGAATTTTACTATAAACAAATATTTCAATTTCAGATGAATAATGAAATAAAAATAAATAAAAAGTATAATATATATATTTGACTAAAATATCAGTATCCATTCTTCAAAGAATAATGTGCGGTGATTTTACTAATATATGTCGCACCGGGGCTCCTATAATAACATAACGCACCTATGCGTATAAACAAAAGTTACGCACCGGTGCGTTTTATTCTCTGAATCACACCGGTTCATGTAGATGGCTTATGCCCACCGGTTTTTTAGTTTTTAAGACTGAAGGCATGTTTGATGTGTTAAACTACACCGGGTCATGTTGATAGTTTGTAAGCATCGGTGCGTTTGAATATTAAATGCACTGGTGCGCCATGTTGAATGTACAACACCGACAAAATTTAAACCACAAGAAAAATGTACAGTGCGTATGATGTAACATATCACACTGGTGTGTTTATGATGTAAACACACATCGGTGCGTATATTCTATATGCAAGAATTGGTGCGGCGTTGAAATTTGATTATTTCTAATGCTTGTTCTGGATGAGTGCACTGGTGCGTCTTTTCTAATCCTATACCACCAGTGCGTCCTAGTAGGAAACACATAGTGGCGCATAAATTCAGTTATGCGCACCGATGAACAAACATCCGCTAAAACCTCCAACCACCAATTTTTTTTAGTTATAAAATGTCTCCATTATGACCTCCGTAAAAACATCCACTACCATTGGCGGAGGTCATAACAGAGGTTTTTTGGCAATTTTCGCCAATCTTGTAACACTAAAATCCTCCGCTATGACCTCCACTGCAGGCTCTTTTCCTTGTAGATTTAAGGAGTGCATGAGAGGTATTTCAAACTTCTTTATTGTTTTGATCCATCTAGATGACTCATGAGTGCAAGATGTAGAGCATATTAGATTCAAAAGTGTCTTTAGGTCTCTTGGTGTGTGTTGAAGTGGAAATCACACATGTCTTTTGAAAGCAAATATAGAAATGAGATTTGCGACTAACTAAAGAGCATAATAAAGTAAAGACATGTGAACATTGATTGTTCTTTACTCTAGTTAATTTTAAACTCTAAGTATGAAATGATTGTTTACAAATGATAAGTACTATAAGTTTAATGAAATAAATGTGCAAAGAGAGGTATTTCAAATCTTTCGTCCTTTTATGATTTTCCAAGATCACTAAGAGTGAAAGTCAAAGAGAATACTTGGGGAAAGAGGAGTCTTTAGGTCCCTTGTTTGTGTGAATGAGTGAGATAAACTATCTTACATAAGATCAAAGAAATAAGCAAGAAGCAATAATATATACAACTAGTGGTAGTTAAATCAAATTGCTAGATTAACAATCTCTATGAAATGGCAAGCATAATTATTTAGCTCCTGGTGAGTACTAAGAGGTCCATTGAAAACCTCAAAGTATTTTAGCCTAAATAGCATGCAAGAAATGAATTCTTTACTTCCTATCTTAAGCTAAGTTATTTAATTACTAGAGAAAAATAAAACATGTGAGTTTATTAATTTTCTTCTACATTAATCCATAATTGAAACTACAAGTGATGATGAAAAACTGAGGTAAAAAGCAAAAAATGGAAAAACCGCACGGGTTATAGACCCACATATGCTAGAGAGACTGTGTGGGTAGCGCAACTATTGAAGAGAAATTTTCACTATGATGTGTGCCCAAGACGGCGGGAATCGCGCTACTGATAACATGATGAACTTGGGATGAGAGCTTCTAAACTCCGAATGTTGAGAGGATGGACAACAAGCTCTTAGACCTACATAACACCCAAAATAAGTTATCTAGGAAAATACAACCAATATATAATGCAATGAAAAAAATAAGAGTGGAGTCGCCATAAATATTGTTGTAGAAAAAATAGCCACGGGGATTAATAGCCTTCCCACTTTGGGGAAACCCTTGATGTTACATCAAGGACATGGTATTGTAAAATGTAAGTTAGTATCCCAAACTCCAAATGGAAAATAAAACTCTAGACAATAAATAAAATGAAATAAAAGGGACAAGTGCTATGAAAAACAAAATAACAAGAGTATGCCAAACCAAATGTTCATTGCCCAATAGTCCAGCTAAACACAATGGTGTCATCTAGGAGGTGATGGATTTAAGGGGAAGCCAACAATATCCCTTAGGGAAGACCTTTTTTCCCACACAAATACAATATAAATAATCTAGAACAATGGAGAAACACTTGTTTCTTAGAGGAAGAGAGCAAGGGAGATTTTGCATGCCAACTTGAGGTAAGAAGTAGATTGAAAGATGAGTTCTCAATGCAATTCTTGCGGCATAACTTTTCTATGATTCTCTCTTATATAATGCATGCACATGGCTTCCTTTTATAGCACAAATGGAGGCCAAGAAACATCTATATCCAAATGTGAAAACCCTTCCTCTTGAACTAATTCTTTGAGTACATGAAGGGGGCTATTGAATGCTCCCAAGCATGTGAGAAGTCTAGTTCGAATTTTGGAGCCAAGGGTATTGTTCTGAGCCTTAAATGTGCCACGGGAATAAGTGGTTCTTCCATTTTGACAGTTGCACGACTTTCAAAGAAAAAATCATGCGAGTATGCGCAAGTCGTTAAACACCGAGTTGCAATAACTAGCATAGAGACCTAGTGCAAATAGTCACATGGTTTTTCATGCAGACTACCATTGTTATTTTAGGGCTCATTATGGATACGATGAGAATGTATTTGGTGAGATGCATGTTGTATGTTTATGACGCCTAATTGCAATATTATCCAAAATGTCGTATGCGTATAGAATTCAAGCCTTAATAGTTTTACATTCCCTCTTGTATGTGCTAAGTGTTGTCTCAACCTATGGATACTCCTCCCACAAACTTTATTTTGACAATAATTGCAGACCATTTTATCCCCAACCAATTGGCAATGTTCCAGTCCTAGATCTCTTGTCTTTTAGAGCCATGTAAATTTTTACCAGTACACAAAAATTTGCAATTAAAACTCTAGATTGTTTCAATTTCTAGAGGAAAAATACAATAATAGTATAAAACCTAAGGTTGTCTAAAATTCTAGGAAAAAACAAACAATTTTATAGACAAATTTAGACAAAAAGAGGGTTGAAATAATCTTTTACATACCTTTTCAAAGAGTAGGAGAGATTTAAAGAAGAAGAAGAGCATCTCCAAAACAACTGGAAAGACAACCTTGTAATAGCTCTATAATAACTCTATAACAACATAAATTAACTCTTGAAATTATCTTAGAGATGATCCAAAACAACTATCCAACTCAGCCCAAGAAATACTTAGATTCAACATTGGATATCAACCCAACTAGGAGTCCAAACTAGCAACACTAGCTCAATAACTAAAAAAAAACTCAACTCAAAAACTCCATATCATTGAAGTGTATGAGACACATGAGAGGTTAGATGCTCTTTAAATAGAAATGGTAGGGATTTAGGGATGATTTTAGGAAACCAAAATTTTTATTTATTTTTTAAATATAATTGAAAAAAACGCGATCCCACGCAGCTTGTACCGGCTTGTATGGAACCGACCGATTTAGGTAAATAAGGCTAGTTTACCCCTAAATCAGCTTGTTCATGAAAGAACTAACCATTTCCTATTTGGAGGTTCCATTTGGGTTGGAAAGTGCTATAAACCAGTCGAACGGACAAGTTTTGGCAAAACTAGACTGGTTTCAATAACACTGCTTCAAAAGCCTTGCAGAAACCTGAAGTGGAGCTTTTGATTAAACTGCAAATGATATTGAAGACATGCACACCATGATCCAAATCACCATTTAGAAAATCAAATCAATGTCAAGAAAAATTAATCTCAGATCGAGCTAGTGGGATATATCATAAGCCTTTGATATGCAAAGCTTATTAACCATTACTTTGGAACGCTAAGATTTAATTTTATGCAAACCCTCCTGAGCCATCCCTCTTGCCTCATGAATGTTTCTACCATGCAGGAAGCCAAGATTTTATTTGCATATTAACTTTAAGAATATCTTCTTTACCCTAGCAACAATGACTTTGGTTATTTTCTTATATATGCAATTACATCAGAAGATAGGAATAAAATAATCAAATGATTCAAGGATGCCCTTCTTTGAGATTTTTGCAAAAAAATTAGAATTGAATGTTGCAAGAACTTTTCCTAATATTTTGGTGTCCTCAACTACTCTCAAAATATCCTCTTCTAACATATCATAAAACCTTAGAAAAAACTCCATTCTCTAGGCATTGGTGCTTGGACTCTTGTCCTTCTATAGGGAGGCCAAAACAACTTTCAATTATTCTTTGGACACTTCCTCCACCAATATATATTTTTCTTTCTACCCTAAAAAGATAAGAAATAAAGAAGTAACCTTCAAATTTTCAACAACTTTAATTTTCTCAATATGTGACTATAATCCCTTAAATCAAGAAACCTTGATATCACATTCTATTTGAAATGTATGGCCTTACTCCCATTGGGATTTTGCATTTCCCAAATAGCATTGACATTTTTTGTGATTTGCATGATTGTGGAAATATCTATTGTATTGTTTTCATCCCCAATGGATAGCCACAAGGATCTACTTTTTAATCACCACTAAGATTTATTTTCCTCGGGCAATTTCCTCTTTTTAGTTTCTACCTTTCTCAATCTAGTTCTAGCTTGGTCATCAAATATCGTAATATAATATTGGGATAGATCTATGCCATTTCTTTCTTAATTAAGGATAAATCCTTTTCATACATATCCCTAATATCACATCCCCATTTCGATGCAACGATTTTGACCCTTTAAGGATTGCTTCTAGTTGAAAACTAGTAGTCTCCCTTTTGAAGAATAATCATATTTCACCCATTCATCATTTATCCAATTGGTAAACCCTTCATCCTCTGACCATAGATAGTTAAACTTAAAAGCACTAGAAGAATTGAAGTTTTCCTTTGCTATATGAATAATGATTGGGAGTTGATTTGAGTTCCCATTTACTCCTACCTAAGATCTAATCCTTCCAAGGCCAACTAGGACAATTATCAATAATAGAAATCTATCAATACTTTTGACTATTCTCTCATCCCAAGTCCTTTTATTCCTCTAGGATGGAGAAATATTAAGGTGCTCCACATCCACTAGCACCATGTCTTCAATTATTTTTAATGAAATCTTCCAACCAGTCTTCCTTTACTTAGTTCCCCTATATTTAACCTCTTTTAATCATGAGATTGAGGTTTCCTTCTAAAATCAATCGTCGAGATCTTACAACAAGCTAGCCCAAACTATCCTCATAGAAGGGAATCATTTCTTCATATATGATCCATAAACAAGGGACTTACAATGCACTCACTTTACCGACACAAATCTTCTATAGAAATTCAATTGGATTCTCTACCATACTTAAAACAAGCTTCTATTTTTTATTTTCTCCAACAAGTGAGAAAGTATATCATTGTTCTTGGTGCACATTCTGAGTGGAAATATTCTTTTAAGCTTATAATCATCAACATGCATAAGAGTCTTTGTTTTGATTAGTTTTCAAGCTTGCCTACTTGTTAGCATTATCAAGATGAATGCTCGATGTAAGGCCTCTCCTCCTTACTTCCTTAATTAAATACAACACTACACTAACTAATATTAGAGACAATCTTATAACCATGTCAATAATAAATGATCAAATTATAACAAAAATGTAAGTTTTAACTTAGTGAAAAATACCTGTTTAAATGTGGAGTTTGTCCAAGAATGTAGTAGTTTTCCCGCCAAAGCAAGCCTTCCCTTTATTTGATGCCCATAATGGAATTAACCTCCCTGTCAGCTAAGAACTTGGACAACTTTCTAGCTCCAAGAAACATTTTAGTTTATTGGCCCTCTATGCCAATGATTCTAAGAACAATAATGCACAATATCTCTAGGAACTTGTTCCATGATAATATTTCTTCCAAGAATTCCTCCATGAATTCTTCCAACTCTCAACAAACTCAACCTCTCCACAACTCCAAATTAAAAGAACCCCCCAACTCCTCTTTTCTCTCTATGTTTACCAAGCTCTCATGCACATCTCCTCAAGTCCCCTCAACCACCATCATTTATGGGCCATCAACCACCCCTTCTAGATTTGATGAAAATTATATAAAATAAAAATAATGAATTAAATAACAATAAATATAAAATAAAAAGTGTTTCTTTTCATGCTAGCTTATAAATGAATTTGACATTTTCCCCAAAAATTTATTACACCCCACCATACCTATTTTGATGAAAGTCAATAAGGGTATTTAATGCTAATAGATATTTATGTGTACGCCATATACTCCCTATAATCAATAACCATTTACTCAATAATCAATACATTGATTAATCATACTAGTGTACATGTACAATGTAGGTATATGTATCTAGTGTATACATACATATGCATGTACTAATTAGAAGCAATTGTTCTTCTAATGCATAGTTCTTGTTTGTTCTCATTCTCATCCAAGTATGCAATATAACAAATATAAAACTCAACATCTAACAATCACACTAGTTTACAATAATTCAATACAAATGACACAACATAATCATATCCTCACACATTGGTAAAGCAAGAATTTTAGAACACAAAAGTAATCATGTTGTTAAATAACTAACTCACGACAACTTTCTAATTTACTTCAAACCATCCTTACTCCCTAACATACTTCTATCTTCCCAACGATCATAGAAATGTTTGAAATCATAAGGGAAACATACAATACACATTATTTTAATGATGTCTATGACAACCAATTTACCTCATTACTACAATCATTTGGCTATTACATATCTCATCACCCTATAGGTTAATTCAACAATAACTCATATCCATGTAGATATAAAACATATTTCATATATCAATATGTTATGTATCGATGTTAAAACAAGAAACACGTGCTTATTTATACTATGACGCGCATCTATTATACATTCACAACATAGTTTTGATTTGGTACTTATGTACTAAATTTCCATTCTTGGTTTGCATGTTTAATGAGCTCACATATCTACCATCGTCACGAACATATAATCATAAAAATAATATCCCACAATACATAAACATGTTCATACGTCCACATATCAAGTGTCTCATTAGCCTAGCTCATCTAAATAGAAAGTAAGCAAAATAAACATTAGGACAAGTGATAATATAGTTCTAGCCAAGTAATGCCAAATACGGGCATTACATACACCCACCCTTAAAGAAATTTGTCCCAAAGTTATGTTCATTCATAATATAAGGAAAGTCGCTACAAAAATTAAATGTGTCTTCCATCATAGAAAATTATATAGTCCCATTAGACCTTCACTTGATTAAATGATGGCAATACCATCTATAAATGAATTTAGACCCTCCTCACATAGTTATAAAATTTCTAACTGCAAATGAATTTAGTATATATGCACAATGGCCTAAATAATTGAGTTATAATATAAATGTTATATATTATTTTAACTTAATTTATTGATATACATATATGTTTATACCTTTGTCTTTATTTTCTTTTTTTTTGCTTTTACTCCCACTAACACTGAACGTGGCCATGCAACCTTGCGAGCCCATCATTTATTCTACTGGAAATTCTGGCACGTATAGTTTGTTAATTTTGAAATATTGTATCTAAGTTTTTAATTGGAATTGTGTTATGATGTTCTGTACTACTGTAGTTACAACTGATTGGTTGGATAATTTGAAATTGTCAATTTAGATGCAGGGGTGAGCAGAACAAATCAAAGGAATTCAAAACATTTCACTACAGTAAAATGAGGAGTTTTGCAGACATTCTAAAATTCCTTCCATGGACATACGGAAATACATGAGCATGACTTTGGGCGATGGACATAGAGTCACAATATTAGAAATGACAGAAATGGATGAGAAATATCCCTACAAGCAATCTAATCCTCATGGAGCAACAACTACTCAAAATATTGATGATTGTCCTATGAAGGTCCTCATTCAAGTTGGAAACCTATATTTCGTGTTTATTTTCTTTTTTTCTAACTTCATGCAGACGTTAGGTTTCGGTTTTTTAACTTAGGGCTCTAATACCATATGTAAGATATCCTATAGAGTTCCTATATGTTTAATTCATTTCATAATACTCTCTCTCTCTCTCTCTCTCTCTCTCTCTCTCTCTCTCACACACACACACACACACACACACACACACAAGCACACATTGTTCTATCTGCTTGTTTCTTTCAGTAATAAACATTTATATCTATTGTTTATTTTAGTAATAAGCAAATTGTATACTCATTTCATTATTATTTGTAGGAAAGTATCACCTATGGAAGCACTAATTTAAATATACATAGTTTCACAAAATGCAATAACTTAAATAAATTTAACAAGTGGGATACCTATTTGTCCCATTCAAGAAATCCCATCTTCTCTTAAGTCACAAAATTTGTGGCAATCTCAACAGTAACCCAAACTAATGTAACCTCCCATCCTACTAGGAACAGTCCATCTGACTCCCCAACCCAAATAACTGAGAGAGTTTCTCTGGCCCCGATGCCCAAACCTCTCAAATAGAATAAAGGAGCCTTTTCCAAAAAAAATATTCATTTCAAGTTCTTTCTCATGAAAAAAAATAAAAATTTTACCATTCTTCCAAAGAAAATTCCAACCCTTCAAGAATCGAGGATTCCTCCTCTTATCTCATCCTCCACTGACTCTCCTTTCACATATTCCCATTATCATTTAATTTTCACCGTCCTTCCCTACATGGCTCCCCATAAAATCAAATAATGACCATTCAAATATCTTACCAAAACTCATTAATTCGAGTGGAGAAGTCACATTCTCGAGAAAGTACATGAATAAAATAACAAAGTAAATATTGTCAATCCCTTAATGTCTAACCTACATTTAATTTATTATTCCTAATCACTTTAACCATGCTATTAACTTAACAACTATTACCTACCCAATTTGAAATATATGTTCAGTCATCCACATAGATTCATTACATATATTAATGTCTATCCATATATTAACATATTATTAACATATATTTTAAACTTAACATTATAAATTCACATATATCCAAACCATGTGTAACATATAATGGAAACACAGCGTGGGGAATTACACTTGAGCAAATGAGTCTTCCAACCAAATAGAGCTTGTAATGTCAAATAAATGGCACACTATGTGTGCAATCTCAACACTCTAACTTTTCCATCCACCTGCATAAATTCTTCACAACATTTCCTTCATCTGGCCACATTCCCAGTTACAAGATCAATATAAAATTATTTGTATCCATCCTTGTGTGGTCCAAATATTAACACTACCTATAGATTGGAGGATGCACTCTTCCCATTAACATATGGCTATAGGTGTCAGTGGAACACAATATGAAATTGTATGGCAATGCTATGTATTGGTGTCTAAGCATTCACACGATATTGCATGCTAGAGATCATACAAGAATGAGAATGTTATATGAATTAATAAATGTGTATTGGAGTAAGTATGGTGGTAATGGAAATTTTGTTGCTCTACGACGGCTCCGCTAGGGTTTGGTAGTTGCGAGCAACCTGCTCGACACCTCCCCTTGTGGTTTCTGTATAGATCCTCCTCCGGCTTTGATTCTAGAGGATCAACGGTGCCTCCTTGATGAGGATTTCAGAGCTTTGGTGGCTTCCACGCCCTCTCCCCCTCCTTCTACTTCAGATTCTGGCAACAGGTTTGTCAAGCGTGCTACTGCTCCTCACATCCAGATCATGTCAGCCGCTTCAAGACTGAAAGCTCTTTCCTTGAGTGGGAAAGGTTTGATAGGACAGTTTACTGGGATTTGGCCTTCGCCAAAAACCATGGACTCTTGGATTAACAAGAACTGGATGCCTCTGGTCTCTGAAGGCCTTCAACACTACTTCTGTGGGAAGGAGTTTTTTACTTTCTTGTTTGAAAATAAAGAAGACAAAGATCTCATCTTCCGGAGCAGACCTTACTTCATGGGTCCTCGAGGTATTTACTTAAACCGGTGGAGCTTAGCCTTTGACCCAGAAAAGGACGTGCCCTCTGCGGTTCCAGTTTGGGTTCATCTCCCTCATCTTCCATTGCACTACTAGAGTGATGAAACTATTCAAGCAATCGAGAACTCTCTCGGAAAATTCATTGAGAAGGCAGAACCAAAGAGGCCATTGTTCTCTTATGCAAGGATTTACATGGAGGTAGATCTGGAAAAAGGTCTACCAGAAGTTGTTAGCCTGTGCATGGATGGATGGGAGCACTTGCAAAAGGTTGACTACGAGCAGCTTCCATTTAAGTGCAAAAAGTGCCATGAATATGGTCACTTTGTTAAAAACTGCCCAAAATTAGCTCAAGAAATTCATGGAAAAACTTAAGAGGAAGGATGGAAACAGGTTAAAAGGGGAAGAAAAATGCATCCCCATGCTCCTTGACCAAATGGGTCTCAACTGGAAAAAAATAAGGAGCAACCTCAGGAAGGCAAGGAAGGCTCAACTAGTAACCAATTTCAGGCTCTGAATGTGGAAGAAGGTGAAATCCCATTAACATACACCCTCTCAGTTGAATGAAATCAAGAGGCCTCTATAATGGCCAGCATTCTTGCCCCATCTCTTCAAGATGAAAGGATAGAGAAAGCATCTGAGGGAACCCTAACGCCAGGAGGTTCCTGGGTCGAGATGGTAAAGCATAGTAAAGTTGCTCCGTAGGGCTTCTCTCTTGAGCGTTCTTCCTCCCAATCCCGGGAAATGCAAGATTTAGGCCCAACCTCTAACACTAGAGGAAGAAAATCACAAAGGTATCATAGAGAACAGGAAGTGGAAAGAGAGTTAGAACTTGGAATACAAAGGATCCTTGAGGAAACTAATATTCTTCAAAACTCTAAAAACTCAGGAGGAGCAAAAGTAGATGGAAGATCCTGAGCAGGTTCACAATTGCACAAGAAATAATGAAAGTCATCTCTTGGAATTGAAGGGGTTTGGGAGGATTGATCAAAGTGGAGGATATAAAATATATTATCAAATCAGAAAAGCCAGAATTACTGCTAATCCAAGAGATAAAAATGACTGGTGTGGAGGTTTTGGCACTCTCACGTCTATTCTGGAAGAATTGCCAAGGAAAATCCATAAACTCTAGAGGAGCTTCAGGAGGAATAGCCTCTTTTTTTTCAAATAATTTCACAATAAAACCAGTTAGAGAAAACCCTCACTGGCTACTGACAGAAATTCAGGGGAAGGATGATCTCAACTCTCTCTTTATTTGCAACGTTTACAAGCCAAAGCACTTAGGGACAAGCAAAATTTGTGGGGAGATCTCTCTCTACTCAAGGAGGATTTGCGAGGGAAAGATCTCATTATTGCTAAATATTTCAACACCACCAAGTCGTAGGTGGAGAAACGAGGCGATTTGAAAGTCAGAGACCCCTTTGGCGAGATGATGGAGGATTTGATCTCATATTTGGATTTAATAGACCCTCCTCTAAAAAATGGGAAATATACTTGGAGCAATAGAAGATTGGGCACCGGTCACATCGCGACAAGTCTCAATCGATTTCTGGTAAGTTCTTATTTCCTTCAGAAAAATATTCTTCCAACCTCCTTTGCCTTGCCTTCTGTTGTCTCCGATCACAAACCTATCTCTTTGGCTCTGTCTTCCCCTGTAAATATTGGTCCAATCCCTTTCCGTTTCAATCCCATTTGGCTACAAGATGAAAGATTTATGAACATAATTCAAAACACATGGAATCTTCAATGCTATGGTGCCCCTAGCTACATATGGGAATCAAAGCTAAGATCTGTGCGTTATGCTCCTAAGAGCTTGGAAAAAGACGCTTTTAAGAGCCCAAGCTTCCACAAAATTCAGCTTCAAAATGACATGTCCGCTCTACATTCTAGCATGGAGAAGGAAGAGTTAACCACCTCGGTTTTGAGTCTAGAAAAGGAGCTGAATAAGAAGATTATGATCGCTGCAAGGCAAGAGGAAGAAGAATGGAGACAAAAATCTAGGAAGTTGTGGCTAAAAGGGGGAGATAGTAACACAAAATACTTCCATAAACAAACTAAGGCAAGGCTCAGCTTCAGTACAATTAAAGAGTTGAAATATAGAAATGGGAATAAGATTACACGGCAGGAAGATATCAAGAATCATGTTTTTCATCACTTCTGTGAGCTATACTCTGACACTGATGAGAGCGATCCCGATGCCCAAGCTGATCTCCTCTATGGAATCCCTTCAACTATTTCCGATCTTGAGAATAGAGATCTCTCAAAACCTATCCTGGAGTTCGAGATCAAAGAGTCAATGTGGTCTCTGCATCCAAACAAGGCCCCTAGGCCAGACAATTTCACCATTAATTTCTACAAAGCAGTGTGGGAGATCATCAAAGAGGACTTAAAAAGAATGTTAAACTGGACAAGGAAAAAACACAAGATTGGTGGGGCCACCAATTCTTCCTTTCTTGCCTTGATTCTAAAAGAAATAATCCCTCTACCGATTGACATATTTAGGCCTATCTCTCTTTGCAACACCTCATATAAGATTCTCTCGAAAATTCTAGCCACTAGAATGAAGAAAATCATGGATTCTCTTATCTCGGATTCACAAGGAGGCTTCGTAGCTGGGAGACAAATTCTAGACAACATCATCATCATTGTCCAAGAAGCCATTCATTCCAACATGGAAAGAAAGCAACAAGGTATGGTTATCAAACTGGACATGGTTAATGCTTTTGATAGAGTAAATCATTTTTTTCTCTTTGAAATTATGTCCAAATTTGGTTTCTCCAATATATTTGTAAGATGGATCAAGGCTTGTATTAGCAGTCCCTGGATTTCTCTGTTGGTGAATGGAAGACCCACCAAATTCTTTCAAGCTACCAGGGGTGTTAGACAAGGTTTCCCCTTGTCCCCTTTCCTTTACCTCATGGTCGCGGAATCTATGAGCATGAAGCTGCATTCTCTACAAGGAGCAGGTGAGCTAAAAGGTTTGAAGATTGCCAGAGGAGTCAAAGCGGTAAATCATGCGTAGTTTGTCGATGACACCATTTTGCTAGGGGGTGCATCCACTATCATTGCAGAGATATTCAAAGGGGCTCTATCCACCTTCCTAAAATCCTCTGATGGTAAGGTGAACTCAACTAAGTCTAAAGTTTATGGATGGAATTGTCCCCTCGGGACTCTTGCAAGAATTGCCAGGATCCTCGGTTTCGAAGGGAATGTAACATGGACTTCGTTCAATTACCTTGGGATCCCCATTTTCAAAGGAAAAAAAAGGGCGTCAGATTGGCAAGGGCCGGTAGACAAGGTAAAAAAGAAAATCACTTCTTGGGGAACAAGGTGGCTCAATCCAGCTGGCAAGCTAGTTCTCATCAATTCCGTTCTCTCGGCTTACCCAATTTATGCTTGCTCAATCTCCTTAGCTCCAAAGAGAATTATGCAAGACATCACAAAAGAAATTAGAAAGTTTCTGTGGCAAGGAGGCAAATCCAAAAATACTAAAAAAATTCATTTGGTTAAATGGGAGACGGTTTGCAACCCAGAATATTATGGAGGAGCCGGGCTTAGAGATCTGAATCGAATGAACCTAGCTCTTGGAGCAAAAATCCCGTGGAGAATTGTTTATGGCGATAAAGCTTGGTGGAAGGAAATCTTAAAGAGAAAATATTTAAAAGGATCAAGAAGAAGATGTGTGGATGAGATAGACCTAAACAAAAGTGGAACTCCAATATGGGACCTATGCAAGAAGGCTACGTATATCATCCAAGACAATCTCTATTGGATTCTAGGATGTGGGAAACATATAAAGATATGGCAAGACATTTTAGGGCCCACCTCCCCTGCTAACTTCTTGTCAGCGTTCTTAGACCTCAAGCGTTGGTTAGATTAGTTAAATATAACTCTTTTTTATATGTCATCCTGGGCTCTTAACGAAAGATGGATTGTATGGAAGGACTTGGAGATACCGGATCATCTCCTAGCAGACTTCAACACGTTTCTCTTTATGCTGCAAGGATCTGCTCCAGTGCATCAAAATCTTAAAGACAGAAGGGGTTGGGGAAAATCGGGCTCCTACTCCGTTAAAGAAGGCTATCGATTACTCTCCAGTCTCATGAGTAGCAGCAACAAGGATAGAAAGTGGAACAAAATATGGTGTAAGGACGGTCTTCCAAAAATCAACACTTTTTCCTGGATCCTTGCTCATCGCAAAACACTAACAACTAAGAACCTGAGGAAAAGAGGGATCAAAGGACCCTTGCGATGTATCCTATGAAAATAATTGGAAGAATCTCTTGAACACATCTTCCTAGAATGCAAATTTTCTCAAGAGGTTTGGTCTCGTGCTCTTCATGGTTTGCATTTTAATTTGACTCTGCCAACTAATTGGAACGATATATTCACTTGCTGGAAAGACTACTACCATGGATCCCTCTCTTAGAAACCTGATTTTGCTAGAGCCTAGGAAGATCTTCCCAAATACATCTGCTGGAAGATCCGGACAACGAGAAATAAGGAAATTTTTTAAGGAAAAAACACAAGTCCGAGAAAAGTTCTTTCTTCTGCAAAAGCTCTCTAAGTGGAAGCCTTATCCATGAGGGGATGTACAATATAAACAAAGAACCCTTATAGGTGGAGGAAAGAGATTGGTTTTTTGATTTTCTTGTGCCCTCCCCCTCGCTCACCTAGATCAAGCCACATAAAAGACCTAGATCAGTGAATTGGCAATTAAGAATGAGCTCAATGGATTTTCAAAGCTGGAGGAAGAACGTTGGATGCAACTCTTTATTCTTCGACGTAGCCTCGAAGGGAAACCCTGGGTTGGCAGGTGCGGGTGGAGTCATTTATGACTCTAAGGGGAACAAGCAAAAGGAGTACGCTTGGGGAATTGGAAGAAAAACAAACAATGGCATAGAATGGTTAGCCTTAATCAAGGGCCTAGAATTAGCAAGGACCATTGGAATTGAAGAGCTGGGGGTTATTGGCGACTCGCTAATTGTCACAAGAGAAGAAATAAACCTGATGAAGAACCGCAAGAATCTGTCTAATAAGACGCACTATCTCCTTAAATGTATTGTTAATGAATTTAAAGCAATCAATTTCCTCCATGTCTTGAGAACACACAATTAACAAGCAGATTTAATGGCGAACAAAGGAGCAAGTTTAAATTGTGGCATCCTGGTGAGCGACCAAAATGTCTATGAAAGAATTTGGATTCCTTGATATAGAGTCCCTTGTTAAAATAATTTTTGGGTGTAGTAATCCATGGAGCAACAATATTGGCCACTTCCTAGTTGACGCACGCACACATTTCTTAAACCCTCATAGTATAGTTATGATTTTAAATTTCGGATAGGAGGCATTTATGGATCGCAATTATGAAGATTATAAACTATGGATTTCCACTCACGCTTCATTGAATGAATTGGGGAGTGTCTTCAGGCTGAGACACATGGTTCACATGCGTCAAGCCTCGGTGGTTGTCAGGACATGGGCTGGCATTAATACAATTGGGTGGAGCACCGGTATCATTACTCCTAGTCTTTATGCTGCTAGGCATTTGAAGAAGAAGTTGTTGGGTATAGTCCTCTGTGTAATGGATCATAAGGATCCGGTTCTGTCTCTGGTTAGTGGTCTGGCTCCTCCCATGCCTCAGTGTTTGTGGTGCAGAAAAATCATTCAAAAGCATGAGGGTTTAACATGCCAGGACATTATGAAAGCTTTCCCGGTACAAGATGACAGCCAAGTGAATGCAGACCTCCCGGTAAGCCCCTCTGGTCACGCTTCTTGTTATCTTGATTTCGTTGGCTTGGAAGGGAAGTTGTATTCTACTTTGGTGCAGAAATATTTTGGAAATCCCGGTCCTCCACTGATGTTTGAAAGAAATTCCATTTCGATTGAGGTCTTAAATCATATTAAGGATATGGAGGAACATATTTGAATGATCCGCAATGAGAACTTAGAGATGAAGAGGGAAATCACTCGCCTCTTCTCTCTCGCTCAAGCCACGCATTCATAGGTAAAAATATGTAGTAGTCATGGAAAAGGATGGGTTTCCAATTTGGGTGAAGCCGTGGAGAATGTTTCTGCTATCGACGAGGATTCTAATATCAACAATGTTATCAGTAATATTAAATAAGTAGAAAAGAAAGTGGATATTCTAAGAGCTGGAGTTGGGAAACTCTTCTCGGTTCTGAAAATTTGTAAAGGTTCGGCGAATGGGAGTTCTGAGGAACCTGTGGTTTGCAATCTTCACGGGAAAACAGAGGCTCAACATCAGCTGTAATCTTTGGTCCTTTGCTCTTGTTTCTGGTTTTTGTAATGGCCTTCTTTCGTAGAAGTATTTTAGTTTTTTCCAGCTATGTTATAAGGATTTTGCATCAGGTCATAGGGGAGTCTATTGCAAGAATTTTGTTGCGTATTTTTTATAAGAAGTAGATGCAGTCTAGAAGTCCTTCTGGAAAGTAAGGCATTTCATATTTTACATCAATGTTATGTTTCTGTCTACTTCTTCTTGGACAGTTTTTAAGGAGATACATTCTCCATTGATTAGGGAAGTTTCATGATAGTTATATATTAGCAAAGGATGAACAAGGAGTCATGGAATCAGTTCTCCTGTGGGATAAATCCTTCTCCATATTTTTTGTAACCTCCGTCTCTTTTATATAATCAAAAGCTACTTATCCGTTTCTGTTAAAAAAAAAGTATGGTGGTAATGTAAATACATGGTAATGCTATGTACCGGTGTCTAAGTGTTTACTCAATATTGCATCCTAAAGATCATACAAGCATGATAATGTTGTAGGAATTAATAAATGCATATTGGACAGAATATGGCAGTAGGGTCAACCAAATGATGGTTGAAATATGTGTTCACCTGGCACAAAGACTCATCAATAAACATGTTTTCAAGTTGTAGTTGAATCTATTCAAACCCAACAATCTGATTAATAAACTCCCTTTCCCACTCTTTGCATTTATTCCAGCATTGGACTATGATAAATTTACCAATACACATAGGCATGGGTCTACAAGTTGTAATTAGTCTCCACACATCTACCCACTGCTCGTATGAGCAATAACAAGAGAAAAAATGCTTCCATAATTATGAAGCACTAACCTATAAAAAAGGTTGTAGCAAACGTTGTCTGTATTTAATTTACAAAGTTTGGATGAGGAAATATTTCAGATCCATTTTGAATCAATATGACCTATAGAAATTGACTTTATTGGAGGCATTCCCTAACTTCAGAGAGTGGATAACAACTCCAATCCCTAAATTAAAAAAAAAAAAGCAAATGAAATGATTTTGTCCTCCATTGTGTTAGTAACTTTTAGAATAACCTACATAATATAATCCTAAAAAATCCCACTCCTTCCATGAATTTTTCACTAAATTTCTTCCCCTAACCCATTGTCTCTTGAATCCTTGTGACATCAGGATTGTGGAGATGAACTAACCTACCCAGGGAAAAAATATTAAAGGGTTTTCCCAAGCTACTAATGTTAAGGGACATAATTTTCAATGGGAAAAAAATGTGTGCATGCTCTACTCTACTGAGATAAAGTTAAATAATATTTTATATCCTTTCCCTCAGTGTCCTTCCTTACATTCTCACTTAGACCACCTTTAACTACTCCAACATTCTTTCCTTCTAACCACTTCCATGATATTAGGGAATATTTGAAGGAATTTCCTTCTTTAGAGTGTTCTTTAACTTTTGAAAGAGCGTTGGCTACTACAACTCCTATAGATCTCAACTCCAACTCATTGTTTAAGGAGTCTTCCTTTACAAAGGAAGATTGTGAATCGAAATACATTCCCAATCCTAATAAATCTTTAGCACATTGACCCAAACCTTCCGTTTTAGACATCTCATCCATACACTTCAAAATAGATTTACCTTTACACATATCCAATGACGGCCACTCAATCTGAGATAAATTCACAACTAAGATTTCAATAGGCACATGATGAATTAAAATAGAAGGTAAATTACCTAATATAGGAGTTTCCATTGGATTGTTTAGCTCCCCAACCACCATTCCTCGAATAAAATTTGTTGCTTCCATTGATGTAGAGCATCTTCATTTAATTTACTTTGCCCTTGTATCTATCCTTAGGCCTTTATCATATCCTCTACTTGCTAGATCTTCACTGCAACTTTCGTGCATGACCTTCTGGGTGTTCCTAGATATCTAATCAACACTCCCATGTTCAACATTAGAAAATATAGCCTAATTCTAACCCCCCAACCACCATCAACAATATTCCTCTTCCTCAACTTTGTTTTTGTTAAACATAAGAAAACAATCACTTACTAAGTGTCCATGACTATGGAATCTAACACAATGAAATGGTATTCCTACATTATCTAGAAGCTGCACAATGACCTAATCCCCCCTCTAATTTGTTATCCTTTTCCAAGCCTTCCTTTACATCAAGTTCCACCAAGGTACAAGCTACTAAGTGGGATGTATCAATAAATTGCTTTCCTACATCTAGAAATGTCCCAACATTATTTCCTGTAGAATCAAAGGAATGCACAATCCAAGACTCCAATGGAATACTAGACATGTTACGTACATGGTGACCTCACTATGCCTTTGGGGCCATGAGATACTCAAACTACTACCTGGAATTGCCTTTGATAGTCAATTTCATTTTTTTCCAATGAATTAATTATAAATTACAACGGAAATTAAATAAATGAATCCAAGACTCCAATGGAATACTAGACATGTTACGTACATGGTGACCTCACTATGCCTTTGGGGCCATGAGATACTCAAACTACTACCTGGAATTGCCTTTGATAGTCAATTTCATTTTTTTCCAATGAATTAATTATAAATTACAACGGAAATTAAATAAATGATCATCCAAAATTAATTTAACATATACAAAAATGATACATGTGATTTCTACATGAATGCATTCACACAATGCCACTAATTTCTTGCATTTAAATCATTAAATAACTGTAAATAAGTATATAACCTAACATAGATAAATACCAAAATGGAAACTTATATGAAAATATAACCCAACTGACTGCAAACCAAGGACATTGCTCCCAATCGTAGGCACTCTATTATACCATCTCTCTCTATAACAGAGGCCACCCTCGAGTTGGGGCTATTAATCCTCAATAAGGTATTGATTTTCCCTGCTACGAATATCCCAATCTGTTAGAACCCTTGCCCCATCAGCCTTCACAACCCAATGAATGGGGATCCCTTCTATGAGTTAACAGTCTGTCGGGTTCACTTCTCTAAGTTAATAGTCCGGCGGGTTCCCTTCTCTAAGTTAGCATTCCCTCGAGATTTTTACCTTAATTCCCTTTCAAGGCTTTAACATAGGCCGACCAGGGACTCTTTGTGTAGGGACTATAGGGAACTTAATTGTACTTGGGTATGACTCCAGACTCTTACACGAGTGATGGATCTAGGCTATGGTATTGATGATGGTAGTTCAAAGCTGATAGTTGATGATGGATGAATGATGGAAAAACAAAATGAATGGCTGAATGAACTAGTTCTCAATATTTAATATGCATGTTAAGAACTATCCAAATGGCATGCAAGGCTAATGAGTACTGAACAAGTGACACTCATGGGTAGTTTATCCTTTTTCCCCACCAATCCCAAGGTTTAGGATAATTGGCCTATGTTAAAGCTAATGCACTTAATTAAAGAGGCTTTTATCAAAAGAAGGATAAAGAAGGAATAATAAAGATAGTGACTTAAATGATAAGTCACTAGGGTCATTCCCCCCCTCAACCCCCTTATCACTCACCCTCTTGTGAAATTATAGCTCCCATCTCTTCTTTGTCCTCTTAGTTTGTAGTAGTCGTGGGTTTTGATATTAAAAGTAAATATGTACATAATTACATAATGTGGTCATGCTAGACTATTCATATCCAGCTTCTAGCCTTTTCATCAATATTTACATCATTACATTGTGGGGTAAAAAACGGGGTGTTAGATTCCCCACCCCTCAATTTATGCACTGTCCTCAATGCATGTCAGCACTATGTACATATACAAAATTTCAATACAACTGCGGGAATGCCTCCCACATAGTATCCTACAGCTCCCTCGTTGCTTCTTTAGGGTTGTAATGGGTCCACTATAACTTTACCTACCCACTGGCCCTATTCCATATCAATGTGACTTTCTTCTCTAAGGTACGCATTGGTAGCACCGATATATCTCCTTCCAATTCCACTTGAAACAAGGCCCAGACAATAATGTGGTTAGGATTAGGAACATAATTTTTTGATAAAGACACATGAAACACATTATGCACTTTTATGCATGTAGGAAATGCAAGCTCTATCCTAGCTAATATTTCAAATGACCCACTATATCTGGGTGCTAGCTTAGGACATATTCCAAGCATCAAGGAACTTTTCTTTGGCCTGACTTTTAAATACACATGATCACTGATTCTGAATCATTTTGATATCCTGCCTTTATTTGCATAACTTTTCTATCTGTCCAATGTTGTTTTCAAATTCTACCTGATCTTAGCTATCCACTTTTCCATTTTTTTAAGCAATTATGGCCCAATAACCACTATGTCTCTTGGATTATCCCAACCAATTGGAGTATTGCATTTTTTGTTCCTTACAAGGCTTCAAAGGGACTCATCTTTAAAGATGCATGATATCCATTATTACAAGAAAACTCTACCAAATGCGAGTAATCTTCCCACTTTGATGGCAGATCCATCACATACATTATGAGCATATATTCAATAACCTAATTAACCCTATCAGTTAGTCCATTTGTCTACAAGTTATATGTTGTAATCATATTCAGATTTGTCCAAAATCATTTAAATAGTCCTTTCCAAAAATCTGAAGTAAACTGGTAATCCCTGTCTGAAACAATTCCCATGGGTATTCCATGTAATCATGCATTCTCATTCATATAAATTTATGTCATGTTACATGCCTTATGAGTTGACTTAATTGAAATGAAGTGTGCAACCTTTGTCAACTTATCCACCACTACCATGATTGAATCATGTTGTTTTGTTGTCATGGGCAATTTGCTGGTGAAATCAATTGTTACCACATCCCATTCCATTCTGGAATTAGTAATGGTTGAAGCAATCATGTTGGATGTCCATGCTCAACATTTACTTTCCGACACTCCATACATCTTGCTATGTACTCCGATATATCTTTCTTCATTCCTAGCTAAAAGTACTGACTTCTTACTGCTGTAATGGTCTTTTGATATCCAGGATGTCCTGCCTATGGTACCTTGTGCAATTCATCCATTATCAACTTTCTTAATTAAACATAATTAGGAATTTAAATTCTATTATTATGCATAAGAATCCCATCATTTTCCAACCTGTATCCTTTAAATTTCTACTGTAAATTTTTTCTGTTGTAGTCCTTCTTTTACTTGAATATAATGTTGATTTGAAATAACAACTTTAAGAATTGTGGATTTTAAATATGATTTACACATGCTAATGGTTGTAGCATGCATTGTATATTCTCTCATGCCGAGTGCATGTGCAACCTTATTCTCCTTGTCTTTTATATGTTTGATTTCAAAATCAAACTCACACGGAAATTTCAGCCATCTTGTATGTCTTGCATTTAAAGTCTATTTCTCAAATAAATATTTCTTCCCACTATGATCCGTTCTTAATTCAAATTTTATACCCATGAGATAATGTCTCCACATTTTCAAGGCATGCACTATAGCAACCAGCTCTAAATCATGTGTGGCATAGTTTTTCTGATGTTCCTTCAACTTCCTAGATTCATATCAAACCACATGCCCATATTACATGAGTACACCACCAATTCCTTCTTTACAAGCATCTGTACATACCACAAAATATTCATTTGGATCATCAATTTTGAGAATTGGTGCACTTGTGAGAAAGCTCTTCAATTGTCGGAAACTTTCTTCACACTTGGGTGTCCATTCAAATTTGACTCCCTTTTTTTGTAAGGATGTAATTGGATGTGCTACGTTTTAGAATCTTTTACGAATCTTCTAAAATATCTTGCTAATCCCATAAATGATATGACCTTTGATACATTCCTGGGTGTATGCCACCCCATTATAGCTTCAATCTTTCTTGGGTCTACTGCTACCAATTCCTTAGATATGACATGTCCCAAGTATTGAACTTGTTTCCAATAGAATGAGAATTTACTTAACTTGGCATATAATTGATTCTCCCTTAACACCTGTAGAACTAATCTCAAATGCTCCTCATGCTCATCCACCGATTTTGAACAAATAATAATGTCTTCTAAACATACAATGACAAACTTATCCAAATACCGCCTAAATATGTCATTCATTGAGCATATAAAAGTAGTTGGTGCATTTGATAATCCAAATGGAAATACCACAATCTCATAATGACCATATTAGGTCCTCAAAGATATTTTGTTGATTCTTCATCCGTTATTCTCACCTTATGATAACATGATACTTAGTCTATCTTGGAGTAAATCCTTGCCCCTTTCAACTAGTCTAACAAATCTTTAATTCTAGGAAGAGGATATTTTTTCTTCATTGTGACTATTTTTAACTTCCTGGAGTCAATACACAATCTCAATGTCCCATCTTTCTTCCTCACAAAAGTATTGGTGCTCCCCGAGGAGACACACTTGGTCATATGTACCCCTTCTTCAATAATTCTTCAAGCTACATTTGTAACTCTTTCAACTCATGCGTACTCATTCTATATGGTATTTTGGAAGTTGGAGCATCTCCAAGCAACAAGTTAATAGAAAAGTCATGTCTCTTTTTGGTGGTAACCTAGGTATTTCTTCAAACACATCTGCATATTCTTGTAACACTGGAAAATATTCCAGGTTGGGGCCCTTATATTTTTTCGATTCCTCCACATGAGCTGCATACAACTAACACCCTTTTCTGAAACCTGCCTTATAGAAACAAGCTTTGGAATGCTTTTCACTATCTTATGCTCTCCTTCTTCATCAAGACAAGTGAGTGTCTTGTTATGGCAATCTAGAATGACATGGTGAGCATCTAACTAGTCCATTCCAATAAGTACATCATAAGAACCAAGAGGTATTTTATTAAAACCTACAAATTTATGGAGTCCAGCCATATCCAAGGGACAACCCTTTATTATCTCATTGATTCTTATTTTGGTTCTGATAGCCAGAGGATATTGACATTGATGTTGGAGATAATGATGGCGATGATGATGAGTTTTATAACTCCTACACCCCTAAACCCCTAACCCCCTGCCCCCCTAATGCTGATGGTGATGATGTTGGTTGCGACGGTTATGATCACGATGATGATGATGAGCATGTTCATGATGATGATGCCGAAGAAGAAGATGATCATGGCTATGACGACCTTGATGATGATTATGATGACAATGATGATGATGTTGATGACAATGACGATGACAATGATGTCGATAGCCACCTAAACCCTTCAATGTTATCATCATCATCACCATCTCAGTTGTCATTATAACACTTCTCTTTAGCACTACCTGTTTAACATATTGTGATGATTTGTTGGTGATTAGATTTATATGCATCGCTAAAATTATTATATGAGATACCTTGATAATATAAGATACCTATATAACAACCTAATGATGTGATTAAAGTATACAATATTGTTATCATCTTACTTTGGGACATGCACTAACAAGGGTTAGATATTGGCAATTGCTCAAAGAGCATTAAAATGCATTTTTGTTGTTCGAATACTAACATTGGTTGCACGAGTACAATTATTGGGACCAACATTGACTTATGTTAGATGTTGGGAGCAACCCGAATGAATATGAATATTGTTGTGTCGAATCATTCTCTAAGCAATGACTCCAATTGAATGAAGATAACCGTGCCTAAAAGTATTAGGGCCTTGTGAAGCACAAAAATGGGTAAATAATGGTTTATTTTGGGATATATTGCTCTTATGTCCAATTAAAAGGTGAAGGGCCAAAGTAGTTTGGGTAAATAACGGTTTATTTTGGGATATATTGCTCTTATGTCCAATTAAAAGGTGAAGGGCCAAATCGGTTAGGACCCTAGTAACATTAATTTATCCCCAACCCTATTTATGGCTTCCAATTACCTTTTGTGGAAAATAACATTTTGAAAAGGAAGGTGGTGTCCCTGATTATCGAGGAAAGTGAATAGTGTTTTTTTATGTTTTAGTGTGAACGATAAGCAAATTGATGTTTCTAGTTACAAGTGTGAAAGGAAAGTAAGCTATTGCATTTGGGTATTAGTGAGAAATGCAAGTAAATTGATGTTTTTGGTTACTAGTGTGAAAATAAATTAGTTGTTGCTTTTGGTTATTGGAGGGAAATGAAAGTACTATTGGGGTTTATGCAATGTATATTCTAGTTATGTTATAGTTAAATCGGGTTTGGATAGTTGGCATGGGAATAAGCATGTTAGGAATTGGGTTACTACTTTGATTCTACTAGTGTCAACAAAATATCTACCATTAGGATACTTGGGTTTCTTTGTTATTGGTTTTTATCTCTTTTACCCTGGGAAGGGTGAATTTGTCATGAAAGTGAATGGAGCATGAATTTGTTATGTAATTGAATGGAGCAATCAAGGACTACTCATACCACTATTTGAGTGTGGTAAGATGGGGTTTGGAAGTGTACCTGACATGTAGGAGGTACTAAAGCTCATATGTGCCTGACGTTTGTTTAGAAGAACCCCACTACTAGAGGTATTGTGGTATCAAGAGCAAGAGTGGGTAGATTTATTACACATCGAAGCCTTGAGAGGATAGGTAGTGTTGTATCTAGAGGCCTCTCCACCATATCGATGCTTGTATTAGTATGAGATTATGGACAATTTCTACCATTTCTTGGGTAGAGTCTCTTATTGTTGAGTATACCCTTAAGTAAATGAGACATTGATTTGGGGCCTTGGATAGTAAGCATGCCATAATTATTGGTGTTTTCATTGGTTGGGAGCAAAAATGTTCTTGGAGTGTGATCCCCCTATGGATGGCATTGGCATTGAAGATTATTTTGCACGAATTGGTTGGACATCATCAAAGCAAGTTGGATGCTTACAAGTTTTAATTTCTTTGGTTTTTTTTTGCTACTTAATGTAGAATCTTCTATTTAGATCCTTACTTCCCCACTATTGTGAAAAAAACATCGACATAACATGGGTCCTATCCAAATATATCTTGGGATTGAAAGTGCATCGTTCTCAAATGGGGATAGTCTTCCCCAATCTTATCCCTCCTGTTTTTTTTAAGCATTCTTTTTTTATAAGCATTCTACTTAAGACATTAAGTTCCGTCATTGGATGAATTTGTGTCGCCTCAAGATTGCACCTACCCATGGTATTTTAAATTGCATCATTGGATGAACTTGAGGTAGTCATCTAATCATCCACAACTTAAAATGTCTTTCCTATGTGCAATCTCATCCAACAACACAACTTAGAGATTATAATTTGAGTAGTTTAAGTTTTCCCTTAAATACTTGCGTGGGAGTTGTCACGAGTACTGGTTGAGGAAATCCATGTTAGGTGACATAAGTGTTATGATGTTATTGTATTTTTAGCATGGTTCATGACTAGTTGGATTTGGATGATACCTATTACAATATTTGAATTGTTTTGTATTTGATTATTACGGTACCATGAGCCAAAATACAAACTATCTTAAGGTTAAGCATTTTAGTTGCAATGAACACTTGAGATAAACAACCATGATGGACTCAGTCACAGTTATATGGAACACATGGCCATAAATTATATGCAAGTTTCTCTGGATATATGATTCATCGTAAGTAAGAAAAATAACTGCTTTATAAATCAATATACACTTTCTCACACACAATACAACAAAATACAGTAAATTTGAATCAATACATTAATCAATCCATTGAATAATTTTGTTACAATTCCATATTAAATTGATCTTAAAATTCGTCCAATTCAACATTTGAGCCATGAAGATCATAATTTGTATCTAACCCTTTAGAATCATTGTAAGGATTGTCCATAACAACATTTGTGACATCTAGCACTAAGTCATCATTGAGATGTGATGTAATGACTGTCTGGTTAACTTGATTTCCCTCTTCATCTAAGTACACTTCTTCCTCCATCTCTCCAACTACATCTTCTTCTTCTTGATCATGGACATCTTCTTCAGGCAACGTATACTTTATCGGCCTTCCTCTTGGATCAAATCTAACAACAAATGACCAACCTGCTCTACTTGGTACCTCTCAATAAAATAACTACTCACATTGAGTTGGAAGTACGTAGGGCTCTTTATTTGGCTCATACCTAACAGTGTTAGTGCTGGTAACTCCATTTCCATGATCAATAACCATCCTTTCATCACCTTCCAACAACAATCTGTACCACCTCACCTTAAAGATAACCACTTCAAAGGATTTAAAGTCGATATCCAATATGTCTTCCAAATAGCCATAGTACCTCAAATCCAATGTGATTGGGTGTTTGTCACGCCTATGGGTAATATTAATAACCTGGAAAATTGTAGTTATCCCACTGTCACAAGTTTTCTTCCTATCATCCAACTGTTTGGTATGATATTTCTACCATTACACCACATAGCATTATGATGTTTCACCTACATGCTCAACATGTTATAAATGCCTTGTCAGGAATTGATAACTATATGCATAAGATACTTTGGGGGGGGACAATGGGATTTGAAATGTCAAAATGAAAATGAGATATTGCTTACACTTCTATATTTTGCACCATATGCTAAATTATTGAAAAGTTGTTTGAGATATTCCATTTTTCTACATTCAATTTATTGCAAAAGACATCCCATAATGTTACTTCAATAATATACCCTATAATGCCTTTTAGTTTAAGGGTTCTCTTATGCACGTGTATTCCATTATTTCTCATGATGGTGGATAGGGCTAATGGATATAATAACTCCAAGAATATCAACTATAGATTTCTTGGGAAGATTTGGTAATTCATCAATTGGAGTGAACTTTGTGATTTTCTTTTGAATATTTGTTGTCCAAGAAAACTTTTATTGTTGAGGTATTACCTAGATATATTTCCCACTCATTTTCTAAATGATTCCATTATTTTTTCACTGCCTTGATGTAAGCTTTGGATACCATGTTAACCTTACCATTCTCTATGGAAGGATAAGAGTGCGATGCTTGGATATTCAAACATGTAATACATATCTCACTACCTTCTACAACAATAACATCAAAGTTGAAGACATGATCAGGTCATACACATTTTGTTAATAAGCTAGCAAAGGTTCTATTGATATTAAAAAATATATTTATATATAGTCAAAATAACCAAAGTTAGGACGACCCGAAGGAAATCATACCAAATATTAAACATGAGTTTAGTGATTTCAATCCTAGCTATCCTACTAGAACTATGGAAAATACTTAAGAAAATCACATTAACATAATCGTAGTTTTGAGTGTTGCTATTGTTGGAATAATTGACAAAAAAACTCAAAAAATACTAACTTAAGGAACCTATTTTTAGTCTTTTTCATGATCTTCTGGAGTGTGATTACTAGGATCATGGTTTTCCTGACTGTTTGAGTGATCTTCAATTGGAAATTCTATGTCGGCGATAGCTTTGTAGATGATGCTCAACTTCTTGTCCAATCTCCTGTCCTGTGCTTGAATTTTGCTATTTTGGTCTATGATTTCCTCCATCATCAAGACCAATCCATTCCTTTCTTCTCGAGTGTCCAAGAGGGCCTTACTCAACAGGGTTTTTATTTACCATTGAAGGGATATAGTCATAATGTGTTTGGTGTCCCTAGCCCTTATGTTCCATGGATCAGGAACATAGTCCATCATATTTCCATGAATCTCCTTATCCAGAGTGTAGTCTTGTCCCAATTGATTTTCTTCCTCATGATTTGCTATCTCTCTCTAAATGCGAGAAGAGGTGAGACGAAAGTACCAAGTTCGTAGCTCATCAATATCCCTTATGAGTCGAGTGTTGCTAACAAGGGATTTTCCCTTTCGGGGGTCCCGATATAGGAGCATTGTGGTCATGGTTTAAGGTAAGTACTAGCTCGGATTGGGAAGAGGTTTGAAAGTCTAAGCAATAACCAAACTAAAGGAGAAAAGGGGTGAATTCTATGATACATGGGATTGGGGAACTGAGATTGAGAAAGCCTCAAAGACGAAATTGAAGGAAAAGAGAGGATTTCTTGGCACAGTCTAAATAGAGGGATTATTTTCAAGAGTTCCATTACCCAAGCTATGTCTTAACAGGAAATGAAAGCAAACCTAATTTAAGTCTAAGATGGAGTGATAATAAACTACTTGGGTATAATTTTTCACTGAGATGTCCCATTTAATTGAGTATGTTCTTACATGCATGTCTGTTGGACGCCCGAAAACTATAATGTTATCCCATTTACCCTCATTATGCTTGATTCTGACAATTAGATGGTTCTCTTTGGATTGAGAGATTCTCCTTGTACCTATTCCGACACCTAGACTAAAGCAATGATTGAAATGTAACTTTGTCATGTTGGTATGGTCGATTGAATCATAATTATGCATGTCTATTCCATCGGAGAACCAAGTTCGGGCCATGATTTTCCTTACCAACTACCTATAGAACTGATGGTTCCCACACATTAACTAAGACCAAAGCATGGGGGTTTGGTTTGTTATGCAAGAGGAGGCAAGGTGGCAGTCCGTTCTTGTTGAGAGTAGACAGGTGTTGCAGTCCATGTCCTCTCTTCGGAACGCGCCCCTATATCATCATGCAGGTGCCTTAAAACCACCCGATCTGGGGTATCAAGTCCATTAACATTGATGAAGGTGCATAGATCAATTTTTGAAATGAACCTTACTTGGTATTGCCTATTAATTTATGTATGCATTCAAATATTTAATAGGGATGAAGTTTGGAGGTAGTTCATTTTTTCGTATGATTCAATAGTACATGATTGGGATGTTTAAGAAGCCTATAAAATAAAGAAAACTATTGTAGTTGGCACTAAAAGTATTGATAAATGTAAGTATATTCGAGAGGAAATATGCATGTACCATGTACTTGCTATATTTCTACATCAATATCTTACGTTATATATACAATTTAAGAAAAAAATGTAACCAATGCTATTAAATGTATATACAAAGTCAATTGAACAACGAAATGTTGTATACTTGTGATTGGAAGGCGTACCCTTATTGGAAGGCTTGAGTATGTCTCTCTAGATAAAAAATATTTATGGACTGTATTAGGGAGAATTGGGGTCCGTTGGTCAACCAGACACCAAAACTAAACATTTTAGCTAGTCGGTGGTTCTGCTTCCACTTTCTTTCGACTGAAGCTGCTCAAAAAATACTTGCCAAGCCCTGGATTATTCAGGGGGCTCTTTGGTTTTGAGCAAGTGGCATTTGACTTTTAATCCGTTAAAAGAGTCGGTGACCCTTTGTCATTTGTGTATTTGTTTCCTGGATTCCCTATTCAATTGTGTTCTAGGCCGGTGTTCAAAGACTTGGCGAACATAATTGGTATGCTTGTTCATTTGGACAAGGATATGATATATGGTAATGACACAAGGATGGTTGAGATCCTGATTGAGCTAGATGCGTCGAAAGGGTATTCCTTTCCGTTGTTTTCAGTGCAGGGAAACTGGACATTTGAGGGACCATTATCCAAGTTTTGGTCGAGATGATGGCAGTGATACTGTTTCATCTCTAGAGGTTCTTGAAAATCCAAGGCCTTTGGTCATGGCCACGTCAGGGAAGTCGAAAGACTTGCTAAAGAGTGCTGGTGGTGGAATGCCTGGTCTTACTAATTCCATGTCACCCTCTTTCATCAGTAAGATTGAATATTTGTCTCTATCCTCCCAAGTTTCTTTTTCTTTGTTCGAAGTTGAGTTTATTAAGCAAAGTATCAAAAGAGGGCTTGGTCCTGTTGCTGGTCGTAAAGTGGTAGGGGGATCCTGGACAAACCCTTTCTCGATAGAGCCTGTTCTGGTCCAGGAGGAGTTGAGACCGGATGTGTTGTCTGGTTTTTGGGAGGGATGTTTCTCTCGTGGTAAACTGTAATGATCGTCTTCTTGTCTCAGACGAGTTTGGGCCTATTCTTGGGCCAGCGGGGAATTCCATGACTCATCCTGCTTCCCCGGTTTCCCCTTGCTCACCCCTTGGGGGGGAGGATGGGGGGTTTTCAACTTGCCTGGGTTTTCTCCCTTGGTGGATACCACCTCAGAGGGTTCAGTTGTCACGCTTCAGGGTTCACTTGATATGGAACAGGGCCAGTCAGATGGGCAATGTTTTTCTCCTTTGGTTCCTTTGCGTCGAGATGCACATAATTATGAACCTCTTAAAGTCTTTTTTGATAAGCCTTATAGGGAAGGGGTTTCTCATGTTAATTCTATCCAGTTTCAAAATGTTACAATTAAGAAGAAAAATCCCTCGAAGGATGTATCATCGGTTGTAGATGGGAATGTTGGCAGTCAGTGAACCTCTCATGTTCCTCTCTCTACCAGGCTGAAAGTGGTAGCTAGACAGTTGGAAAATAATTCTATTTTTTGGCCCCTTAGAGTAGAGTAGGGACCAAGCTTAGTGAAATAATATTGTTTCTCTCCTTTAATACCAAGGGAATTGGGGGCACCCCAAAGTTTCATGCCCTCGAGTGCATATTTGAATGTGTTTATCTTGATTTAGTGATGGTTCAAGAGACTGTGTGTTTGGAGAATAATGCGTTCGAGGTTTTCTCAAATATTCTCCTAGGATTTGAATGTTGTGCGTCGAATGCAAACAGTTTATCTGGTGGTTTGTTGGTTGCGTGGAGGCCAAAGGTGGTGTTTTTTAGACCATTATTCATTGAAGTTGGAATTTTGTTACAAGGGAAGTTTAGGGGTTTGGAGGAATAGGTCTCAGTCCTCAATTGTTATGGACCTTACAGTAACCATCAGGTGTTTTCAGAGTTGTCAATGATGGAAGATATTCTAAGGGATCCCTATCTCATTTTGGGAGGTGCTCTTAATATGACCATGGATGCATGTGAAATATGGGGAAGCACCCGGGCTAATCCTCTTTCGCCATTCTTCGAACAATTTTTCCAAGACAAAAACCTCATCGATGTTGTTCCTTCTCCAATTTCTCCAACATGGCGTAATGGTAGAGTAGAGGAGGCGGTTGTGTCAAAGTGGTTGGATCGGTTCTTTATTTAAGAAGGTTTGGTTGAGATTGTTACAAGGTTCCTCTCTTGGTCCTATAATTCGAGGCTATCGGATCATACTCCCATTGTATTGCAACGGGAATTGGATAAAAGAAAGCATTTTTTTCCCTTCAAATTCAACCACACTTGGTTGGAGGATGAAGGTTTTATCAAGCCGGTTGAATACTTTTGGGTTTCTTCTCAATCAAATCCTGTAGACTCTCCTATGTATAGTCTGGTGAAGAAGTTAATATGTCGTGCAGGGTGATGTCTGATTGGGAGAAGAAGAAAAAGCTCAGTCTTAGGGAAGAGCTTATTCAAATAGAGGAGGATATTTCCTCTTTATTCCATAATAATTCATCTTGTGTTTTTTTGAGGGGAGAAACACAGTCCTTGGTTCAATTGGAGAGAAAAAAGAGCAATATTTTAAAGATAGAGGCAGATTCTTGGCATCTAAAGAGCAGGGCAGTCTAGATCAAAGTTCAAAACAGGGTGATTTCAATTCAATTTTTTTTCTTCTTTCTTTCAGAAATTTGCTATCCATTGAAAAAACATGAATTATATCTGGACTCTGCGAGATTCCATAGGTTTTTTCATTAGGACACAAGCATATCTACAAAGGGAGGCAGTAAACCATTTCAGAAATATTTTCACCTCTGGTTAGTCCAATATAGAAGCTCAGATGGAGGTATTGTATCATTACCCTAGATTTTTCTCAAAGGAAGAAGGCTTGCTGGTAGGAAGAGAGGTTTCATTGAAAGAAGTTGAAGCTATCTTGAAGAAGCTGGCCAAGGATAAGAGTCTAGGTCCCGACGGGTGGACTATTGAATCTTGAGTTTTTTTCCTAGTTTTTGGATATGATGGGTAAGGATCTTCTGAATGTGATTAAGGAATCTTGCACCGAAGGTTTTGTTTCTGGTGCCCTTAGTTCCACCTATATAGCACTCATTCCTAAGAACTCAAATCCTGAATCCTTCAATCATTACAGGCCGATCTCTCTATGTAACCTTGTATATAAGATAATTTCCAAGGTAATTTCAAACCAGATTAAACCTTTCCTCTCTTGAAGTACTTCTTTGGAGAAATTTGGATTCCTTACCGATTGACAAATTATAGACGCTATTGGAGTCGCACGGGAGAGCTTACATTCAATTAAAATCAAGAAGTTGCAAGCTATGATTCTCAAAATGGATCTCAATAAAGCTTATGATAGCGTTGAATGGTGCTTTTTAAGGCTAATACTGCTACAGATTGGCCTTCTGTAATACCCCCATTTTGACCCTTATGATATATTGGATTTTAATGTAAATATTGAATACATGCGATGTATGTTTCCCCAGCGTGGAGCTCAAGGCTAGGGCCCTGCTAGTGTATGTTTGGATTTTATTTAAAATGGACATATATTTGATATTATGTTACCCATGTGCTATTAAGCCATGGAATATTGTAAATTGATGTAAATATTTAATATTGCAATAAAATACCAAAACTGGCTATGGGAGAAACTAATAAGAGGGGGCCATGTGTATTCCACTAGGGAGTGGCGAGGGGGTTGAACCATATGCTGCCAAATGTCATCTTGTGAACCCATTTGACTTTCTTTGCTGACATTTAATTATGTGTAAGAAAGTTGTCGAAGAAATCAGTCCATGGCTTCAACGGAGCATAGGCAGCCCAGAAATTCGTATGGCAGGTATGGGATCTGTTTCCTTGACCCACAAGTCACTCTACCTCATGGGAATTCGTCCTTCCTCATTTCCATTCCATTGTGGAAGACTTAAGCTTCAGTTTCCATCAATTACATAGACCAAAACAGGGAGAAAAACCAGAAATCGCAACTCTGCATTAACCCACGTTTTGAAGTGCCACAAACACCCAAAATTTCGTGTGGAGAGTGAAATCTGATGGGGGATCCATAGACATGAACCTTAGGGCGAATTTAAGAGTGTTAGACACCCCAGAATCCATAGAAAAACCCAGTTTTGATAGCCCGAAAATCCAATTACGGGATTGAGTTATTTGGCCACCGAATTGTGAGAATCCAAGTGTGAATGACAGAACAGAGGACGGAACAGAGGTTGGGGTTGCTTGATAAACACATTGAAGGCTAGAATCTCAAGGATTTAGCAGTTTGGACCTTTCTATGCCCACCCTGAAGAGCATTGGAGGGAAGGGACGCCTGAGGGACTGTGCAACAGAGAAGGGGACCTTCCCTGTGTTGGGTGTGGTAGGTATTGTGGGTACCATGACTATTTGAGTTTAGTTGAGATGCCTGTAGCTCTGTGGTTGAGCTCACTGGCTTAACATCCTCCTCCTTTGTCTCTTGCATGCTTGATAAACCCAATTGTGTGTTGGCTTAGCATGACTGTTTGTGTGAGACCATGGCTGTGAGTGAGCCTGTTTAGTTCCTCCTTAGTGGATACACATCCCATCTTGGGGGTGGTCTCTCAGTTGAAAGAATACAGGTTGGACAGAGACCTATGGTTGGGTGGAACGTTTCTCTCACATAGCCAGTTGCTTGGAGAGTTCATTTTGAAGATAAGTATTCTCCGTGGTTTGAATTATATTCATTATGTGTTCTGCAATGTTCAATTTGATGACTGTTATTGATATGTTGAATGCATGATGGATTGTGTGTAGATGATGTTTATTTCCGTTGTGTATAAGTTAAATATGCATTTTATTAATTGTAATTTCGTCATATGGATTAGGGAAGAATTAGACACACCCCCATAGTTCGGTCATGTTCCCTCTGCTGGTCTGGATTATGGGAGGGGACGTGACACCTTCCTTTAGAAGCCACCCAGTGGATTATGTACACATTATGTCCTATGTCACTTTAGCCAAAATTGTTGTTTTAGTCAATGGTTCACCATCTCCCTCTTTCAGTTGTTCTTGTGGGATCGAGGCAAGGTCGCCCCCTGTGTCCTCTGCTGTTTCTCCTGGTGATAGAAGGGCTGAGTCGAACGATTATAAGTGCTAAGTAGGCCGACAAAATATCAGGTGTCGAGGTTTCTCTAAATTATCATATTACACACCTCTTATTTGTTGATGATGTCTTATTTTTAGGATGGGAACAGGGGATAAACGGTCTAATTATCATTATATTGTTAAGGTTTTCTATTTGGCTTCTGGTATGGTGATGAGTTTAAAATAATCATTTATTTATCACCACAATTTTCATGAAGTCGAGGTTGTTATTATTCGTAACTTTTTCTCCATTGGATTTGAACCTGTTGAAAATGGCATGAAGTATTTGGGGAACCTACTCAAGCCAAAATGTCATCATAATGAAGATTGGAAATGGCTTCTCCGGAAGGTGGACCGTAGAATAAAATGTTGGGTTTTCAATTGGTTTTCTTTGGCCGGTAGGTTGGTACTTGTGAAATCTGTTTTGGAGAGTGTTTCGGTTTTTTGGATGGCTATGGCCCAAATTCCTCTATCCATCATTGATAGCATTCAGAGGAAGATGATGCACTTTCTTTGGGCCGGTCACTCGGAAGGTGAGAAGTATCATCTTGCGAGCTGGGATAGGATTTTCCTACCCAAAAATTTGGGGGGTTGGGGGTTAAAAAACCTTCAGTGGTTTAGTCAGGCATTAAACTTAAAATCCATTTGGCGAGGCTTGATAGGAGCGGGTCTGTGGTTCCAGGTACTTCGAGATAGATATATTAGGTCCTCCTTGGTGGTAGAGTCGGTGAGGAAGGGCATTAAGTGCGTGGGACAAGCTTCTAAGAGTTGGTTGGGATTTTCAAAGACTTTCAATTGGTTGGGGAGATGGCTTCCTTGGCGAGTGGGTGATGGTTTAAGTGTGGTCACTGGAGTTGACCTGTTCAATGGTGGTGAGGATTTTAACATTTTATCTGATGGTTTGATCTCTTGCTTGTTCGCGGGGGGAGATAAGCAAACTGGCACACTGCAGGAATGTAGACTCTAACTCCCTCGATACTTACTGGTACTTTGTTGTTGATGTGGGCATCCCAGGTGAATTACCTTATGAATGGACGTCTTTCTCTATAGGTTTGAGACACAATGGAATCGGGTTGGGGAGAAAATTGGATGTTCTAGTGTGGGCTTGGAACACGAGCTCTGGGTAGTTTCAGCAAAATAAGCATATAAAGCGATTACATCCTTGTACTTAGGGGATGTATCTATTAGTTGGCATGTCAGCTTTTGGAGTTGGAATACTCCGTTAAAGTTAAAATGTTTTGCAAGGTTGGTTATGGAGGATTGAATCCTAACCTGAGATAATCTACGCAAGAGGGGATTTGCAGGTTCGAACCATTGTGTGTTGTGCAGACAGGATGAAGAGAAGGTGCGTCATTTTTTTTGGATTGCACTTTTAGCCAGAGGGTATGGAGGGCTATTTTCAGGCTTCTTGGGTCAAAATTTAGGTGGTATATGCCTTCTTTAGAAAAAAACATTCAGGGATGGTCTTCCGGGTCTCTGAGTGGGAAGGTTCTCTCTCTCTTTTTGTGTGGTGGAGCATATGGAAATCACACAACCATTGTATCTCCACCAATTTATTCAGAAGGCCTGATGTTGTAGCTCTTTCAACTATAAGTTTCTTTAAATAATTTAATAAGCCACCATTTTTTTGCAAGACCAGGTCTGCTATAGATCGGTTTGTCATCATTGATTTTCCCAGTGGTTCTTTTGACGGGGTTGCATCCAGTGAGGGTAGTGGTTGTGGTATGATTCTTAGTCTATCTAAGAATCACTGGTTTATGTTGAATATGGGAGGAGGTGTTGGTTCAAACTCTTGTGCAGAGTTGATGGCACTCTGGGGGATTTTATATTTTGTAGCTTCAAAAAATATTTGGCGCTTACAGGTGTATGGTGATTCAAAGGAGATTGTCAATTGGGTAAGGTGATTCAAAGGAGATTGTCAATTGGGTAAGGTGATTCAAAGGAGATTGTCAATTGGGTAAGGTGATTCAAAGGAGATTGTCAATTGAGTAAAATGTGTGGCTTCTTTGCAGGTGTTATTACTGGAGCATTGGTGCATGAGTACTCGCAAGCTTGTGGATTCTTTTACTCCTTTTTCCATTAATCACCTTTATCGACATTGCAACTCTTTAGTAGATTTTATGTCAAAACAAGCGGTGATGCTGTCGGAAGGAAAAATCCATTTTGAGGAATATCGTGATTTTCTTCTTATCAGCTCGGGTTTCCTCCAAGTGTATTAGATTAGTGGAGATTTAGTTTTTTTGGGGATTTCATCGTCACCGAGTGATCTAGTTTCTGTTTTTTTAAGAAAGGTAATTTGTATGAATTTGGGCATTTTAGGATGGGCAAAGAATAGTCTCATCTTTGTATTTGAGTTGTTGAAGGTTGTTTGTATTTTTCATTTTCAGGCAAAGAATGGGTTTCCTTGATTGTACTAATACAACTTTGATTCTATCTTTGAATATCAAATTGTTTTTTTTAATTAAACAAAAAAAAACTAACTCATTAAAAAATAAACATTAAAAAACTATTGTGATACATGACAAAGTACATTGCCTATGAAATGAAAGTGAGAGTTACTTATGAGGAGGATCACTAGGAAATGATTAGATTATTAAGAGATCTAAGAAATCCAATGACAAATATGGGCATTAATGTTTTATTAATATTTACAAAGTATGATTCATGCTATCCTATGGAGTGTAGTTTGATGATTTTAAACAATAGTTATAATTTAGTATTTTTCATTATATTATAAATACTATGAAAATAGTCAAAGGTTTCATTTATTTTATTTTTATAATTTAGTTAAAGTATTAACAATATGATATTTATATATTTAATTTTTAAAAATTTGTGGAAAATAAATATTCATTAAGATACAAATAGATAAAACAAATCAATGCATTGAATGTAGCTTGGGTGGTTAGGAGGAATGATTGTTACCCTCCCCACCTAGGTTCAATTCTTGTAAGTGACATGATGCTCTTGTTGAGCCCTTATGAATGGATTATGTAATTTTGGCCATATCTTAATTCTCCAAAATAGCAGGTGTTGGCATATTTATCTATGGATGTAGCCCTTTGGTGAATCACCATTGAAAAAAAAGAAGATAAAACAAATCAACTAAAATAAATAATACAAGTTTTAATAAAAAAAAATGAGATATTAAATTTACTATGTTTCATATGTTTATCTTAAAAAAATATATGCAATAAAAATAAAGCTATGCTAAATATATTGTGATATACATATATATATAGTTGTATTTTATTCAATAGAAACGTATATTTTTACCAAGAAACGTTGGTGTAGAGGTCATCATAGACCCAAGAGGAACACAAAGACTAGCTTTTGCTTAGAGATTAGGTGAAGTAACAAACAATAAAGCCAAGACTCTAGCATGTATCAAGGACCAAGACTCAACAAAGAAATGGGGGTTAAGAACATAACAATGATTGGGGATTTGATGATTATTATAAATCACGTGTTCTTTCACTCCATCCCTAAAGACATTTAGTTGGCCATACATGTTCAAAGAGTATGGTACTCATAAAAACTTTCAAATCCATATCATTATATCATCTGTTTTGAAAATCAAATATCGTTGTCGTTTAATATGTAAATTTGGCTTTAAAATTAGGAAAAGGGCATTTAAAAGAAATGGGGGAGCAATCACCATAAGTTACCTCTCATGATAGCCTAGTAGGTTGTTCGAAAGGTTGAGCATTTTGAATTGTAAGTAAGAGGTCATGGTCAAGTCCTTAGGTTGGATGCTTCTATGAATATTATGGGCATCGCTCAATGTCTCTGCTAGGTTAAGTTTCCAAAATTGCAACCAAATAAATTACCCTGAATATGATCCTTGAATGAGGAGAAGTACTTGAAGAGTTTCTAGTTGTCAGGAAAAAAGGTAGCTCCTATAACATATTTCATGTAATTAATGTTTAAAACGACTAAGGACAAATGTAATAGTAATGTCGAGCACACTCATGGTAGAGCCAACACATCACATACCATAAGATGCATCACTTCCCCTCACTTGGTATACCTTCGCGTCATGGAACATTAGGTGGAGGCATTTAAAAGTAAAGGGATGGGATGTTCTCGCTCAAGTGGGAGAAAACAAACTAGACGCCAACATGTAGACATGATGTAATTAGTGTGTCGAGGATAAGAGGAAGCATGTTTTGGATTTTGGTAAATTCATATATTTATGCGATGTTGCGACATTGGTTGAGAAAGGAGGGCCATTTGAAACAAGGGAGGAGCCCCAATACCCTGGTTATTTCACTTGGTTGTGCATAGTCTTTGCATTGGTTGAAAAAGAAAAGACAATGGATGCGCACTAGCATCTAAGTTGGTGTGTTATTTGTGAAGTTTCAGAAGTCAAGAGGGGCGTTAGGCATTGCTCAGGTCAACTTGGGGAGCTTTAGGAGTGCTATGGATTATTGGTCCAAAATCTAGATAAATGGAGGTGAAATAGGCAAAGGGGAAGCGAGGAAGAGTACTAATCTATAATTAACAACTAAAAGAAGTTGAAACACACATGGAAATTATGAAATCCTTGTAAAAAACAAAGAAATTGTAGAGGGTAACAATAGTTTTAGACTAGATGATCTGGAAGAAAAAATGAAGATTACGATGAAGAAATTGAGGCAAATAGAGTAGGAAAATAAACTAGGTAAGGAGGTAGCATACCCTAATTCCCCCCTCCACACTATGATCAATGTGGGACAACTAGACCAAAACTTCAAGAAGATACAACAATTCAATAGACAACTGAACATCAACTTGGTGATATTTATTAGTTCTCCACAGTTGGAGGTACCACAACCCATTACTATGCGGGGAGTCTTTATTAGAATTCCTTTTTTAAATTATGTTTTGTAAATATATGCTATTTTAAGACAATTTGTAAGGTAATTCACTTGTCATATAAGAAGTAATAGTATCGATAGTGCTAAGATAGATAAGGGAGGAAGCAAAGCACAAAACTTATTTGAAATTTTTTGGACAAGCATAATGAAATTTGACTTCTCTTTTTGTATTAACTAGCTAGACTACCGAGGCCACTATTTTATTTTGATGCAAAATACATTTTTTTTAAATGTATATTTTTACGATAATTGTTTTTTGAAAGTAAAAGTAATAAATGAAATGAATTGATTTAGCTTAAATGGAATGTTATCTTTTCCATCTAGGTTCAAATCCCTCTTATTATAGCACTGTATTTATTCTAAGTTTTGGGCTTTCTAGTGACTTTTGGTCGGTAAGTTGTTTTTGGAAAATTTAAATTTGGAAGCCTTTAAATTGTGTTTTTGAATCCATAAACATATTCAACACCCTCAAATATCCCTGTGGTATCTAGATTATGCAATTTTCACAACTAATATATGTGATTCTAAGATTTTTTATAAATTTCCAATAGCACTAGAAAACAAAACAAGCTAGAAAATATACTTGAAAAAGGTTCAAAACATAGAATATTTAGACTACATCCTTCTTATATGTTTAAATTTTGAGAACCAATAATTTAAATTATGCAATTTTCATAACTGATATATATGATCCTAAGATTTTTTTTTTTATAAAGCACTGGAAAAACAAAACAAATCTGAAACTAGAATAAAAAAACTAACACTTTGGAATATTTAGGCTACACACTTTTTTATTTTGATAGCTCATTGTTTTTGGGATTGGAGTTTTGAAACTTCCTCGTATTTAAGGAATTTAGGTTTAAAATGAATATATACCGAAAAGAAAACGTAGGATGGTAGATTTAAAATGAATATATACTTAAGAAGAAAACCGAGGGCATGGGATTGGGCAATGATAAAGGAAGGAATGGCCGAAAATGAGCCGATGGAATCTTTGAAAAATTACACAAACTGCAATTTTCAGATTTGATTTTGACAATATTTGTTAAGAGATTGGTTGGAAAAACCAAGCGTTTTGGCGGGTTTTTATCTGAAGCGCGAAAATGACAGGTCCAAGAAAGAGACAAAAATCAATGATGGGATATATTTTATGATATATGGAGAGATCTGAAGTGGGATTATTGATTTGTTATTTAGGTTTTCAAAATTTTAATGTTGAGTCGAGGAAAGGATCAACAGATTTGCCATTTTCAAATTTGTTAGACTGATTTTCGGTTTTCAAATTTCGACCGTAAGCTGAGGGAACTCGGAAGTGAAAATAATAAGGTGCAGGGTTCGTGACACGGGGCTAAGTGGATAACACTCCGATGGCGTGCCCGACGACGCCATGGGGGGAAATCAGCGAGGAGAAGATGTATAGACTGAAGGGCATAAATGCCTCCCAATCCTTTTTCAAATCCCCCAGAGGCCTCAACTACTTCACCCGCACATGGCTGCCGGGCGACGACAGCGGCCCTTCCAGGGCACTGATATGCATGCTCCACGGCTACGGCAACGACATTAGCTGGACCTTCCAGAACACCGCCATCCACTTCGCGCAGATAGGTTTCGCGGCTGTGGCACTTGATCTCGAGGGCCACGGCCGCTCCGACGGTCTCAGGGCCTACGTTCCCAATGTCGACGCCCTCGTTGCCGATTGCGCTGCCTTCTTTGATTCCGTCTGGAGCAGCGACACCGCGCAGTTCAGAGCCCTACCGCGCTTCCTCTACGGCGAATCGATGGGCGGCGCCATGTGTCTTTTGATCCATCTACGCGACCCGACCGGGTGGGACGGCGCCGTCATGGTGGCACCCATGTGCAGGATCTCCGACAAGGTCAAGCCACCGTGGCCCGTGGCCAAATTGCTTACATTCCTGGCGACATTCGCGCCTACACTGGCCATTGTCCCTACGGAGGATCTCGTCGACAAGTCCGTGAAGGTCCCGTCGAAGAGGATCGTGGCTCGGTGTAACCCCCTTCGTTACACGGGGAAGCCCAGGCTGGGCACCGTGGTCGAGCTCCTCAGGGTCACGGATTATGTCGGGCAACGCCTCCAAGATGTCGACTTGCCGTTTATTGTGCTGCACGGGGACGCCGACGTGGTGACGGATCCGTCTGTGAGCAGGAATCTGTATGAAGTGGCCAAGAGCAAGGATAAGACTCTGAAGATATACGAGGGGATGCTGCATTCGCTTTTATTCGGGGAGCCCGATGAGAACATTGCCATTGTGCTCGGGGACATCTGCAATTGGCTTACCCAGAGAATTGATCGAAAAGCTAACAAAAGCAATGGTGATCCGTGATGCTCAGTGATTGTTGTAAGTAATAATCGATTGCTCTTCTGAGTTTGATATTCAATAAGGCCTAAATTTTTATGTAAATATTGATTGTTGTAAGTTGGAAGCTATGATTTATCTTTTAATTTTGATATTCAATAAGGCCTTGATTTTTATGTAAATATTATGTTCTCTGTTCTCTTTCTTTAGCCACCAGTAATGGGCACATCAAATCCAATATCTGTGAGCCCCATTGGTATAATCTTGGGCGTGGCCCATCATAGCATGGCAAGGATGGATCCATCGTGGTTGGGAAATGAGGAAGATTCCTTCCCAAACTAACGCACCACCACTCATGTGTTCAGCTTTTTAGATTTCATGTCATTTATTATTTTCTCGTATTTTTAAAACTTCTCCAACTTTTTAGATGTGACACAATTATTATTTTATGTATTTTTGAAAATAAAAAATAAATGTACATACAATCTTTTTATTTGAAATACTGCATATATAATTTCAAAGGTAAAAGCAGCACATTATAAAACAGAAAGAAGCCAAAAATGTAGGCAGGTATATGTGCTTGTGCACAAAGAGAAAGAGAAAGGGACTCTATCATCCAGAGGAAAGGCACTGAGTTTGATTTTCACAAGCAGAGCCAATTCCTGCTTGAAGCTCCGCAATTCTCTAAGGCTAAAAGAAGAGGGGTCCTTTGAAAAGTAACTTTACATGGATGCTTCTACATAAAACCTATAGAAATCGGCTGGATGGAATGCCACATGATTTGCTGCTGTCCCATGCCATCCAAGCATCACCCAGGAAAGGGGGTGGGGCAGTGATATCCAGCCTGAAACCATGTCCAAGGAACATGCATAGCTTGACATCTCCAGAAAACATGCACTGCCATTTCATCTTTGCCACACCAAACACAAGCAACATCTGTCACACCTGCTCTATGAAACCTAGTCTTGAGACTCTTGACAGACAACGCTTGTTGGAGCAAAGGCCAACCCCAAACTTTGTCTAAAAAATGAATGTGATTTCAAGATGGATAGGCATCTCCTCAACTAATTTGTGTCAGGATCCTTCACCTCACACCATTTGTTCAAGCGAGGGACAATTTCAGTGGTGTGCCTTACCATATCCTAAAGATCCTTGGCCACATAGAGGTAGAAGGGCTTTCCATTCCTTCATCTCCAATCTCTCTGGCATGGACCTGATCCATGTAACTGCATTTTAGAAATACACTTTTCAAGAATCCTGCAGCAGAGGCACTCTAACACAAATTTATTTGAACCAGTGAGCTTTTGGGCCTGATCAAGGGCTCGCAATGAGCAACAACAATGTATATAAAACTTTGGAAATAGGGACTAGCATTTTGAAAATTAAATGATAAATGTATACACAATTTTAAAATAGGAACTGGCATAAAATATAAACATTTTTGATTGGGGAAGAATGGTTTTGCTAATTGTAATTCACACAAATCGATGCAACTCAATTGCTATATTCCTCTGCCACAGACAGGGAATAATAAGATTATGTCTATACCTAGTTCAAAACTGTGTTATACTTGTCGCTGGGTGCTTGCTATTAATATTGGAGGATTTCAAAAATTTTCCTTTGTTGGAAGTGCTTCTAGAAACATGGCTGGGGGGAGTTGCAATGCATAACAGGGACCTTCATCTGCTTAGATTCCTGGTCTGATAGGTTTCTTTTCCATGGAATTCTCGCAGGTACAAGGACTTGCACTGAGTCTTGTCCCTTTTAAACATGCCAATTGGGCAGGGTAAACTACAGTGAGAATGGAAACCTGTTGTGTGGATGAACATTCGGTCAGCCTCACCAGTGAACCAAGGCCCTGTTGGCTTCTATTTCCTTTTTAAGTAGGACAACCTTGTTTAGTCTGAAGACGGTACAAAACTCTGCTCAAAATGCTTCATTCCATAATTGACCAATACCATATTAATACAGCTGCCTGAGCTCGAACCAAACAGCTTTATGTGGTAGGTGGCTGCATTAACACAGTCACATGATTCCAAGTGTTTTGAACCTGGGCCTCCCCAGGTTGGAACTGCCAGACTACAACCTGCTGTACACTACAAATTAGGTTTCACAGCCAGTCTTCTTGCTAGTTTTGTGTGATCGCAATCAATCTTTCATGGTTTGTGATGGATCCTTCCCATTTGTTCATTTTGATTAGTTGCTTCTTGTCCTTAAGCATTTCTTAATCCAATTTTGTTTGCCCTCGCTTTGGTTTTATTGGTTTTTTCAACCCCATCAAGAATCCATTGGAGTTTCTTCCTGTTTGGATCCCAGTGGTTCTCCTTTAGGTTGACTATGCTCCAATGGATCTTGCTCTTCTTCCTCTCTTTTTTGTCTTCATACATAGATGATACAAGTATTTTTGGATTCTTCTCCATTGATTATTGAATCCATTCAGCATCTCTACTTTCTGGGACAAAATGTTTTCTTGCATGGGATAACCTTCTCAGCCTCTTTCCCCTTCTTAGATTTGATATCACCATAAAATTTCCACAATCCATCACTATTGAACCAAGCAAAATACAATCAAAATATATAATTCAAGCTGCAAGAATTAGAGCCACCAGTATAAGGGACAATGGCATAAGAGGATAATACCATTTGTTGGTCACGTGGAATTCAATTTTTGGTCCTATATATTACAATAGGCATAGGTCTTGTGCAATTCAATACATTTGTTTTTTTAAGTTGGTAAAATGGCTCAAAATTTCATTAATAAATTATAATACAAATAATTTTGATACTTTGGATATGGCAATAAATAACTATTTGCTCATCTCTGCGATTCCTAGTGATTGGTATGTACACAAAATCATTTATCTTGGTAGCTACCATTTGGTATCTGGTGACAAAATTTCAGAGAAGCATATCTACAGTATACATTGCATTCATTTATGTCTATAGTTTTGCTCTTCAATTTGTCAAACCACAAAATTGAGCTATCAAAAAACTTGCTAGATAACAAAGCATGGGTGTGGCACCTGTTTGGCAGCTTATGTCTTGCAAGATGGTCTTTATACAGTGCTTGGTGTTCTTGTCAGACACATCTCATAAAACATATCAGGGTTCATTCAATAGTGACACAATTATGTGCTCCTTTCTGATCATTGTTCTTCTCCTCTGACTGTTTTGTTACCACATCTAGTTGATCCTTCGACATCTTGATGTCTTGCTCTTGTTCATGTAGCCCCCACCTAAGGGGTTGGATGATGGATCTCTTCCAACAGGTTGTTGGATATGGCAGTCACCGAATTGAACTTCTCAGAACTCTGAACCATCTAGTTCAGAGTTCAGGATAGAAATTGTTCCTGAGCGTGCTTGTACACATACACCATTTATTGCAGACACTCAGCAGTCAGATCCTGGAGAGGGGATTCCAGTGTTGTAGCAGAATTCACCCACACTGAGTGTGCACACCTTGAACCATATCTATGGGTGCTTGAACTAAGAATTCAGAGTTAAACAGTTCTTTTGTTTTCCAGATTGAAGAGGTATACCAATGGGGGTGAGGGAAAGATCAATTGTACATCTTCACTTGTCCTATCAAAGTTTCACCAAACTGTCTTAGCAAGTATCTAAGAGGAGGTACTCCCATCCCTTCTCCTGTCCTCTCCTCCTTTTTTCCTTCCAAAACCAACAGCCCCAACAGATTTAGAACAAACAACACTTTTTTTTTTTGAAGAAATGCTGCATATTACTTCATAGAAGTTTAGAACAAATAAGTACATCATGTAACAAGAGAATTACATTTTGATGGAAAACATTGAGTTTGATTCACACAATCAAGGCCAACTCTTTCTTAAAGCTCTGGAATTACCCTTGGCTAAAAGGGGAGGGGTCCTCCTGAAAAGAAACTTTACACTAATGTTTCCATAGAGAACCAATTGTAATAAGCTGAACTATGTGCCACAGGATTTGCAATTGTCCATAATCATCATTCTTTCAATTATTCATTATTGAATTATTCTTATATACATTGCAAAAATATTCTATCAATTCAATAGTGAATAGGGATTGTTTACTTCAATAGTATCAGATCCATTAATTTAGCTAGTGTGGGTTTAGTCCACACAACCCTTTAAACTCTTTTGTACAAGGTGTTACACACATATTTGTCACACTACTAAGTGTTGCACTTTCATCATCATTTAGGAGTGTTTGTTATGATCCCTAGACATGTTGGGAGGGAAACCTATCATTGGGAGGTCGAAACACAACCTTTTACCTTGAGTTATTGGCCCTTTTTGAGTTTCATCGTCCCCTCCTTATATGAAGAGGAGGATGAAACCCTGTTATCCCCCTCTGCTCACTTATGAGGGAGCGATGAAGTCCCATTTCATCACTCTATGCTTAGTGTTAGGGGGCGATGAAGTGGTTACAACCAACCATTCCTTATTTTGGAGTCACGATTTGAGAAGACCTAGTTGGTTTGGTCAAGGATTCGAGTCGCCTCTGTCCTCTCCATCTTAAGTAAAGTCAAATCCCAACTAGGTAAGCTAAATCCACACTTGATCCAATCCTCTCGTCAAATTATCCTATGGTTGTTATGCCTCAAATCCGATATAATGGAGGCCATTGTTGGGTGAAAGGTGGGAGAATATATAATGGAGGCCATTGTTGGGTGAAAGGTGGGAAAATATATAATGGAGGCCATTGTTGGGTGAAAGGTGGGAGAAAATTGAGATTATCCTTACTTTGCCAAATTGTAAGGAGAGAACTTCATAATACCATGATTATGATCTTGTGATATTCAAAAGGTTGGAAAGGAGAGCTTGGAGAAGCTGTTGCAACATTAACATCAAGGTTGTAAATGGTTCACTACTTATTGCTTTCCATATAATATAACTTGGCCTATTCCCCTCATGCTTATGTTGTTCATTGTATGCATGTTTGTAGATGGATCTATTTTTGCCTAACAATATATTGTAGAAGAAGGAAGTATTTCTTTGTTCCTTGCAGGATTTCTTTTGCACCGAGAGCTTGGGCATCAAGATCAAGGGCTGGAGCAGTGAGGACAACTGAGGGAAAGGAGGTAGGTCATCTATCTCATTCTCTCATCTTCTCTTCTTGTTTTGTCTGTCGACATATAGAATAGATTAAAGGGGAAAGTAGAGATCCATTTGTTACCTTCTGTCTTGGATCGAAGGAGTCTTGGTCCAAGGGAGGTTTCACCTATTCGCAGGGGAAACTTTTCCACAACAGAAATTGGTGACTCCTTCGAGGACTGATTTCTATTGATCATTCCTCGATTTCTAGCCCTTAGAATTCTTGCTTGTTGCTCGATCTTTTTGAGTGTGTGTTTTTCTTTTGATTTCTCCCCTTCCCTCATCATCATTGGGAAGCTCTCCGAGTCAAGAACCCGACCCTTTTAGAGATCTAGGCAAGGTTTGTGTCTTTTTCACCACTTTCTAGACTTTACCCTCCCTATAAGGGAGTACAGGATGATAACATCATGATTATCCCCATCTCTCAGTGTTTGGGGGAGCAATGAAACCTTGATCATCCCCCTTTCTGCAGTGTTATGGGAGCGATGATCCTCTCTTTGAGTGGATTTTGGTCCAACCTTGTCTCTTTTCTGTCAAGTATTTGGCCTCAAACTTGTTTATCAATGTCTTTGTTGCTTGATTAAGGCTTTGATTGCTTTTTAAATTGAGTGATTGCTGTTCTTTTTGATCCCTTTATAAATATGCCTTCTCCTATCAATTTCTAGATGCACAAGGCCACTTTAGGTTAACTTGATCCTTTTGTTGAGTCCATGTCACTGTCGATCTGATTCCTATCATCTTTGGGCATTTAGACCTCTGTCATTTTGATTTTGAAACCTTCCAAATTTCCTTGTTTGCTTTTGGGATCTATTCTATTGATTTGGTAATTGGAATAAGTTGTTTTAAGCCTCCTTTAATTGAGTTCTTGCCTCTTTGTGTCTTGGGAAAACATTGATCCCTTGCAGACCCATGAATTCATTGGTCTTATCACAACTCTTTCGTTGACATTCGATCTTTCTTTGATTGGATTTGAAAGGTTTTCGAAAGGCTTTCCCTTGATTCTTACTCTATTGGTTTTGTGAACATTGAAAGCTTGGGTTTTTTCTTTACAAATATCAAGTGTTGAAGTTGTCTTTGTGATTGGATTCTTTTAATTCTTGTTAGCCTGGTTGAAGGCTTGTTTTCTTCATCTTCTTGAACTTTGGGTCCTTTGCAAGTGTCATTGAGCCCTTTCATACTGATTGAAAGTGGAAAGCAAGAGAAGGTTATATTTTAAGTTTTTCATGCAATTTGAAGTCTTTGAAAAGAAGAAAACAAAGAGTTTTTGCATTCTACTTTTGTAAGTACATTTTTTGGTACACATTTTAAAGACCTTGTCTTGCGTCTGTTTTAGGATTTTAGGGGTATTTATTACGTAGTTTGACATTTTTTTCTCTCCATTCGTTAAAGGAAAAGATGAAAGTTGCATGATATTGGGCATTCATTTGCATTGAGAAAAAAAAGAGCTCCTCTCCTTTCCTTAGATAGGACCATCGAAACGAAATCTTTGCATTTCATCTTTCTGTATGGTTTTGGAGTGGAGTCATAACATCATTAGTTTCATCTTCGTATACCCTATTGAGTAAAAAACAACCATTAAAGAATTAACCAAGGTACTTAATAAAAATCAATTAGACATCTTTTGTTTTATAGCACACCCAAAGTAGTATAAGGATAGGGCCTTTGGACTAGGGAAAAGTGAGGAAACTGTCCAAGGTTGCTAAATGAGATCGTAACATACTAGAGAGAGAAAAGATCTAGTAGTAGCAATTAACGTTAGTTGGGAAAGCTCCTCTCACATAGGAGTCAAACATGAGTTCAAGCGAAGTGGTCGGTTGAGATTTCCCCTCTTTCATTTTCCTAGTGGGACTATCACAAGTTTGGGGCTTTGAAGAGTGGTAGATCCTCAGGGTGACGCCATATCTTCTTAGTTTTGGGTCGTGGATGTGTGATTGGCATTCCCATGGCCATTTGCTAGTCTTGATTGTCAATTGTATCCCCTCAGTCGTTCATTGTGAAGTGGTAAACATAGTAACCTCTCTTAGGATTCCACATAGGTGACTGTGAGGGGGATTCCTTCTGCAAGGAAGGTTCCTTACGTTACCTGTGACAGACGTTCAATCTCCGCTTCAACGATTCGAGAGGGTATTTGCCTGTGTGCTCTTACTTGCACCTTGGGGGATTGTTGCAGGAGGATTATCGTAACTGTTGCTCATATGTTCGTTGACGGCTTGACATCTCGTCTTCGAAAGATCCCTTCACCTACTGTTTGCTTGGTTGATTGCCTTCAAATTTCTTAGGGGTGTGTTCTTTCGACATTTGTAGTTAGCCTTAGAAATCGTCATTGCTATTGTACTTTCAACGTGGTCGATCGAGGTCTTCGAAGATCTCGTAGAATGTAAGGATTGGCGCTTGAAGAGCAAGAGCCTTCACCTCCATAAGATCCACACAACGCTTCCAACGAAGGAACCACCACCGAAGATATTGCTTCTGAAGTTGGGAGTGTAGCTCCCTTGAGTGATCAACTCAAAGGGGTAGTCAAAACCATCGAGGAAGGCTTTGTCCCTCTCGCAAATCCCCCTTTAACTGAAACTTCTGGCCCAACACATGTAGAGTTACCATCCTCGAGATACTTCGACGCTTTTTCGTCCTATCGCTTGCCACCCAATACATATGGTAGGCAATCTTTAGGTATGGATACAACACCACTTAACTCCTCAGAGAGATTTGTGGTATTTACCCCTCTGTCTACAACTACTGTAGTTGACCCTATGATAGCTACTTTGGCCCAGATTACCCCCCACCTTGGTTAGATGACTATGACCAATCCACCCACCTTGTCACAACCACTTGTGAACAAAAATCCTTTTGTACGTGGATCAAGTTACGTTCCCACCACTATAGCCACGCATATTTTTACACCAAGCGCTTTGCTTGGTTATCCTATACTTCCTCCCTCTAGTTAGGTGGTCAACAGTGTTGCTGCCCGAGCTCTATGACAAGTGGCTTGGTTCTTCCCCCTCCCACTCAAGTCGGTAACACAATGATAGTCACACAAAATGCTCAATCGATGCTTGGAACTATTGGAATGGGGAACTCTTCCACAACTTGAACGGGACCAACTATTAATGCAACTTGAACGGGACCAACTATTAATGCAAACCAACGGTAACGGTATACCAAAAAACAGTACACAGATATTGAGGCAACAAAGTGGTACATGAAAATCGAGGCACTTGAAACGATTTTTTGAGACTGCTGGAAAAAGCAGAAAATCGACAAGAGGCCAACGATACAACTGGCTCAAAACAGTTTCACCAAAATGGCAAGTTATTAAAGTTTTTACATAGAAATCCGAAATCGAAATTTTCGGGGCCGATTTGAGGCCCAAAGAGGCATTTTTGAGGTTGCAGCAGTTCGTCGTAGCTTGAGGCAGGACTGGACGGGCGAAATGAGTGCGGATCGGAAAGAGCTTTCCAACGAGCATCTAGACGTCCAAAATGGAGAACATATGAGAGAGTTAGACCCAAAACCTTCTTTCTCGTCGTAACTTCAACCTGGAATTTCTCCCACATGCGAAGTCCATTTGACCTCGTTCAAGTTGTGTTAGAAAGCTTTCAAGGTACAATTCTAATTATGCAAATAGCTATTCTGATTTTCTTAATCATATGAAGAATGCAATTTCTTGTACTTTTTGCGGCAAAGAAAACCATTGTGTTTCAAAATGTTGGAAGCAAAACGTTTATCGCAAAAAAGTTACGGCAACTCGTAGCAGGCCCCGACAAGATGACCATACTCTTAGACTGAAGAAGGAAAATCTTAGAAGAGAGTCGCATTTGCAGAATTTCTGCACCCATTGTAATTTGAGTGGGCATTGGGAGGAGAAATGCTGGAAACTCCATCCCCAGTTATGTTGTAATTCAGTCAAGAAACCTGTGCAAGAATCAATGCATAAGGAGGCTGAAAAAGAGATGATCGAACATACAATTAGTATTTCTGAGTTGGTCGTTGAAGAAAAAAACAATAGAAAAATAGTTTTTTCAGCTGGTTCGGTAAAAAATGGTTGACATATTTACATTATTGAAATTATTATGTTAACAAGTTTATATTTCTATGTTATGAAAGCATGAAATATATTTTCTGCATTCTTAGAATAAAGGCCAGTGGTAGCGACAACCCAAAGTATTCGATTTGGGTGATGATGAAGAGCTGCCATTGTGCATATTGCAGTCGAGCCAAGTGGAGACTGCAAGAGAGATGATGGTGAATTCGAGTTGTTTCGCCATATGTTGCGAAATCAAGGCTCAGCAGAATAAGGATGTGATTTGGTTGCATGGTCATCATAAGAAGATCTCAGATTTATGTTGGAGAAAGTTCTCAGCTAAATTTTTTCAGATCATGGAATATTTCAAGTCGAGGCTCTCCCACCACCTTGCGTTCCAACTTAACACCATTGTTCGTGGGTAGAATATCTGTCGTACTATTTTAGACAAAGGAGCCTCAACTTGTGTCATGTCCTTATCATGTTGTAGGGCCATTGGCTCTTCTGACCTCAACCAATGCCCCACTACCCTCAAGGCATTTGATGGATGTGGTTTCAAACCTTATGGACTTTGGCAATCTTTAGTAGTGGAGTTGGGGGGCAAAATTGTTTCTATTGATGCGGAAGTAGTTGATGCACCCCTAGATTATAACTTGTTGTTCGGTCGTAGTTGGTTTTACGCGATGATCGTTGTCGCATCCTCGGTCTTTCGCCTCTTGTAATTCCCTCACCAAGGGAAAATTGTTACCATCGAACAACTTGATTATTGCACACTCGATATTCGTAACCACCTTGCCAATAATGCCCCTTTCCTGGGAGATTCTAAACTCAACCATGAAAGTGTGGGGGTAGGTCTCCTTAAAGATTGCTCGCTCATGGGAACTTTTTCCTTGTCTGCCCCTGACCCCACACGTCAGGTAGCCATGCTAAACATGATTTCGACTACAGTGCAACAATCCCCTGAATTATTTGATCCTTGGGTAGTACCTAGTCCCTGAACTTGAATCGCTCGGTGACATCATGCCACTTAGTTTGGTTGAGGCAACATACCATGCTATTCAATTTCTCTCCTACATCCCAGAGTCTAATGACCAACATCTTGTGTTATTAGATCCTTACTCTCTACCATCTTGGCTAGACCCCTTTGCGCCGTCTTTGGATTGTCTCCCGCGGACTTTCCCATCAGATGAGTTCATAATAGAGATTATGAACCCAGACGAGTCATCTTGGGAAGATTATCGTCATCGATTATCTTTCCTTCCACATATGGACATGGTAGAGAACAACATTAAATCCATTGTTCCACCTGATATTGTCGCAAACCCTAATCCCCAATTCTTACTCAAGACACTATATTTAAAGGGAATTTAGAGAACATCACACTTACCATTTCTATCGACATATCGGTGAAACTTGGTACAATGGAACATATTCAACTTGGCCAAAATTGCTCACTTGAAGAGGTTAAAGCTTATATGACCTTGTTTAAAGAATTCCAGACGTTTTCGCCTGGAGCTATGAAGAAATGCCAGTTATTGATCCCTCCATTGTTGTTCATGAGATCAAAACCTACCCAAGAGCCAAACCCATCCGACAGAAACTCTGCTCTGTGCACCCCTGAAAGACTGCGACCATTACGGCAGAAGTCGAAAAACTCTTGAAAGTTGGATTTATTTATTCTGTACCATTAACGAAATCAGTACAGGATAAATAAATTCAACTTTGAAGAGTTTGTTCCACTTCCGCCATAATGGCCGCAATATTTTGGGGGTGCACCGGGTGAAGTTTTTGCCGGACGAGTTTGGCTCCTGGCTAGGTTTTTGATCTCATGAACAACAATGGAGGGATCAATACCTGAGACTTCTTCATAGTTCTAAGCAACAATGTAGCGTAATTCTTTAAACAAGCTTGTATAAGCTTTAATCTCTTTAGAAATGCAATTTTGGCCAAGTTGAATGTGTTCCATGATACTAGGTTTCATTGATATGTCGATCGAAATGGTAAGTGTGATGTTACTAAATTCACTTTAGATACAATGTCTTGAGTAAAAATGGGGGATTGAGGGTTTGCGACAATATCAGGTGGAACAATGGATTTAATGTTGTTCTCTACTGTGTCCATATGTGGAAGGAAATATGATCGATGATGATAGCCTTCCCAAGGTGACTTGTCTGGGTTCATAATCTCTATTATGGAATCATCTGATGGGAAAGTCCGCAGGAGATAATCCAAAGGGGGCACAAAGGAGTCTAGCCAGGATGGTAGAGAGTAAGGATTCGATGCCACGAGATGTTGGTCATCAGAGTCTGGGATGTGAGAAGGAAATTGAATTGCATGACATGCTACCTCAACTGGACTAAGTGGCATGATGTCATTTAGCGATTCAAGTTTAGAGGGACTAGGTACTAGCTAAGGATCAAATGATTTAGGGGATTGTTGCATCTTAGTTGAAATCATGTTTATCATGGCAGCTTGACGTGGGGGATCGGAGGAAAACAAGGGAAAAGTTCCCATGAGTGAAGAATCTTTAAGGAGAGCTACGCCCACACTCTCATAGCTGAGTTTAGAATCTCACGTTAAAGAGACATTATTGGTAGTGTGGTTATGGGTATCGGGTGTGTAGCAATCAAGTTGGTCAATGGTAACAATTTTCCCTTAGTGAGGGAATTGCAAGAGGCAAAAGACGGAGGATGCGACAATAGTCATCGTGTAAAACCAAGTATGACCGAGCAACAAGTTATAATCCAAGTGTGCGTCGACTACTTCCGCATGAATAGAAATGGTTTTGCCGCCTGTTATCGGGCAAACTAGCAGGGCTAGTTCCCGATAAGCAACAATAAGAAAAGTGATCCAATGTCACCTCAATCACGATTCTAACTTCTTAGGAAGCCAATAATCTCCAAGGAGAAGTATCCTTATGTAACCTGTAGGACACTGATATAACCAAAAGACTATGTTCTCTATGCAATTTATAGTTAGACCAGTGCCTAAATGGAGTCAAAATAATATAGCAATTAATCATCCAGTGTCGGAAGATGCAAGTTAGGCAAAGTGCATGATCAATAGGATCACTAATCATTCAATGAGAGTGTAAATCACTCCAAGATCATTACATTCATCATATAGATATATATATCATGACAATAGTAAATCAATGACGATATCCAAGAGGTTATAATCAATGCAAATATGTATCACCAATTGAGTGTGAACTAGCTTCAATGTCAATACCCAGTATTAACCACTAGCTGCGTTAAGATGTAAAATCAATTTGTCGTATAAGTGTGCATTTAATCAAGTTAAATTCAGCCAAAATGTTATTGTAGGGTATCCAAGTTAAAGGAAGTTTCAATTCTTACTCAAAGAATACCCAATAGACACCTTCCACCAATAATCAATATCCAACATACAAAGATCTAATGACTGTCTAATTAATATAACCTCCAAATATGTATGTAAATACTTAGTGTAGCAGATCGAAAGAATGAGTAAAATGATGCAAGTGATATCATTCAATGTGCAAAGAAATTTGCATTTAATATTGTATGGCAATGAGGTATCAATTTTATTCAAATCAGAGCTCAAAGGACCACCTTCCAGGTTGTAAAAAAAATCAGACTTAAGGAATAAACAAACTAACTTCTGAATGATGTTTACACAGTAACTAAACTCATAATATGCACAGAAAATGCCCTAATGGCAAGTAAAATCACTCTAGAAAATTAAACCACTATCAATTAAATTTAAAGTGCTAACTCGGTTTTCTGTTTGTGTGTGTGGCAGGTGAAGGCAAAGGATAACACACAGGGTCTGCAATATTTATTGCAGACCTGTGTTAGGGTAAGGAAAGAGGATCGGTGAGGATGAAAGTGGAAGAAAAGGGGCCAGCGAAGGAATGGGATGAAGGAAAAGGGAAGTGGAGGATGGATAGTGGAAGGGCAGCCAAAAGAAAGGTGGAGAAGAGGGTAGAGGGAATGGAAGTGGAAGGGAGAGATAAGGGAGAAGGGAGGCTCGGGTAGGTGGGAGATAAGGAGCAACGGACTGTGGTAGAGAGGGTCTAAAGGTGGAAGAGAAGGATGAAAGGAGGTGGCCCGAAGTGGAAGGGAGATAGGGTAAGGCAGAACCGAGGGTGCAAAAGGAAGGCAGCGAGGAGGCTGGTGTGAGGAGCGAAGATGGTGGAGGATGGAGTGGAAGATGCCGAGCTTGTCTATCTTTCTGTCTCTTTTATATGCTGTGCTTGTCTATCTTTTAGTGATCCTATTGCATAAGGGAGAAGGGAGGCTCGGGTAGGTGGGAGATAAGGAGCAACGGACTGTGGTAGAGGGGGTCCGAAGGTGGAAGAGAAGGATGGAAGGAGGTGGCCCGAAGTGGAAGGGAGATAGGGTAAGGCAGAATCGAGGGTGCAAAAGGAAGGCAGCGGGGAGGTTGGTGTGAGGAGCGAAGATGGTGGAGGATGGAGTGGAATATGCTGAGCTTGTCTATCTTTCTGTCTCTTTTAGATGCTGTGCTTGTCTATCTTTCAATGATCCTATTGCATATGGTTATTGTGATAATATATATAAATTGTTTGAAGATCTAACATAACCATTCTGGAAGTATCAAAATTCTAACATGGTTTCAGATCTAGCCTAAAAGAAGACCTACAACAGAAACTACCGGAAGTGAAAACTAGGGTTTCTCATTTCGGAGGCTTTTCACCATAGTTTGGATGGAAAAGGAGGTCAAAGCAACTCACCCTAGGAGGGTGCATTTTTCTGTGGAGGTAGAATTCAGATAGGAGAACTTTCATTTTTGGCCCTCCCGCAACTGCTCGGGAAAACTAGGGCATCAAGTTTTTGGCAAATCTGTCCATAGATTTGGAAGAAAAGGATCTTTGCTCAACTCGCCTTAGGGAGGCACATCTCTCTCTCCATTCAGTTTTTCAAGATCCCAAAGTTGAAAAATTAGGGTTTCTCTGACAAACCCTAAGTCTTCGAGACATTAGATTTCAAAAGGCATTGAAGCAAGCACTTGATTGGAGCATCTCATTTGGTAAGTCCTACTATCTTTATTTCCATTCGAGGTTCTCATTTTATCAAGATGACAAATAATACCAAGCTTGAGGATACGCTTGAAGGAGTAGATAAATTCCCTGCTTGGAAGTATAAAGTAATGCTCATTCTAGAAGAGAATGAGTAGGACAAATATGTCAAAGAAGAAATTTTGGAGCCAGAGGGAGATGAAGACAAAGCTAAGCAAAAGAAGAACTTGGTCAGGGCCAAGAGGATCATTGTTGATTCCATCAAGGATCACTTGATCACCCATATTTCATCTTTGAAGACTCCTAAGGAGATGTTCGATGCATTGAAGAGATTATTCGAAGGGAAGAACTTTAATAGGAAGATGACCTTGAGAACTCAACTCAAGGGTGTGAAGATGCAGAACCCAGAAAGCATCCAATCCTATTTCACAAGTGTCTCCAAAATCAAAGAACAATTAGAAGCTACTAGAGAACATGTTGAAGAAGCATAATTGGTGACAACTACATTGAATGGTCTCCTAAGATCATGGGAATCATTCATTCAAGGAATTTGTTATAGAAGGAAGCTCACCAAATTCAGTAGGCTATGGGAAAGTTGTACACAAGAAGAAGCCAGAATTGAAGCCAGAGAAGAGAAGATGGGTGGAGATGATAACCAAGCCTTGGCAACTCATGCAAAGAGGAGTAAGAAAGAAGATCACTCTCACAAGTCTAGAAGATTCCAAAAGAATCAAAGACCTCCCAAAGACTACTCAAACTTCAAATTCTACAATTGTGATGAAATGGGACACATTGCAAGACATTGTCCCAAGAAGAAAGGCAATAAGAAGAGGCATCATGCTCATGTTGTAGAAGATGAAGAACCAGTTAAAAATAATGCAAGGGAAGATTCCTCAAGTAATGAAAAATATATCTTGAACTTTTGATGATATAGTAGTAATTGGAGAGCAAGAGGGAGGCTTGTATGGAACCAAATGAAATATGGCACATAAAGGCTTGCATATATATATACACTACAAGGCTTTATTGATTGTAAGCAAAATGGTGACTGGTCTACTCGATATCCAGACAAAACATGATGGTGTATGTAAGGGATGTGAAGAATCCGTTTCCAAGCAAAAGGAGATCTTGAATCTAGTACATGGGGACCAAGGATGAAGACTTCAGAAAGTTCCAGACTAGACGAAGAAGAAAATCAAGATCTTCAAAATCAGATGATGGAGCAAAGTACGCTTCTAGAAACTCCAGTGACTTCTACAAGGAGGCAAAAACTAAGAGAGAGCCTACAAAACATATGAAAGATAAGTATTTTCTGTTATTTGAATTCCTGAGTATTGCTTATAACAACTACATGTAGATCTGTGATACAATTTCATTTATGCATTTATATATGACTAAGATTGATTAGTTGTAGGCTCATGTAGTGCATGTTATGGGTAAGTGGCCTATAATGCTGCACAACATCCCATGGGCCCTTGATGGAGCTAGTCTAGGATGAAACCTCTTTGCTAACATATTGAGAGCAGTGCAGGCTCTTAATAGTATGTTCTGGTAGAGACAAAAGGCATCTAGATAGTTACCATGTGTATACGGGATATGGATGAGTGTTGTGCTGAGGCATTGGCTAAAATGCATTGTTACATAATTGTGTGAATTATCAATTGATGATTGAAATGTTACTAATCATACCACTGAATTTGACTTGTAGGAAAAATCCCGTGTTATGACCTACAAGAGAAGGATGATGAGATTTGTGATGAACTTCAAGAAGAAGATTTACAAATTCAACATACTACAGAAGTACAATGCAAGGTTCATGGCTTCTCTTCAAAAGAGGAAGTCAATTATGACGAGATGTGTATTCCTGTAGCAAGATACACTTCGAATAGAGCTATACTTGCGATAACTGCAGTGATGAAGTGGAAGGTATACCAGATGGACGTGAAGACTGTCTTCCTGAACGACATAGTAGAAGGAGAAGTATATGTTGAGCAGTCACTAGGATTTGAGACACATGACAGGCAGACTCATGTGTGTAGATTGAAGAAAGCCTTGTACGGTTTGAAATAGGCACCCAGGATGTGGTACGACAAGATTGATGGATTTCTGACCAGCTTGGGTAAAGCGGATTCCAACCTTTACTTCAAGGTTGAGGATGGGAAACTAGTGATACTGCTATTGAATGCAAATGATCTGTTTCTGATAGGTGATGAGAAGCTCATAGCAAAAACAAAGAGGAAGCTTGCCGCAGAGTTTGAGATGAAAGACTTGGGTATGATGCACTATTTCTTAGGTCTTGAGGTGTGGCAGAATCCAGAAGAACTTTTCCTAAGTCAAGGAAAATATGTGGTAGAGATCCTGAAGAGATTCTTTGAAATCAAAGCATACTACAGTTGCTCGAAGTCAAGTAAATGCTCCTTGTAACCCTCCTGAACCTGAACTTCAAGTGGTGAGTCCTGAAAACACAAGTGCAACTTTAGAAGAACTAATGAAGGCTGCCCACTATCACCACAAAAACCCTTCATTTTAGGCCAACTCTCCTTCGGCACAAGTAGGGTTATCCCTAGATTAGGATTTGCTAAAGCGTATGCAATTCAGAATCAGGGTGAAATGGAGAAATCACTTTGGAAAAACATAAATTGTACTATAGTTTTTATAAATAAGGTGATGGGTAGACCTAGACTCGTGTGAATCCATTGGGCAAGTGAAGTCAAAGGTTAAAACTCAGAGGGCTGTTTTTTTATTATTATAAGGAAGCATGTAGCCCAAATAAAGAACCTACAACAATCCTATCTTGTTGTCCAACAAAACAGAAAATTCCTTGTGAGGAGTCTGGACAAAGGCAGACCTCCAAACATGAATGAGGGTGTATTTACCAATAGACAATGTGAATGGCAGCCAACTCTTAATTAGGATAAAAGATACATATTGACTTTCTGGCAATAAACCCAGATTTTAAAGGGGGAATGGATCGCAATTAAACTTCTTCCAACAAGGAACAATGTTACCTGGATTATGGCCCTTCACAACATATTTGGTGCAAGAAATTCCAACGTTGTTCTTCAGCATTATTGAATCAAAACATATGACTCAAGAATAGAACTTTCATTGCCTTCAAGATATTCAACTAGGTTCCAAGGGGGAAACTCCCCAAATCCAACCATGATAAATAATTGAGGGAGCTACTCTTTAAATGGAGTTTTTCCTCAACCTCTTACAATAGAATAATAACAGTATGGATCTAGATCCATATTCTTTCCAAGGAAAAAAAATTACTTTTTCAGCCTCCTCAACCACTCCATTAAAATAGTAATATGTGGTTATCGATCCATAATTTGCTCTGATGGAAATAAATAAAATGATATAACAGATCCATTGAAGTCTTTTACAGCACATCGCTCCTCTTTTTTGTGCTTCTTTTGACATGGAATAAACCTCCTAGCTGCCAAGTGTCAGTCCTAGATATCCCACGACCTTCTAGATATGACCTTTTCCTCCTTAGATACTGCTCCAACAGCTAAATCAGTTCTGCTCCATGCTGGATGCCTCTTATCCTTACCTAACGGACTCCCTTCATGTATCTCTTGTGGATTTGTGCAAAGATAGACCAATTTCCAGAAATAGCAAAAATAACATTATAGAAGGTTGGGTGCCCTTGTAATGTGTGCAAGAGGTTAGAAAGCCTACACAAATAATAATGAGAAGACCTTCCATTCTGGCTGGAATGTTCTCCTTCTTTGGTCCGATCTGCTACATATAACACTTTCAAAGGGGAGTGCTTCTCATGATCCTTGACTATATTTTTTCTATCATGCATAGGATGCTAGAAAACACTCCTTAGAATGTGGATCTTCATGGGATATTTACAATGGTAAGTCAATGGTTGTTAAAACAACCTCTATTTTTAGCTAGGACGTTTTCCTCGTGTTGGCTCATCTTCTAACAATAACCAACCTCCTTGAGCTACTCAAACTGTTATGTCATCCTTTTGACCCAAACGTCATCCTTAAATTCGGCCTTGATAGATTGATAGAACCCTATGTATACTGGGCGCTTCCCAAATGTTGATTGTTTAGGCAATGTGAAAGACAAATTTTGTAACCATCTCCCCAAGGTTTCTTATCCAGAAGGCATTTTGACCTTGTCAAACAAATCTACTGCTGCCATTTGTTTTTATTAGTTGGGACGTTCTCCTGCATAAGCAGGGAAAATTTTAGGAGCGAAATTTATCCCATGAGCTAATTTTCGAGGTTTTTTTCCAAAAATATATTTGCCATGTTCCATTTTTTTCCAATATGATTCGCTCAAATTCCATGGGATTACAACTTTTTACTCTAAAAATCACCAAAATTGTTCAAAAACTATATAATAATAAGACCCTTAGAAATTTGAAATATTTTTAAAAATATTGCCAAACATTTTATGGTTGGAAATTTGATAATTAGTAAGATTCACCAAGGTTTCTACGCTTTAAGAAAATTATGGATCCTTAAAATTTTCCCTGTTCATAAGATGGATTTATTATGAATCTTTGCCAAAACTTGGAAACTTCCTAGGCAAAGTGCTCATCAAATTAGGCCATGATTATGCCTATACACCTACAGGAAATGCATCATTCCACAAACACAATATTCAATCCTTTAATCCTGCTGTAAATCATGTCCAGGGGTGACATATCCACTTAAATAATGCGTTCTGCTTGCTGTCAAATGATGACATAGCCTGCCAATAGACAAGTCTGCAAGGTATGTCCTCTTTTCTGGCTGCCAAAGTAACCTCCAGGTATCTTTTAAATGAGCAGGCTGAACATAATTGGCTGTCAAAATGAGTAGATTTGGAAATGCAGCTTTCATGACAGTGAGGCCAGAATTTGAATTCAGTATGATGCTAACAAGTGAGATGCCTGAGTCATCATTTCCAGCATTAGGTGATCAAGTGGATTGCATGGACAAATCTGATATTCCATGGTGGAGGCCGTCAAATACAAAAGGAAGGGCACTGGTTGGTAAACAGAACTCCATATCTTGGGCCCTCAAAGGCAGCTTCTTGAAGATCCAAGACAGCAGGTCTTGAATATAAATGACAAGCAGTTTCCATAAGTGATCATTAAACACTAAATATGCTGTACCAGGCACACCCAATGGCGATAAGGATGCTGCTACACATTCTCAGATTATTAAACAATCCGAGAAAGGAAAGTGAGTTCATTGCTCTGGAGGCTTTGTCCTAATTACTTGATAGAAGTGGGCAGGCCTGAAGAGGAAACTAATAAGCTTTTGAAAATTTTCAAAATTCGGATGCATTGATGGGTAACACTCGCAACCATAGATAACTTGGACAAAGTTGTGCCCCTTTGGACTAAAGCCATTCGAAAAATCCGAACTAGCTCATTATCCTCAACTATATCCCCAACTGCAGCAATCTGGTCTTTCTACTCTGTTGTCTTCATGAGATAGCTTGCTACTATATTTGTTTTGCTCATGTGAGTAGAGGTGAACTTGTTCTTCAAGAACATCTTTCTGGATATATTCTATTCACACTCTGGTTCAAGGTTTCCAAGGCATTATAGATGTCTTTGGCAGTCTTTTTCCCAACGATATGATGGATTAGGTGATCTTTCACCAAATCCAACAGGATTCCCTTCACATTTACAGCCTTCTTGTTGTGTCCTGCCAGATCTTTGGGATCTGTAGGGGTGCAATCACTTTCTCCACAAGGTACCATAACTCCATTTCCAGGAGGTTTTGCAATCTGAACTTCTGCAACACAAAGTCGAAGGCTCTTTCCAACAAGCGACTCTCTTGCATACTGGGCGTTACCATTGCTGCAGCCTGCTATTGCTTCAAACAAGCTACAATCGACGATCACTGGATCAAAAATAGGGCTTCACATCCCACAACCCTTCTCAGGTCCATGTGCCGATCATTGGCACAATTATGCTTCAATTGCTGAAGCTTGACGATATGGCCCACAGAAGGCCTCTGATAGCTCTCTTCTCCAGCCAGCTTGCCTCTTTATACACACTGGAAGATTTCAAAAACTGTGGTCTGATTAGATTTTGTAAACCATTGTTACCAGATTGCTGAAAGAATTCATATACTATTAGATCACTAAAACACAGACTCTGGAAAATTTCAGAAAATGTGTTCTGATACCATGCTAGATTTTCTAAGCCATGGTTAATAGACTCTGCACCAAAAGAATTCCTAAACTGCTAGATAGCTGAAACCTGAAATCTACTCAAAACTGCTGTTCTAATAATGCTAAAGTCTACAAACACATATGGTATCAAACTTATAATGGAAACTCCCATGTTTGTCCTAAATCATCACTGTTATTAAACAGAAAAAAACAGAATTACAGCTTACTTGCCAAATCATGTAAAAAACAAAAACATAAACTCAATGGATGGACTGTCAAACACTGTTACTGCTTGTTCATTAATTCGAAATGAAATCTGCTACAGGAAAACAACAACAAACTAATTCACTATTTTCTGTTCAAAACCTGAAATCAGAAAACCTATACCCCTGCCTTATCTTTTATAGACTAAGAAGAAGAGTAGGTACAATGAATCTGGAAGATGCACAACAGCATCTCAACTGAAGATATATAAGGCATACAAGCATATTCCCTACCTACTAGACTGCATGTGCCTAACTGAGCTTGGGATTAAGCTAAAAAAAAATAAAATTGCTTAATAATACTGAAGCTAACACATGCAACTGCATGTGCCCCCTTTTACTTCATTGATAAATGACATGCAAACTGTCTAACACATGCACGAGACTCTTGTTTCTGCTTCCTACACATTCTTCTTCGTAGTTTTAACTTATTTTCACTTTGTCCCTCCTTTACTGATCTTGCTTCCTCCCAATTTGTTTGATATTCTACCTTCACTTTCATATCTACTCCTACAAAAGGGATGGATCAAACCTATGTTACACCAAGTTATGAATACATGGGATGTGTACCTAGTACGTGTGGCGACTCTCCCAAATTACATGGTACGACGAGGTATAGAACATTCTGACCTTGCCCCAAATATATAAAAATATAATGTTTAAACTAACCCTTCTACATTGAACAATGAAAGCAATAATATGAAAACATCAAGATTCAAAGGAAACATTTAGAAACCCCTTACAAGTGTGTTTTTAGTGGCAAACGAATGCCCAACGACGAAGGAATGCACAACACCATTGAAAGATGAATAGAAAATGGTGGAAGTGTGTCAATGCAGAGTTTTAATAGGTTTTAATAGAAAGTAGAGGGTATGTGAACCAAATTGAAAAGGGTGGGAGTGAGAGGCTTTTTTTAAGGTGTGGGACAAACTGACATGAAGGGGATGTGTGGACGTCCCTCAGCCCATGGGGTATGTCTAATGGTAAAGGACGCAAAGAATAAGAGCGAGGATGTACCCCATGCATCTTCTATGTATCCTGCTAAATTGGCTATAACCCAGTTGTACTTGGGACAAACCCCATGTCACATGTATGATGCCCTCTTCCTCAATTGGGGCATGTACTGTGGTGTGGATATGCTTATGTGTTGTTGAAAAATGTAGCTCGAGCAGGAGCCCTTGCACAAGTTGGGTGGGAATGTGCAAGAAGTTCGAGACAAGTTCTTAGTGACCACCAAGTAAAAGTGAAATAATACCATCTTGTAATTTCACTTAATAAATGAAAATCTAAATTCTTCGATCTCTTAGTCTTAGAAATCTGATTGAAATGTTTTTGAGATTCTAGAATATTAGTGAGTTGGATTTGATATAATCTTAGCCATACACTTAATTGTTGAGATAAAGTTGGTTGCTAGAATCAAGGAATTAGTTGCTAGAATCAAGGAAGTTGGTTGCTAGAATTGAGGAGATTAGTTATCTCTCTCAAAGCATAAATAAGACAAGATGGGGGGAAAAGTTGGAGAACACACCGAGGAAGTTGTGTAAAGGAACACACACAAGTGAAGCCAAGGAGGAGAGAACGCACATAGCAAGAGGATCAACCGGTAAGGTGGAAGACTGCAAGGATAATATTGTAAAGTGTCGTACAAGGTATAACAATTTCTCAGATTTATGTGTAGGCATATTGTCTCTTTTCAATAGACTCTAAACCTCAGGTTGAGGTGCCTTTTAAAGTTTTGATTATTAAATGATAAGTTGATTTGAAGGATATAATTCTTTTGCACTGTGTTTATGATTCCGTTGTTCATTTTAAACTATATGAGTGATTGTTGCATGCTCAAAAATATTTATTTATGTTGTTAAATAATTTCAAATTTGATTTATTTAATTAAAGAGAAACATTGGACAATAATTCACCTGGGGCTTGAAAATCTATATGGTATCGGAGCCAAGGTCTTTGATTGATATTCACAAGGATTTATAATAGTAATTCAACTGTCAGAAAGAAGGACCAACAGTTAGAGGGTTTCATTATTTATTTTAAGGACTATTTTTTAGATTCGAGAGTTTGTGCATTAAATCAGAGATGACATCAACTAGCCTCAGGTTGAGGATAGATTGGATTGTGCCTTGAATTTTCTTTCATGGAAAGTCTAGGTAACTCTTTTATTAGAAGAGAATGACCTCTAAGATATCATCAAGTATGTGGTAACCTCGTCAACATATCCTCAACTTTTGGCAACTCACACAGTGAGAGATAAGCAGATGATCATGGATGCCATAAATGATCATTTGATCCCTCACATATCTAAGAAGATGACAACAAAGGACATGTTTGATGCTCTGGTTAGCCTTTACCAGAGCAAGAACATTAATTGAAGGTGATATTGCACAACAAGTTCAGGCCTGTTGAAATAACTAGATCATATACCATCACCGATCACCTGATGAAGGTCAGACAGATTTGTGACTAACTTGCCGCAGTGGGGGAGAAGGTTGAAGAGAAGGAGCTAGTAAACATGGCACTGAATGGGTTCCCACCTTAATGGGAAATATTTGTCTAGGGTGTTTGTGCTCGAGAGAACCTTTCATACTGGGAAAGACTATGTGATGACTATAACTAGGAGCAAACTTAGATAGAGTAAAAGGTTAGCAAATAGGGAGGTGATAGTGAGCATGCCCTTTTGGTTAAGCAACGAAGGGTAGAGGTAAAGGACGTGACAAGGCTAAGATGAAGGGTGAGGATTTGTTGATACATGACTAGGATTTGTTGATGTTTCTATGGGTATAAGCATGCAACACAACATTTTACATATAGAACACGTGTCCTCATTTTGGGGGACAATACACCAGAGGAGGCATTTATTAGTGTGAAGATGGAGGTGAGTCATTTCCGCATATTTGGTTGTCCAATTTACATCCATATTCCAGTGGAGAAGAGGACCAAGTTCGAACCCTTCAACATGAAGGGTTTGTTCGTTAGCTATAGTGAGACTTCAAAGTCCTATAAGGTCTATGTTCTAGAGTTGAGAATTATAGTTTTAAGCAGGGGTGTAAATTTTGAGGAAGACTTTGTGTCCAGGAAGTCTCATGAGCCAATACTAGTGATAGAGGATGAGGTGCAGGAAACTTTGAAGGTTGAGCCAAAGTAGCCAACGATTTCTAGTTCGGGGCACCAACTGTCAGATCTAGAGGAGGAGCCACCAACTCCTACTAGTTTTGTTAGGAGAGCTCGATGGTACACACAAACATGGATGGATGCTTAGGAGTACATTCAGTCTCCTAGGAGCACATTTGGGGAGAACAAGCCTTTGAAGAAGTTTCCTAATTACATGGCATTGATGAGCAACATCATAGATTCAGAGCCTTCCAGTTTTAAGGAGGCAATAGACCAGTAGGTATGACAAGATGCCATGGTGGAGGAGTACACCTCCATCATGTAGAATGATGAATGGGACATTGTGTCAAGACCGGAGGGGAAATCAGTAGTGACTTCCAGATGGCTCTATAAGATCAAGCATGCAACAAATGGCATCATAGAGAAGTTCATGGGAAGGTTCGTGGTGAGAGGGTCCTTCTAGAAAGAGGGAGTAGACTATGATGAGACTTTTGCTATAGTCGTTAGGGACACTTCCACTAAAGGAGTTATGTCTTTAGTTTTGGATATGGGATGGAAGATACATCAGATGGATGTAAAGACAACCTTCCGTAATGGGATCATTGAGGAAGAGGTGTACATACAAAATCCTCAGGGCTTTGAGGTAAATGAGAAGGAGTCCCATCTTTGCAAGCTTAAGAAAGCCTTGTATGGACTCAAGTAGGCATTACGAGCATGGTATTCTAGGATTGATGGATACTTGTAGAGCACGAGCTTCACTAAAAGTGGAGTAGATCCCAACTTGTATTACATATTTGTTGAGGTTGATTTGCTTATTTTGGTGTTGTATGTAGATGAATTGTTTCTTACAGGTTCAAAGAAGCTCATTGTAGGGTGCAAAGCAGATGTAACAACTGAGTTCGAGATGAAGGGCATCAACATGATGCATTAGGGTTTGGAGGATTGGCAGAAACCGGGGGACATATTCCTTAGGTAGGGTAAGGATGTGGTTGAGATCCAGGGAGATATTCCCTGGGTAGGGTAAGTATGTAGTTGATATCTTGAAGAGATTTCAGATGTAAGATTGCAAACCTATGGCCACACCCATGATCGCCAATCTGAAAAAAAGGTGACAACTTTGGATTTAGAGTGGGTGGATCCCACATTGTACAAGAAGTTGGTAGGTTCTTTGATGTATTTGGTTAACGCCAAACTAGATATGTTTCGTAGTGAACACCTTGAGTAAGTTCACTGTGGAGCCAAGACATGAACATTGGGTAGTAGAAAAACATGTACTTAGGTATTTGAGGGGCACATTGGAGTATGGTCTAAGATATTTGAAGTTGTATGGGTATACATAATTAGATTGGGTAGGTAGTGCAACATATAGGAAGAACACCTCAAGGTGTTGCTTTAGTTTGTGTTCAATAATGGTATCTTGGTTTAGTAGGAAGTAGACTGTTGTGGCACTTAGCTCAGTAGAGGCAAAGTATATGGCAACTCATGCAACGAGTTGTGAGGCCATTTGGCTTTGCAAGTAACTTACACGATTGTTTGATCAGGAGTTGGATCCCACAATGATCTACTGTGACAATCATAGTTGTATCAAACTCTCTGAGAATCTGGTATTTCATGATCGATCCAACATATAGAGATCAAATACCACTTCATACGAGAGATGATTCAAAAGGGAGCAAGAAAGCTTTAGTATATACCCATAGATCATCAAGTGGTTGATTGTGTCGAGAGGCGCTCTACAACCCAGTATGAGGAAGATCTTGTAACGTTTCTGGAGTAACGTTTGTCAATATTGTCGGCTATTAATAAAATAATAAAAAGTAAAAAGTAATAATATGAGGGAGATCTTGTAACTTTTGTTGATATTATTGTCGGCCATTAATAAAATGTAATAAAAAGTAAAAAGTAATAATATGAGAGAGATCTTCTAACGTTAAATGTAATACAAAGTAAAAAGTAATAAATATTTTACTTTTCCTCGAAAAGCTCCTTGAGTGCAATACTTGAGAAGAGGTTTGCACCTCGAGAGATTTGATCCCTCTCGGCGCTTGATAGAGCCTAGGATTTGGATCTAGGCTGGTATTTACACCAAGCCTATAGCAAAAGGGAAGTTTGAAGCATTTAGAGACATTCTTGGATTGATGCAAAATTCTTTCCTCACGAAGAGGGAGTGTTAAAAAATGTAGTTCGAGTAGGAGCTTGTTGCATGGGTTAGGTGTGAATGCACGAGAAGAAGTTCGAGACTACTTGGTGACCACTTAGTAAAAGTGAGAAATAATACCATCTTGTAATTTCACTTAATAAATAAAAGTTAAAGTCTAAATTCTTTTAATCTCTTAGTCTTATAAATATATATGAAATGTTCTAGAGATTCTAGAATATTAGTTTGATTTGATATTATCTTTCCATACACCTCATTCTTGAGATAAGATGGTTGCTAGTATTAAGGAGATTATTTGAGATTGATTACTAGGATCAAGGAGTTGGTAGCTAGAATTGAGGAGATTGGTTATTTTTGTCTAAGCATAAATAGGACAAGATGGGAGGAGAAGTTGGAGAACACACCAAGGAAGTTGTTTGAGGAACAAACATAAGTGAAGCTAAGGAGAAGATAACATAGATAGCATGAAGAGGATCAAGCAACAAGATGGAAGACTGCTAGGATAGTATCATACAATGCTGTATAGGATAAATAATTCCTCAAATTTTTGGTAGGTGTGCTGTTTCTTTTTAGAAAGCTATAAACCTCAGGTTGAGGAGTCCTTGTAAGTTTTGATTATTAAATGAAAAGTTGGTTTGAAGGACATATATCTTGTGTATCGTGTTTATGCTTTCGTTGTTTATTTTTCGACAATATGTGTTTTTGTTGCATATTTTGTTGTTAAATGGGTTCAAATTTGATTTATTTAATTAAAGAGACATACAAGAATAATCTAGGGCCTAAAAATTTAGATGTGTGACATTGAATTGAACCATGTTGTAATTACTTGTGCTGCCATGTTCGGGTTATAGCTCTTTGGGTGTGTTGATTTTCATTAATTCTCTCATTTAGAGCCCAACAAAGACACATGAAATGGAGAATCAATTTATTTTTCGGACATAGGTAGATGAGTAATGCCATCAATATTTAAAAAATACAAACTCAAAAAATTCCTCATAAATATATTCTTAAAAGATGTAAATGCTTTTAAAAATCAAAACGATTTACATATAATTAAAATACATTGATACGAGTGTAATACATTGACATAATTGTTTATTGGGATGTGCTCTTGTGGTTGAGAGCCGCAAGAGGGAGCATTGCGGAGAGATTCTCTGGTTTGACCTTTGGCCACACTTTTTAGAGCTTCTTTAATCCCAACTTTTTGCCACAACACTTTTTTCCCTTTCTATTCATAAATTTATTTTAGTATAATATTATTAAAACCACTGTTGAAAAACTTGGGAAAAATCGTAGTCTCAATCGAATCTTAGCAAAGGGCGAAACTTGTGATTTTAGTCGTTAATTTCATGATAGAAGAATAGGGCCACATTTAACATTGTAGGTGGCAATATACACTGAAGTAGGGTATACCGACAAGCTAAGATGTGCCAATCCTTATAACTTGGTGCCAAGCCTACATAAACCTTGTTAATGCAAAAAATAACACTAGTCTAGAGCAGGTTATTACTTTGTTGTCTGTTGGATCTGTTGTTTGTCTATCTAGTTAGTAGAGAGGATTTGGGGCATCTTTCAGTGCGGGTTGGTCTTAGAAAGCCATAGGTTGTGGCTAGAGGTCTTTTCGAGGAATTTTGGTCTAGATTCAGAGGGTTTATCCAGAGGACTGCTATATTGTTGTTGTAAACAAATCCTACAATAAGAAGAAGACAAACATTTGTTGGTTTTCCCCGAAGGACTAGGGTTTTCAGGGTAAATCCTTGTGTATCTTGTGTGGTTACTATTTTGTTAAGCTGTGCATTCATAAGGTTGTTTAGACAATGTATTTTTAGTTTTAGTGTTCAGTTCTGCAATATGGTTATCTACTAGTTGTAATTGAAGTAAACATTAAAGAAGCTGTTAATCAAGGGTTTAAACATAAAATTCACATGGTGTCAAAGCAGGGTCTTTGAGTATCCCATAGTAAGAAGACTCAAGGTATTGAAGGTAAACTAGGGTTTCTGTTGTAGGTCCAAGAAGGTAGCACTTGTTTGTAGAGTTTAAGTAGTGTTACAGTGGTGCAACAAAGATGGCCTCTAGTCTTGAGGTATGAGGACAGGTTGGAGGGGTTCTCCAACTTTGTACAATGGAAGATAAGGATGGATGCCATCCTTAAGAAGAGCATGTTATGGTATTTTGTGAACTCAACAAAACCAATGGCATTACCAACAGATGTCAAGGAAAATGGCGCTCATGAGTTGAATGAGTTCAAAGCACATAGGTTACTCCTTGATGAGGTAAAAGACTAGTTGATCCCACAACTTGGTGAAAATCCATTCTGCCAAGGAGATGTGGGATACATTGAGAGGCCTATTTAAGGCCAAGATTGAAAACAAGAAGATGGCCTTACAAGATAAGCTCCACAAAATTAGGATTGTCAAGGGGGAAACAATGACCTCCTATCTAACCCGAATCAAGAAGGTGAAGGATGAGTTGCATGCAATTGGGGAGAGTATCCCAGACCCAGAGATGGTGCACATAGCCTTGAAGGGCTTCACCAAGGACTAGGAGGTTTTCGTCACATGTGGTTGGCAGAGAAAAGCTCTTGGACTGGAGCAAGTTCTGGGATGACTTCACTTAGGAAGAAATCCAAAGGGGATTTTAGAAACAAGAGGAGGTTGAAGAAGAAGAGGAAAATCTTGCCTTGGCCTCTAGATCCAAGGGAAAAGGAAATAAGGTAGAGGAGTCTTCTAGTTGCAGTGAAAAGAAGGATATGAGTAAGATCCAATGCGTTGCTTGTCAAGAGCTTGGCCATTGTGCTAGCTTGTGTCCTACCAGGAAGAAGGGCAAAGAAGGGAAGAAGAAGCATATGGAAGCAACAGTAGAAGAAACATATGAGGTGGATGAGTTCATTGCCCAGTTTGCTGATGAGTTTTCACTCATTACTCTGTTTGGGTGTATGGCCAGTTGTGGCTGGTACATAGACAATGGAGCTTCATGCCACATAATTGGAGAGAGTTCAATGTTTCATGATGCTTCAGAGGTAGACTCTGCATGATATGTGAGATGTGGGGCTCACATTAGATTAGCAGCGAAGAGGGTAGGAGCAGCCAAACTGGAGTCAGATTATATTTTGGAGGCAACTAGAGTATTGCATGTTCTAGAGACGAGAGTCAGCGTGCTCTTAGTTTCATCCCTGGAGGGTGAGGGCTATGCAGTGTTGTTTCGAGATGGAGCAATGTTCATTTACTCTGAGAGAGCAGGTGTTCATGGTGCAGTGATGATTGGCACATGGATGGCACATTATGTTGGCTGCTAGGATAGCCAGTAGTCAGAGGGAGTTTGGAGTTGAGTTCTGGAGGAAGTCTGAAACTTGGATCAATGTCAATGAGAGAGTAGGTGGCCGTTCTCTTCAAGCCTACTTGGTTCGAGATGTCATTGATGGATGAGGAGCACTAGAATCTAGAGCAATATTCAACAATGCAGGTTGCAACAGAGTGTTCTAGTACAGAGGGGCAAAGTGTTCCAGCTTCGAGGGAGCAGTTGCAACAACATAGGATGTGGATCATGAAGGAGGGGCCTCTAGGAGAAGTACCTCCCTCGCTAAGCGGGAGTGCTAGTTCTTTGTAGCTCGACATGTACTTTTATGTTTGGAGTGTCTAGCAACATAGGAGTCGAGATGATTCCTAGACATATATTGTAAAGGTGGATTTATAACACCTCATGTAAATGGTATTATGCGTTCCATGATATTGGGTCCATGGTATTATGTGTTCCATGGCATTGGAGGTCTCATGGTATTGGGTCCATGGTATTTGCATGAGTATGAGATTATAAAAGGAGCCTTAGAGTATGAGTTCATTATCACAGTTGCAAGAGAAGGATTTCCTCTTGTAGTGCAAGTCCAAGTTTGAGATCACAGTTTTTCCAGGGGAGAGTTACTTCTCTGTTGTCCATTGGATCCATGGTGGATCTAGAGTTTGTCTATCGTGTTTGCAGAGAGGATTTTGGACATCTTCAAGTGTGGGTTCGTCTCGAAAAGCCATAGGCTGTGGCTAGAGGTCTTTCCGAGGAGTTTTGGTCCAGATGCAGAGGGTTTATTTGGAGGACTGCTGTAGTGCTGTTTTAAACAAATCCAACAATAAGAAGAAGACAAACATTTGTTGTTTTTCCTCAAAGGACTGGGGTTTCCAAGGTAAATTCTTGTGTATCTTGTGTGGTTGCTATTTTGTTCCGCTGTGCATTTATATGGTTGTTTAGACACAATATTTTTTGTTTTAATGTCCAGTTCTGCAATATGGTTATCTGACAGTTGTAACTGAAGTAAACATTAAAGAAGCTTTTAATCAAGGGTTTAAACATAAAATTTCACATGGTAATGTGAAATTTCTTAGCTTACGAGATCACGTTTGACATTTCGATCTTTTATGTTATGCCAACAATTAATTTAACGCTTACTGGAAAGATAAATGGCACCACATTGGTAAGCAACAATACATAAAGAAAATTGAACACAAGATGTACCTTGGAAATCCCAATGGGGAAAATCAACAAACGATTTTGTCTTTTATTTCAAATTTGTTAATCAACACTTACAACTCCAGGCTTTCAGATATGACTCATAAGATCTTAGACCCTTAACTCTCACTTTGCCCAAACCCTTAGCAGAAAAGACAAACCCCAACAAGAGATATGATTCACTCTTGTCACTCACAAGAAATGTGACTCACTCCTGAGACTCACAAGAGATGGCTCACTCTTGTCCAACATATGTTAAATTTATGTTTAGATCCTTGATTAACAACTTCTTTAATGTTTACTTCAGTTACAACTAGGAATAACCATATTGCAGAATTGAACATCAAAATTGAAAATACACTGTCTAAACAACCATATATATGCACATCGAAACAAAATAGTAACCACACAAGATACACAAGGATTTACCTTGGAAACCCCAATGCTTCGGGGAAAACTAGCAAATGTTTGTCTTCTTTTGATTGTAGGATTTGTTTACAATAACACTACAACAGTCCTTCGAATAAACTATTCGCATATGGACCAAAACTCCTCAAAAAGACCTCTAGCCACAACCTATGGCTTCCTGAGACCAAACCACAAAGGAAGATGCTCCAAATCCTCTCTGGAAACTGGATTGACAAACTCTAGATCCACCCTAGATCCAATATAAAACAAAGAAGTAGCTCTCCCTTGGAAAAACTATGTTCCCAAACTTGGATCTTGATTGCTCAGTACAAGAGGAAACCCTTCTCTTGCAACTGTGATTATGAACTCATACTCTAAGGCTTCTTTTATAATCTCACACTAATGCAAATACCTGGACCCAATACCATGGGACACATAATACCATGGACCCTCTAATACCATTTACATGAGGTGTTATAAATCCACCTTTACAATATATGTCTAGGAATCAGCTCGGCTCCTTCTATGTTGCTAGACACCCCCAACATAGAAGTACCTACCGAGCTACAAAAACTAACACTCCCTCTTAGCGAGGGAGGTACTTCTAATAGAGGCACCTCCTTCATGATCCACATCCTTTGCTGCTGCAACTGTTCCCTTTGAGCTGGAACACTCTGCTCCCTCTGTACTGGAACACTCTGCTGCAACCTACACCGTTGAATTCTTCTATAGATCATGGTGCTCTTCATCCATTAGTGACATCTCGAACTAGATAGGCCTGTTGAGAACGACCTCCTGCTCTCTCACCGACATTGATCCAAGTTTCAAACAACCTCTCGAACTCTACTCCAAATTCCCTCCGACTACTTCCTTTCCCAATAGCCTATATAATGTGCCCTCCCTGATGCTAATCATCACTGCATCTTGGACACCTGCTCTCTCAGAGTGAATGAACACGACTCCATCCGGAACATCACTACATAGACATCATTCTCCAGGGATGAAATTGAGAGCACACCCACTCTCATATCTGGAACATGCAATACTCTAGCTGCCTCCAGAGCATAATCTGACTCTAGTTGGAAGGTGACTGTTTGTTCCCACCCTTGTTATTGCTAATCTAATGTTGAGCCCCACATTTGACATATCATGTAGAGTCTACCTTTGAAGCATCCTAAAACATTGAACCCTCTCCAGTTATGTGGCATGAAGCTCCACTGTCTATGTACAAGCTAGAACTGGCCATACACCCAAACCGAGTAATGAGTGAAAACTCATCAACAAACTGTGCAATGAACTCATCCACCTCATCTTTTTCTTTTACTGTTGCTGCCATCTGCTTCTTCCCTTCTTTACCCTTCTTTCTGGTAGGACACAAGCTAGCACAACGACCAAGCTCTTGACAAGCAAAGCACTGGATATTACTCATATCCTTCTTTTTGCTGCCACTATAAGATTCCTTTGCTTTCTTTCCTTTGCCCTTGGATCTAGAGGCCAAGGAAAGATTTTCCTCTTCTTCCTCAACCTCCTCTCGTTTGTGAAATCCTCTCCAGATATCCTCATGAGTGAAGTCATCCCAGAACTTGCTCCAATTTAGGAGTTTTTCTTTGCTAATTACACATGTGATGAAAACCTCCCTGTCCTTAGTGAAGCCCTTCAAGGCTATGCACACCATCTCTAGGTTTGGGATATTGTTCCCAACTGCATGCAACACATCCTTCACCTGCTTGATCCGAGTGAGATAGGAGGTCACTGTTTCCCCCTTGACCATCCTAATGCTATGGAGCTTATCTCGTAAGGCCATCTTCTTGTTTTCATTATTGGCCTCAAATATGCCTCTCAATGTATCCCACATCTCCTTGATAGTATCCTTCTCACCATGGTGTGAGATCAAGTGGTCTTTTACCCCATCAAGGAGTAACCTATGTGCTTTGAACTCATTCAACTCATGAGCTTCCTTTTCCTTGGCATTTGTTGGTATTGCCATTGGTTTTGCTGAGTTCACTAGATACCATAACGCACTCTCCTTAAGGTTGGCACCCATCCTTATCTTCCACTATACAAAGTTGGAGAACCCCTCCAACCTATCCTCATACCTCAGACTAGAGGCCATCTCTACTGCACCATTGTAACACTACTAAAACTCTGCAAAACTGGTGCTACCTTCTTGGACTTGCAATAGAAACCCTAGTTTACGTGCAATACCTTGAGTCTTCTTATTATGGGATACTCCGATATTCTGCTCTGATACCATGTGAAATTTTATGTTTAAACCCTTGATTAACAACTTCTTTAATGTTTACTTTAGTTACAACTAGTAGATAACGTGGAACAAAATAGCAACCACATGATATACAAGGATTTACCTTGGAAAACCAACAAATGTTTGTCTTCTTATTGCATGGTTTGTTTACAATAACACTACAACACTACACTCATGCAAATACTATGGACCCAATACCATGGGACACGTAATACCATGGACCCAATACCACAGGACACATAATACCTTGGACCCTCTAATACCATTTACATGAGGTTTTATAAATCCACCTTTACAATATGTCTAGGAATCAGCTCGGCTCCTATGTTGCTAGACTCCCCCAACATAGAAGTGCCTATCGAGCTACAAAAACTAACACATGATTAAAATACATTGATACAAGTGTTTATTGGGATTTGCTCTTGTGGTTGAGAGCCACAAGAGGGAGCGTTATAGAGAGCTTCTTTGGTTTGGCCTTTGGCCACACCTTTTAGAGCTTCTTTAATCCCAACTCTTTGCCACAACACTTTTTGCCCTTTCTATTCATAAATTTATTTTAGTATATAATATTAAAAAAAATGATGTTAAAAAATTTGGGAAAAATCTTAGTTAGTCGAATCTTAGCATAGGGCGAAACTTGTGATTTTAGTCTTTAGTTTCATGATAGAAGAATAGGGCCACGTTTAACACTGTAGGTAACAATATACGATGAAGTAGGGTATAACGATAAGCCAAGATGTCTCAATCCTTATAACTCGGTTCCAAACCTGCACATACCTTGATCATGCAATGAATAACACTAGTTTAGAAAGTCGCTATGCTATTTCACCAAATCCGTAGTTGATTAAGGATGAATAAATCTAGAATCTAGTTGATATATATGAAATACGACCCACCCATCTAGTGTGTGGGTAGTGATAGAAGACTTGTCTATGATTCTTCATATAGGTGTTTATTCATAAGGGCTTCACTTAGTGTATCTGTGATAACACATTCATTCATGGAATATTAAAGAATACCCACAATTTCACTAGATATTCAAAAATACCTCCCAGAAACCTTTTGTTAAATTGCCTTGCCCTTCGAATACATATTAAAAAAGCTCATATTTTTATTATATATCCGATGTATCCATTTTTTTCATGGCATTTTCATATTCTTTTTTATTTTTTACCTTTAGTACAAGATGGGACAAAACTCTTATAAGCTCACAAATCACAAAAATTACCTAAAACTAAGCAATCATGTGCATTTGGCATCCCAACTTAGGGATATTCCACTATAGTAGATAGCCTTGGGTTCAAGGGCTTGGTGTTATACTATTTTCACCCCTTTTCAATGTAATACATGGCCATGCATTCAATGAGGAAGGGGTTCTTGTATATGGATATCTATTTTTAGACCTAGAAAGGTGAGTTGCCTCAACTTGTAACTCTTCATTTATATCTTTGATCTCACGGACATTTTAAGAATAATTATCTATCTATCTACCAAGTTTTTCTTTGCAGTAATATTTAGGCAAATGATTTGCTTGGTAACCCATTCTTGTTTTATATTGATCATACTTAAAGGTGCTCTCGTTTGGAGAGATGACAAAGATTGTGATCCCAATGAAGAATCCAACATGAGGGCATTCTTAGTATCATTTAGGTAGAAATGAGTTCTTTCTTCCTTGTACTCTATCATTGTTCTATCTTTATTCATATATTAACATTAGTATCAACCCCCAAAAAAATTATATTATGTTATATGCAAGGCATATTGATCCTATGGGCTAATCTTATAATACAAGGTGTACACTAGAATAAAAGGAAAAATATCGCAATCTTATTTTGTTCTAGAAATTTTGAAGTTCTACTTTTAAAACTTAGCAAATGCTAGTTAACACTCAATTTCAATAAATAATTTTGCCACATACCTTTATTTTGTTGTTGAAAATAGTCAAATCATTAGAGAAAATTTGAGGTCTAAAATGGGCCTCCTAAGGAAAATAATAAAATAATAAAATAATAATTATGAATTTTGGAGGAAAAAAGAACAAAATTACATTTTTTCTTCGTATTTTCAACATATCTCCCCTTCGTTTTACTCAAATGTCGAGCGGGAGCACTCATTGGATGCGGAATTTAATTCCTCATCCAACGAGTGTTCACGCTCGAAATTTGAGTAAAACGATGGGGAGATATGTTGAAAATACGAATAAAAAATGTAGTTTTTTCTTTTTCTTTTCTCTTTTCCTCCAAAATTCATAAATATTGTTTTATTATTTTAACTATTATTTTACATCAAATATGCCATGTCAAACATTATGGTTGACTCTTTTCTTGAAATTCTATTGGTTCTTGAATTCAATCGCTCTTTTTCTTATGAGGTGGCTCGTTTTCTTACGAGGTTGCTTGTATTGTTATAAGGCCCATTTTAGACCCCAAATTTGCTCTAATGAGAGTTTCTACCTTGAAGTCTTTAGTACATAGTTAATATTTTCTTGCATATCAAAGTAAAATCTCTTACAATGGGTAAGAGGGTCAATCCTGATGTGGTCTCGCAAATTCCCTTCTATAATGATATCGAGAAGATTTGAATCCATGTGTGTCATGAGGTGACCAACTTAGCAAACATGTGATGATACTATACATTTGAGGGTGAAGAAGGGACATTTACACCTTGTTAGTGATAATTTACTTACCTTAGTTCCTTTCCCAATACATGCTAAGCCATGGGCTTGCATTGATTCATTTTTTCACAGAGCATTCCTTCATTTGGCATGCATTTGGATGGCAACGATGATGTGCTACCATTCCTCAGATGTGAACTAGTGGCAACAAAAGATACAAAAATAAATTCCACTTTAGACGCATTGAAACCTTGTAATAGCGAACCCTCTCATCCATGTATTGGGTTACACCATTGAGGACTACCTTGAAACTTGTGCAATCCCTTTTAAATCTCCATGAGTAGAATGATGCCATATTTGATTTATCTATTGGATACTATTTTTTCACGTAGTTGTGATATATTTATCTCAATCCAATTTATTGGTTAGATCTCATCTTTTGATTAGTATAGCTCCATTGATCTTTCCTTTGTGTAGGTATTAGGTTTCTTGCTTATAAACCACTGACTAATGCATATAATACCCTCACCCCCAAATACCTATATCCTACTTAAATTAAAAAATACCTTTCTCCATCTTAATATGAAATAATATATTGATTTCATTTTCTACAATTTTAAAAGCCCCTTTATAAATAGATGTGATATGATATTGGTGAACAAGTCAATCCCCATGGGTTTATTTGCTAGATCAACAAGAAGGTTATCACAATCTTGGCATCATCATCCATGGGTCCAAAGCTGTCATGAATCAAACTATTTTTCTTGTCATTCACTTATATATATTATCATTCTCTTTCATTATAATTTGGACTTCAAAAAGGTTTGTATTGGTGGGCATATTATTGACTCAACATTTCCATCATTCTCACCAATATTCATTTCAAGAACCCCATTTGGAATGTTGGCCTTTGTGATTAAACATTCACACACAAACACAAACAAATAAACTTGTGTAGATCATCTTACTTCCATATAAAACTTATTCCCCCTTAATATGTATTCATGTTTCTCCCAATGTTTTTTTATCTACCTATATTAAAATTCTCCCTATCTTTGAGCACTTTGATTTTTTTGCATGAATAATAACATTTGTAGTTAGTAACCTTCTAAGATTTTATTGGATTACTATTTCAACAAGTGTTAGGATATTCAAAATCACTAGATTGATCAGAATTGATATCACCAATCTCATCCCTAACTTTTTTGATATTCTCAATATTTTTTGGCTTTCCGTTGTATCGAACATTGCCTCTATTGGACATTTTTAAATTTGGATTTAAGGGAGATTATGATTTCACTGCATTGTAGATGTAAACATCTTCCCTTTTAGACTATATACTATGTTTATGATATTAATTGTTGTAATAATATATTTACAAGCATTGTGTAATTGTAATTTTTTTTTTGGGTACATGATAACATTGTTTTTCAATGCTTACTTGTATTTTTTGGTACATGATAACATCTATGATCATAAAAACCCAAACCTAGTGCTTTCAACATGGAAGGCATAATGCATAATGTTTTTCAAGGAGCTTGAAAATGATGGAGTGAAATTGTAGAGCTCTACTAACATTTCTTGAAGCAGCTTAACATTTGGTCTAGTTGGAAAAGCTTTATGGTTTGTCATTTACTCGGAAGTATGCATAAATTTACTTCTTTTGGGGAGATGATAGTGTTAGTGGTCATGTTTTGATCATTGTATAAAGGAATTTACGGGTAGGGGGAGGAGATCAGCATGCATAAATTTACTTCTTTTGGGGAGATGATAGAGTCAGTGGTCATGTTTTGATCATTGTATAAAGGAATTTACGGATAGGGGGAGGAGATCAGCTCTCTGTTTCTATGTTTTTTTAAGATTTAGACAATGAATGTATCCTTTGATTCACCTTGAATATCGAGTTTTTGTTTTTTTGCCTAAGTTAAAAAAATTGACATAAATGTCGATATATCAATGCTTAAAAATTGATAAAATGATGTCGACACATGACATTAGGTAAAGACCATTATAAAGGTAAAGTCAAATTTATAAACCATCATGATGATAATTAAAAAACAATAGAAAAAGGTTTGGTCAATATTGACATCATAATAAACATTGTTTTTACCCTAAAAGAATTGTAATATGTTAACATATATTTTGAACTACTGAGTAAAAATTTTCTCCATGATCTTTATGACCCAATTCTATAACAAGGCTGCATGGCAGCGGATACCTGCCGAGGTTGTATTGGTACGTAAAAGTGTTGGCAGGTTGATACTCATGGGTAAGTAAAAGCGTTGGCAGGTTGATACTCATGGGTTTGGATGTTGACGAAGGTTTGTACTCCTTATTGATGGTGACCTCGAGATGTAATATTATTGTGAGCTATCAATATATTTGGATATCTCCCCTATTTGAAAAGTCCAACAGGATATTAGAGAAAAATAACACGGGAAATCATGGATCAAAAACAAAGTTTCGTTCCAAAAACTTTTTTTATTAATAAAAAATAAAATCAAAAAATAAGTCGTGTATACCTATTGATTAGTCCATTGCAAATGACTTTCCTAGTATATAAAAAGTCATGTATACCTATTGATTAGTGCGTTGCAAATGGCTTTCCTAGCAATTAATAAATGAAAAGAATGTCTTCAAACTGCAAAGAGAGGATTCAAATATCAAATCAATTAGTGTCGGACAATGAATTATCCATTGGCAATTGAAAATTTAATTGCACATACATAACGATTTTATTCATGTTTAACAATCAAATATGTTCAATGGCGTTGTTGGTCGTGTTAGTACCTAAACAATACCAACCCATCCCACCTTTAGCTCTGTTACTAGGGATTGGTGATTGAGGTGGATAAGATTATTGAAACATGGTTGATGGGTGGGCATTAATGCTTTGAAACTCAATGATTTGTCCCTCTTGGGAAAATCGCTTAATCAACAGTGTTGTACATCTTCCATCATCAATGATTTTATCATTTTCGATCTATCTTAACAGTTGGAAGTGGCCTTGAGGCTACCTATTGAATGGAAGGTGGAACATTGAGATTTCAAAAGGAAGAACGATATCATTTCTCATCCTTTGCACTACAGTATTTGTTTCTCCTAGCTAGTTATTCTCACCATTGTTCATTAAATTTTGTAGGCATGAGCTTACCCAAAGCTATTGCAGCAAGTAGACCATTGTTTTTCACATTTTAAGTGTTTCTCAACAATGGAAGACACGAGGAACAATGTCCAATCTCTAGAAATTGAATTGCACATTCATATGGTTATTGAGGCAATGTTTAGAGTTTGAATGGTAGCTTGTAGATCTGTTTATGAAAAAGACAAGAAAAAATCCTCTTATACAAAGTGTTTTCAGCCTTGGAATTAAAGCGTTGAGCTTGTGAGTCATTGAAGCTGCCATTGAACATTTAAAAATCATTTGAAAATTGCTTGATTGTTGGAGAAATGTCAAGAACAAAAAAAGTAGAGTTTGTTTTCAGCCTTGGAATGAGAACGTTGAGCTTGTGAGTCATTGAAGCTTCCATTACACATTTAAAAATCAATTTGAAAATTGCTTGGTTGTTGGAGGAATGCAAAATACAAAAAAGTAGAGCTACATGAATAGAATGTGTTTGAAAACCTTTGACATCAAAGAATTTAGAAGACAAGTCATGGTGTTCATTACCAAATATAATTATTACCATTTCTTAAACATGCATATATCCTTGAAAATACCATAACAAAAATGAGGCTATTACCATTCATGTAAAATTTAATACCATAACAAAAATTAACAAAAATAGGGCAATATAATCCATGCTATTACCATTCATGTAAAAATTAATACCATAACAAAAATTAACAAAAATAGGGCAATATAATCCATGGTATATTATATTTTTGTCTCAGCATGCATCGATTGGTATTTTTTTGAAGTTATCAATGCATCAATGCTTAAAAAGTATTAAAAATATGATTTTGCATAAAAGTATTAAAAATGTATATAATAAAAACATATTTAACCTTGGAAAAGTGCATATTTAAAAATTCCCATTACATTGGTGGAACGCCAACCCAACCGTTTATTGATGGAAACTATCTTTTAGACCAATTTTGATACCTCTACCTCTTACCCCAACTTAACTTTGAAAGTGATGTTCTCTTCACGGAAGAATGAAAGTGATGTTCTCTTTACGGAAGAATGGCGTTTCACGAACTTTATCACGGATAGGAAGGATGGCATCGATTGCTTTGGCCGCTTGCTTGGAGAGGAAAGGAACCGAGGGATAGTCAATTAACTGAGGAGCGCTATCCTTTGAATTTCATAAAATAATTTTATATTAATTAAAAATAGCGACTGAGAAGTTTTTAAAGAATAAGTTCCAAGCGAACTTTTCGCCTGTGTTGATTATACAATATTACAAATTTGCTCCTGCACATCGCCGTTCTATCACTTGAAAATAAAAAGTATTTGGGTCGTTTGCAAGGAACCTCAGATACTGGGGTCATCAACTTCAGCTCAGAAACAGGAAAGACTATTCTGCTAATAACTTAAACTATGCTGGAAAAGCTCGCCGACCTTGTGTTTGGTTGTAGTGAAACTTGGAGATTGCAGATCGAAAGGTGTTATACCTCAGGGGCATAACTACTTGAATATCACCCAATACATAATTGTTGTCACTCATGATAAGATTGCATGTGTCTCTTCCCTGCCCGATTTTTTTCTCGTAAATGCAACATAGCATAAAACCCACCACCACCACCCAACATATGGAAGTAGCCACTGACACGTTTATGCCTGCATGCATGGTATGTGTGGTGCCAGGTTTTTTTTTTCGGCCACATGGAATAGGAGATTCACCTGTACAACTCATTGTGTGAGTAAAACGCTGAAAAGCACGTTGTTAAGAGGATTAGTTAGCTCGAACCCAAGGCATACATGGTTTTCTTTCTTATATAAGATTACTTCAAAGAAAAAAAACTAACTGCAGCTTTTGTTTGTTGTATCCAGAGTTTTAGTTTTTAGAATTTCAGTTTATGCTGGTGCACTCTAAGACAAAGAATTCCAGCCAAGGATCTGCCTAAGATTCCTTGTCCACACCCCCGATGGAGATTTTCTCTCTGCTAGCGACCTTCAATGTCCCATGAGGCTGCAGCTTCATTGCTTCATATGGGTGAAGGAGTTCCATTGTTCATGATCCCATGGACAAAGCAGTAGAATACTACTAGTCGAAGTCCGGAAGGAAGATAGATTCTGAATCCCAGAAGGGAAGGGATATAGATGTTGAAGCTCAGACAAAAGGGAGATAGTTAAGAATGTTCAATCAGTAAACATGGTAAGAGAAGTTGGGTTGCTCACTAGATAGCTGTCCTCCAGGGATTCTTGCTCTTGTCCTCAAAAACACCAAGCACCAGTGGTTGGACGCATCTGCATCCGCTTCCATGGGGTCGTCATCACCCAAATTCATTTCCCTTTGGGTAAAGTTGGGGTTTGGAAATGCATTCCTCTAGCTTTGGTCGATAATAACTCGTATCTATATGAAAATAATAACAATATATCGATCATGAACATAAAATGGAGAATAATAGGAGGGTGTTTACTTATTAAATGGAGAGATAGGCTACGATTTCATTATATACATCTAGGCCATACTTGTTGATAAGCTTCTGTATTATACTTGTTTTCTACTAATTCGAAATAAAGTTCCATGGGAGCTGAGATTTTTCTGTCAGTGAAAGTAGCAATGCAATGTACATAAAAATGAAAGTTTTATTCTATGGTTTACATGGAACAGTGTAGTGTACCAACATTTTTTAGCAATAGCACTGCAAAGCATTTAATACTATCACCTTGATGCAGTAAAATCTAGAAGAATTTGATACTCTCTATGGTTACCATTGTACTAGAGTTCTTACTTGCTCTTCTTGTATTTTGCAAAGCAACCTTTGACTGCAGCACTTGGATCAATAACTCAGCTTTAGTTTCTGTGAGGCTCCATCTGCTCTGCAAAATAAAGCAATGATCAAAAACATTTAGGGAGATTAAAGTCTACAACAGCTCTATCCCATGGCGATGATCAATATATTTGATGCATTTAGGGGGAATCGATGTGGTACCTCGAGGACTAGAGCTGGATTAATATCGACCAACTAGAGAAATGGATTAATACAGGCAGTAAAGATGACAGAAGATACATACACGAAGTTTTGATTGACGGTGGAAGGTGCATCACTGGCGCTCAATTCCTGTTCTGGTTGCCTAGCCATGTGAATTGGCGTGGCTCACTTGAGAAGTCGTGGTAAAATATATGTATTTTGCATGATAAGAACCTAAATAAGCGGTACAGTCCAAGAAGGGCGATGAAGCGGTGCAGAAAATTGTAAGAAAAGACAAGCCCTAGGCAGCCCTAGGCATTGAGCTGCAGAGCATTTAATGCTGCAGCTCAGTGCTTAGGGTCCGTTGGATTTGGAGATTCTCCAAATCCAATGGACCCTAAGCACTGAGCTGATGCTCTGCAGCTCAATGCTTAGGGCTCGCCCTGAAAACTGTGCAGCCCAGGCGGTGCAGTAATATCGACACGGTGCAAACAATATCGATGCCATGCTTTGCAACTCAATGCTTAGGGCTCGCCTTGAAAACGGTGCAGCCCAGGCGATGCAGCAATATCGACATGGTGCAACAATATCGATGCGATGCAAGAAGGCGGTGGCTATCAATGCATTAAATACTTCCGCCTCCCTATAAACCAAAACATAGGTAATCGAGCAGGTCTCTGGCAATAACGCTTTCAAGTGATGAACCAGACCAAAACATAGGTAATCGAGCAGGTCTTCGGCAATAACGCTTTCATGTGATGAACGAATAATATGATTGTTAAATCAATTTTAATTTTTGTAAAAAATAAACAAAATAACCCGATAATGTAAAACTATATGGAAAAGTAAAAATTTTAAGGTCAAAAAGAAAACTAATATGCAGTTGACTGCATTATCGAATACAATATACCTGCCATGCCTTCGGCAGGTATAATAAGGGGTGTGCATACATGGATATTTGTTTTGTGTGTAAAACATGAATTGCACGTCATTGTGCAAAGTAGAAGAAAGATGAGACACACAATATCTTTGACTATACTATAAAATCACTCACAATGGCACCTTTATTCATAAGCAATTTTTTTTTAATTTAATATATTAATAATAATTTACTTTAAATTGAAACAAATCCTATATCTTTTAAATAATGATACACAAATTTTATTTATATTTTTTATTATAAATATTAAAACATATTTAACTGAAAATTTTGAAATCTTCTTAATTGAGTTAATTTATATGAATAGTAAATTCTATTTATATTTCTTATTATAAATATTAAAACATATTTATTGTACAACTTGGACAATTTTGGTGCACTTTTGATAAATTGATATTTTGTAAATAGATATTTTGTTCTTGAAGCAATATGAGTTAGTAGTGAGAATGGAAGTATTGCACAACTTGGACAATTTTGGTGACAGGCTAAAACCTTTTTGTATATGTATAAATGTTTTTTTATTGATGTTTAGAAAGATATAAACCCCAACTTCACACTCTCTTAAAAAATCCCTCTTTAACAAGAGGATAGAGATTTGAACCTTCGTATTAAGACTTAAAACCCTTAAGTGATTTGGTTGCGATTTACTTATTTCATTGGTTAATTCATTTGAATTGTAAATAGATCTATTGCAAAATATTTTCATGCAACTTGTCGAAGCACCATACACAATCATTTTCTTAGTATCAATCTCTATAATTAAGTTTGGCACCATAATTATGATTATGATAGAAAACCCTAGACAAATTAGCAAAACATAGTCTTCAAACTTTGGTAAACACTATATAGTCAAATTTCAACATCATATCCAGTTTGACAAAAACATTTGTTCAATGACATAGAAGAGCACCAACAAATTAAACATAGAGCCCAAACCATAAATGAATATATCCAAAAACAAAACATAAAAAAAAGAAATTAAACAATTAAAAATGAAAAATTGAAAGAAAACAGACATATGGACAAGTAAAAACAAATAAAAGCATGATCATGCTTGATCTTAAGAAAAATAAAGAAATGAGAAAATGATCAAAAGGACTCCCAAATTTTGTTCAGTTCTGCTCTTTTTCTATATGAACTCCTTGCGCCCTGCCCTCTCTTTCTTTTTCTTCTTCTAGCTAAGTAGGACAATGAGATTACAAGCACCGCTTCTCTTTTCTTTAAACGCCACGAGTACTCTTTCTTTTTCTTATTCCACCCAAGCCAACCAATACGATTTCCATTTCTAATCTAACACAATAATGATGTAGAAACTTAACAATTGGGTTTATTAATTTTTAAATCCGAGAGGTTGTCACATGTATCGGTGGTATACATTTCAATTTAGAATTTTAAGTTTTCAAAATTTTTGATAGTAGTAAATTTATATATATATATATATATATATATATATATATATAAATATTATATTTTAATTTTATAATATATTACGGTGAATTATTATTTTGTTGTTGTTTTATTGTTTTAAATTTTTTGTTATATTTATTATTTTATTTTATTATTAAAATTTAATTTTTAAAATATTTAATAAAATATATATAATTATTAATTTAGTAGAATTTAATTTAAATAAATATTGTCAAAATCTATATTGAACAAATTAAATTAGAAGCCAAGCTACATAATGCCTATCACTTAATAAAAATGTGATAAATAATAATTAAAATTAAATAAATGATAATTAAATATTTTTTTTAGTATAAATTTCCAATGCACTAAAACATTAATTTACAAAATGATTTAACTAGTAGAATATCTTTTAAAATAATTTAAATAATAATTATTTAGAATCTTTTCTAAATCTTCATGAAATATAACATAAAAATCTCATTAGTTAAATTTGTGTATATTGAAATGAAAATATAAATGAGTGAAATTTGAAAGCATTTGAAATGTCAGAGTGTAAAATCATCTTTATATATTTTAGATCTTTCTTTTTTCATACAGTTTTTCTTTATATATTTAATTAGATTCATGTGTCTTTCATTGCTTTTATTATATAAAATTTACAAAAAGTAAAAGTCTCAATTCAATATAAAAAACTCGTTTTTATTTCAATTTTGTAAAAGTTTCATTCAAACTTAATTTATGAATATTGTGAAGTTACAAAAACAGAGTTGAGATATAAATAAATTGCCAGGTGAATTACTTAAATTAAATTAAATCAAACTCTAAGGTAAATATGATGAAAAGACAATTAAGCAAACCACTTCGCAGGAATCAATGGTTATGTAGATGCTATGTAGATGTTAAATAGAGCTCAGGATTGGGACTATATATATAAAAGGTTAAACTTGAGAATAGAGGCTGTCTTAAATAATTTAATGAACGGGTCTTTACTCATATCTATCCAAACAAGATGTAAATAGGGAACACAACTCTCACTCAAAACAAAAAAAAGGGAAAATATGACTTAGCTGTGACAATGAGAGTTGTGACTAAACTGTTAACTTTTAAATAAAGACACAAACATAGTATAAATACACCCTTGTTAGCTAAATAATGTAAACGAGATTTATAATGGATTATCCTCCCACAAGGTGTTTCCAATTCGAAAAAAAAATCAAAGAAAAACTGGAAATGTGGGAATGTTTTATATCAATTGACATAACGCTCAACGTACTCCTAGCATTATAAAAGGATAGAGAAGATAAATTTACAAACTAATATGAATATATATTGGCGATTTCAAATCGAATAACCAGTGACTAATTTTCAGAATATCCAAAAAAAAGATTAGCAACCATGCCTAAAGCATATATTCGTGAATCCGATAAATACAAATCAATACAATACGACATTAGAGTAATTAAGGGTTGAACCTTGTACTAAAAATGTTATGCTTTGTAAATGCTGTAAAGAAGAAAGGCTAAGCATCAACATGGCTCTACAAGTTTGATAAATACAAGTGTAATAAATTAACAATTCTCATGTTGGAAATGCCCTGATTTGGTTACCATTACAAACTGTTTTACCATTACAAACTGTTTCCTTATGACATAATTAATTTGGGATAGCCAAACTTATAAACTAGTATAGATCTATCTTAAATCCGTATCTACATCCAATTTCTTGAGGTGTATTTCTTTTTTTAAATTTAAACTAAATAAATTTGATCTCTCTTGATTGATAGATCCGGGTTTAAGTTTTCAGTTTTTATTTTATAAACGAAATCATGTAACGTTACAAGATGTCCTTCATATTATTACTTTATATTACATTTTATTAATGGCTGACAATAATATCACAATTACAAGATCTCCCTCATATTATTACTTTTTACTTTATATTACATTTTATCAATGGCAGACAATAATACCACAAAAGTTAGAAGATTTCCCTCATATTATTACTTTTTACTTTATATTATATTTTATTAATAGGCGACAATAATATCACAAACGTAACAAGATATCCCTCATATTATTACTTTTTACTTTATATTATATTTTATTAATGGCACAAACTTTACATGTAACGTTACAAGATCTCCCTCATATTACTACTTTTTACTTTTTATTACATTTGATTAATGGTCAACAAAGGTTACTCACTTACATCATGTTACAAGATCTCCCTCATACTGGGTTGTAGAACACCTCTTGCAATTACAACAAGTGGAACGTACTTACTAAGAATGGACTTACAGATAAGCTAAGCCTCTAGTCAGGAATTCTCCAACCCCTCGGCCTGCAACTAGAGTAGTGACTATTCTAATTAGAACCATAACACAGTAAAAAATTAATATTGCTGAAATAATGCAAAAAAATATAAACTACCTTGCGTTATAGTTTGAGAAAATCCTCCATAGGCATCGAATTATAGGAGGCAACCTATTATTCTGCTTCAAAACTTCGTTTCGGGTACAAAGCATAGCCCACTTCTGAATTCGACGTGCTAAGACCAAAAGGAAGAAAGGCTGAGGCGGCAATCATGCATTACAAAATCAACCTGTATATTCTGGCTTGAAATTAATCTTACTTGTAATAAAAAAATATGGATTGTACAAAACATAAAGAGTAACTACATTATACTTGGAATGGCAGAAGGATTTCGAAGAGAGCGACCAGAAGTGCACTCCTTGAGCAGTAAAAATACAACTGAGGGATAACTACTCCTGGCAGTCGAAGGGAAGACTCTACATAAACCCTTACAGAGCCATACCCTCGCTTAAAAAATAGTTGGATGAATCATTAAATGATTCTAAACTAAAAGGTGATATAATTTTCAGATTTTCTATGCAAACCCTCTTCATTAATGGTAGAAATCCTCATCTCTACAAAACCAGGGTTTGTAAATGAAAGGTGATATAAACTTGAGATTTTCTATGCAAACCCTCTTCGTTAACAACAGAAAACCTCAGCTCTATAAAACTAGGTCTGTAACTCCCTCCTTACCCCTCAACACTGGCAAAAGGTCGGAGTGAAAGTCGCACAACAACTAAACTGCGAAAGAATTAGAAAGCCATGAATTACGATTATTCCATCGGTAAAGACAAGTGGAGGGTCGAGTTGGATCAAACCTGACAACAATAAAATTGTCACGTACAAAAGACCGAGCGATTTAGGGCACCCGATTAAGTTTTAAGGCTCACCAACTCGTCCTTCTGAATACATAGCATTCTGAATGCATGAACCCATCCACTGTTTGCACGGGTTGTTATTTTTTTTGTAAGGTTCGTATATTCGATTATATCAAAATAAAAAGTTTGTACATGTCCAAAGTGCCCAGCTGGCAAATGTCCAAAAAAATGAAGATTGCTGAAAATGTAAACCAGTAGGAGCCGAAGGCTACTGGACTTCCTAAAACTAAGGATTAGCAAAATTTTTGGAGACGACAAGTTTTTCAGAGTAACAAAGTTCTTCTAGAGGCTGGGGGTTATGGTCCATGAATTTCAAAATGACCAACAGACATGAGAACCAGAAACCAGACATGAAATAAAACTAATTAATCTTCGTCAGGGAGGGGAGTGAAAGAGGTTGCAGCACCTGGAGCGCTGCGAGAGCCAATGTCGGCCTGAGTGGTTGGACTGCGTCTAAAGACTAGTTGAGTAGCTGCAGTCTGGTTTGGCGGTGGTTTGGTGAATGTTTTGCCAGTGATAGCTCTAGCAAGAACATCGATCTTTGGAGTCACCTTTTCCATTTTCGAATGCTGGAACCTAAAGAACGTGTGTAGAGTAGAGTCCAGATTGTGGATTCCGTCTACCAGCGGCAGGGTGTTTTTCTCAGATTGGAGAAGACCTTGAACACAGTCTCCCATTCCTAACGACATGAGCGCTTTGGTGGTCCAAAGCACTTTCAGAGTCTTCGTGTGTCTGGTTTCTTGAGTGCGCGTCGAACCCGAATGTTCTTCTAGCCCGTCGAATTCTTCAGATAGCTGCTGAGCGAATAGGCAGTTTCTCTTTTGCTTTATTTAGTCTTCTTTCCAACCTTAGAGTGCGGGCTCGAGCAGAGTCAGGGATTTCCTGCTCGAAGTAGCCCTGCACTCTACCCAATTCATGGAGGGCTCCCGGCATGTGGGTTCGCCGCGACCCACTTGAGGTTTTGCGCACCCTGCACTCTACCCAATTCATGGAGGGCTCCCGGCATGTGGGTTCGCCGCGACCCACTTGAGGTTTTGCGCATAGTTTTCTTGGTACGAGCCATATTCACAGTGATTGCAGGAGCAAACCAACACAGAGGATTGCAGCGGAGGGAGGTTAAAGCAACAATGGGGATGTAGATCCAAAGGAGCTTTGATATGGAATTTTGATGAGTTATCCTTCTTTTAAGCTGTGGGCGTTGTGAGCAGTGTCTAGGTTTGTGCGAATCGTGCGAAACACCATGTCGTAGGTTGCCAGAACTAGTTGCCATTAACACTGGCACTGACCCACAGAAGTGTTGCAGTACGAACTTGCTGCGAGTAGTTATAAACGCAGGAGGTGGTGCGGTGGATCCAGGCGCCACACATCCTCGTGCATGTTACAGACATCTTCTTCAAGGGATGAGTATGTGGGGTGGGGTCCTCAGTCGGCCTACACCCGTCGTGGGGGGAGTAGTCCCGAACATTGATGCTATGGCAGAGAGTTTAGAGCTCTTCATTGTTAAGCATATCCCACGTTTGATTGCATTCTTCGTGAGGATGATCCGTACCCCAGTTGGCCAGCATGTCAGCCAGCTTGTTGGCGTCGTGTCTGACGTGGTGAGTAACAATAACCATAGAGCCGTCTAGGTTGGTTGCTAGTAATTCCAATTTATCAGCAAGGCGCCAGCTTGGATATATTTTGTTGGCTCGGGATCGATTAAGAAGCTTGTTGAGAATTTGGATCATGAGACTAGAGTCTCCTTCCACCTGAAGTTTGGGGATCAGGTCTTGGTGAGCAGTAAGAATGCCTTTCAACATTGCATACAGTTCTGCTGCATTGTTGCTATCTCTTCCTGCGTATGTGCCTTTGGTGATCTTGAAAGACTCCCCCATAGCCGGCTAGACCAGGGTTCCCTTTGCTAACTCCATCAAAACTAATCTTAACATAACCAAGATCCGGTGGGGCCTAGAACGTAGGGATGGAGGAGGTTGTTGTTCTTGGGTGCCAAATGACATTTGAATTGGTTGGTTGGAGTTGCCAAGCTTTTAGAATCATCATGTCCTGTGGTAATCCTTCCCGGTTAGCAAAATCCCATTGAGAGGTTGCTATGGTTTCTTGGACATATTTTTGAATTTTTCGCTAGAGATGATCAATTGGGATACTGGAGCTTTGGAAAATTCGACGATTTCTTTCCTTCCATATTTCCCATAATAGGAATCCTGGAAAAATTTGCCATACTTTGTTCGACGCATTGTTGGAGTTCTGATGCTGGTAGGATTTCGATTGATATGGCAAAAGGCTTCAGCTCCAAGATCTCAATTTGTTTGCTGAATTGGCATGTGTTGAGAAGATGTTCAAGATTCTCTTGTGCTTGCTAGCAGAGGTAGCAGAATGAGGGCCCTTCAAATCCTTTTTTGAGAATCCTGTCCCAAGTAAGGTTTCGCTTCCATGCAACCAACTAGAGAAAGGTGGATACTTTTGGCCATAGATTTTGCTGCCATATGTTTTTCCAGATTTTGTCGATATTATTCTGATCATAGCCTGCAAGTAGAGAATGGGCCTCTTTGAGGTTGAATGAGCCAAAAGCCGGTGTGACCCCATCTGAGGATATCTCTCCCTCCCTTATTGGTAATTTGCCGAGATTGAAGTTCTTCCGAGAAACGCTGTTTGTGTTCCTCAGAGATGATGTTTTGCTAGACCTCGGGATGCTTCCATGATTTCCACTGAGAATTTTCCCCATTGTCATTCCAGGAGTGGGCTACAAGGAATTGGCTGTCTTCCATAGTGCGGGCTCGAAGAGGTTGGACGAAGTCGAGTGTGGAAAGTTTCGAGAGTCGCTGCCAAGAGTTGTCCTAGAAGAGAGCTGAGCTGCCATCATGGATCTCCAAAAAGGCACGATCCTGTATAAGTTGCTTATTTTGCCAAGCAACATTCCAAATGAGAGAGCCTTTGGGACTCGTTTCTAAACGAATGAGGTCTTGATGTGGCACGGTTGGAGCATATTTGATTTTCCATATTTTTTCCCATATAGGATTCGGATTGGTCAGCCATCGCAACTATAATTTGGCCATCATTGCTTTATTTTCTTGTTTTGGGTCTCTGAGGCCTAAGCCCCCCATGATCTTGGGTTGGAAAATTTTGTCCCAAGCAACTAAGGCCCATTTGCGTCCCGTGGATTTATTTCCGCCCCAAAGGAAGGTTCTTTGTAGCGAGCGTAATTCATTGAGGAATTTTTTGGGAGCCGCCAGGATGGAAAAGTGATAAGAGCTCATACTGCGGATGACTGAGTTCAAGAGAACCAATTGATCTGCAATGTTAAGAGAACGATAAGAATAGTTGGCCAAGCATTTCTCCATTTTGTGGATAAGAAGGGGCCGAGCACCATGCTTGGTAGAATTTGCAGTGAGAGGGGCACTGAGGTACTTGGAAGGGAGAGTGCCTCGTCGAAAGTTTAGAAGTCTAGTGATGGTTGTTTGAAGTTTGATTGAAGTGTTTAGGAAGAAAATTTCAGACTTGTCATTGTTAAGGGAGAGTCTCAAGGTAAGAAGGAAAAGTTCCAGTAGTCTTTTTAGATAGCGTGCTTCAGGCAAGGTGGATTTAGCAATTAACAAGGTGTCATCCACGAATTGCAGGCGTGTGGATTTAGTGGGGTCATTAGTTGGGTGAATGCTAGAAAGTTCATTGCGCTGGGAGGCAAATTTTAAGGTTCTACCAAGGCCTTCAACCATGAGAATGAAAAGGAAAGGGGATAGGGGACCCCCCTGTCTGATAGCTCTGGAGGAATGAACGGTGGGAGAGGGGGAACCATTGACCAAAATGGAGAAAAAGGCTGAGGAGGTTAGTGCTAGAATCCAATTGATCCATTGTTTAACAAAACCAAAAGCCCTGAGGTTTTGTTTCATGTACTCCCAAGATATTTTGTCAAAAGCTTTAGACATATCAAGTTTGAGTAACATACCAGATTGCTTTTATATTTTGAGAGAGTGGATCGTTTCATGGGCCACCAAAATGCCGTCCAAGATTTGCCTTCCCTCCACATAACCTGACTGCTCTTCGGAGATGAGGTGTGGCAGGATTGTTTTAAGCCTACTGGCAATGACTTTTGTAAGGATTTTGTAGGCCACATTGCAGAGGACGATTGGCCTAAATTCGCTGGGGTGTGAAGCATTTTCTTCTTTTGGAATCAATGTGAGTAAAGTGGCATTGAGTGTAGGTAGGACAACAACTCGTTTGCGAAATTCGTTAATGGCTTCCCATACTTCATTCTGAATGATGTGCCAGCATCTTTGATAAAAGTCCTTGGTGAATCCATCAGGCCCTGGAGCTTTGTTGGGTGGCATTTTGCTTGATTGCATCAGTGACTTCGTCCATTGAGATTGGTTGCAAGAGGTATTCATTTTGCTTCGTAGTGACTAGTCGCGGAATGTGTTGAACTATGGAGTTGATTGCAGCAACACTTTCCATGTTCTCTTCTTGAAGAATTTGGCCTTGATAGGACACTAGTGCTGCAATGATGTCCTCTTGTTTAATGACTGTTTGCCCCCCTCCTCTTGGAGTCTAGTGATGCGGTTGTGTGCATGTCTTTGAATCATGGTCATGAAAGAACTTGGAGTTCTGTTCCGCTTCTTTCAACCATTTGATTCTTGACTTCTACTTCCATAGCATCTCCTCTTGATCAATCCTCTGATTTATTGCTTTTTTTAGTTCATTTTCTTTCTGCAACAGTTCCTCGGTGTAGCCTTGATGTATAGCCTCTTGCTGTAGCAATTCCATTTCCATTTCCAGTTGTTTCTTGGCTTCAAAGATGTTGCCAAAGACTTCCTTGTTCCAGATTTTGAGCTTAGCCTTGATCATTTTTAGCTTATGTTGCAGATTGTACATCTTGGAACCTTGGTTGATTGGATCTTCCTCCCACCAACTGGATAATGTATCCATGAATTTTGGGTGATCCAACCAAAAATTTTCGAATCGAAAGGGTCGATTTTTAGCGACCACAAACTCATCAATTTCAACACTAATCGACCAATGATCAAATCCTGCTCCAGGGAGAATCAGGGAGTCAATGATATTGCCCATTTGCACCAAAGAGGTGGATAGGATAAATCAGTCCAGTTTGGAAACAAATTTGATGTCGACCTCCATGTTTTTATTCCAAGTGAAAGATCCATTCTTTGGTTGAATATCAACCAAGTCAAGAGTTGTTATGAGCGGCCAAATGTTTGATTGGCAGGATCCAAGTGGCCTGAGCCTCCCTTTATTTTTAGAGGGTTGAAGATGAGGTTGAAATCTCCTACCACAATCCATAGAGAGTCGCGGACCAGGTTATGCATAATAAAAGACAGGGAGGACAAGGAGGATTTCTTGAGGGCAGGGTTCGGTGGCCCATAAACATTGGCGATGAAGCCAGAAAGGGTGGTGGAAATTTGCTTAAAGGAAGCCGTAATTGAGTGTTTAGTCGAAAGGAAGTTGGATAGATGTACTTGATTTGGGTCCCAGAGAACGGCAAGGCCCCTAGCTGCTCCTCGCGCGTCCATGGTCATCGAATGACAGTCTTTCTAGAAAAATTTGGAAAGGTTGGTCAAGATTTATCCATAGCACTTGGTTTCTTGGATAAAGATTATCGTCAGTTTTTCCTGTTTGATCTTGGATCGATGGGTTCCTTTCTTAGATTTCCCTCCTAATCCTATGATGTTCCAAGATAAGATCTTCATTGAGAAATTTCTTGAGAGGGGGGTAGGAACTGTAGCTAGTTCGCTCAAGATCTTTGATTATCTGATGCGATGAGGGACTCAGTCAATAGTTGTTGGTTTGTTTTGTGCCCCCTTTTTTGATCCTTTTTGTTTGTCTGTAAAGGAGTAGCCGCCGATTGAATTCCCAACTTGGGAGCTGGTTTGCCTCTAGCCTCAGAGTCCCGGGGCATGAGAATATGAGCTTCTTGCAGATCCCTACGAATGATTGGAATGTGCAGAGAGGGTATCTCCGCAAGATTGCCCTTTTTGCAAGTTTCAACAATATTTTGTAGCTCATGATTTGTAATTTGTAGTTCTTCTTCTCCCGCGTCAGGGTTGGAATCTTCATTTTCCTCCATGGTTCTGTCTTACGTAGAATCGAGCTTCTTCCTTTTGCTTTGGTCTTGGTCCTGGTCCTCTTCAGTTGTGCCGATCTGGGTGTCTTGATTTTGGTAAGTGTCCATTTCCTCAAGGGCGGCAAAGGGGTTTGGGTCTACAATCCTTGTATTGTCTGTTTGGGAAATGTGTAGTATAATGGTGGAGAGTAATATGTTTCTAATCCAGATCTATCCGCGGGCTTCCAACTTATGCAACAATAACAATTAGCTTGACAGAACTTTGCCGAATGTACGTAGACCATTAAAAATTAGAGGAAATTTGGGGTCTAAAATGGGCCTTATAGGAAAATGAGCCACTAGTGCATTGGAATTCAAGAACCAATAGAATTTCAAGAAAATGAGTCAACCATAATGGTTGACTTGTCATAATTGTCATAAAAAAAACTACTTTTTGTTTTTGTATTTTCAACTTATCTCCCTATCGTTTTACTCAAATTTCACATTCCTAATATGTGCTCCTTAAATTAAACCTACAATGTTATGTCTTGAAGATTGCTTTAGCATTTAAATCTAGGCTCTTTATTTCTTGTAAGAGATTTTGAATTTAAATTGTTGGTGTAAGTCAATTATTTTATCATGCAAGATGGGTTTTCTCTAGCTTAAGTAGTTGTCACCTATTCGAGAGTGAGTTAATTGTGATTTTTATAGTTGAAAAAAATGATTTATTTATATAAAAAAGGATATATATAGCTTTTGTAATTGTTTTTATTAATTTTAGGATGATGATATATTAGTTTTTTTGTATTTTTGTGAGTCATTTATTATTGTTATTATATGCTAGCTAAAATTATATTAAAACAAAAAAGGTACATATCACGAAAATGGTTGGTCTACTGAATTGGAAAGTAGACCAACACGAAAACATGAGTTTATCAGTTTGAATAAGTTAATATTTACTATAAAAGCATGTGTTGCTGTTCCAATATCGATAGTCCAAGTATGGATACAAATCACAACAAAACTAAAGGCTTGTAAGAAATTAACAGAGAGATTACTATATGATCTATTCATCACTAGAAAGAGTAATTGGTTGAACCTTTGAACTAGATGTCCTTGTAGGGGTTTGTTCTACAAATCTTACTCCATAGGAATATTTGGAAATCGTGTTCAACTTAGCATCTTGGTTCTTTAGTTGGGTTTGAATATCATCTAATTGTAACATAATTTCATTGTTTGTTGCATGTTTCTCCTGTTAAATTAATGTAACTTCAAAGAATATTCTACTTGTACTTTATTCTTGTAACTCCGTTGGGGATGTTTTACCTCCGTTCGGGGATGTCATTATTATATTTGGTCAAGTAAAAGTCATGAGGTAAAACCTCCATTGTAAGTCGGGTTGTTAGTACCCAATAGAATGTAATATAATATTATTTGAGTCCTTCTAGGAGAGGTCAACCCAGTCAGTTAAAGTGAGGCCGACGTAGATGAATTAAAAGTCAAGTGAAAGGTAAAGTATAAATAGAGTGTGAGTTCCTCTCATTTGTACCATCACTCACTTGTGCAATTCGCATTAGAGGAGAGAGAGATATATATGCGAAGGAGGAGGAGGATTGGCTTGGGTCTAGAGTTTGGGTTTTGTCTCTCATATTTGTGAGACCTATTTTGGGCATTGTACTTTGATCATATATATTGAGGAAGTTCTTGCTGGGTTTTCTTCCCCTTGAGGGTTTCCCAGAGTATATTGTTTTGTGATTTGTGATTGTGTATCTTTCAGAGATCCTTATTATGCTGCTATTGTGAATAATGTATTGAATGCTAATGAAATTGGAATTTAGTCTATAGTAGCATATAATATTAACATGGTGTTAGAGCTAGACTGAAAATAGCAGCTCTCACTAGGTAAATCTCTCCCTCCTTCTCCGGACAAGAAAAATTAGGGTTTCTCACAAAAGTGGAATTTTTGAGTGCAATTGGCATAGGGAAGTGTGCCTATCCAAGATCGAAATTTTGGTACCAAGATCGAAGTTTTTCATTGGGTGAAACTCCCGGAAATTCAAACCCTAGTTTGAATCTGGACCAGAAAAACTAGAAAACCAGAGAAAGCCAAAAACTTCAAATCAGAATTTTGCAAGTCAATTTTCAAGGGTGAAATTTTGGAATCTTCAGAAACCAAGTGTACCGGCATACTCGCCTCAGTCAAGCACATATTTTGGTGAGTTCAGTTTTCAATTTTGAGAAACTTTAATTTTTGGTTATTCTTTGCTCTCCGAGTTAAGACGGCACCGAGCACTAAGCTTGATGACAAGTTGGAAGGCATAGAGAACTTCCGTGATTGGAAGTATATGATTGGAATCATTCTAGAGGATAATAATATTTCAAAGTTTATTAAATAAGTTGTACCAGAACCTGCAGAAGCTGAAGCCAAGGAAAAGCATAAGAAGGATATGATTAGAGCCAACATGATCATAGCAGATTCCATCAAGGATCATTTGATTCCACAAGTGTCCTCCAAGAAAACCCCAAAGGAGATGTTTGATGCCCTATCAAGAATGTATGAAGGGAGAAGCATAAATCAAAAGATGAATTTGAGAACCCAACTCAAAAGCACGAAGATGAATCCAGGTGAATCTATCCAAGATTAATTTACTAGGGTTTCTCAATTCAATGAACAACTAGAAGCAATTGGAGACAAGCTCGACGAAGATGAATTTGTGATGACTGCTCTCAATGGTCTTACTAGACCTTGGGAATCTTTTATCCAGAAAATGTGTGCAAGAAAGAAAAGTCTACTATTTGAAGCTGTATGGGAAGAATGTATCCAAGAGGAGGCTAGAGTGGCAAATCGAGAAGCATTACTCAGAGATGATGATCAAGCTCTAGCTACCCATACTAAAAGAGGAAAGGGAAAACCTCATTTCAAGGAGTTTCATCCTCCTAATAAGTTTCAAACGTATAAGAAGGGAAATTACTACAAGCAAAGATACTTCTCTTCTTATCAATGTTTCCGTTGTGACAAGATGGGACATTATGCCAAAGATTGTCCAGAGAGAAAAGAAGAATACAAGAAGAAGAGAAACAAAAGAAATCATGCTCACCTAACCGAAGAAGAAGAATAAGAAGAAGAACCTCCCATGAAGTTATCAAGGGAATAAGTAGAAGAATATGTTTTATAGAAGATCTATAAAAGATGCAGTTGTTATTGGAATAGAAGGAGGTCTATATAAACTAAAAGGACATTCAGAAGCAACTTGAGTTCATGATACTACAAGTCTATGTGATCTATGATCAACATTATAGATCATAAGAAAGAAAGGCACAAGAGCTCAGAATCAGATGATGGAGTAGAGATCACCATCAAACATTCCAGTAATCCCTGCACGAAGATTAGGATCAAAAGAGATCCTACCAAACAAAGAAAGATAAGTATTTGAATTGTCATTTTATCAAATTGTTTAAATGATAGTGTCCAATTGTATACACATTTATTTAGGATGTGTGTTATGCATGTTAGAATGTTTGCAGTGATATGCATGTGATGGGTAAGTATCCTATGGTGCTATACAACATTCCATTGCTACTTATCTAGAGTGAAACCTCTTTGCTGACACATTGGGAGTAGTGCACACTCTTAATAATGTTATGGTAGAGATGAAATACATATAGAAATTTACCATATGAATGTGGGATATGGATGAATGTTGGCTAAGATAGCATTATGACAGTGTGACCTATGTTGTTATGCATATGTTTTGGAAACTATGAAATGTTTCTAACCATGCTACTAAATTTGACTTGTCGGAAAGATCGTGTGTACTCTCCTACAAATGAAGAATGATGAGACTTGTTCTGTAGAACAAGTGACGATGCTTCAACTATAAACAAGACTAATGAAATCAAGCAGAGGAAGTAGACTATGACGAGATGTTTCTCTAGTAGCCAGACTCATGGTGTAATCAAAGTAGAAGAAGATATCGAGAAACCTACAGGACTCAAAGAACCACATGTATGGAGATTGAAGAAGACTTTGTATGGGCTCATAAGTCACCCATGGATAGAATGATGAGATCAAGGATCACCTAGAGTGATGAGACATCAACCTTTTCTATAAGGTTGAAGATGAGAAGCTCATAGATGGGTGCAAGAGAGAACTTGCAACAGAGTTCAAGATCTTGGTATCTAGTGACTTATAAAGATGAAATAAATGGATATACAAGATGGAAGTATTGTTGCTCGTGGATTCTCTCGAAAGGAAGGATCACCAGTGTTGTTGGACTGAATCCTTGGTTCCCAAAGGAAGGATTGTCCATGATCCTAGTTCTGAAAGGAAGGATCACCAGTGTTGTTGGACTGAACCCTTGGTTCCAAAAGGAAGGATTGTCCATGATCCCTAGTTCCGAAAGGAAGGATCACCAGTGTTGTTGGAATAAATACTTGGTTCTGAAAGGAAGGATTGTCCATGATCCCTAGTTCTAAAAGGAAGGATTGTCCATGATCTCTAGTTCTGAAAGGAAGGATCACCGGTGTTGTTGGACTGAATCCCTGGTTCCGAAAGGAAGGATTGTCCATGATCCCTAGTTTTGAAAGGAAGTATCACTAGTGTTGTTGGACTGAATCATTGGTTCCGAAAGGAAGGATTGTCCATGATCCCTAGTTTCGAAAGGAAGGATCACTAGTGTTGTTGGACTGAATCCCTGGTTTCGAAAGGAAGGATTGTCCATGATCCCAGTTCCGAAAGGAAGGATCATCGGAGTTGTTGGAATGGATCCCAAGTTTCGAAAGGAAGGATTTTCCATGATCCTAGTTCCGAAAGGAAGGATCACCAGAGTTGTTGGAGTGAATCCCAAGTTCTGAAAGGAAGGATTGTCCAGGATCCCTAGTTCCGAAAGGAAGGATCATGTGTGTTGCAAGTGATTATGCTCCTGATGATATTCCAGTACTATAGATAAGGATGCTCCAGTGCTACAGATGACGATGTTCCATGATGCTCTAGTGCTGCAGATAATGATGTTCCAATACTGTAGATAAGGATGCTCCAGTGTTGGAGATGATGATGTTCTAGTGATGAAGACGAGGATGCTCCAGTACTACAGATGTTCCAGTGCTGAAGATGAGGATGCTACAGTGCTGTAGATATTCCATTGCTGAAGATGAGGATGATCCAGTGCTGAAGAAGATGATGATCCAGTGCTGAAGATGAGGATTCTCTAGTGCTGTAGATGATGATGCTCCAGTGTTGAAGATGAGGATGCTCCAGTACTAAATATGATGATACTTCAGCTCTATACTGAAGATGATGATGTTGTTGAAGAACTTCCAATGATTTATAAATCTTAACCAAAAAGCCCCTAAAGCGGGTGCATCAAATTTACAAAATGGATCATAAAAGGTACCTAATTAATAAAGACGAACATAAAACATTTCCCCCGTATGGTGATCAGTGAAAGGGGTAACCTGAAGAATACCATATGCCAAATGCAATCCCTTCTTTGACAATCTATGATTGAAAGAACAAGATATGTGTTGTATAGAGTAGTCGTGAAATTGTTCCAACAAGATGGTAATTTACTTATAGAACCATAATGAATTTATAATTAGTAATGTGCTTTAAATTTGAATAGTCAAACATACATACTATAGAATCAAATAACAGAGAAATCACAACATTACAATTAACAGAATATAAAATAATATTGCACTACATTTAAGAAACCAAATCACAAGCCCAAGAAATAGTTACTAGTGTTATAGTGATTTGAATATTGAGAATTCATAATGCAATATTTCAATAGAAGTATCCATTTGTTACAAATTGGCTTTCAAAGAGGCTTTCTTCTTGAACCAACAGCTCATGTTTAAACTATGAAACTAGTCATGCTTTACTTATTAGCCTTTGTAGCAAAGTGAGAAGTAGAAGAATTAATTAATCCTACAAATTACCACAAGCAAGAATTTTAACCAAAGCGTTCTACTTGCAGGGCCAAAGTGTTTTAATACTTATAGAAATAGAATTAAATGCCCAAGGAATATACACAAATATTATATCCATTGATATATCTAGAATTTTTAGAAATAGATTTAGAATTTTTAGAAATATATTTAAATGTCAGAGGAATATATATAAATCTTATATCCATTAATATATCTTCGTCAATATTTCCGATTACAATTGCCGATATACAACTATATACCAAATAGACTAATATTTGCTGCTGATTACATCAAATGTTTATATCACTAATACGATAGAATCCTACTCCCTAGAACCTCAATAACATGAGCTTCTATTTTACAAAAAAGATAATAGTTGTGTGCATACCAAAAATCAATATAGACCAACAGAAGGGCCTTGGAAAATTAACAGAAAACGAAACAAGTAAACCTAATCAGACAAGTAAATATAAAAAACCGTGGTGGGTGGGTCGTGTGGTTCCCTCAACCAGTCTCCATTGGTTTTTCCCCTGAGGCCGAAGGCGGGCTGTCAAATGGAGGGGACTGTCCAGAACCTACAAAAGTCGTTGGGATCCCCTCGCGTCGGAGACGTTCAATGGCTTTGCGTTGTTCATCATGGAGCCTTCACATCTGTACGATTAGTTCGGCATTGTTACCTGCGAACTTACGCTCCATGCTATCCTTGATTGACTTCCTCAAGGACTCCAGGTTCTCTTTGTCACATTTCCCCTCCAGCTTCTTCCGAAGCTCTTCCATGTCCTTTTCTAACTTCTCCATTCTTCGGTTGAGTGCATCAATGGCACTAGTCCTTCCAATAGGGCCGCAACTGCTACCTTCTGCCATTATATAACACAGAGCTAGCTTTGAAGAATTGCTGTAACAAATCCTCTCGTACGGGAGCTCGCTGCCACTAACCAGAGCACTGTTCGGAATACGACGCCTGCCCAAATGATGAGGAGGGACAGTGGAGGGAACAACCAAACGATGAGGAGGGCTGGTGGAGGGAAAAACCACAGAAGACAGACCTATTTGAGAAAACATTTTGGGCAAAAACCAAGGAACAGGGGCATAAGCAATTTAAAGGAGTGAAAATGAACAAAAAACCCTGAACACAGGGATCGATAGAAATATCCACAAGCCTCGAAATTAAAGATCAAAGTACTGCAAAGAGGATTATATGACATTATTAGTCAGAGACCTTATGCGAGAGTAGATACTTGAGACCTTACCCTGTTCGAGACCATGTGCGAGACCTTACCCTAAACAGACCTTTGAGGTGACTGATGAGAGAGATTGGATGCTAGGGTTTGAATATGCTATCCAAAAAGTCTCTGATGTACCTTGTTGAATAAGCTATCCAACCATGGTCTCATTTCTTCAAAAGAGTACTTTGATTTTTCCTTATGATGGTCATATATGCAAAAGATCAATCTGCCAAAAGTAGGAAAAATATTATTTTGCATATTAAGAACTAAAGAAAAATTGGCTAAGTGTTAAGATCGGAGAGTTGAAAAGGCATTTGGAAATGCCCAACAAAGAGTGCCCTTGTGCTGATAATTTTTCCAGATGACATGGGCATGTTCCTTGGTGATCTGGCCATCCAGCTGTGGTATCAGTTCCCTCCTTGGTGCTCTCACGTGCGAGCTATTGGTCTCCCAAAAGCAAAGAAAAACATGATTATTTATAAAAAGGCTTAAGGGTTAAAAGCTCCATTATGCCCGCAGGGGCTAAAGAAATTCCCACAAGGGCTAAAAGATGCCCGCAAGGGTTTATCTATGCCTGTAGGGGCCGAGGTTAATCCCACAGAGGCTTAGGGATACCTGCAGGGAGTGAAGTTAAGCCCGTGGGGAATTAAGGATGCTAGCGGGGGCTGCGGTAAAGCCTATAGGGGCTTAGGGATGCCCACAGAGGGTGAAGTTAAGCCCGCAGGGGCTTAAGGATTCCCGCAGAGGAATGGCAAGTTTGTTAAACTTTGGAATTTGACTAGGTATGGAAAAATTAGTCAAAACTGCTCTAAGAGAATGCCTGCCATAATTGATTGTTTGAGGAAAATGCCCGCACCATCATATCAGGATATACCTTGTTGAATAGGCTATCTAACCATGGTCTCATTTATTCAAAAGAGTGTTTTATGACAAAGTTATAGATCTGCCAAAACAAGGGTTCAAGTAGTTTTAGACATTCTGAAAAATGGCTAAGTGTTGAAAAATTGGTCAAAACTTCTCTAAGAGAATGCTCGCGATAAATCATGGTTTGAATAAAATCCCGCACCATCATATCAGGATATACCTGGTTGAATAGGCTATCTAAACATGGCCGCATTTCTTCAAAAGCGTGCTTTATGACAAAGTAATAGATCTGCCAAAACAAGGGTTCAAGTAGTTTTAGACATTCTGAAAAATGGCTGTGTTGGAAAATTTGTCCAAATAGCCTTGGGGAAATGCATGCCGTACCTCATTGGTGAATGGTAAAAATTATCTGAAACTATCATGTTGTAGCTTGTTGAAGGGGCTATCCTACCATGGCCTAAGTTCTCAAAAAGAATGTTTGATGACAAAGTTAAAAGTCTGCCAAAACAGGGTATCAGGTTGTTTTGCACCAAAGGGAATAAAACTACCTAAGTGGCCTTAGTAAAATGCCTGCCATTATTCATGGGTTAAAGTAAATGACTGCACCATATGGTCAGGATGTAGCTTGTTGATTGGTCTACCTGGCCATGGTCTCATTTTTCCTCAAGCATGTTTGAGGAGAAAGTTATAAGTCTGCCAAAATAGGGCATCAGGATAAACTTTGGAGAAATTCCTGGAAATGACTAAGTGTTGGAAAACTGGGTCAGGTGGCCTTAGGGAAATGCCCACCATAGTTTGTGGGTTGAAGAAACTGCCCGCACCATATGGTCATCTTGTAGGCTGGTGTTTTTTCTACCTGACCATGCCCTCATCTTGACTTGAAAGTGCCTGAGGGAGAAGTTATGGATCTTCCAAAACAATGTTTTAGGCAGATTGGACCAAGTCTAGGAAAGTGCAAAAATTGTCTAAATGTAAAATCACTAAAGCTGCCTAAGTCACCTCAGTGAAATTCCAGCCATCTATTGTGGTTGACGTGTTAAACAATTTTGAGAGTATGGATCTATAGAATGTTGTATGGTGCATCCAACCATATCAATGGTTTGTCCAAAGAGTTTCTGTAGGTGAAGATATTGATCTACCGAAAGTGCCTCCCAGACTAAATTGCACTACTCCAGTAAAATGCCCGCCGAGGAGAGAGAAAGAAGCTTCAGAGGATGAAATTGGTCTTGATGGAATCACCTTGTTGGCCTCTACCCATTGGGTGTCTCACACTTCAAATGTGATGAAAATAAAAATCTGATTATCATGTTGACCTAGGGTTTGACAATTTTGTCCAAGTATTGAATTAACAGTTTGGAGGTACTCTATTCTCAAATGCCCGCCAGATGATGTGTGTGTATCAAAACGTTCAAAATGTGACATGGATCTGGTCCTTGTTGAGGTGGCTATCCATCCATACTTTCATTTTTCCTTATGATGGTCATATATGTAAAAGATTAATCTGCCAAAAGTAGGAAAAAGATTATTTTGCATATTAAGAACTAAAGAAAAATTGGCTAAGTGTCAAGATCAAAGAGTTGAAAAGGCATTTGGAAATGCCCAACAAAGAGTGCCCTTGTGCTGATAATTTTTCCAGATGACATGGGCATGTTCCTTGGTGATCTGGCCATCCAGTTGTGGTATCAGTTCCCTCGGTGCTCTCACATGCGAGCTATTGGTCTCCCAAAAGCAAAGAAAAAATTGATTATTTATAAAAAGGCTTAAGGGTTAAAAGCTCCATTATGCCCGCAGAGGCTAAAGAAATGCCCACAAGGGCTAAAAGATGCCCGCAAGGGTTTATCTATGCCCGCAGGGGCTGAGGTTAAGCCCACAGAGGCTTAGGGATGCCCGCAGGGAGTGAATTTAAGCCCATAGGGGCTTAATTAAGGATGCCCGTAGGGGTTGAGGTTACGCCCATGTACAAAGGCTCAGGGATTTCTGCAGGGAGTGAAGTTAAGCCCGTAGGGGCTTAGGGATGCCTGCATAGGGTGAAGTTAAGCCCACAAGGGCTGAGATTAAGCCTGCAGAGGCTTAGGGGATACCCGCAGGAGGTAAGGTTAAGTCCACAAGGGATAAAGTTAAAGCCACAAGAGCTTAAGCATGCTCGCAAGGTGCTTGCCCGCATAAGCCCATGAAGATGCAAGGGGTGTAGGGTTGTTTCCCGCATAGGGAGAGCCCAGATGGATGAAGCCCGCAGACCTAAGAAATCCAAAGAAGTTTTTTTTAATTAATTAAAAATATGAAATAAACATAATCACAAATAAAAGATTAATTATCAGATTTGAAGAGGCACGATAACGAAAAGGCATGAGCACAGTTTGGATGGATGCAAGGTTTAAAAGATGAAGAATATATATAGAAAATGTGTCGAAAGTTGTCTTAAAAGTATCTATTTATAAATTGACGATCATCGATCCATTGACGCAAATGCATGAGTTGAACCGCGCGTAAAAAGCCAAGAGCCGTTGGAAGTTGGCATTGGTTTGGCGGGTGTGCAAAGATAGCCATAGGTCGTCGATATAGAGACGAAAGTGCGTCAAAAATTAAAAACATGTCGATATTTCCATGATTTTTCCGCCATGATAAAAAAAAATGAAAAGACATCTTAAATTTCATTGTATTAATCCATGAATGTTCAAAACGTGGAAAAATTTCGTGGAAAAATCCGCCTGAATGTACTAGTGTTAATTCGGAAATGAAATAGTACTTGAATTCAAATAACAATCATACACATAAGCAATAACATTCAACACATGAATTTACCCTGGGGAAACCCTTTTTGACTTGAGGGAGAAAGCCCCAACAAAACCTTCCTTAGTATACTGTTAGATAGCAGAGAATGTATTTTACACCAAGCACCCCTGGTGCAATTACAGAGCAAGAGAAAGATAAATAAGAGAGACTCAGAATAATATCCTGCACAAATAGAAGTGCCTTTCCTTCAAGGAAGAAGAGAATTCTCTTCACATTGAATTCATCAATCCTGTATAACATATTTATATATTCTTCACATGCATCAACTTCTATTTTTATCTTCTAAATTCATGAAGAATTCGCCCTCCATCTGTATGTATCAATCTTGCATGAAGAAGAGTGCCCCACTTCTCATGCAGTGCATTAACTTACTGAATTGAGTCTTAGGATGAACTCTCCCCTTAACTGAAATATTTCCCTCCTATTTAGGTGGCTAACTTAAGTGCTGTCATGCAAGTGTCGTCTTTTAGTTTAACATAAGTGTCGTCTTTTAGTTTCACATAGTATTGTCATGCAATAACACTTAGTTAACTAGATATTATTTGTTATCACCTAGTTAACTTTCTTTAATTGATTCTTTCTTGTTAACATCAATGTAGTGATAAATTCGAGTTATCCTTTGATTTACATAAGTCTTCAATGAAGTTTAACAATTTGAATTCTCTCTTAATTAATTCTTTTATGTGCAATTCGAATTATCTCTCATCTTATCACATCTTATATTTATCTCTTGTCTTATCTACATGGTGCACATGTGCTAGCTTAATTATCATATCAAATATACTAAGGATATTTTACCAATGATGTGATGATATTGTCCTACTATCATTCCAAATTGTTATATGCTAAAGTAATTCACTCTAGAGGTGGCTAGTCTCTAGAGGTGACTTAATAACTCAACCATGGTTAGTAGTACATCACACACCATACATGTTTCGACATGCAAAGCATCACCTCAACACATGAGGCACCACCTCAACACATGAGTATATGTCTTGACACACAAGACCTTAGCCTTGACTAGCAATATTGTACAACATCATCACTTTGACAAACAAATCACTTTCCTCAACACATGAAGCTTAACAATTCTTGAGTCCAAATCAAGATTCTTATCCAACTTTCTCGATTCCAACTCAGGATCCTATAAGGAACTACTTTGACACACGAGGCTCAATCTTGACACAAAATATTGAACTAGAGAATGACTCATGATGCTGTAACTTTCACATTCCCTCTCAACGAGGGATGCATTCTATGCCATGCCAAGCTTGTCTTGGAAGTACCTATACTTCATCACGGACAAAATCTTAGTCAATATATCTTTAATCTTCTCACCTGTAGCAATGTACTGAAGTCTTATGGCACCTATCTGGACCATGTCTTTGATGTAGTGATACTTCATCTCAATGTGTTTCAATCTGTCATGAAACATAGGGTATTTTGAGAGCTTAATGCAACTCCGATTGTCAGAGCGAATGACTATAGTCTCAAGCTTCTCACCGAACAACCCAAAAATTAGCTTCCTAATCCATACATCTTGTTTGTAGGTAGTACTAATTGCAATATACTCTACTTCTGTAGTACTCTGGGCTACAGATCCCTACTTCCTGCTGGACCAAGAGATCATAGCTGATCCCAAGCTAAAAAAAAATCTGGATATACTCTTTCGGTCCACAATACTACCACCCCATTCAGATTCGACATATCTTGGTAAAATCACTCCACCATTGGAAGGATATATGAGTCCATAAGCAATAGTACCTTGAAGGTATCTAAGCACATGCTTGGAAACAATCCAATGTCTATGTCTTGTGTCAGACATGAATTGACTCAAGATACTCACTACATAACATATGTCTGGTTTACTATGTATCAAATACATGAAGGAACCAATGAGTTGTCTATACATGGTAGGATCCACTAGATCCGATATGGAATCTTACTCATGTAGCTTCTTTAGATTAGACACCATTGGAGTAGATTTGGACTTATAGTCCATCATACCAAATATCCTCAATACATCAAATGTGTACTTTCCTTGAGAAAGAAATATCTCATCTTTCCTTTATTGGTTGTGGATCATGATATTTCTTATTCAAAGGTCATGTTTCAGCCATGTATGGATCCCAACCCATGATGGGGGGGTTTGGGAGCGATTCCCCCCCAAAATATTCTCCATGGGGGGGGGCGACGACTAGTTTGGGAGCCCCCCCGTAGCAGAAATTTTGGAAAAAACATCTTGTAAAATGTTGTAATTTCATAGTCATGAATTTGTCAATAATGGGTGATTTACGGGCCCATGGTATTGGGTGTCCCATAGTATTTTCCCATGGTAATCCCTCTTTAAAAGGAATGCATTGTAATATGGCTGTGTGTTGTAGCATTGTAAATATCTCTATGATTGTGTGAGAGAGACTGTGAGAGAGTGGAGAGGAAGTTGTAGCGGATGTGCTGCAGGTTGTATCCCTTCATTTGTTGGATGGTAAAATAATAAGGGCTGGAAATTTCTACGTGGATGTATCCCATCTTGGGAGAACCATGTTATCTTAGTGTCTCTCTTGTAATGTGTTTTATATGATTTATATTTTTGTCTTGTTTATTGTTATTGCTTTGCGATCCTGTTTTTCTAACATCCTTTGCCAAAATTCTAGACCAATAAAATAATGCATAAGACCTAAGTCTTTCACCAAGCTATCTATTGCTCCTCTCCAGTAAGGAACAAGTCATCAACATAGAGAACAAAGATCAATGGTTGGTTCTTCACAACCTTGAAGTAAAGGTTGGGGTCAACTTCACTTTTGGAGAATCCCAAGCTCAGAAGATAGCTTGCAATCCTTGAATACCAAACCCTCAGGGCCTTCTTAAGCCGATACAAGGATTTCCTTAGTTTGCATAAATGGGGCTCCTTCCCATGAATTAAAAACCCCTCAGTTTGTTGTATGTAAACCTCTTCCTCAACTTCACCATCGAGGAAGGAAATATTCACATCCATCTTGTGAAGTTTCCATCCCAAAACCGAAGCAAGGGAAATTATGGTTCAGATAGTAGTGTACCTGGCCATAGGAGTGAATATCTCATCATAGTCTGTCCCTTATTTCTGTGAGAAACCACATGCCACAAATATTGCTTTATACTTTTCAATACTTCCATCAACTGCATGCTTGATTTTATAAAGCCACTTGGAAGTTACTATTGACTTCCTATTAGGTTAGGAACCACTTCCCACACATTATTCTTCATGATAGATTTGTATTCTTCTATCATGGCATCTTTCCATACTTGCTTCTTTGAGGATTCCTCAGAGGTAGAGGGTTCCGAATCACTGATTTGAATCATATGTGCTACATATCCTAAAATTATTTTATGTCTCTTTCACTCTCTGGATGATCCAGGAGGTGCTCCATGCTTTTCTCCTCTTATAGAGTGTCTCGACACCATGTATATCTCCTCTTAGCAGGAGGTTCATCAAGGGATCTTTCTATTAGATATTCTGGATCTTCAAGATCAAGCAGATCTACATAATCGTCTAGCTTCTTCCTCTCACCATCTGAAAGGGTATAATAAAATTTTGGATCCTCCATCATAGGAGTATCATGCTCCTCCACATCTGAATCACATTGAAGTTCTTTGGAGCGCTTGAAGGAAACCTCTCCATGAAATTTTACATCTCTACTAACTTCAATGTTTCTTTGTCCCGGAACATAGATTTTGTAGGCTTTGGAGGATTCGCTATAGCCAACAAATGTTCCTTTATTTATAGATGGATCCATCTTTGTCCTCTTCTCTTTTGGTATGTGAATGTAAACAAGTCAACCAATTTTTTTTCAAGTGTCCAATATTTGTTTTTTCACAAGTGAAAACCTCTTCAGGATTGTTTTCTCCCAAGATAGAATGAGGGCTTCTATTCTGAATATAAATAGCATTGTTGGAGGCTTCTTCCCATAAGGATGTGGGAAAATCCTGATCACACATCATGGATTTCGCAGCCTCACATATTTTCATGTTCTTTCTTTCAGCAACACCATTTTGTTGGGGGGTTGTAGGGTACAATCAAATATCTTTTTATTCCTTTCACCATATTTTGCAATCCGAGTAGCGCTTTGAAATGGAGATGACCAAGCCTGCTATGAAACAACACACAAGGACTGACTGTGTCATGGATCATGGCTTGAATGAGTTGTCCAAGAACTTTGTAGAGACATCCCTCTCTAACTCCAATCACTGATGTATATTTCATGTCTTCATGCTTAAGCCACATGAGCGCTTTGTTGTCCATAAAGATAACTATAAATCCTTTATCTTCTATAACTGAAACAACTGAGAGGTTCTTATTCAATACGAGGACAAACATAATTTCATCCACATGCAGTACATCTCCTGAATCCAACTGAAAATAAGTGGATCCAATACCTTGGATCGAATAGATGGTATTATCGCCAAGCTCCACCTTACAACAAAACTTCCTTTTCCTTCATATCTGTGATAGCACTCCTATATCCAATGATGTGCTTGGATGCACCATTATCTACCAGCCATGTCTCAGAACTAGTGGTAATGGATCTAGAAAGGGCCGAGACAAGATACTACTCCTTCTTTGTCTTTTAATAATCGAATGAATGCTTTCTTGTATGTTCATCTTCTATAGCAATAGAAGCATGAAACCTACCCTTGAACTTTCCTCTTTTCTTTGCACATAATTCTCTTTCATAATGGCCCTTCTTATTGCAATTGAAACATTTAACTTTAGACTTATCAAAGTTCTTGAAATAATTTTCCTTTTGATGAGATAATTTCTTGTGATATTTCTTACCTATTTTCATTTGTGCTGCAAGAGCGAGGTTCTCTTATTTGGAGGTAGTATACTTGCTATGGATTCGCCCTTCTTCTTGTAGGAAATCATGCCATAGTCTCTCAAAGTTAGGTTGCACTTGTTGACCATTTACTATAGCCAAGAATGTCTCCCATGAAGATGTAATACCATCGACAAAGGTTTGAATGAGATCATCATCATCGACCGTCACACCAATGCTCATGATTTTATCTCTTGAGAGATCTTTGTGAAGACGAAAGCCACAACTTCGTCCTTTTCCATCTCTAGATTTTGAAACTTGTTCTTTAATGCTCTCTTTTGACTTTTCGCCTTCTTCTCATAAATATTTGTCAAAGTGTCGAAGCATTCCTTTGCACTCTTCAATGGAGTAATCACGGGCATCAAGTTGTATTTCATGGAATCATAAATAAACCTCTTTTCCTTGGCTTGATTCTTCTTGAAGTTTGTGTGCCCTACATTAGTAGTAGGCTCTTCAATAAAACAAGAGACATATCCATCCAAATCATGCTCTTCTAGGATATTCAGGATCCTGTCCTTCTGAGTATTGAAGTTTGAATTTCCTTCAAGACGATATTTCGGTCTTACTGAGATTGAATCCATAATTCTTCAAGTACTGTGCACACTCAGGATCTACTTAGGATCAATCTTGATTGCTGAACTTAGCTCTTTCACACCCTGAGCTCTGATACCATGTTAATTTTTTATCTTTAATTTGTAAATGCAATAGTATTTGAAATCAAATAACAATCATACACATAAGCAATCACATTCGACACTTGAATTTACCCTGGGGAAACCCTCTATGACTTGAGAGAAAACCCCAGTGAAAAATTCCTTAGTATATTGATAGATAGCAGAGAATGTATTTTACCCCAAGCACCCTCGGTGAAATTACAGAGCAAGAGAAAGATAAATAAGAGAGACTCAGAATAATATCCTACACAAATAGAAGCACATTGCCTTCAATGAAGAAGATGTTCACTTCACATTGAATTAAACAATCCTATATAACATATTTATATATTCTTTACATGCATTAGCTTCTATTTTTATCTTATGACTTCATGAAGAACTCATCCTCCATCTAGATGTATCAATCTTGCATGAAGAAGAGTGCCCCACTTCTCATGCAGTGCATTAACTCACTGAATTGAGTCTTAGGATGAACTCACCCCTTAACTGAAAGCTTTCCCACTTAGTTAAGTGTCTAACTTAAGTGTCACCATGAAAGTGTCACAAATCAAGTGTTGTCTTTTAGTTTAACATAAGTTTTGTCTTTTAGTTTGATATAAGTGTTTTCATGCAATAACACTTAGTTAACTAGATCTTCTTTGTTATCACTCAATTAACTTTATTTTGATTCTTTCTTGTTAACATCACTATAGTGATCAATTTGATTTCTCCTTTGATTTACAGAAGTCTTCACTGAAGTTTAACAATTCAAAATTTTCTCTCTTAATTAATTCTTGTATGTGCAATTCAAATTCTCTCATATATTATCACATCTTATCTTTATCTCTTGTCTTATCTGCATGGTCCACATGTTCCAACTTAATTGTCATATCAAATATAATAAGGATATTTTCCCAATGATGTGATCATATTGTCCTACTATCGTTCCAAGTGGTTATATGCTAAAGTAATTCATTTTAGAGATGGCTAGTTTCTAGAGGAGACTTAATAGCTTAGCCATGGTTAGTAGTACATCACACACTATACTTGCTTCGACATGCAAAGCATCACCTCAACACATGATGATTTGTCTTGATACACAAGACCTTAGCGTTGACTAGAAAGACCGTACACCATCATCACTTTAAAAAACAAAGCATTTTCTTCAACACATGAAGCTTAACCATTTTTGAGTCCAATTCAAGATTCTTCTCCAAGTTTCCTAAGTCCAACTCAGGCTCCTACAAGGCACTACCTTTACACACGAGGCTCAATATTGACACACAAGATTGACCTGGAGAATGACTCATGATGCTGTAACTTTAACAAAATCATCATTCCATAAATTTAAATAGATAACTTTAAAACATCCCACTTATTAATCAAAGCATCAATTTATACACATGGTCGAGTCATTTGTCATCGAATTCCCTAAAATTAAAATAGCATAATAAAAAATCCAGACACAAATGGGTCATTCGAAACCGAATGCCCACAAATAAAAATGTCATGATAATAATAATCAAAGTCTATGTAAAAGCTTGGCACTACACTATTGGAGCCCAAACAAACATTTCAATTTGAGATGTCGACTAATATTGATAATGAATCACAATCTATTTTGTAAATCACAAGACATAGATGATGTTGAGTTGCAATGGGGTTTGAGATATTTTTGGATTTATGGCATGGGGACATGCATGAATCCATTTCCATGTGTAGACATAATGAGGGTTGCGAGAAAGAATAAGTTGCATGCCTCACCACATGAAGGGATTGATTGATGTTCAGTAAATGGAAAAATGGACATTACAAATGATGACAAAAAGTGTTGGAAATTTTTTGAAGTATCATATATAATTTTTTTACTTTAGACTCTTGATCGAATGTAAGACACATGAGTGCATCAAACAACAATCAAAGAGGATCCACTATTACTGTTGATTTCCATTCTTCTATTACTATTGAAGAACCATTGCAGCGATATTCTAAATCTGTCTAGCTTGAGGGTTGAGGTGAAGAATCTGTTATGGCTTGTTAGTGAATTTGAGTCTAGTTAATGAAATATTTTTTTTCTCTAGTAGCATATCTATGTGGAATCGTAGGTTTTCTTCCACAATGGGGAGGTGACAGATTGAAGTTTGAATCAATGAAGAAAACTTGAATTCATCCAAATTTGATTCAAAGTCAATTTGGGAAGCTTGCAAAACCACTTTTTCTTTGCTTATAAAAATGGCAGAATTAGGTGGTGGAGAGAAGTTACAGAAAAGAGGGGTAGTGGTTGGGACAAGGGTGACTTCATGATGTGAAATCAAGGCTAGTCACACCCATTTCTTGAGGGGGTAGGAATGTTTTTTCTATTCCAAATAATCGACCACTAGAGGAAGGAGCAGGGTACGATGCCTAAGCATTGATGGCAGATTGAGTATCCAAAACTGCATCCAAGCCCCCAAGAATTTGGCTTTGAAGAAGGGTCATAGGACCTTGGGTTTTATCCTAGCCTTTAATACCAAAATGTATTGCCTACTTGGATAAAACTACTTAATCCATCAACTAATCCTCTAAATGTCACCACTAGAACCAATAATAGAAGCATAAAACCATACGTATTTACATATAACTTATAGGAGCGAGAGTATTCTAACGGGGAGAGAGAGAAAGAACATACCTAGAAATGGAAACATGGAAAAACTTGACTTACATGAGTGTGTGCAGCAAGCCCGCACCAGCTACAACATCAACAACAAGTGGCTCTAGGACCACTGAAAACAACAAGGAAACAACGTGTGGGGGACAAATATCCACCCAAACTACCTGTTAGTCCAATATTGAGAGCCCTTGAGTCCTCAATCAGTAAAACTATGCCATAACACTTTCCTCCCCAACACCCCCTCACCACAGTAAGAAAATATGCAACCCGAACTCCTCCAACCATCAAATATCATGCAACAAACTAACTAGACCAAGAACCTTAGTGGACTCAAGGAAGAGAAGACCCCTCATGAAATTCTCTCCCCCCCTTAAAAATCTCATTTTCCTTATTATTAAAAATAAGGTTTATTTGCATGGCTAACATTTGTCCTCCATGAACTAAACCCACTCTAGCTTAGTAAATTCTATTTTAACATGAAGTATGCACCTAATTATTACTCTATTTGCATATTATATATCTATTATATATGTATATCATTATGTATCTATAATTATAACTAATTTGAAAGTTGGAGCATTATAGATGTGAGAGAAGTCAATGAACTAAATTACATGAGAGATCCTTCAATTAGAACTTTCTTGCAATATAGTGGTTCCTTTTAAATATTTCTTGACCTTTGGCATGAAGCTTCTTGGTCTTTGGATTTCTATCCACTTAGAAAGATAAGTATAAATATGGGAATACATAGAATGGAACAATCAATATATGTAGTCTTTTGGGTAATATAAATATTGAACTAGTTTGATTTCCTAGACATCCAACTACAACAGGTAGACACAATGACAAAGATGATTGGAAATTATTGAGTGTTGACTTCTATCACTACCTTTTATATATACGAGATCCTCAAGTTTCGGTTTTAAGATGTCAAATATTGCATGGCGGTAAAGGGGATTGATGTGTGTCCATATTTAAGTTCAAAGTTGATGACATATTGCAAGGAGGATGATGATGATGAGGACAAGGATGATGATGATGATGAGGACAAGGATGATGACACTGGAAATCATTGTGAGATCAATGGTGACCATTACGATGATGACGAGGAAAATAATGACGAGGACGAAGACAATTACAATGCTGATGACAACAATGAAAATTATGATAATAATCATGAGATTTGGTTTATTAGAGTCAAACCATTTTCTTGGATAGTGTGATACTGAGCTCGAGAAGGCATATAATGGAATTGTTCCCTTTGACTAGATGCTTTGTTCGTTAAAATTCATCGTGAGAAATCATATAATCAAGTGGAGTGATGATGAAAATAATGTGGATGACAATGACAATGATGATAATGATGGTGACAATGATAGTCATAGAATGATGATGAAAACAATGCAGATGATGATGACAATGATGAAGTTTAATATGAGGAGGAGGACTATCATGATCATGATGATGACAAGGACAAGGATGATGATAATGATGATGATGATGATGTTGATGATGACGATGTTGACGATGATGGCAATCATCATCAAAACAATGATAGTGACAATGAAGAAAATGGGTAAGATATTGATGGTTTCACACACATCCATTGTGAAGATTGTGCTCCTCTTGGCCAACACTTTTTAATGCATGGGACATGATGCAAAAAATTAGAGAATCATGGGATATGAAGGAATCTAATTCATTCCCTTCATAATAGATGAAAATAAAAACCCTGAACCATAACATTGGACAAAAATGATGGTAAATTTGAAATTTCTCATCTAAATAGATATTGGGACAACTTCCAATACAAGTCTAGGTGTAATATGTTGGGTTTGAAGAGATTATGAGTGCCAATAGAATGGTAAAATAAAGGAGATGTTATTTGATGAGGTCAAAGGAAAAACTGAAACAAAAGATTGTTTATCAAGATTGATTGGAAGTGGAAGTTTTGGAGTATAAAAAAGGCACCTATTATCTCAATTATTTGCTTATGGTTCTACTACTAACTACAAAAAATATAAACCATTGCATTAACTATGTTCAAGACCAATTGAATCTGCGTGACAATGAAAATCAAGATGATAACGATGATGGCAATAACAATGAGATGAATGATGGAGGTGATAATGTTGATGGCAATGACAATGACATTGATGGTGTGATTATATAATGATGATGATAACGATGATGATGATAATGAAAATGGTGATGATGTTGACGACAATGATGACAATCATAATGATATGAATGGCGATGATGGTGACGACAATGAAAATGAGGATGATAATGCTAAAGATGATTTTTCATGACTTTTAGGAGGGGTTATAAAAAAAACGCCTTCAAAAATACATTTAGGGGTGGTCTTTCTAAACATATCCCCCCCCTCTCCACCTACAAAAGTCATTAAAATCTAACTTTTAGAGGAGATTGTTAAAACAACCCCTCCAAAAGTTAAATTCTCATGAATTTTAGGGGGGTGGGTTTCATAAAACCGCCTTAAAAATATATTTAGGGGTGGTATTTCTAAAACCTCCCCACAAGTCATGAGAATCTAATGTTTAGAGGTGGTTGTTAAAACACTGCCTCCAAATGTTAAATTCTCATGAATTTCAGGGGGAGGGTTTCAGAAAACCATGTTGAAAAATATATTCAGGGGCGGTCTTTCTAAACCCGCCCCCCAAAATGTCACGATAATTAAACATTTGGAGGCGGTCTTTAAAACACCGCCTCCATAAGTTCAATTCTCATGACTTTAAGTGGGGGTTTAAAAAAAAACACCTTGGAAAATATATTTAGGGCTCGTCTTTTTAAAAAGACATAAGAATTGAGCTTTTGGAGGCGGTTTTTTAAAAAATGCCTCCAAAAGTTCAATTCTCGTGACTTTTTTAGGGGGATGGGTTAAAAATTGCCCCAAAATCCCTAAAAAACTTTTAGAGATTGATTTAGCAGGATCGCCGCCGCAAGCCTAAACCTACGCTAAAAGGGTAAATTGTTGTAGTGAATCCAAGTATTCAAATTTGCAGTAGTCATTTGTATCTTGATAGTTGGGTTCCAAACAAAGGGTTTGTGGACATCCACATTTTCAAAGTGTTTTCCCTACTATATCTATGTAAAGACTAAAGAAAACTTGAGAGTTGAGAGTTGAGACTAGTATGATGGAAACGACCATGCTCTAGGAAACCTAATTGGAATCAAAGAAACACTTCCACAAAAAACATAACATTGCATTAAGAAGCAATGGAAGTGTGAAAAGTGCACAAAGGGATATATAGTCTAATATGACAGTAAATCCCCTTTAATATATTTAACGTAATAAATATATTAAATATATATTTAATGTCGGCCCTTAACCCTAAAGTTTTTCCCTTATTAATTCTTTCCTCTTCTTTTAAATCATTCTCTTCAGATGCCTTTCTCCTGAAGATGAGCCCATTTGGTTGCCTCGAAATGTTGACTTAAAAACTAGTTAGCGCAATCCTCTTTTCTAAATCTTCACTGTGTAGAAGTCATGAATAGCTTAGTAAAGCCCTTCTCAAACGTGTAGAACACCATTCAATATGTGAGTCGTGACTATGGTTACAAAGCCTTCTCTAGGTATATAGAATATATTGAATGTGAAATTCTCCATTGCTATTGGCTTCAAATTAGTTTCAATTACCTTCCAACTCATTACTCTCAAAACAAGCAATATATTAATGAGAAATTAAAACCGACCATTTACATCCTAGGCACTATCTAGTTACTGGAAATTGACATGAGGAATATGTTTTCTTTATAATCTCATATGGCTTAGAGTATCAGGAAGTCACAAGGAAATGCAAATTTCTTTGATTTTGATCTTTGGAGGGATGGTAAGCTAATCCTCCTCATTTTTCCCTTTGAAGTTCATTGCAACCAACTTTATGTAGTTTTTATTAGGGTTTGTGTGTTGATTGTGTTTTTTCACTACAAATTTTGGTTGCATCCCGATGACTCGGTGTTGCTATTGCTTTCGAGATGAGTGTTGCTACGAATCAAGGAGAAGAGAGTGTTGTCACAAATCAAGCAGGATAAATATGCTCTTTCTAATAGAGTATTAATTGAACTTGGTGAGTTAAATCTACCCTTTTAAGTTCAAGGTTTAATATACAAATGGACTTGGATATGTATAAGTTAATACAAGAAGGTTCAATTTACAACAAATTATGAATGTATTGCAAATTTGAATGCTTGGATTTTCATCAATCCATTCTCGTTTTGAACGATAGGATACAAATGAACTACAAATAATACCTAACTATCAACAACTATTATTGGGTAGTGCATTACTCCAACAATCCATTCTTGGGTATGGACTCACTAGTCCATTCTCATTTTTTTCAAAGAGAACATTCAAATGATCACCAAAAGAAATCAATATAGAGACAAACTCTATATTGACATCAACAATGCTCACTTATTAGCATCGCCCTATAAGAGGTATCCACTTTCTTGCACCCTTGCCATTCTATCCCACATTTGGAATATTGCCTAAAGATTTGGAAGGTTAATATTTTATTTTCACGTTTTTTAAGGAAGGGTTTACTTAATTCACACTTATCAATAGAAAGACAATTATTTATATAACCTTTTACCTCGTCCCTCTAGGCTCATCTCTCCAACTATTGCAAAGTTGGGCATCACAAGTTTGAATATGATTCCTGCTTTCCACATCAGAGCTAGAGCTATGGATTGTCTAAGTAAGCTAAATATTGGATGGTCTAAGTAAGCTAAACATTCTACGATTTCATTTTATTATTATTTTTGCTTGAATCTTGAATTTAGTAATGAGATTTTTGTTGAAATTATTAGTTTTATTGTTCAAATTGTAATTTTGATTGTAAAAATAGATTTTGGGTTTTCAATTATAAGTAGACCCCTAAGTTATGCAATTCCAATAACCTAAAACTACAACCATCCTTCCTATATGAGGGAAAAATAGAATAAAGATAAATTTTTTGAAAAAAATCGAGAATAAAGGTAGAAATTATGTATTATTTAGAATTCGGCACTGTCCTATGAAAAAAAATTGGTTGTAGCTTGGGTGGTTGGGAGGAAAGGTTGTTGGCCTCCTCACCTAGATTCAATTCTTGTAAGTGACATGATGTTCTTGTTGAGCCCTATTATAATGAATTGCGATGAACCCATTTGTTAATTTATAAATAAGAAACTTAGGGAAGCCTCGACCAACAGTGAACGCCGTGTCATCTAGAAAAACTCCTTTACAAGAAAACACGAAAAACAAAGTTCTGGTTTGCTTTGATCTCCAAAACTGTCCCAATTCCAAATCTCTTTATGAGATATGTGCGTACAGTATTTTGTACAAAGCAGCATCACCTTGCCTGCCCGCCACTCAGATATTTCCAACGCTACCCACCCTAATACTTTAAAAATGAGTTGCGATTCTAGATGACAAAATGTACAAAGAACAACTCAAGCGAGACAAAGAACCGTCTGTGTCAACACCGGCTTTTTGCTCCTTCCTGGAAACTACCAACTCTTATCTGAATGTGCCAACAGCGGCTGTTCGCTCCTTCCAGGAAATTACGCGCCCTCACCTTTATGGGTTCTCAATACAATATTTTGTCTTTTAAAGTCAGTTAACAGTGAGTACACAAATTAATGAGCTTGTTGCATTTGCCGTTGCCATGGTTCCTACGATGCTTCTCATATTTTCTCCTCTAATCTGTATTCCTGCACTGACGCTTTGGATTCCGCCCTTGAGGCGTTTAACATCTCTTTGCAGCAGAATTACGCAATTCTATTATTACTTCAGACTCCTTCGCAACACTGGGACTGAAATAATTCGCACGACAATCTCTCGGCTTTCATTTGTGTTAATGCGAGCCAGAATGCAGCCTCTTCTTACTTCTAATCTCAGCGACAACCTCGATGAATTGAGCTTCCGGCAGCAACTTTATATTCTTCTATTGTGAGTTTATTCCTTGGAAGCAGATGGCTGCGCATTTCATTCCAATGGATGTGTACAGTATTTTGATCATTTCATTCGAATATGTATAAGAGTTAGACGCTGCGCATTTCATTCCAATGGATGTGTACAGTATCAGAGCTATATTTTGATCATTTCATTCGAATACGTATAAGAGTTAGAGAAATCGAGATCTATATATCTCCATCTGTAAATGCACTGTTCATTCTGAGTATCAACTAGGATCGATTTGAGATTTCTCTCTTTCTTCGGATTTGAGAATTTATTGTTTCAAAATGTATGTGTGAATCGTTTCTCTGCCATATTTTCGGTGAACACAATATACATACATCTAGGAACATAGCATTGACTGCTGTATATAAATTTATCCAGTAGTATAATAACAAATACTGTATATATTGCTTATGATGAACTATACTAGAAATATATTTTTATTTTTAATGACAAAACGTTGTCAATTTAACACTGAAAATTGAAATAACCAGGTAGTACCAGGTAGTTTGTAAACAGGTAGACTATAAGATATTAGAAATAGATTATATGTATTTATTTTATCAAGATTTTATTGATTTCCCATTATATATTGATTTCATTATATATTGATTTCCTATTATAGTATAGGAGGAATAGATTATATGTATTTATTTTATTAAGTGGATATGTGTTTAAAAAATGATATCTTTTCCAAAGAATTTTTTTTGGTGTTTCTGGGATACGAAACAAAAATACTCCCTCATATTCTAAGCACCTCATATCCTAAGCACCGAAAGTGACAGTTCTCCTCTTGGCCTATTGATGTGTTTTGGGTGGATACTCCACCATCCTCGTGATCATAAAAATATGGGTGGAGTGTCCACCCAGAAAGCTTTTAGTTCTAGTTCTGAATGAGATAGGATGGTTATTAGATTGAATGAGATATGATGGTTATCATATTTGAACATGATTCTATCTAATCCATGCTTCTCCTCTGGCCTTTGACAAGTTCCATCTAAGAAGCTCCAACTATTTCTTTTATTTGTAATTAATTCTCTAATGGTTTGTATCTATAAGCCCTCAGACAATTTTGAATTTCTTGCAAGCCAAATCACCATAGTGCCATGAAAAGGCACACATTTGACATTTGATTGGCTTTAGTTCTATTCTTTCAAATCACGGCTGTAAACAATTCGCCATTGTACTTCTATCCCATGTGTTCCTAATCTGTAACCATCTACCCACTTACTGTCAAATTTGTTTTGTGAAATCATAGTGTATAAATAAGGTTGTGCAGTTTCCCTGTGTTCATACATTATAAAAACACAAACACTAGCTTGGCCCTTGAAATCCCTCTTCCTAAATTTTTTTTCCGAAGTTAAAACTCTACCTCTAAGAACAAGATCCGAATTTTGAGTGATGCTTTAACTTTCCATAAAACCACCCACCACCACAGAGTAGGTACATTTTCATAGGTGTTAATAAATGACCTAAGTGTTGAGTGATGCTTTGACCGTCCATAAAACCACCCACCACCACAGAGTAGGTACATTTTCATAGGTGGTAATAAATGGCCTAAGTGTTAATAAATGACCTCTATGTGTTTCAACGAAGAAAATATATTTCATTCACAGTATTTATTAGTCCTTGTCCAACTATAGAAATCAAATCCAACTATAGAAATCGTTTGAGTAAATCAATTGTTTGAGAGCTTTATTTGGCCTCATATTGAGACCAAGGCCAAGACAATAGGTGGAAATATGAGGCCAAGGCCAAGGCAATAGGTGGAATGGAAAGGCTGCAGGGAGGGTGGCAAGCACGGAGGCGATAGTTTCATTAAGCTTCTTTCTAGCTTGCTGCATGTTTCACATCTATTCACCATCTTTTTCTTGCATGTTTACCATTCATCTGTCATCCATCTGTTCACCTATGTGTTTCAACGAAGAAAATATATTTCATTCATAGTATTTATTAATCCCTGCCCAACTATAAAAATCGTTTGAAGAAATCAATTGCTTGAGAGCTTTATTTGGCCTCATATGGAGTCCAAGGAGGCCAAAGCAGTAGGTGGAAACGCTTGGCCTCATATGGAGGCCAAGGCAGTAGGTGGAAACGCTTGGCCTCATATGGAGGCTATGAGGCCAAGGAGGCCAAGGCAGTAGGTGGAAACGCTTGGCCTCATATGGAGGCCAAGGCAGTAGGTGGAAACGCTGCATGGAGTGTGCTTGGCGTGGCAAGCACAGAGATGGAGCGTGGCAAGCACGGAGGGCGATAGTTTCATTGGGCTTCGTTCTAACTTCGTTCTAGCTTGCTGCATGTTTCACATCTATTCACTATCTGTTCCTTGCATGTTTACCATTTGTTCCGCGTCATCCGTCACCCGTCTGTTCACTGTCATCTACTATAACTCCACTATTCCCTTCTAAGGTGAAGATGGGTAGATATCCCTGCTGCAAGAAGGATCATACCATGAGGATCGAAGCTTCCCAGTGTCTTGATGAAAGAAGCTACTCACTAGCGCTACCAGGTAATATTGATGAAAGAAGCTACTTACTAGCCCTACCACTTAATATACGATTCACTATATTTTATGCCGAATTCACTGCACATAGCGACCATGTTCTTTGCGTCCTTGACTCCTGCAAACTTCATATCAATTGGCATATCTAGTCTAGAATTTCCACCAACAATATAGCCAGGAAATTTTGAACGCAGACCTTATCCTTGTATCCATATCCTTGTAGAGTACATCAGTACATAGCAATTGTTGGAATGTTATGGATTTGTGAGAGCGACAAAATCAAGGATATAAATGATGGGAACGTTACAGATTTCTGAGACGCAGAGAATCAAGGACATACTTCTTACTGAGAGCGTTTTTCTGCAACATATCCATGAACTCCCCATACAAACATCCATTGTAAATGGGTGGACAAGACGAATCCACTAGCTCTGGAATAGGCGCAATAAATGTGTCCATAGATGGACCATACGCTGTCACAACCGATATGCGTTCTATGTTGCTGTTTGCCACAACTCGATGCATTGGGCTCTTCATGTACTTGCCATTGCTCAATATCTGCTCAAACTTACATTATAATTAGCATATCATGCAAAAATTTAAACACATAACACATACAAGTCTGTCTATAAAAAAATGTGAGGAAGAGGTAGATTGCCAGAACCTGCGTCATGTCCCCAAGATTGACGACCAGCGTATTGGATATAGGTGTGACAGGAACCCACCGATCCTGGTGCAAGACTTGCAGACCACCCACATCATCTTGCATTAGAAGGGTTATGCCCCCAGGGTCCGAGTGCCCTACTAAACCAAGGGCCAGTTCCGGATTGGGGCAGGCTGGGTATAAATTGTATGACATTAGCTGAGAATGATCCCCAAACAAATCGTTTATGTATTCAGTGCTCAGACCCAAACTCTCTGATATTTCTCCCAACAGTGTCTTGACAAGCTTTCCGATTTCGGTAGAGTATTCTAAGTTATCTTTCCTGAAAATGCCCGCAATGCAGAAGAATATAATGTGTTAGCTGAAACATGCAATCAATCTTTGCAAGGGACGCTAAGCATTGCTAGTTCATTATAACAAACAAAAAATGACTTCCACCAAAGAGAAGGATGGCATATAGAAAGAATGAACTGGTTTTAAAATGGAGAATAGAAGAAATTTGACAAAAGATATTTGGCAGAGATTTAAGGAATGGGAATAGGTGTTTTAAACAATAGACTCAAACATACAAGTATAGGTATGACCATGTGGAGCAAGGACGTCTATACTACATAATAGATGAGGAAGGTCTGGAAGCGAGAACTTGAGAAGCAAGGGCAAGCAGACCGAAGCCAGCGACAATTTCTTCCAATTCACCTCTTTTGTCTCTTTCTATTTGAAATCCTGGGCAAAATTGAGACCACAGGTTGTAATTGTCAGAATTCAAGACGAACAACCAAAAAATCACCTTCAATGCTTCTGCAAATTAATTAATTGCGGCATAATCTCCAAATAGAAAATTTCAATGGCCACATAATTTTGGTAAAAAAATCAGGAAAGATTGTGGACGTAGCTGAGTTAAAAACTAATCAAACTCAAGTTGTCAAGAATTCAGTGATTTACTTATTTCTTTCCATAGTTTTTCCCTCAAAAGGAAGGTTATGAACGTGACAACTCTTGCAGAGTAAAACCCTATCCTCTAACTGATCGCTCTAGACACCTTTAATGGACAGGGAAAGGGAAGTAACATCATGGGAATCTTCGCTAGAGACACCAACCAAAGCTACTAGTAGGGTGGATGCATAAATTGTTGATCGAGCTACAGATTCAATAGTTGAAGCCAAAAAAATCAGGGAACCAATGGTTCATAACTCCCGTGGGTACTATTGAAGTCAAAAAAATCAGGGAACCAATGGTTCATAACTACGTGGGTATTGTTGAAAACCCAGGGCCTATACCCTAGGGATCTCTAAGAGATGGACAGGGTCATGAATTTCAAAAGGACGAACCCTTAATTTCATGAAGTTCTGCATCTGAATGCATCACCAGCCAAAGGGTTCCAAAGATCTATATAATTGCTTCAAGGGGCACTATCTAATCGCCAAACTAACGTACTCATACACAGTCAAAAGAAATCATAAAACACACAGTAAAATCTGCAGCACAAAATCTTGTTTTGGATCACAGTTTCTCACGATAATAGACTAGACTCATTTACGATTGGGCATGCCACATTTTATACATAATTATCATGTTGATTTCATCTAAATTGGGTTAGAGCATTGCAATTTCAACAAATCTAAGGTGAACTTTGAAAAGAAAAAAGGAATGGGTAGGAGCATACCAGAGCTTCCTAATTACATTGCCCAGGGTAAGCAAGTGTAAAATCTCAACCTAGAACCAGATCTGCATGATATTGCTAAATGGATTTGCTTTGGACGTGTGACAAAGAATTGAAACTGGTTCAATCCTGTCATACCCAGTGTTTCTGGAAAGCTTGTTACCAGCTTAGTCTCATCTCAATATCTGGATTAATACAAAAGGGTCCCCTCTTTTGCCAAGAGCCTTTTCATACTACAGTCTTTATTCCTTTCTCGTACACGTTGATGCTCAACTGCATGAATATTTTACAATTGTTCCACATACATGATTTGACAATTGTAATCGTGTGTCACTAACATGTGTAAGTGGGCGTGGAAGTTGGCGTGTAGCTAAACTTGTGTCATGCAAACAAACTCTTAGTTCATCAAGGAGTTCTATATCATTGATTCTGTTTTCTTTGTTTCTGAATATTTTAAGTGCTTTGGTTTAATAATTCAATGCTTTTTTTTATTTTTTAATGTTCTTACTCACACTAAAAACAAAAAACCGATGACCACATGGCATAGTGCCGATTATTCATTCCCTCTAAATAGTTGAATTGAGTTAAAATGTATAAGCTAGTTTTATATACACTTCTTCCAGTGTGGATGATCTTGTGCTTCCAGGTTTCATACTTCAATCCAGAATGTAATTTTTTTTCTCTATGTAAAAGTTTTGTATTAAGAGTTGTGCTTCTAGTGTGGAATAACCATGCATTTGCTTCTCGCTAAGCAAAGTTATACACTATGGAATAGCTGGAAATGCTAACTCTGATTTTCACATTGGCGATGTTACCATTCCTCGTAAATGGGTACATACAGTCCTATGGAGTTGGCAAGTGCAACAACTTCTTCCCTCCATACTCTACATCTCCTATCATTTTAATTTTAGATGTCTGATCTTTTATATTTATATTTTTTTCGGTAAACATTATAAATGTTTTAATGTTTTTATGATGTCATAGATATGGACAAGGAGCGAATGATGAACTTCCCTTACAGGAAAATGGTGACTACTCCCGTTAGATTGGGTATCTAAAATTATCTCATTACAATACTCTAGAGGGGAATAACACCAACCATCTGTTAAATAACTTGTGTTAACAACAAGACCAATTCTTTCTTGTGAAATCACTCCTATCTCGGATTGTGTATAAGTTTATGCTTGCAGGGTCAAAGGATGCGCAAACCCTTTCAGTTCGTTGGAGATCTTTTAAATAACTTCGGTTTTATTAATGATAAAGATGTTTAACGTGAAATAGAATATAAATATAAAATTATTTTATCTTAGAACCGGTTTTATCAATGTAAAAAGAATTAGAGATTTAATGTAGAATAAAATTGTAAATATAAATTCATATTAATTTCGGTTCTATTAATTGTAAAGAGAAATTCAAACTTTGTGGATGAAATCTTATTAGGTAAGAATATATATATATACATAATTTTATTTAAATAAAATTTAAGATTAAAATATATAATTTGTTATTAATATTTTTAATTATCATGTAATACATTATAAACTCCAAAAAGTAATGTTATACATCCGTCCTATTAAATTTTAAATTCCATATAATAGATATTTATTTGAAATCAATAAAGTTGGAGCTGTTTCTCATTCGAATTTTTTGTCATTGGGTTTAAATTATTGAAATAGATGCTTCATTACGGCTGTTATGACTTGATGAGGATGAGTCCACTCTATAAGAATCGAATAGTGATTTATAACAATCAAATTTTCCTTTGATGTTAAGTACTTAAGGTGGATAGGTTAATGTAGAAGTCAAGTTTAATATTATTTTAATTTAGATTTTATTGGTTTATTATCAAAAAGTTATGAAAATTTTTAATTTATTTTTATGATTTATATTTTATTCTATTTATTATTATTGAAATTATGAGAATTTTTTTATTACTAAAATTAGAGTTTTAGATTAAATAAATTATTATTTTTAAATGTAAAAATGGATTTCAAAACTTTTAATACCCTTATTCCAACTACATGGTATAATGTTAAAATATGATGTTTACAATTTTATTAATTTAAAATGATTTATTTCAAAAAACACAAATTTACTATAACTTATGAAATGATTTTAATGAATTATTGCTATTCTAGACTTCGCTCTTTAAACTAAAAGATAATAATTAGATATAAATTTTATGTATTTTATTTTTAAACTAAAAATCTTAGATAAATATGAATATTTGTAATTATTGTATAATGAAGATTTTTGGAATTGTTTAGATTAAGTTTCTTGGTTTTTAATTTGCAATTTTCATACTAATCATGTTATAATTTTCATAAATATATAATTTCATCTCTTTATAAGAGAAGTTTATAACTAAGACTTTCTTAACTTAAGAAAATTAAAATGAAAATCTACAACTAAGACTTCCTTAACTTACAAAACTTAAATTGAATTTGTATTTTTATTTAAATTATGTTTGAAATTATAGTAACATATTATAATAAGTTTTGAAGTAATGATAAAACATCATCATGTGATGCCCATTTACTACCAATAAGGAATTGACTTTCATCCCACGTTTAGGTTATAGGTATGGTATTATAATTACTTCTCACTCTATTAATGACCATTTATTACCAATGAAAAATTTACATTCATCTTAGGTGACTTTCATCCCACGTCTAAGTTATAGGTATGGTATTATAATTACTTGCT